>JAECWS010000027.1:3264062-3916875 GCA_018150905.1 Drosophila ambigua
GAGAGAGATGGACGGACGGTAGCTTCCTGTGCTTATGTAGAGAGATGGGGGCTGCCGCCTCCATTCACTGGCAATTTACATGCTTTATTCGAGTAATTTAATTGCAAATGTCCCATTAGTGGCAACGTGAAGAGCCTGCAGGGCGGTGGGCGGTGGGCGATGGGCGGAGGCGAACGAGCGGCAGGGTGATGGAAATATAGAAAAGGGGACGGGGGCGGAGGGTTAGCGGGTAGGTTGGATGGGATGGGATGGGATGGGATGGTGCTTCTGGGCTTTTGGGTTGAGCGCTTAGCTGCCCAATGTTAATGGGCTCCAAAAGCAAGGACAGTGGCACCTCGCGCACACAGATATATGGCAGATGCAGATAGATAGTTAAATAGTGGATAATATATGAATATATATATACGTACCTTTTTATCCCTGATATATTCAATATTTCTACCGAAAGTTCCAGGGATTACTTTTAATTATTTTCTTTAAAAAAAGTTCCCCTATCTGGCTGCCAGCTTGTTGATTTTTTGGCCATGTTTTCACTGTACTTGTTTCCAGCTGAATGTTGAAGGGGATTGTGCAGCATATATGTAGTTGAAGATGGGGTCAGGAGGGGGCTTGGGCAGGAATTTGAGAGACGAATCTTAGCGGCAAAGGGATTACGGAGAGTGAGGGAAATGGATGGGGGGGCCTTGAAGAGGTGTTAGATGTAGGTACGATGTACGATATGCATTCGCTCCCACTCCCACCTCCCCTTTAAGTGTTAGTGTGACATTTATTTTTCTCTCTGTTTCCGCCAGCATATTTTCCATGTTGTTGTTGTTGCTGCTGCTGCTGTGGTGTGCGGGCCTGTGAGTGTCATTAACATGGCCAAGAAACCGCAAAAAAGCGCAAAGCGCATCTCTAAAAACAAGAACAAGCAGCGGGCAACGGGCAGCGGGCAGCAGGAAGAGAAAAGACGCAGAAAAAGAGGCTGGAAGAGAAGCAACAAGAACCACACAACAACAAATAAATGAAATGCAAAAGAAATACTTGAGAGCAAAACTTTTTGTGGCCAAGACTGCTGTATACACTTTCAGTTGCACGATCATTGGCAGCAGTTGCCAAGCGTTGATGTACATGGACTACTTTTCATAGCGATTGTATTAACAATGGGAACAAATTGAAAGAGCAGAACTGTATACATCATTTTAAAGGATATTGCGCGAGGTTTGTTCACATCATAATAGTATCGGCATACCCTCAATAATTGTAGTGCATCAAAAGGAGACATGCGACTATGCAAAAGGCTCGCTCTGCCGCAGCTCCCCTCAATCAAGTCTCTCTGCTCTGCTCTGCTCTGTGATTCTCTTTTTCTCTGTTTTTGATGGGCTAAAACTAACAACAAGCGCAACCACAACAACAACAAAATATAAGGAAAAACAGAAGAGCAGGAAAAAAAGCAAAGCAACTGCAAAAACAGCAGCAGCAGCAGCAACAAAAAAGAAACTAAATAAATAAAACTGTCACATAAAATAAGGCAAAAGATATGGGAATACTTGGTGTAGGGCGGTGACGGTGAGATGGCGAGTGCAGGAGGCGAGGGGAAGGTGCAGAGGCGAAGAGAGTGAGAGCGAGCGGTAGGGGGGTGTGCTGTGTGCGGCATTTAGCTATGCAAAAGCGCCCATCCTAGCCGCCATTCTGTGTGGAAATTACAAGCAAAATGTTACCTAAATAGGCCAAACAAATACATATGCTCAGGCACGAAAACATTCACACACACACACACACACACACACAGACACACATATGGAGAGATGCAGATTGGAAAAGTGCTGACATTCATTGACTGTGAGGATAAACCATCTTTATTTTTATTTTTATGGCAAAATTATTATTCACAAAAAAATCAAGTGCGAAAAATCAACAGATTAAACAAACATGCAAAATAAACTACATTATTATTTTTTGTTTGCTTTTGCTTTGCCACATAAATTATATTTAGATTAGATATTTAAATAAGAGATAAACCATAAGCGATTGAGAGATGGATATATGGGAGCAGCGTATGGAAATTGTGTTTCAATAGCCTCAAACAGGAGCTTGAAGCAGAGTCAGGCGTGAATAATCATTTGTTGCCTTTTCACATGAAGTTCAGGATTTCTGTTAACATTCCACAACCATCTAATGGCGTGCCATGAAACGCTTGAAGGACACAGCTTTCTTTTTCTTTTCTCACTTGATATGCATTCACACTCTAGATATTTAAATTATGGTATGATCACAGCTTCAAAGCTGCAGGGCTTCAATGGCTGTAGAGTGTAACCAAACATTATGGTAAGCCCTGTGCCTGTACTCTACATCATTTATCACTTATTCCGTACAAAAATGAACATACCCAAAATCGGAGCTTATCAAATATTCATAAATAAATAGAAATCAAATCAATGAACTTGCGATTTCTTTGTCGGCAGCGAATCAGTGTTCTCCTTTCAACAGCTCGCATCCATTCGAAGGTAGGGAAGGTTCAATGCACTTCCACGTCGCTTCACCTTCTGCGACCATAAAAATCGTTGCAGGGTGCCTGCCATATGGCCAAAACGAAAATTAAGAACCGAAACTTCGACTAAAAATATTTGTAGCTGACGCGTATTCTTGTAAGCCAGCACAACTTAAATGCAAATGAAATGCTTACACTTAATGTGCAAATTTATTTATGGCAGCACATAAAAAAAAATAGATTTGAGATCTAGAGCCAGATCCAGATCCAGAGCCGCCACCCCCCGCACATTCTGATCTATCGAGGGCTGGACCCGTATTGGCGTTGATTGCTGCCTGATCGGCGATCGGTCGGTCGTTAAGGGCAATTTTCGGCTAGAGATGTCATAAAACAAAACGGCCAACGATCCACAAAACTGTCATAATCTCGCTATAAGAAACAAAAGCCACACAAAACGAGATTCTTCTGTAAACAACAACACAAAAAAACAATCAAAAATGAATCATAAAAGCGTCGATGAATAATTAAAATTTTATGCGACTTTTGATTGCTCTTCAAATATTGAATACTTTTTGCTGAATTTCTAACAATCAAATGATCTGCTTTGGGTAGATTTTTGGTCGAGAAACACAAAACAATTTTTGTCAAAGATCAAATAATATAAATAATAAATAATATAAAGTAATAAATAAATAAATATATAAATAAATAAATATATAAATAATATAAATAAATAAAATAGTTTTGGCATTATTTTAGGAGCTTTGCCGCAGAGTCTCTTCAGTTCAATGACAGTGTGCGAGAACCCTGGAATATTATTATTAGTTTACCCAATCAAATCAAGTCTTTAAGTCCGACTTGAACCACATCTGCCACTTTTATTTGGACACCTATGCAATCCACTTGCTCAGCAGCAGTACGGGCACGAGTACGGGCATTAGTTAGTGATAGGTACATACATTTATGCACTGCATAGATGGATATATGGATATGGATATTAATATGGTTGGCAGTGGCTATGGCAATTGCCTGGTTGGCTTCATTGTTTGTTGATTGGTTGGGCTTTGGCGCAGTTAATTATCTGCCTGTGTGTGCTTAGTCCAGGCTGCTGTTCGGGCTGCTGTTCTGGCTCCAAATTCGACATTCAACTCTCAGATACATATGTCCACATGCACTCCCCCCCCACCCCGTGCGTGTTGTTGAGTGTCATTCGTGCCGATAATTGTTCAGGTGTCAAATATCAGCTAATCGATTAATCGTCAATTGATTGTGTGCCTATGACCCTCTGGGCTCAACTCTCTCAATCTCTCCTGCTCTATCTCTCTCTCTCTATTGTTCGCTCTGTTCTGCGTGTGTTTTGTGTCTCTGTCTGTCCCTGTCGCAGCAATTGTGTGTGTGAATATGAGAAGTCTGTCTGTTAGTCCGTGTCTGTCTGTCTGTCGGTTAGTCTGCCATTCAATCATTGAGTCGCTGAAGCCCTCACGACGAATTGCCAAAATGCCATTGGCATGCACAAATTTAGAGCTTACATGCATATACATATATATATATATATATATGTGTGTAGAATCCATCGGAATGCGTTACTTTTTTTTTGTGATTAAACTTTTTGTTTTCGCAATTGATTTATTTGTTGTTTACCCAAAGCTAAACGTTGTGTGTTTTTTTTTATTAATATTTTTTTCACCCTAATTAATATTTTTATTTTATTCTCCAGGCAATGCTAAGGGCCTCTGAATCGAGCCTTTTATTTTTCAAGGCTACTATTTGCTATGTACTCGTAGCTATATTTATCTGGCATGTGCCTTAGATATATTTTTCGCTTGTGGTAAACTCAATTATTCCTTCGCTTGGATGATCGCAGGTCAACGCTTGCCTTTTTAGGCCATCTGTGATCGATCCCCTAAGCAGCACCTCTGGCTTAAGCAGCTGTGCCAACAGCAATCACAATTAATTGCTAATAAAATCATTAAAAATCATTTAAAATCAATGAATGCATTCATTAAATAATAAGCAGAAGCTCCAGCGGCAGGCCAGCCATCAAGGATTCGGATAATGCGGCGGGCAATTAATGTGAGTGAATGAACCCCGAAACACTGAGAGCTGTAGGAGAGCTCGCGAAGCTGACAACCCGTGAACCCCAAAGTGCTGAATGAGGCTTTCAGGTGGCGGTGGCGGTGGCAGTGGCGGTGGAGGTGTCGGTGTCGGTGCTGCTTTATGGCCATTAATAAACGTGTCAGCTTTGGGCATTTGTTGGTCATATTGTTATTCTAATAAACAATAATCATTGTTTGTTGTTTCGGCTACCGATGTCGTCCCCTGACGCCTTCAGTGACACACTGCCCCTGGGGTCGGGACGGGCACGGGCACGCAGACAGGAACGGGGCTGGTGCCACGCCCGCAGCAGCGTTTTAACGCCATTTGCCGGCAAGAAACAACAAATAAACAGAGGCGGACGCAGTCGCGGATATGGCACGAGCACCCAAGGGGGGGATTATCGTAAGGCGGTGGCTTATCTGCGAGCGGTCATTGCCATTGATTGAAAGTTGAACAAATTAAATAGTTTCTGCATCATTTTCCTGAGAATTAAATCACAAATAAAATTCAATTACATTAAAATGCAGCATTCGTAGGCAGTTTTTACTGTAGTTGCTTATACATACATAGGGGCCTATTTCTTACAAATAAATCCAATCTACTGTGTGATCCTTTTTGGTTTTTTTTTGTTTTTATTTAATCTTGTTTTCATGTTATTAATTTTATTTCAATACAATTATGTTTGAATCAAAATGAATTCTATTTAATTTTACTATGTTTGTACTTAAAACTCGCATTTTAAATGCAAATATGATTGCAGTTATTTTGAATATGCCTTTTTCAGTGTATGTACAGTACATTGCACCGGGTTCGTTCTACAACTCGGTTTAGTGCTGTAATATATTTTATTCGTTTTTTACGATTGTTCACGTTTTCTATATATTTTTTACGATTTTTCCATATTTTTATCGATTTTTCTCAAAATTTAATGCATTTTTCTAGCTTTTATTGTTAAATTAACATAAACATTATAAAAGAAATTTCTTACATTCACTTTCTCTTCAGTTAAAATGTTTACAAAAAGAGACAGCCAACAGCATGCTGCAATTCCTTGCGGCAAATGTTAGGTTGTTGGCACCATGCTGTCATTACATTGACAAAATGTTAGGTAACATTTGACATTTTGTTGCACCTGCAGCGCCCTCTAGCAGTCAAAGCTTTGTTCGAAAAAAGCTGCTATAAACTGCTCACCAGCGCCCTCTGTGGGGTTTTGTTCGCTCTTCTCTGAAGCGAATTTGCATAAAATTCATAGCATACTTTCAGGTCTAATATTTATCAATATTTATTTACGTTAAAAATAAGCAGTGCAAAATCCGCCTTCTGTCTCTCGCACTCTCTCTTAACAGTGCCACCCTTTTCCCCTGTCCTATCAACCAACTTCTGCTGCTGCTCTTAGATTTGCTTCTGATAAACTTCGATGCACATAAATTGGAATGGACATCCCATTGCGAGACTCGCTCTTGCCGCTCGGTGATTTTTCATGGACTAGTTTGCAGATAAGCGCTTCGTCTGCCACAGGAAAAACCGGCGGACGGTTGTGGCACAAGCGTGTGGCAGGGTGGAGAGGTGGGTTGCACTTTGGCGCTGTCGATGCCATCAAGCGCACGGAGTGGCGCCGGGCTTGGTCTGCCTTCAAAAATGACCTCAAAATTTAAACATTTAATTGCGTTAAAATGTTATTGATAATAATGTCAGTGTTTATCATTGCCCATTGCTCTATTGTTGCTGTTTTAAAGGAGTCATAAGAACTAATTGCAGGGAGAGAAAGCGGTGATATCGGCATTGTTGCACAGCTGGCATATAAAGAAATGAGCGCATGGCCCTAAAATATTGTGCACCTTAAGTTTCAATTTATTTTCAAGGAGCTCAGCTGAATTGGGATGTGGTGTGGTTTGGGGGCATGGGAATTCATATGAGTGCACGCAAATAATAGCATAAGCGTGGGTACACTTTCGTAGAGCAACAAACGCACTAGAGTCTGCCCCTGAAGATCAATGGCCATACTCTGCAGTACATGTATGCCTCCCATTAGTTCTAGACCTCCTGCAGATACACAGGGATGCAATGCTACACTGGGACAGTCCACCGCTCGGGCAAGTCTTGGCCCAAGCGGCTAATGAAATATACGAGTATTTTTGAAAATATTTCTGTTCTACATGAACACGAAAATGTGAGGGGGTTCATTCGCTGGATTTCGTACGGAAGCATTTTCTCGCTCAACAAAAATAACAATTTAATTATTAAGCAGCAAACAAAATGTCAATATCGTGATTTTGTGCTGCTCTCTTTGTGTTTATCGCTGAATGCCAAATGAGCGACGAAATCATGAATCAAAAACCGCAAACAGAGAGAGCAGCAGGTTGCTGGGCAGTGTGAAAGAAAGAGAAGTGCCAGAGAGAGAGATAATAAAACCACCTGCTGCTTCAAGAAATGTTTCAGTCGGCGGCAGCACTTTGATAGCGACTAGCGACCCGGACTGGCCACGTAGTTCTCGCGACAAAACCAAAACAAATCAAAAAAAAGAATGAACAATTCGGTGCGCATGTTGTTCCTCGCAGTGGTCGCGGCAATCGTGATTCTGAGGGAGATTCGGGCACGTGAGGCGATTACAGCCAGTCCAGATGTGGGTCAGATCATTAAAGATCTCGATGGACTGCATATCGATGGCACTGGGACGGCCTTGGAGCGAGGTGAGTGGACAGCTAGCAGCTAACAGCTAACAGCTGCTTCTCGATCGCGAGTGTCGCAGCTCTCGCTTTCCCTCTCGCATTAGCATTGCCAAAGAGTTGGCCAAAACATAACAAAACAAAGGAGAATTCTCCATTGGAGCATATTTACATTCAAACATCTGTTGGAGGCAAAGCAAATAACAAAAACGAAACGAGTCACCAAAATCATGTCTAAATATAATAAATGAGGAAAACATTGGAACCTGATGGAGGGATTGATATAATTGTACTGAGAAATTTCTCGGCTGCATTTTGATAACCGACTTATTGGAATTTCAGGAGCACCCTGCAAAGTGGATGTGCAAAAGGATCTGCCAGGCCGGGACCAAGTTCAGCCGCTCTATCTGCGCCCGAATACGGACGCCTACTGGCTGCCCAATGCAAAGGGCCAACTGGAGATACCCCGCGGCGCTGCCATCGAGCTCCACTGCAGCGGAGCCTTTGTCGACATGACCACGGAACTGAGATCCATCCAGGTGAAGTGTCTGCAGGACACACTCTTCCAATGGGCTGGCGCCAAGCTGGAGTTCCGTAAGTTCGCCTGCGCCCAGTATATTCCATACACGGTGGAGAAGCTGGACAGCCGCTGCGGGAATAGCTTGCAGTTCTCAGCCAGTCCCGACACGGCGCATTTGTATCGCGTGGGCTACGACATTGGGGATGGGCGCTTTGTGCGGACCATGGAGCTGTGCCACGACCCCCACACGCTGCGCACACACTACGCCTTCCATCAGCTGACGCCCGCCAGCGTGCACTACCAGAGGAACGTGAAGCGGGTGAAGTTCAGCACTGCCGGACACTTCCAGGGCTATGACATGCGCAAGATATACTCGCAGAGCCACCAGCAGAGCCTTCTGGGCGGGCCGCCCGACGGTCTTCTGAACGCCAAGGCGGGCCTGTTACTGGCCCGCGGACATCTGGCGGCCAAGGCGGATCTGATCTATGCCAGTCAGCAGCGCAGCAGCTTCAACTACATGAACGCGGCGCCGCAGTGGCAGATCTTCAATGGTGGGCTGTGGGCCAATCTGGAGGAGGCCACACGACGCTTTGTGGCCGCTGCGGGCATCACGGTCAGCGTCTACACGGGCACCTATGGCCAGATGCCACTACCGGAGAATCCTGGCGCCGGTCTCCACCTGGCCACGGATGCCAACAACAACGAAGTGATGGCAGTGCCCCGTCTCTTCTATCGCGTACTCATCGACAATGCCCAGCCGTGGCGCGGCATCGCACTGGTGGGCGTCAACAATCCCCATGTCACCCTCGCCCAGATCCACGAGTCCTATGTCATCTGTGCTCCCATAGAGGAGCAGGTTCCCTGGCTGCGCTGGCTCTCCAAGGGCAACGAGAGAAGCAAAGTGCGGAAGGGCTACCTCTATGCCTGTTCCGTCTCGGATCTGGCTCGAGTGGTCAAAGAGTTGCCCAGCCACCTGCTCGAGGTGGAGGCACTGCTCACCTAGTGCTAGATGCTGGCCCTACTTACCAATAGGTGAGTGCCACAAAGACTGAGTGCCATTCAACGAGAAGTCAAAGTGCATTTGGGAGTTAGTTTTAGGCTGGTTTTGGGATCGTTTGAATTGTTGCCACACGCCTTCATATTCAGGCGGTCTCTCAACCATTCGATTCGTGCTCTGAAAATAATCTTTTTTTTTTTTTTCAAATTTAATAAAAAGAAATGTTCTAATTTGTAAGCCAAATAGATATAAATCCCATACATCCTTAACAGTGTCTTTGCCCATACCATCGGAGCTTGTATCCATCCATTGAAAGTGGGGGTGGAAAATAAATTCAATATGTGAAAATAAAACAAATAAATAAATAAAATAAAATATACTCTGACTTGGAGCATTCAGAGTATTCACTTCTCAGTGTGCCAGATGCTGCATTTTACCGGCATTCTATCCCAAAATGGAAGCGAAAAACTCTTAAAAATTTTCGTTTGAATTGTTCAATTGGTAAACAATAACAAAGCTACGCATTGCTTTCAGCTAAGTGCATTCAAGTTGTTACATTTTTCCCTTTATTTGACATTTTTGTCAACGATCAGAAAGGCAGAGGCAGAAAATCTGGAAAATAATAGCGAATAGGGGGAGGAACGAGAGACAAAGAGAAACAAGAAAAAAAGAGAATTTAAAAAAAGCAGCGACCTTCTGCTGATTTCTGTTCGCCTGGTATCTCAGATTTGAATTTAACGGTTTTCTGCCATTTGAGCGGCGGAAAGTGGAGGCAGAAAATCAGGAAAATAATAGCGAAGACAGTTATGGCTTTATCGACTCGGCTATTGTTGCTAATCATTAATGTATTTCCCTTATGGGGTCGGAAACTTTTCCTTATCTGCGTTACACATATCCACTTTTACCACAAATACAATATACCCCCTAACTCTTTTTGAGTACGGGAATAAAAACCAATTTCGGTTCAAGCGGACAAAAATTGTAGAACCCACACAAGCACACACACATTCGGCAGCTAAAATTGTAGATTTTAATTAAAATTATTCTATGCATACAATCATACATTTTGGAGTGTCACACGCACACACTTGCATGCTTGCAGCCAGTCGGCTCGTGTCACGTCACGAGCCGAACGTGGTCATTGCCGGAGCCGAAGGCGATCTGCCCCAGAGCCGAAGACCTGGGCACGTACGCAGAAAACTCAGCTGCGCCACTTTCGTTGTATGAACTGGCACATCTCTATACTGTATGGTTAGTGGGGGAGTCCGACGGCGCGCCTTGGCCGATGGTCGTGGCAACCACTTTCGGGGCACGCACACACGCATAAATGTAGCTGCTTTTGCGCCTAAAAGTGTTTGGTTTTGGTGGCACGTTGCACGTTGGTGGGAACTTTGTCGCACATGCCACAGAATATTCGCCACTCCTTCTGCCATCATGCATTATGCATTCCGGTGGTTTTCTTGTTGCTGTTGCTGCTGCTGCTTTCTCCACGATTGGCGAAGAAGTGAAATTTTACTCTCCAGATCCGGAGTCTCCTTCGCTCTTCCTCGATCTGTTCCATGAGTATCTCTGCCGCACTTAATTGAGTCAGTTTGGCGTGTTCTGTCACTGGGCACATCGCATCCCCCAACATCAGCGACACCAAAACTCCTCCTGAATGAGAGTCAATCGCTGTCGATGTCAATGCAAACAGAAATTTAAATGCGTCAGCAAATGGCGGACAAAGAGTCAAGCAGTCAACCAGTCAAGCAGTGAAGCGATGAAGCAGGGGGTCCTTGGTTCTTGTGGAGAGAAGGGGTGCAGTCAGCAGAATCAGAAGACTTCACAGTAATAAGTCAATGGAGGGGGAAAGTGCGAAAGAGAGCAAGCAAGCAGTGGCGACACGCGCAGACATGTCAGGCAGCCGCTTGTCCATCGCTGTCTCTGTCACTGCCACTGCCACTGCCACTCTCGCCAGCTCTTGCTTGAGGAATGAGAATCTATTTTACATTCTGTAGGGATGGAACAAATGAACTATCAATCTGCGAGGGTATCTAAGGATTCGGCCACCGTAGCGGCAATCAATGTTCTGTGGCCGTTGCTTTTGCCGTTTTTCTGTTGCCCGTTTGGCGCTTTTAAATGCTCAAATTGATACAATTAAGTGGCTTTCGGGCTTGTTTGTTCGCATTCACTCGCATTCTTGATTATTCTTTGTGTTTGCATTTCTCCTCTCCTGGCGGCAATTATTTATGTGCCGGGGATAACAATAAGTGAAGTGTTTGTCCTACGGGCAATGGTCTGTACAGATTTTTACCATTTTCCGTTTGCCTTTTTTGTTTTGTTTGTTGTTTTCTTTTTGTGTACGCCTTAATGCTAATTGATTTATGCTGCCTCATGGGGCAGGGATCAGGGATCAGGATGGAGGGGCTGCCAGCGATTGTGCGCGGGCCAGAGGCGGGCCGGGCTCACGCTGCGCTCAGCGGCTGTTGGATTGCGTGCCGTGCCATGCCAATTTTCACACTACGAAATCAAATCGAAATTGATACACTTCTGTGCGACATGCAACGGAGAGAGAGAGAAAGAGAGTGAGAGAGAGACTGGTGAAGGGGGAGACGAGGCTGGGCGCTCCAAACTGATAATTGATTGATGCTGGCAAACGAGTTGAAGTCCGGATCGATTACGAATTTGGTTAGCCATCGAGGGGAGAGCAAAGAACCGTGCCCGACACTTTTGCCCAAAATTACATTTGCAGCCGCATTTCCGCTTCCCCTGCTGCCCCTTCGCTCTGCGGTGGCTACAGTGTCCCGCCGCATGTGTCTCTGTCTCTGCCTCTGTCTCCATCTATCTGCCTGTCTGCTTTTCTCTGCTGTTGCTGTGTCTGAGTAGGGGAACTGCCATTTGGGTTTGACCCTTGTAGCACAGCAACGTGGCGCTTTACTTGTGCCACAGTGGGGCTCAAAAATCGTTGCAGCTTCACTGAAAAAGAAAAGCCAAGCGAAAAATAAACACAAATATTTAGGGGATGTTTCATGGACATGCCAACGACCTGCCACACACTGCAGAACTCTGAATATCGTCAATTAGTTTTGGCACATTATTAATTACTATTATTAATAAATAAATCCGTTTGCCACCTACCCATTAGCTCTTGAATTATGCCTCGATATTTTGCATACAGTTTCCACTTGCATTCCTTCCACTGTGCTGGTTCTGGGGCTGGTTCTGATGCTGGTTCTGGCGCTGTGTGTTTTCAATGGCCTCGCAGCGTGTCGCTTTATATCTGTCTGTCTGCCTCCTGTGTATCCTATGTGTCCTGTGTGTCCGCATGGATGCGGGCATTATGCGTAGGCACAATGCATTAGTTAAATGTAACAAAAGCGTCCAAGGCAGCGGTCGGGGCTTGGGAATTAGGCAAAGCGCTGCCCATTAGCCAGCCCGCCAGGGGCAGGAGGCCAACAATAATACGCACTGTGGGCCACAGTCCATGGATATGACTTGTATTCTCCAGCTCCCAGGACACGGTGCATGCTCCTCCTCCTCCCCTGTTCCCTTGGACACACGGCAAACATGTCTATGGTCCACAAGGACCTGCCTGGCCTGCCAGCCCCCTTTTTTTGTCGTTTGGTGTTCGTTCCTTCTCGTATCTGCTGTGGCCATCATTACCATTTCCATCTTCCATTTGCTTTCATTCGTTTCAATTTTAATTTACAATTATTGGCCGCCCTTGAGGCTGTCTGTTGTCGGGGGGCAGGGGACGACTGGTTACAAAAGTTTCGCCGCCTCATGACAACTCTTCTATTGCTGCTCTCCGGGCCAACCAGCCGGACGGACGGACGGACACAAAAAGGGGCCAAGTACACGACCCACCAAGAACGTTGTCGAATAAACCAAAATCAAGCAAAACGAAAAGGGAATGCTGGCGTCGATGCTTTTGATACCCTTCAAGAGAGTCATACTTTTTTTTAAAGGGAGTTGCAATATATTGAATTGGGAATTGGGATCGGGAATCGATTGTGCAGCTTCAGGCAGGCAAGGCACAAAAAGTGTTCGCTTTAATTGAACATTTTTCAGTCCTCTTTTACCCCACACAGCAAGTATTTAATTGGTTTATCCTGTGAGTCGCTTTATGAGCAACAAATAGATTTATTCGCTGATGGGAATATCATGCCAAGTACTGGAGAAAAACGACAAATGCTGCAACGACTACACTCCGGGGCGTAGTCCCCCAGGATATCCTCTGTGCAGTGCAAACCTCTGCCGCAGAGGTGCCTGTCCTCTGGATAGAGTATACAAAGAGTGAGCTAAGCACAAAAAAGATGCCAGTGGCACGACGGCGGCTGCTTGCGAAAGGTCCTCGTTGTCCTTGTCGTGTTTTTTAACAAACATATCATTGATATTTGCGCTGGGCATTGTCGCTGCTGCTGTTGTTGTTGGTGTCTTTCGGGTGCTGTGGTTGTTGTTGCTGCTGCTGCTGCTGCTGCCACCGCCTCTTGTAAATGAAACTTTTTGCCTGTTTTCGCCCAACGACATTGAAAGTTACGAGGGGCCTTCAATTTGAGTTGCAAACAGAAACGGCTCCATAGCCCCCCCCCCCCCTATCGCCTGCTCCTACTCATCCTCCCCCTGGCACAACCCCTTCCTTTGCGCCGCCCCACACTGACACTGACAAAACTAAAACGGGACAAGGGCATAGACATCTATAGAGAGATTGGTGGGAGGGCTTTGGGCTGCGGATGCGGATGGGGATGGGTCGGCAGCAGCAGCAGCAGCAGCAAAAGAGGCGAAAAACTCTCGGGTTGCTTGTCACAGGTGCCGCCAGTTAAATCTGCTTTTCTGCTGGCGGTTCCATGGCCGATAGTGGGGGGCGGTTGGCAAATTTTAAACAAGTTTAAACTCAGATATTTCAATTGTTGAAACGTTCCAGCGAGAAGTAAACAATTTAAGCTATTCGTGATTCCAGATTTCGTAAGCTCTTTCCCCGGTTGTGGCAGTGGTGGGGCATGGCAGACATGGGACACAGATCGAAAGAAAACAAAACAAAGCAAAACAAGAAAAAGGCGACTTCGGATTGGAAATTTCGCTGCTTAATTTTCAGGGGAATTTATTTATATTTAAACGATGTTAATCAAAGAAGAGAGTGCCCTCAAAGCGGAACCATTCAGCTGCCGATGAGGGAAATGCCCATAATGATAACGATGATTTGACCGGACTGAAGCTCGGGGGGCAATTAAAGCTCTCCCGGGCGGACATTGTGGCCGTCCGTTGGGGGGAGGCGGAACATACCTTTTCGACTCTTAACTCTTCACCTCTTCGGCCTAAACATAAAGCCACGCAACTGGAAATTGATGAAGCCACTGACCAACGTATAACCACCCTCTTCTCTTCTCCTCTGCCCAGCCCCACTCCACAGCGCTGGCTCTCTGGTTCTCTGGTCTTCCGTCATGTCCTGCAGTTTGCCTTCTCATTATTAACAGGGCACCCGAAATGCGGCTGGGCATGACCCAAAGGTCTAGCGCCTCCCCATTGCGTCCTTATTTCACATTTCTCTGTCCACTCCGCCCCGCCCCACCAAAGGCTTGGCCCCATGGCTGCCTTCGGTCCTTCGGTTTTGGGCTTTGCTCAGTTTTCAGTTCCTTTTTATTTCAGATACTCTTTCAGAGGGCCTTCTGGGTGCTTGAATCGCTGAATATGTGCCGTTTCCTACACTACACTACACTACACTATACTACACTATATCGGCAGGCAACATCGATGTATTATATGATGGCGGCCACTGGATGGGGACCACCATTCCAAGGGGGCCAAACATTTGCTTGCTTCGTCTCGGGATGCCGCGGACATACTTCGATCATCGCTGGAAAAACTCAAGGCTGCAGTTTCAGCTGACCAAGTCGATTTTGCCATGACCAACGCTGGTTTTGTTGGCGGCTAAACAATGTGGCATCCACAGGCTGCCACGTGAGTGATTCCTCGTGCGCCTCCTGCAGTACCATGAAATACCCTAGCCCCTTGTTGGCAGTTCTTAAGAGCAATTGGATCGGTAAATCGTTTCTGTACTGTGGCATGCCCCTGGAATGCTGGCATTTGCATCTGTAAGGGCATTCAGAGCTTCGATCTCCGTTCTGCTTATTTCTTTCTTGATTTTTTCGTGTTCATTTCAACTTTTTGGGGCTCACATGCATAGTTGTGTGTGTGTGTGCCACTTATTAAGCTCTGAGTGCGTGTGTGTGAGTGGGGGAGTATGGGGAACGGGGAAGCGGGTTGGGGGTTGGGTATGGGGGCTACATTTAAGCGTCTGCCTGCCATAAAAACAAATTTAATTTACGTAATTTTCAGTGAATGTCTACATCAGTTTCAGTTTCATTTTCATTCTCATTTTGAGTTCGTTTTGTTTGTTGTTTTGTTGTTTTTGTTGTTTGCTGTTTTTGTTGTTGTTGTGTTTGAAGTGCGGTCGCTTTGGGTCAGCCATGGCTGTTGGTTTGGTTGTCAAAGGGGACTTGAGCGAGGTTGAATGACTGCCCACTAAACTTTCGCCCGTACCACAACAACCAAAAACGCCATGTGCCCCTGTGCCCCTGTGCCCCTGTGCCCTGCTGGCTTCCGGCCACTGTATAACCTTTGTAAATAAATGTAAATTGTTGATTAATTTTTAATAATACTCATTAAAGTTGAACAATGCTGTGCTGTGCGGTGCTGTGCTGTGCGGTGCGGTGTTCGTGGTCCCCACATTGAGCATGTGCACATATACAAATCCTGGCAACCCGGAACACTAAGCAACCCACTTGACCCAGCCCCTTGCTGCTGCCTGGCTGCTTGTGGGCTGCTTCTTAATTGCGTTAATAGTCCGCTGAATGGCGACAATTTGATTTTCCTCTCTGCTTTTCCTTGCTGCCTTCTTTGTACATATTTGTGTCCGTGTCTGTGTTTCTATGGAATTACTTATGAGACACATTTCTGGGAATATTTCGCATATTTGTTTGTGCTTCATTTAGTGTGGTTTCTGCTGCTTTGCTTGCTGTTCCCTCTGCTCTGTGCCTTGTCATCTGTTGGCGAATTATTTGTATTTAAAGTGCTCTGATATGTGGCTATAAGTGTGTTCATTTATTATTTCTTGCATTTGTTTTGTTTCGTTTTCTTTTGTTTGTTGGAATATTGTTGGAGCAGCGTGCTCATGTTTGCCATTGATGGATTTGCTTTCGAGATTTTCCTTTAGTTTGAGCGACTTCGAATGGACAACAAGATCCCCTTTTCTGCCGGGAAGCTCTGGCATTGCAGTCGGCCGCTTGCACCAAGCATCAGTCTCTCCAGTTGGCCATCATCGGGCGGCATCATTTGCATACGCAATCTCCTGCTAGACTCAAATTAACTCGCCCTCATCCTAGGCTGTGTCCCAGCCTCTGCCACTGCCACTGCCTCATCCTCAGTCTGTGTCCCAGTCTGAGCTTCCCCTTCCTGCCCCAGTCTTCTCTAGCCTCAACTACTTCTATCTTCTTGCTGTCATTATTTTTTTTGTTGCGCTAATTTGCATGCAACATTTTTGTTCTTGTTGCAGTTGCTGGTGTAGTTTTTCGTGTAGTTGTGGGTATTATTGTTGCATCTGTTGGAGTTCTTTCATGGGCGGTCGCTGCTTCAGGCTCTGCTCCAGTCTCTACTTTAATCGCTGTCTCGCTGTCTCGATTCTCGCTCCCGTGCCCGTGCCCGTTCCCGTTCCCCATCCATCCAATCTCCATTTTCAAACCAATTTTCTAGCTTCTGCGGCTAGCCGCCGCCGTCATTTTATTTTTGCATTTACCCAGACTTTCCGCTCTCTCTCTCTCTCGCTCTGCTTCGCGCCTGCTGCGGCTCCTTCCGGTTCCTGTTTTTTGCCTGCTGCTGTTGCTGCTGTTGCTGCTGTTGTTGCTGCTGCCATTGGCTGCTTCTGGCGTTGGCAGCGGCATCGCTTGCCGCAAACTGCGTGCAACTTCAACTTAATAATAAAAAAATCTGCACTCTTATTATGCCATCAACAATAAAAACAAGCAGCACGAACAAAACCAGCGACGTCGGCAAGGCGGCCACAATAACAAAACAAAGTTTGTCGCTCTGCAAACAAAAACAACAAGAAATTCCAAATTAGCTCAGAGCCGAAGCATTTGATACTCTCTCAGCTTGGGCTACACATCCATTCAACAGCTGAATGCTATATAAACTCGGTTCTTCATTCATTCATTGCCAATACTGGAGGGGGAGGCTGAGGCTTGCACCGCTTCGTTATTCCCTGAAATATCATCCCAAATGATACGATCCACCCCTGTGTGGCACAAGCCATTAATCCCGCCGCTTCTCTTCTCTTTTGTGGAACTCCTAATACTCTCTGAAAGGTTGCACAAAAAATGGCACGGCAGAATAACGAAATGCAAAATAAAACAGCGGCAAATCTGAAAAACTGCAGACGAAACTTTTGAAATTTGTTGCATTTGTTGCATTTGTTGTTTTTGTGCTTGGGACAGCACTGGCCGCGACAGCCGACAGCCACAGCGAAACAGTTGATGTCCTTGTCTGGCGATGAAGGGTGAGCACGGGGCAGGGGGCATGGGGCATGGGGCAGGGGTCACGCGGCCGGGGCAGAGTGAGTGCGAAAATTGGAGCAACGCTTGGACTTGAAGTAGGTCTGGTCTGGCATGGGTTCAGCTTAAGCCAGCGGAGATCCCAAGCGGCGCCACAAATTATGCTATGAGCTTGGAGCTCCTTCATGGGGGTGGGGGGAAGAGAAAGCTGAAAGTTATCTGCGTGAAGAGCTTGGGGATCCTTTTACTATCCCTCGAATCTGCCAATCAGCCAGGCCAGGTCACGCCTGCGCTCGCCTTGTTATGGGGTCATGGGGCTATGGGGTTGGGATCCCACAATGATGACGTCAGCTTGGCAGGAAGTCTTCAGTGCAACTCGCAGCTAGTTGATTGTTTTTTGCTGTTTTTTGGTTGATTGCCGTTGCGCCCCCCTGCTGCTGGTGCTGCCCCAGTGACCCACTTGCAAGCTCTTTATAGAGCCAGTCGCTGCCCGTTCTCCCGCAGTGCTGCTGCCACTGCCACTGCCACAGCACCAGCAGCAGCAGCGTCAGCTTTGTGGCTAAGACAATTGCAACAAAGGGCGAAGGAGCCGCCGTCGCCGCCATTTAAATGCGAAGGCAACTTGACTTGTCTTTTGCCGCATGCATCTGTTGTGGCATCCATCTGTGGATGGAGCAGCAGCAGCAGACGAAACAGCGCCCCAGCAGCCAAAGAGACTCGGGGCAGGCGAACTAAGAGCGCGTCTGCGCAGTGGGCGTGGTGGAAAGCTCTGCCTTGGGGCTTGGGGGCGGCAAAGCTTTTGGCATTAAGAGCAGCAACGATTTACGCTTTATTTGCTAATTAAATGGCATTTTCTCTTGAGTGGGCAGAGCATCGCAGCCAGAAGCATTCAAGGAACGATTCCTGGCGTGGATTATTCCTGAAGCACTCCCCTGGCCACCTCCCTTTGGGGAGGGCCTGCCAATCGGAGCGAATTGCGTGGCCCCATAAATAGGTTGGCAGCTCTGCCGGGTGATATCCACTCGACGGCACTCCAAAGTTCTCGCACAGAGAAAGAACAGCCGAACAAGATGGAACAAGTGGCCCCATCATCAGCATACACACTTTCCTATGAAAACTTTTCTGCTTGTTGGAGTGTGCTCTTCCCGTGCGTCGAGTGCTTACTGTACTTAACGGACTGCGGACGGTGGCATGCCACAACAGAGATTAAGTTGCAGCAGTCGATTAAGGGTGGCATAGCACCACCATGTGGGGTGTGGGGGGTGGGGATGGTAAGTAGATTAAGCCGTAACGTAAAGTCTTCAATGCCAGATTTAAGCAGATTATTGATGCTCCATGGCACAGGGCACGGGGCGGACGGCACAGGGCGGAGCAATTATTATTTTAACCCAGAACCTTGCAACGCTGCGGAGTCAGCAGTTCAGCATCCATATGCATATGGCTTATATCTCTTTCTGCGCTGACATCGTAACCAAAGATCCCATTGGGCAGGTGGCGCGTCCTTCGTTAATCGCGAACTTAATTGGAGACTCTGTGGCAGGAAAGGGAGAAGAAAGGAAGGAGCTTCCATAAGTGCGAATAATGCAATTAAACTGTTTCAGTTTCAGGGGATTAATTGATAACTAAATGGCAATGTTTCACGCTCAATATACTGCCCATCTGCATCGACGAACCGAACGGGATGCGGCGGGCTGCACTGCTCGAAGGACACGCAATGGGCAGTGGGCAGTGGGCGAGAACGGCAGACATACTCCGCTCATTGATCAGCAAATGGTGGACTGGAGTTCCATTTAGTTTTAGATTTGAAAGGTAAAGTTGCCTGGAATGAGTTTGTTTTGGGCTGCTACCGAAGTTGTGCAATCGATGCATTACGCTGCTAGGGTGTCCAAGGGGGCGCGCTTCGAGGATGTGCTGGCTGGATGTCCTTTTCAATTAAGCGCCGAGCCGAGCCGCGCCGCGCCTGAAGTGCGGCAACGTGGCAACAATGCTGATGCTGTTTGCCCAAGTGTTGCGACGTTGCCGGCGTAATTGCAATCGTTATCGCTGGCGTAATCTCGGCCTGACCAATCTGCCACATACCCCAAGCTCAACAGCAACAACACCAGCTAAAAGCCCCCCAGCACCAGCACCAGCCACAGCACCAGCCTCATCCTCAGTCCCAGTCCCAGCCTCTGCCCCAACGCCCTGTCCAATGTACTCGAGGTTGTTCATTATGTTTGATGTTGCTGCTGCTCAAAGTTGTTTGCTTTTAGAAAGCTGTTTGTTTATTTAAAGCAATTGAAAATTAATTAATTTACTTACGTAACCGAAACTGACACGGAACAGAGCACAGCAGGGCAGAGCAGAGCACAACTGAACAAATAAATGTGCAGCGGCAAGCAGCAAGCAGCAACACACTGAGCAGTGTACTTAGTTGCTATTGACAGAGACAGGGACGCACAGATATGCACTTGCTGCAGGAGAGAAATCTCTGGCAGTGACAATCGCAACGAGGCGTTCAGCTTGAAGTTCTGCACCAAGCACAACGCAAGACAGCGCAGCAACACAACACAGGAGGCGAAGCCTAAATACCCTCATTGCACGATGAATGCATTCCCATTTACATGGTAGACACAAGGGTAGAAAGAACTGCAGCAAGCCCAAGTGAAAGTGGTCAGCGAGTCACGCGACTCTGTGGCAGGGTACATTGATGGGCCAGCGAGAAGTATTCAGTTCTCGAGATTATAATGAAGTACAGCAGCAGCAGCATCCGCAGCAGCAGCAGCAGGCAGGGCAGGGCAGGGACCACGCTGCATTAGGTGCAAATTAAGTTTCGAAAATGAAGCGTCAGCTGAAAAGTTGCACTCCACTTCGCTCTCCCTCCCGCACTCTCTCTCACTCTCTCACTCACTCTCTTTTTACACAGTGAACACTCGGAACTGCTTCCCCAGAAGGAATGTATGTTTTAGGGTTATGGGGACACCCTTTAGAGCTGATTTTTTTGCAATAATTATTTCGGCGAAAAAGAGAAAATAAATCTATAAATTAGCGCACAAGAAATTGGGATAAAATTATTATTGATGCTTGATCTACTCCCATTTAGCATGATTCTAGTTCTAGCCTGTCTTTGCGAGCGTTCACCGTTGTTTTGGGCTGTTGCTTCATTGTTTTTGTTTGGTAATCAGCCGGAAAATGGAAATCTTGTTTTCGTTGATGCCTTAAATGGTTGCAGGTGGCAGGCGCACAGTGGAAGGGAAGGTGTCTGGCATGACCAGAAGTGACTGTCAATATGTTTGCTGTACTTTCAAAGCAGAACTTCTGTTCGTGTGTGCAATCGTGTGCAGGAGATGAACTGAAACTGAGATGCCGCAATCAGCAGAAACAGTATAAGAGCTAGCATCGGGAGCCCTTAGATAATGATGGCGCGTCAGCTTTTGTGATGTGACAATAAGCACAGAAATAACAACAACAAGAAGCAGGAGAACATACGAGCAGTAAGCAAAGGCAAAAGCAAAAGCAACAAACACGCACAGCCATCAGCCAGCCGTACTCACTCGCACTCACTCGTACTCTCTCGTATACGGCCACTCGATGTCAGTTGTCAGCAGCAAAGACGCGCAAAGTAACAACTTGAATGGAACGACACTCTCACTCTCTCCCGCTCTCTCCCCCACTCTCTCTCTCACTGTCTTTGTGTCCCTCTTGCTTTTTGCCGCTCCTGCTTTCTCTTTCTGTCGCGCTGTATGTCTAGGCATCAGGCTGTGACACGAAAGCAAAACAAAGTAGCTTTTAGGGGGCCGCAGACTTTAATACCCTTGCGGTTTGCATCGTTACTCTGGCACTCTGGCAAGTTTTCAATTCAAATTTCATTACGAACTAGAGGTCTGCATGTATTCGTTGCTATCCGAATATACGATCGATTAAGGCAGGGTTCTATTTTGAACTGTACCTTTGATCGTAGCCTTTGGAAGGGTATGCAAGGGACTCCACACAGCGGCGCCTTTGTTTAGCTGGCAGCTAAGACTAAGGGAGTAGGAGCAGCAACTGATGTGTGATGGTGTAAGCAGAGAAGAGATGAGATGTCTGCAGTACTTTTCATGCAAATCAAGCAGAGCGTAGCAACGTTTGTTGCCTCTGCTGCTGCTGCTGCTGTTGCTGCTGCAGGAAGTCAAAGTAAAGTAACGGAAAGCCAGCCACAAATACACAAACACGCACTCCGAGCGAGAGACAGTTAAGAGAGAGAGAGAAATTGAAGAAAGTTTCAACTGAATCAAGGCATATTCAAAGAAAGGGTTGGCACTCCTTCTGTGAAGTCTGAAATGTAATTGCGATTGGCTTGGGCCTGCCGCCACCTTGTGCTGCATACGCCCTGGCTGGCAAAACAATTATTTGGGGCGGATTGTTGATCTTCTGCTCCTGTCGGGCGGTAACTTTCTGAAACTCTTTGCATTTATTTAATCCTATTTTGACGTTAAATATTTAGCTGCAAGTGTGCAAGTGCACTGCAGGTAGAAGTGTTTTCCTAATTCGCAATCAATTTGCTTGTGGGATTGTTAGTGTTTTTTGCTGCCAGAAGCAGAAGCAGCAGCGGAAGCAGAAGGCAGCTGCAAAGAAAAGAAATCACGTTTCAGCTGGTTGCTACACGACAGTTGCTAACAGTCGATGACCATTCAGAGCACTATTGCCCCATGGCTGACAATTGTCGGTGGAATGCCTGTCGTGCAAACAGCATTCCCCCTTATGCATGTGCATGGAAAACAATGCCCACATACTCGTATTTCTGAAAGCGATTTGGATTTCCTTCGGATTAATTTACTTGCTGAGGCAAAACAATTTTGGCCAAGATTATTTGTACAGCTGTACAGCTTTAGTCTTAAAGCTGTTTATAAATTGACTAAAAGGAGCAATGAAGGCAGAGATTACGTCCTTAGGGCACAAATTGTAAATAAATGAGCAGCAAACAAATAATCGTGGGAATATTGCAGACAATCCGATATCCAATCAACAGACAAACAAAATATCAATTTAAAAGAAAAACGAATTAACGAATTCAACGATTAATGCAAAGCAAACTTATCGGCGATGCAGTTTTCATTTGCTTGGTAGAACAGCCGATCCAAATCACCTTCCGCTTTCTTCGTTTGAGTGAAGTGAAGTGAAGTCAAGTGACGTGCGCCTTCTGTGTCCCTTTCTCTTATCTTCTCTGCTGAATCTTCTTCTTTGCACCACTTGCTGCTGCGGGTGCTGCTGCTGCTACGGCTGCTGCGGGTGCTCTCTTTTTAATTTAGTTTTCAGCTTTTGCAGCCAGCCGGGCCAAGGCTCAAATGAGTTGGAGCTCCGAGTGGAGTGAACTCCGTCCGTGCACTGGCCGTGCCACTGACAGCTCCGAGTACGAGCACGAGTACGTGACGGCTGTGCTCCCATGTCCCGACGTTTGACTATGTTGATGTCTTCATCATCTACTCTACGGCACCCTCCTCCAGCCGGCAAGCATTCAATCTCTCTATCGCTTTGCCCTGGCACGCTCAATTGTCTCTTTTCATTGTGACGTCGTTGTTGTTGATGCTGTGGCAAGTTTTTCTGCGTGTGGTATGGTGGGGCGCGGCACAACAAAAGGCAGCAGGAACATAAAAATAGCACATGATAGGAAGGGAAAGTCGCGCAAGCCGAGGTTATAGATACCCTTGCAGATGCATTGTTTCAATGGAAGGTATACAAAATATGCTTACATCCTTAAGTTACGTTAAGTGCATATGTACATAAATATATATACATATGTTTGTATGTGGGTGTGCTTGCATCACTTGAGCACAGAAACTAAATTTAAATTTGTTCGACTGTCATATTCTTTCGGCTCCACGAAATACTCAAATAACAAGCCAATAAGTTTGGAATTTAAAAGTAATTAAATGAAATTCTCACATAATTATGTCTTGTCTCATTATACTCGTACAAAAGGAACAGCATGATGAACAGATTCGATTCTGGCACTCATGCCTCAGCCTGGGCACGAGATCCACGATCACGCAGCGTATGAAAAGGGGAAAAAGAAATATAGAAAAATAGCTGGGGGTAAATGTCAGCCCGCTGCCATCGCAGGCACACGCACACGCACACTTAGAGACACTCACGCACAGTCTGGGAAAGTGGGAAAGAGATGGCGCGCGTGGCAGTGACAGAGACAGACAGAGACGGCGATGGACAAAAGGCAAGTCAATTTAATTTATTTTGTCACTTTTGTTGTTTGACAACAAATTGTTGTTGCTGCTGCTGCTGCCACTGCTTTTCTGTTGCCTGACATGTCTGCGCGTGTCGCCACTGCTTGCTTGTGCTCTTTCGCACTTTCCCCCTCCATTGACTTATTACTGGGAAATCTTCTGATTCTGCTGACTGTACCCCTTCTCTCACCAAGGACCCCCTGCTTCAATGCTTCACTGCTTGACTGGTTGACTGCTTGACTCTTTGTCCGCCATTTGCTGACACATTTAAATTTCAGTTTGCACTGACAACGACATCGACAGCGATGGACTGTCATTCAGGAGGAGTTTCAGTGCCGGAGAACGGACCCGCCAAGCTGACTCAATTAACCCTCAAAGGGGAGAGATCACAGCAGAGCATCGATGATTTTCTATGTATAGTTCGGCTCAGTAAGCAAAGGAAATCCAAGCAGTTTAGTTAAACTCAAAACAATCTTATTAATCCCCAAATTGATGTACGATGGATGAACACAAGCATGCAAAAATCCTGGCCGAACTAAGCACGAGAGTAGCCAACGAGCACTACAATGCAGAAAACTACGAGGCGGCTCTAAAATCCTACACGGAGGCCATCGATCTGTGCCCGGACACGGCGGCCTACTACAACAATCGCGCCGCGTGCCACTGGAAGATGCTGGATCACAGCAGTGCGCTGGCGGATGCCCGTCACGCCATTCGCATAGATCCTGGCTGCGAGACCGCCCACGTCCAGGTGGCCAAATGCTGTCGGATAGTGGGCGACATCTTGGGCATGGAGATGGCCGTGGAGAAGGTGCTGGCGGGGAATCGTGAGAGCACACTGGTCGACGAAGAGCAGAAGGCGCTGGGGGAGATCCGCCGATTGGCGCCCTTGATTAAGGCGAGCTACGATCGCAAGTCCTTTGGCAGTGCGGGTACCTACCTGGATGACGTGTTGAGGATGGCCCCCGCTTCAGTTGGGTATCGGGTCCTGAAAGCCGAATGTCTGGCCCATCTGAATCGGTATCCGGAGGCCCTGGAGATTGCCGTGGATGTGATGAAGCAGGACCCCACCTCAGCGGACGCAGTCTTTGTGCGCGGCCTGTGCCTCTACCACACGGACAATGTGGAGAGCTGCATCCTGCACTTAGAGACCGCCCTCTCCCTGGATCCAGATCACGAAAAATCCAAGCAGCTGCGCAACAAGGCCAAACAGTTCAAGCAGATGAGGGAGGAGGGCCATCGGCTGTGCCAGATGGGCCGGTTCCGGGGGGCGCATCTCGTCTACACGGAAGCCCTCTCGATCGATGGCGACAACAGGCAGATCAACTCGACACTCCATTACAATCTTGCGCTGGTCCATGTTCGCCTTGGCTGCCTCCTGGAGGCCGTGGAGGAGTGCAGCAATGCGCTGTCGCTCAATGGCCAGTGCCGGAGGGCTCTCGTGCTGCGTGGCCAGTGCCACAATAAACTGAAGATGTTCCAAGAGGCAGTCGGCGACTTTCAAAAGGCCCTGGATCTGGAGGACACCTCCGAAGTTAAAAACCTTTTGGGCGACGCCAGTCAGGGCCTGAAGCTATGGGACTGCTACAAGAAGCTGGGCTTGGAACGCAATGCAACCAGCGATACGATAAGGAAGGCATTCCACCAGAAGGCAAAACTCCACCATCCGGACCGGCATTTCAGTGCCACTGACGAGCAAAAGAAGCAGCAGCAGCGTCAGTACACTGAGGCAGCAGCGGCCTATGCATTTATCACCGATGGGAGCACGCAGGACGAGCAAGACGAGACGGGCCACGATCAGCCAGAGGATATCTTTCGGTCGCTCTTTTTTTGAATGGAAGCCGGGCTGTCCACTAAATTTATAGTGCTCATCAAAATTAAGTATTTGTTATAGTACAACATCGCGAAACTCATGTGTAAATTAAATATAGAATATTAAATATTAAGGTTAACAAAACCCGCCTGAAGGCTCGCTGCTCTGGCTTTAATCAAATTGTACCCTAGGATTAATCTTTATAAATAAATAATATTTATTATATTAACCGTTCATTGTTTAAACTAAAATACTTTTATCATGATCTGACAGAAGCTCTTCGAGTACTTAAATTGAGTGGAATAAATGCTCGACATATATGTAATTAAACTAGGTAAAATAAATGCCCGACAAGCGACTGAATGGAATCTTCAAGCGAAATTAATAAGCACTTGAAGTGGCGCCTCTTGATGCGGCATGTTGCACCAGACGGTGTCGAGTTCACAGTAAATAATATTTGTTTGTGGTTTGCTGGCACTGCGTGGCATGGCACGGGGAAATTCCTTGGATTTACCAGCAATCATAAAACAAACCCATCTATGCGAATCATCAACAAAAACAAAAACGAACTAAGCTTAATAAATGCATTAAAAATAACTGATTTGTTTTTCCAATTGCCGTAATATAATTAAACCTTATTTGTGAGGGCACTCGAGCACGAAAAAGGGCAACAGAATTGCGATGCAAAATATTTAAATTGAAATTGATTCGGTTTTCATATTTTCATATTTTTGGGGCAGCACTGCACTGCGGCACGTGGCAGTGGCAGTGGCAATGATGGACATAAAATCCCGAATAAAATATTTACAATTTAATTAAAGTGCAAAGCTGCTAAAAAAGACGATGGAGAGACGGAGGAGTGTGATGGACAAATGGAAAAAATAGCGATGCACACGCTGCGCACGCTGCGTATGCGTAATATTCGTTTTTAGGTGTCGCTTGTGTGCTGGGGAATTTTCCTTTCCCGAGCTGGGATTATGCACAGACACACACGAGCACACAGCATGTAAATGCCTGTAAAAACATGGATATGTATCTCTCTCTCTCTGGACGGACAGTTGCCTTGGGTAGCGAAGGGAAATGCTTCCTCAGCTGTCTCTGGCAGAGAGTCATGTCCGCATCCATTTTGGCAGCTTGGCACGTGCTCTGGCAACCCTGGCCACTCTGCGCTGTCGTAGGGCTGTTGCCCAGCCCATGGGTACCATGGATGGCTGAGAATTATGTCCCGACAGCCCGGCAAGCCTCTGCCCAGGTGCTATAATGATTTAGGACTTGCTGAAAGATGGTTTCAACTTAGGCTTTAAAATGTTGAACTTTTCGGATTCCAATTGCCGCCACTTAAGATCGATTACCTCGCCCCCTGCCACAGCCGCGGCTACAGCCACAGCGAGGAGGAATTGTACTAACGCCACCACCGTTCTGTGTTTCTGCCATCCATCCTCACGTAAATTGGTCAGTCACGTTCTCAAATTAAAATTTCAAAACATTCTCATTCAAAATTCAAAGCCAAACCACTTTCCCAATTCCCCTTTTGCCTTCTCTGTCGTTTTCTGCTTCTGTTTCTATTTTCCTTCTTCTATTTTTGGGTTTTTTTTTTTTGTTGTTAGGGGGGGGGCAACATTTTTGTTGCTGTTTTGTTAATTTTTGTTAAGAGAAATGAGCCAAATTAAGAGGAAAGGTTGGCCAGGGGGAACGGAGAGAGATGGGAGCGCAACTAGCAAAAAATGTTGCCTAATTTGGCTGACTGCTGAAGCGGGGCAGGGTTGTGTGTTTCGTAGCCGGAGTTTGTCATCGTTTTCGGGGTATGGTATATATGGTATACGTATCCTATTCGCTGGCTCATAAAGCATTAACACGTTGTCCTTTGCCTTTGCCTCTATCTCTCTCTGTCTCCTCTGGCACTTGCTAGCTATATTTACCACTGCTCTGGCACACAGCATTTCATCGCTGAAAGTTTGCGCGTTCTTCGCCCCGCAGCGCATAAATTAATAAAGTGTGTAATTACAGAGTTCATAAACTTCACAAACGCTCCACGCTCATGCCATACATGACCAACAGCAACAGCAAAAGCAACAGCAACCCGAACGCAGGCAGCCAACAACAATGGCAGCCCCTCTCCGCCATGCAAACCCCCAGGAAGACTTTCAAGACCGTGTCGACTTTTGTCTTTTCGTCTTCCTGGTAGGGCAATTTCTCATATCGATTCGGGCAAACCGTTTGTTAGGGGATGGGAGAAAACCTTCCAGGAAAAGCAGCAGCAATTTCAAGCAGAAGCTGCCTTTCGATTGGGTTCTTCCGTAGATCAGTTTGCTGGGGTAGCACTGATGCCTTCAAGTAGTTTGGCAAGCTGAGGCTCCTGGTCTCGTTTCGATCCTCAGTATGGTGCAGCAACTATTGAGCCTTGGTTCCTTGGTTCCAATCCCCAGCTGCAGTCAAAGAGTAAATCAATCTGTAACATTTGTTCCACTTTTACATTTAAATTAAGTGACACAACTTTTATATGTTTAGGTTAAACTTAATTATGGAATATTCAATGGAAATTTCGGTGTTTCGGTTAGAGCATTGACCCGTTCGTTGGCTACCAATTGGCGAAGATTCTGCTGCTTTGTTGCTGCTTTGGCACTCAATTATTTCATTTGGCAACACCCATTTAGACCCGCTTCCAGCAGCAGACACGCCCGCCTCCACCCCGTTGCCAACAACCATTTTGGCTTTCAGCCTTTTGAAGCACTTTCCCGTCTAAAGGTGCGAATTGTTCGCCATTCTGCATATTTTATGAGCTAATTAACTGACACACAGGCCAGCGGGGGGAGTGCCCATTGGGAGCTGCTTCTCCTCCTCCTGTCCTCCTGTCCTCCCGTCCTCCTCTCTCCCTGTCCACCTGTCCCCCTTGCCGTCAGCCGCCGTGGGCTTAGATTTGGGTAAATAATAGTCATAAAGTTGTGTATTTTGGTATTGTTCGTGTTTCCCCGTGTGCTGTTCTGTGCGGTTGCTGTGGCGCTTGCCAAAATTTGTGAAAAAAAAGCAAAAAAATATAAAAAAAATCCTGGCAAAGCAAACGTGACTGTACCGGAGGGAGAGGACTGGAACAGGAGCTGCTACTGCTTGTGTGTGTGAGTGTGTGTGTGTGTGTTTGCGTAATCTCTAATTAGGAGACTTACAAACACACGCACATGCGTATAGCGAGAGCTCTGGTGGGGGCACTCGCACACAGAGATACGGCAGCTAATAGGTGCGTAAATGATGTTTTCCATTGCATACTTTGGAGCGCCGTTTCGGCTGTGCTACCTCCACGGTGGCATTAGGGGAGCACGAGGCAGAAACTGACTTTTGGTGCTAAAGCGTGTTCATCTTGCTGCTGCTCCAGCCATTCTGCTCCACCATCCCAGACCAGACCAGAGCGAAGCGAAGCCCCGAAAAAGTTCCACAGCTCCAACCACCCAGCCACCCAGCCACCCCACCACCTCTGGGTGTACGCTCGTTATGCGCGTGCATGTAAAACATTTCCGTGTTTCCGCTTTTTTTTTTTTTTGCTGGCTTTTGTTTTTGTTTTACCCGCTGCCACCACCACCAGCAGCGGCAGCAGCAGTAGCAGGCCGCAGCACTCTGCGATTGAGGCATTTCAGCTTAGGCAGTGCAGATGCCCGAGCTGGCTGCATGTGGATGGCAGGCCGGAGTGATCGATGGCAGGGGATTATTTGAGCGGGCTGTAAGCTCTCTCCTCAACGGGATTAATGCTGATGGAGCTGCGAGTGGGTTTGGCGTTTTGTTACTGATCTCTCGTTGGCTGTAGAGTTCACCCACGCACAGCTATCGCTGCTAGTCCACTTATTACATTTACTTTTATTTATTTATTTATTTTTCTGTGCTCTCCCCAGCGTATGGCTCTGCCGTTCTCTCTTATCTCTCTCTTCTATCTCCTTCTCTTTCGCTTTATGCACATTCGTTGCATCTCTTTCGCCAACTATCCCGTTCCATCCAAACTTTTGTAATGCATTCAAATTTCGTGTTCAACTTTGCAATTTTATTAAAAATTTGACTTTGTTTGTCACCATTTTTTGAGGTTGTTGTAATTTTGCTAGAAAGAAAGTGCGAGAAAGCAGGACTATGATGGCAGCAAGCAAAAAGAGAGAGACACAGAGAGAGAGAGAGAGCACGAGAGAGAATTAAGCAAAACATCGTAAATTTGTGTGTAATTTGAGGTTTTTCCTTCTTTGCCAAACAACAGCAGTGGCATCCAACAACAGGCTATGCCATGCAACCACCCCCTGCCCACACCCCAACCATATTCTAGAATATCTCTCTATCCCCTGTCTCTCTCTCTCTCTCTCTCTGGCCCGCTCTGCAGCTCTATTCTTTCGCCTTCTCTCGCTGCTTTGCATTTTGCTCTGCCATTGTTTTGTGGGCAAATATGTAATTTAAATTAATTTTTGTTTTTTAAGCTTTTCATAGACGATGTCTGTTAATAAAATGCCTTGCACCCTCTCCGCCCCAGCACCTGGTGTACGCTCACCCCTCCTTTTAAGCTACTCCTCCGCCATCGTTTGCCTTCTCCCACACTCCTCTGTGGACCCCTCCACAAACTTGGCTTAAACTTTGTTCATATAAAGTTTTCGGCAAAGTAAGCAGAAGAAGATGCCAGCTTCTGTTTCACGACTCCTGCCCTGCCCTGCCCTGCCCCATCCCCCTTGCCGCATTCTCATCCTGCCACATCCTTCTGTTGCTGCTGCTGCTGCTGCTTCGGCTTGATGAAATTTTTGTTGAGTTACCCCCTGCCACCCCTCGCCACTCCATGACTATACTGCAGCTGCGTATATGTGTGTGTGTGTGTGTGTGTGTGTGGTGTGGGGGCGTGGCCAGTCTGGCAATTGTATAATTTTCATAAATTACGCTCCATTAATTTCTGACGCACCACGCAGGCGGAGGCGTCACCCCTTCACACCACACCACGCCACTCCACTCCGCACCGCACACTCTTTATCTCTGGCTAATGCAAACACTCCAAAAGGGGCGGTGATGATGAGAAAGGGGAAGAGAAAGGAGGAGAGACAGTGGTCTACTCTGAGGAAATTCTATTCGAATTTCAACAGATCCCCCCCACCGTGCTTCTGCTCAGGGCAGCTGCTGTAACAGAGCAACAGCGCTGTTAGCACTCCAGGTTAACAGTCTGTTACGGCTCTCGCCAACCGATCTCCGTTAACAGCGCTGTCGCTGCTTCCGCTTACAGCGCACTGTTAGCGCTCTCTGAGAGCAGGCTCGCACTCGCTCTCACGATCCACACGACTCTCTCGAGCGGAGCTTGTAATGAATAATAATAATAATAATCCTATCTTTCAGAGAGTGAGTAAAGGTTTCCTCTGCAACCCTTCGTTGGACAGTGCCACTGTGGCACTTATATTTTTCTGCACGGATTAAGTGCACTGCTGGCAGCAGCAGCGGCAGCAGCAACAGCAGCGACGCTGACTTCGATGTCAACGCTGGCAGCACCATCAAAATTATAAATTACATATTAAGCTTGCTTTCCCCCAGAACCGGAAACAGAGCCAGCACCCGCTAGCAGCCAGCAGTCACCAGGCACCAGCCGCCAGCTACCCGACCATGGCCATCCCAGCGGAAGCTGCAACAACAAGGACAATTGCCTCATAGCCATGCCACAACCCTGCGCTCCCTTATGGCCACATTATCAACGTCATTTGGAACACTTAAACTTTTGCATTAATATTGACACTGCTGCCCCCCTTGCAAAATGGGGGGGTCTGCACTTGCTGATGGGTGTGGCATGCCCCTGGCCAGTGAGCAGTCAATTTGCCTCATTTATTTCACTTTGCTGGGGGGTCGGCGCCGTGGCCGGGGCCGGGGCGACAGCGTAAATCATGGAGCCTGGAGCTCATCGCTGATAAATATGTGCAGTGGGGTTCACGAGTTCACGGGGGGGTGCTATGAAGAGGAGAAACGCAGACACTAAAAAAGGTGCAACTAGAATTGGAGGGAGGATATTTACGATTAGAGCAAGAGTTCCCGGTTCGTATTGGCGTTATCTGATAATTATACGAGCATCTTACCAGCGAGTTGCCATGCCACGGGAATATTCTGTGCCTGGAGAAAGACTTTCCCACCGGCAGCCCTGCCCTGCCTCGTTGTGGCATTCCTTGGCTTCACTCGCTCACTGGCAGCACTTTATTAAAACTACTGTAAGCTGAGATCAGAGTCGATTCCGGCGCGAATCGATAATTATATGTAACTGTACGCATATAAATTATGCAGCGCCATGTAATCCCTTAACCCAGCCGGCTTAATTCCATGTCCCACACGAATATGGGGCAGAAAAGCCCCCACCCAACAAGCCCAAAATCGATAGCGGACGGAACAAAGTGAATCGAATTAAAATTAACAATTTGGCCGCTCTCCCACACTCTGTCTCTCAGCAAAAAGTGGCGGCAATCCACAAGGGGAATGAATGCTTTCCCCTCTCAATAAACTTCATTAAACTGATTTTCCGTTGGACAGTTTTCAGTTTTCCGTGTTCAGTGTTCAGTTGTTGTTGCCATCTGCAATCGAACAACTCTGGTTAGCCACTTGCTGCGCGGGTTAGTCGAGGGCATACATACATACGTACATATATAAACATATCCATATGTATGTATGTTTGTGTGTCTGTAGAGAGAGAAAATGTATGCCCGTGTGCATAGCAGAATGTGCGGATGTGGCTGATGTGTGTTCAGTCTAATTGAAACTGACGACCGCAGGATCGTAGAATCGACTAAACAGAGAGATAGATAAATATATATACAGAGAGAGAGAGAGAGAACGAGAGAGAGAGAGAGAGAGATAGAGATAGAGATAGATATGGCCATGGTTAAATCCGTGTATTAATAATGTCAACCACAATTCTATGTCTTCACGTTTGATTCCATTCCATTTCATTCCATTCCGTACCATTTCATTCCATTTCCCGCTGCTGTCACTCTCGTGTCATTTGGCATTATTATGGCGCGGGCATTGAACAGCAGAGCACAGCAGCGAAAGGCATTCATTCGCTGAACAATAAAAGCCACTAAATATTACATATTTATAGGCAGCGACAGGCCGACACTCACTTGCTTCTCCCTCCCACACACACCACACCACACTCTCTCTCTCTCTCTCTCGCTCTCTCTCTGTGTGTTGCTCTGCATCATTTTCCATTGCATTTTATTATTATTAATATTATTTTATCGTCTTTTGTTGTTGTTGTATTTTGTATTTATTTTTATTTTGCAATTTCAATTCGCGCTGCTCGGTGGCAAAATGTCAATTTTTATTAATTAAAATCGCCGCAAACGGAAACTGACAACTGAAAGGCGGTTTAAATCAACCTTCAAGCTTCATCCGTCTGGTAAACAACCCTTTGCGACCCCCTCCCCCAACACCACTCCCCCCCAACATATTCGTTTTTGAACGGCTTGCCATTTCCATTGGAACACTGCCCTCCCCCCTTCGCTGTTGTTGCATCCCGCGGAGCTCTGACAAATTGTTCCTTTTGATATGCATTAAATAAATGAAATCAAAATCAAATTGCATTTGCCATTTGCCATTTTGTCGCGCCAGCCAGCCAGCCACACGCGGCGTATGAGTAATGCGCCAAATTACTTCACTTCTTTAATCGAATCCATATGTTCGCGTCGGCAGCACGTGTATGCTGCCAGCAGCTGCAGCTGCAGTAATCCTTGTGCGTATCTGCCAAGGGTATCCACAGCTTCGGCCAGCAGTGGCAGCGTCTTTTGCCTGCCTTGGCTTGGGGTTTTCCTTGGCTGTTTATGGTCCGAGCAAAGGCTAATTACGACACAGCAGCACAATTTATACTCTCCGTATGAATATCAATCAAATATTAATGTCATGTGTGTGTGTGTGTGTGTGTGTTTGGGTCCTGCTGCTGCTGGTCGTGGCAAGCGGCGCAATCATAAAACCCAGTCGATCGTGCAATGAATAATTTCCGCTTTAATAAATTTTACAGCGCAAGATGCGATTTGCAATGTAATTTCACCGAGACCCCGCAAACATGCACCCAAACATACCTACACATTCTCGCACATATATTTATAAATATTATATTTTATGTGCACATAAATATATGTACCCTGGCGCCCCGAACTACATCCAAATTTGATGGAACTTTCAATTTGAAGCTGCTCGGTCTGGCCACCTGAAATGAGCCGAAACTCGCTCTCAGCTCTGGCCGGGTATCCTTTCAATTGGATTTACCTACGAGCACGAGTATATACATATATATATATGTACATGCGTATGAATGTTGTGGTTGCTTTTGAAATGGAAACCGCCAAGCAGCGATGCCTTCGGAATGAGTTGCGCTAGAAAATAAATCTGCAGCGGGGGCCTGCAATTGGACAACAGCGGAGCGAACATAAGCAACATTTATTTGGCCCGGCATAGAGCATTGAGCATTTTTTCATGTGCCACTTTCTTCGTGTGGCATTTCCATCCAAAATGCATTTGCCGTGAAACAAATAGCAGAGAATCAAAGGCTCTGCGCTCTGCCGCATAGTACCCACATGGTACCTATGTATTTAGCTAGCATATCTATGTATATGTATATAGTTATGTGCAGAGTGTGCAGTGCAATATTTATGGCAACATTCGAGCTGCAGCACTCGAGCACTTGAGCCACTTTCCGCACCAGGACTCGCACTCTTCAGTTCGGTCTTCCCAAACAAAAACAGGGTGTCACAGGGCGGCACTTGGCACACTCAGATCAGTGGCTGCATTAATTCCCTGGGCATGCCAGTGGATCCAGTGAGCGATAATTGACGGGTGGGGCTCTCAGTCGTAATAGAGCCAAAATGGAAACTTCATTGGAGTTTTTTGGCTGACAGATTTGCTTCATGTTTGCTCAAGACGAATGAATAGCTCAGAGATGTGGCTCCCCCCCCCCTAATGGCACTTTAATATTGACAGACAGTCCCAGCCATCACTGTGTGTGTGTGTGTTTGTGTGTCATGATGATGGGAAATGCCAACAGCTGCAATTTTCACGAGAGAGCGGCGCCACAGGAAGCGGCAGGCAGGCAGGCAGGCGGGCAGTAACGAAGGCTAGTGGGAGGCTCTAGCCAGGCAGGGGGCCACAACAACCGCTGGCACCGGAATTTTTGGTAACTACATGCTCGAAACCAATCAAAGCAACCAAATGGAACCCCTTGCACTGGCATTTCAATGAGCCCCAGACCGCTTGCCGTTGTCGTTGTCGTTGCCGTTGAAGTCGAAGCCAAAAAATGAATAACGCAAGACGACGATGGGGACAACGCATGACTGAAACCGAATATGTAATAAAATGCGCCAAAAAGAGAGCAGCAGCAGAAGCAGCAGGAGCTACGGGTGGGGTGTGTATATGGGCACTTTATGGGGCTCGCAGTCGACCCTTTGGCAGCTTTGCTCCGATCTGATGACTGCTTTATGGGTGTCTCTTCCTCTATCTCTCTGTGTGTGTGTGTGTCTCTCTCTATGTGTGTGTGTTGCAAGGGAAGCCTGACTGGGGAACTAGGGGGAGGAGTAGTTCATCTGGGAAAGTAGTTTACTTTTGCTTTAAATGCTCGCATGGCAATACTTTCTTCACATTCGTATCTGCAGTTCCATAACAATAGATTATCGTCTGTGGATATGTGGAAATATGTGCATGTCGCTTCCCCTCGTTTCTCTCCGCGTTCTCTCATTTAATCTTTGCGAAGGTTTCCGCAGACGGAGCACCTGACTGCGATGAGTGTCGGAATAATAATTCATGGGCACACGAGTAGTTCCAGTTGCTGTTTATGTGCTGGCACGGGGATATATGGTAGGACTCCAGCTGGAAAAGACACAGCGCAGCAGCAGGGCCAAGTGCCAGGCGCTCGTTCGGGTGTGGAGCTGTCCTTGGGCTGGACTGGCATTTTCCCCGCCCTAATAATTGTTATAATTGTAACTGCAAATTTCTCGCTTATGATGAGGCACAGCGCATAGGGTAGAGGGTATCGGGTGGAGGGTTTCCTTCGACTGCTTATGCGAATCAATTGCAAAATTGAATTAGCTTTTTCTTTTTATGGTCGGTGCTCCCTTGATATGACAAAACTTCAGGCAAACTAAGCCCCAGCTCCAGAATCCATCCAATTTGAAGCACATGGCCGAGGGCGATTGTGGGGCCCAAGAATGTGGGGGAAGGAGTGCGGCTGAGAGTGCGGGTTGGGGGGTAAACTTGAGCTGGAGTTGCAACTTCAAGTGGAGCTCTTTAAGCAGCGCAGGCAGCTGCGGGATGAGGCTAAGGCTGAGGGGCTGAGGGGCTGAGTCGCCCACTTGTGTAAATTGTAGCCAATCATGATTTAATAGATAAAAAACTGAAAGAGTTCAAGTGGATAAAGCATAAAGCGTCACACACACACACACAAACACACAAAAGGAGCCCGCAGCCAGAGGACAGAGCCACAGACATGGCAGGGGATGGGCGGATGGGGCGGATGGGTGAAACATGCAAACCATTTTAAGAGCTCCCACAGGATCGATCTCAGCTAAAGCATGGGCTAATAGTGGCCACCGCAAAGGGGCCTGCGGAATGGCAGAGGCACGGGCAGAGGCACGGGCAGAGGCAGAGGATTGGCAATGCCAATGGGAAATGGTTAGAGGGAACTGCTGTTCCCAGATATTGAAACAAGGCGACAAGGAGAGCAAGGGAGAGCAAAGGAGAGCCACGAAAGAAATGGCAATGGAGCGAAGGACAAACAAAATACAGAAGGGAAATATGGATGGAAACGGTCCGCCCCAAGACCCAAATCCCGCACACACACACACACACACACACACACACACACTCAAGTGGAGTCTTGAAGTTCCGTTGATGGGGTCCCATTCCTTGTTGCCATCGAAGCTGCCTCCTCCTCCAGCCTGCCGCGTTCCCCGGAGTCCTGCCGCTGCCGCTGCCGATGAAGGAAATTGATAAACGCGCAAAGGGGAATGTTGTCGCTCTCCATGGAGAGCGAGCGCAATCAAAGCGCTGCCAGGGGGGCGAATGCAGATGGGTGGGGGTGGGGTAAAGGGGGAACGGACGCACAATAACCAAAATCAAAATCGAAATCAAAAATTGAGCAGCTTTTGATGACAGCTCAAGTAGCGGCGCAAATGGGAAGCTTTCAGATATCGATTACGCAACAACATATCTGGGCGATAGCTGGGGGCATGTGGCAGCCATTTGCTTGGGGGTTCAGTTGGGGTGGGGTGGGGCAGGGGGAACGGCAACCCAACACCAACACCCCGTTTAATTGCCACTGCAGGAGGCACGGCACAAGGCAGGGGATTGGGAGACCTGGCAGACTGACAGACTGGAGATGAGCTTAATGCCCTGACCCGGGGCATCAGGCATCAGGCATCAAGCATCAGGGAAGCAGGAGAATTAATCAAATTGCAAAGTGCGGCGAGCAGAGAAAAAAAATACGGCAAAAGCTAGGCAACAGCAAGGAAAAGCAGGGAAAAGCTGTGTAGGAAAACAACTGACGGTGACGATTAGGAGGGGCTTGGCGAGTGGATGGGGCAGGCAGCAGGCGGCAAGGAGCAGCAACAGCTATGCTATGCGCTAATGAGGGACAGACAAGACCCGGCAAAACAATCGAGCAGCAGCGTCATGAGCAGGATAAGGCAGGAGGGAAAAGGCAAGGCAACGGGCTTTGCCAAGGCAATGGGAACAGCCCAGCACAGGCTTAAGATACCCACAGTACCCAGTATCCAGTTGCCAGTTGCCAGCCATAGCATATGCTCGCCAGGGGTCGCCATGTGCCACGAATTTTGTATAGTTTTTCGCTTTAAAGGGTAGCAAATGCGTGGCAAGCCTCCGCCTGGAGCCACGGCCATAAAGAGCAGAACCTACTGGCGGAGCGAGGGAGGGAGAGCAGAAGGAGTTTATTACACAAAAAGGTTATTAAGATAAATACAATATTTAATTGGTGCAGATGAGCGGGCAGCGGCAGATGAGGAGGGAGGGTTGCCTGCAAAAAGAAAGCTGCTTCGTTGGAGTGGGAACTTTAAGGCCGAAGCAGCTCCATTAAGCAGGAATGCCTCCATGTGCGGCCAGCAGCGGAAGGGTCTGCCAATGGATTGGCAGCAGGAGAGCAGCAATGTCTGACCCCAGCAGTCGGAACTGGGGACAGTCGAGGCCAGGCGATCTGTCTCGGCTTCCAATCACCGCCCCCACCCCACCCCCGACTGACTGCAGCACACAATATTCCAGCACTCAACCAGCTTCCGGTTCCTCTTCCTGTTCCTGCTGCTGTGCTGCTGCTTTGATTTTTCCAGAAAAAGGAAACATTTGCATGCTGCCCATTCAGGGGCTTGCAGCGTTGCAACACACACAAAATCCACTTGCAGAATCGAGCTGTCTCTGCGCAGTGCCCTGTCCGCTAATGGCTTGCTGGGGATCTCAGCCTCTGAGTGCTCGTCGCTCGTCGCTCGTTTGGGGCTTAGCATGCGCGCATTTCCTCGAGTCCAGCCAGACCACTCCTTCATCGATCCAGCACTGCTCTGTGCTCTGTGCACAGTATGTAATTCCGCACAATCCCCATCCAATCTGAGCGAAATCGGACAACTCTATCGCATGGCTCTCCCTGCAATGAATTGATTAGGGAAATGAAGCCTGCAAGGGGCATGGCATGCCGCTCCCTTCTGCTTTATTTCATCCTTTTTGTGTTTGTGTGTGTTGCTTTTGTTGTTGTTTTCGTTGTCGTTATTGCTGTTGTGATTTGTGTGGCTTTCAAATTGCAAAATTCGCAGAAGCTGACATTTTGTTCAACAGCAACAGGGAGCCAGCCAGCCAGCCAGCCAGCCAGGCAGCATTGGAAAAAAATAAACTCTGCTCGTGGTATGGGTAAGGGGTGGTACACCAGCACAGAGAGTGGAGAGTGGAGAATGGATCATGGAGCTTGCAGCTTGGAGCAGTGGGGGTCGAATGTATATGGGCCTGGCCTAAATCGACAACTCCATTCCCCTCCCTGCCACAGTCGAATCCACGCAGAGAAAATGTTCCAATTGTGAGAAAAGGAAAAACAGAATAATTTCCGCCATTTATTTATGCCTATTTATGGCTCTGATTGCGGGTCGCTGATTAACCTCAGACTGAGGAATGCCCCTGCTGTGATTCCTGAGGCTGCTGGGCTTGAATTTTCCACTGCAAGTCGGTGCTCAGCCCGTGGATTTCTCTCAGTGAAATCGGATTGCAAACCCATTCCAATATTGGGTTCCGGGTGGTCTGTCTGCTGGAGTTGCCTCAGGGGCCGTCATCCTGGTGTCGCTGACAACCAGTTGCCTGCTGCTGATCCAGCTCCACCTCCACCTCCAGCTCCAGCTCCAGTTGCTGCTGCTGCTGCAGCTCCTGTTGCCGTTGCCGTTGCCGTTGCCATTGTCCGCCCGTTGGGCATTGACACCTACAATCCGCTTCAATGTTGCCGTTGCTGCTGCTGCTGCCGCCTGTTATCGTTCGCTGCAATTGCAACTGTTGTTGTCGCATAATTTAAGCCTGACAGGGGGGCACGCCCAGCCCCGGGGTTGGCTTGGTGATAGCCATAAAGGAACTGCAGCCATACGCTCGCAGTCCAGGAATCTACGTGGATGCAATATGCTTTGCCAGCTAAGCCAAAAAAACAAAACCCCTGCACAGCAACCGAACAAAGCCGCACCATCGAATACCCTTCATAGATGTGCCATATATTAAAGCAATTCTTTTGCATTTACTGCCAAAAAGTCGCTGCAGATGGACTGCTACCTTTGCCGTCTGTTGTGGCATTTTGCCTGCAGTCCTGCTGCACTCAGCTAATAAACCCTGCACGGGGGCAGAGACAGAGAGAGAGTCCTGTGGGCAGGCAGCACCACCGATGGATGGACGGTTGGTGGGGGCACACAGCAGAACTGACTTGCATACCAAGAGCCTGCGTCAAAGAGCAGCAGCCATGGGCAATCTCCAGGGAGATATCTCTCAAAATCTGGGCGACCCACCGGATGATATTTTTTGATATTTGCAGCAGAATGATGGGCAGCAGCAGGAACAAGACTCTAGCTCTAGCCAGCTGCCTTTTGTACCTGTCCGTAATTATGGCCCCCACCCAGCCCCACTCTGCACCCACACCCACACCTCCCTTCGGCCACACAATATCCTTGATGTGCGATAGCTTAATTTGCGCAGAATAGGGCGGAATGTGGGCGTGTGCTGGCCCTGGTGCCTGATGCATTGTGAAAACAAATCCGATTGCCTGATGAAGTTCGCATTGCAAATTAATCGCAGATAGCGAAGCGAGGGCCGAGAGACGGGAGTGCTATGGCGGAGCAGAATGCCAGCCAGATTTATGGCAATATTTCAATTTCTGAGCGCATTGACTTGGGGCCAGCAAAAAGAAAAGGCTTTGCGCAGAGTTGACAATGTATCTGGGAGTATCTGGGACTAAATCTCTGGCAGGCAATGATGAGTCAACTTGGGCAAACGAATGCCAATCGGCAGGCAGTTCCCCCCCATGGAATGCGACTCAATTGTGCACAGAATACCCAGAATATTCCCTCTCAGTTTGGAATTAATTTAAGTCTATATTTGTGGCAATTATTTCAAGCAATTCGTTTTGGTTTGGTTTGGTTCGCTCTGAATTTCCATTGATATTTGGCATTTATTGTGGAATACTTTGATGCAATTAGAGGAAATACCTGCAATGGAATCACTCGGAGTGCCTTCCCTTGCAAATCAGCAAATGCAAATGCAAATTAAATATAAATAAACTATACCTTAGATATATATGCATTATGTGCCTGGATTTTGTTGTTGCTCGTGTAGTTTTCCCTTTCGTTTCCTTTCCTTTCTTTTCGTTTCGTTTCGCTTCCTTGCCATTTTGCTCTTTTCCGCTACGGCAAATCCAATTTGCTGGCATTTCACAATTGCACCGCAGAATTCTCCCTGCTGCTGCCACAAATAGAGCAGCGGCCAAAAGAGAGGCTAAAATCCCCCGAAAAAAATCCAAATGCCTGCCCGCTCGCCTGCCCCTTGAGTCAGTACTGACTCCCAGCACCGCCCACACACAGATGCAAATTGGCCGCAGGCATTGTGGCGAACATTGATATGCACATAACCTGTATAAGCGTCCTTATGCGTCTACACACACACAGTAAACCGTACACCCACACCCTATACACACAAACACAGTACACACACACGCGTGCATGTCGTATATCAATATGTGGGCGTACTCGACTGCACTGGTGTGCAGGGGAGTGTGTACATATGTATCTGCATGTTATGCTGCAGCTCTGCGGGCAGCGGCCAGCAGTGCCTCCCGCGACTGTAAGCACAGCAAAGCAAACGACGCGCTGCCAGCACTAGGTATTACCTACACGTGGGCTCCCTTGGTTCGCTTGATGCATCAGCGTGGCCTGCTGCTAATCATTTATGAGCCACAGCATTCGATTTACTTACAGGGCACCTATGCACGTGCCTATGTGTAGGCTAGTCCTGGGTCCCCACAATCAACTTCATTTCAATTGCATTCGCTGAAATATTCCCAGCGATGATGCCTGAGCCACGAGAACAGACTGCACAACATTTAATTTAGTTTTTATTTAATTATTTGCCTGCGACATAAGCACCACCTGGCGCCCTACAGCTGTGGCGCGCACTGTACGCGGTGCTGGGTGTTGTGGTTGCATCCGCATATAGAATTGATTAAACAAATATTTGCATTTGAGCAGCAAGCAGCCTGTGGACAGAGGCCTGCCCTGCCCTGCCCTGCCCTGCCCCGCGCTCTCCACAGAGCGAACCGCACCGCACCGCAGCACCACCCCCTTCGCTCTTTATTTTTCTTTATTAAGGCACTTTTATTATTTCATGTTTTAAGCTGTGTATGTTTTTTGCTGCTGCTGCTGCTGCTGCTGTTGTTCCGGGGGCTGTGACAAATCCCTGCAATTACCGTAATGCCAGCGGCCTTGAAGCGAAGGCCGCACCCAGCGTGGGTCCATGCCGGGGGAGGGGAGGGGGCGGTGTGCATTGATGGCTGCTGATGCTGCTGCGAATTTACATGATGGACAAGGCGGCCGTGGGACCGGACATGGGACACACGATTGTCGCGGGTGGGAGGATAAACAGCAGTCGGAGGTGGAGAAGGCTACTGGCCACTGGCTGCTGACTACTCCTGGCCTGCTGCTCTTGTGGCTGGGGGGAATGTTAGTGGTGCCCCGCCCCCACTGCTCTCACATTTCACTTAAAGTTGGGCCAGTGCTGCCACGGGTAGGCTGCTGGCTGCGACTCCGCTTAACTTGTGAGTAGTTCCCAGGGCAGCGTGTTCTGCTTTGCGCTGCTCATTTGTTGCTGCCCTTCTGCTGCTGCTGCCTCTGCTGCTGCTGACAGCCTCAGGCCTTAGCCCCAGGAAAGTGCAGTACGAGTCGAGCCGTCGCTCGACCTCTCCGCGGGTATTCAGCATGCCCGACGTATCCATGTCGTTCCATCCGAAACTGGTGTATAGTTCCCGGACAAGTTGATTGATTTGTTGACTGTTTGGCTGCCTGACTGTTTGGCTGGCTGGGAAGGGGACTCCAACTTCGGGGCGCTGCCATATTGCGAGTATTTCTAAATGTTGTGCTACACTTTTTGCTGCTGCTGCTGCTGCTGCTGGCCAAACGATGATGAATGGGCCACTGTCCTCGAGCCTTGGCATTGCTCTGAGCGTGTGTGTGCGTGTGTGTGCGTGTGGGTGGCCTGGTAATGACCATGCAACAACAGACCAAACCCTACTGGACCGTACAGCAATGCCACATGAAAAATGGCAGCTTGCTGCATCACCCTGAGCTTCAACTTCAACCCGGGGACCCATGTGGACCCATGTGACATTCGGTTTGCCAATTGCATGCACATCAGCGATGGAAGAAGGAGCAGCAGAAACAGAAACAGAAGCACAAGGAGAGGCAGCAGAGGTAGCAAAAGGAGCTGTGCAACAACAGTTGCAAGTCGCAGGAGTCGAGAGGATGATGATGCCGTCATCGTCGTTTTCCTTCTCACCAAATTGGAAAATATGTGAGTGCTTTTTGATTTTGTTTTGCTTGTCAGTGCGCTTGGGTTTCATTTTGCTTTTTGCTTTTTCCTCTTTCTCTTTGTTGTTGTTGTTGTTGTTGTTGCAGCTTTTGCTGCAATTTCGCAGCCATATTTCTTGGACTCCGTCTTTAACTTGCAGCCAGCCAGAGTCGCTGTAGTCTGGGGAAAATTGCAAAATTGCATCTGAAAACCTGGACAGGTGGCACGCCAGCAGGGACAGCGGACAGGGCCAGTGGTGGAGGGGTGGGGAGCAGCAGCAGACGTGCCGAAGATGCAACGCAATCTTTCATGGCATTCAGCGTGGAGCGTTGACAATGACAGCAGCAGCAGCAGCAGCAGCAACAGGAACAGGAACAGCAATAAAACTGGCTGACATTTTGATAACGAGCATCCCAAATGGCCAATGGCCAATGGTCGACGACGCTTCGAATTTCACAGAATGCGAATTGAAAATTCTTTGCCCACTCCGCCCAATGTGGGGCGGGTGCGGGGGCGCTGACTGCGAAGCGGAGAACTTGTCCAGCAAAAAGTAACTTTAAATGCTCTCATGGAATATATTTTGCAGGCGAATCAAATGGAAGTATTTTTGTGTGGAAATGGCACTCGTGGCCAGCCCATGAGATGGGCTTTTGGGGCAGCTAAATGCCCCTCGAACTGCGTCCAAAAATATCCCCAAAAATGTACTTTAAAGTGCCAGCAAAAATGTGCTGCAATAAATATCCACGCACCTTTACATTTAGCACTTCTCCGTGGCGGGCCTGGGCTAAGTGAGCTGCGGCGATTCGCTTGGCAATTGTCAGCTGGTCTTGGGTGGGGAATCGAATGGCAGCTACACTAACCACCGTTTGGGCCTCTAATTTGGCAGCCATCGACGTGCTTAGCACTGAAAATATGCAGCTGCCTGCGCTCCGTAGACAGCCGCAGAAAGCGGAGGAGCGAGCGCAAGCGTCCCGGTATTAGGAATGGCTTTTACGGTGTGGGTATGTGGCTCAAAATATAGATAGAAATGGGAGGTAGGGAGCCAGCGACATGGTTCGCAATGAGCGAGGGCGAGGGTGAGGTTGAGGGTGAGGGTTAGGTGATGGCCACACCGAGTGCCATTGAGAAGTTTCAAGTGTTGCCTGAGCGGCGTGCAAAAAGTTGGCTGCAGTTGCACTTGGCCCAAGTGGCGGGCGTGGCCATAAAACAAATACTACCAGCAGCAGCAGCAGCAGCAGCATACACCCAGGCAGTGGGAAATATATCTATTTATATAAAGATATAGTATACATATATATAGATGTATGTTTGTATGTTTGTGTGTGTGTATGTACACCTGAATCTTTGGCAGACATCGTTGTCATTGTCGTTAGCAAATATATGGCCATAGAGGATCAAAGAGCGCTGCACGTTGCACGTTCCGGCGACATTCGTCGTTTCGCGTTCCCCTCTCAGCGTTCCCCGTTCCACTTTGGCCCGTGCCATTGCGCAAAAAATAATTGCAGTCTGTGGAGGGAAGCAGGAGGAGGAGCAGCAGCAGTAGGAGGCGGAGTAGGAGAAGCACCCGGCTAAGAGTCTCCTTCGGTGGCAAAGGACGAGGTCGCCGGATGCACAAGTGTGCGTTGCCTGGAGGAACGGAGAGCTACAGCTCTGCGTTGGAATGGGATGGGATGGGTTGGGATGGAACGTGGTGGCCTGGTACTGGCGACTGACTGCATTCGTTTTGAAAGTCAAATTCCAAATGCGATGATGATGGCGATGAGGGGTAGTGCCCCCAGCTCTCTCTCGCTCGCTCGCTCTCCATCTGCCTCTCTGGGGTAGTTGATAAAGCGGGAAAAACGCAAGCGCTAAGCCTCCTTAATGTCATTTGTCATCTTTTGGCCAAGTACCAGGAACGGCACCAGAGACCAGCAGCAGCAGCAGCAGCAGCAGCAGAACCGGAGACCTGCAGTTTGTTCTGTTTGCTATTATGCAAATATTATTTCGTGCCAAAAGCTGCTTTGCCCCCTAAGCACCGAAACCCGAACCACCGAACCCCCCATCACAATCCCAGCCCCACCCTGAACACTCCTCCTGTTTTCCACTTCACTCGCATTTTATAATGGAGCGTACGAAAAGTTGCTGCTCGAGACAATCAAAATGAAAAATATAAGAAAATAGAAGAGCTGCGCTGCGCTCATTGCGAGCCAGTGCAAAACTTATCGAAGACGGTCGGGGTAGCTGCTACACAATTTCTCGTTGCCCCGCATCAACTTTTGCTTATCGAGGGGCAGCGGCAGCGGCAGGGAGTGCCAGCAAAAGCCTGTCAAAGGCACTGGCCGACTTCTTAGCTGGCATTAGACTCAGGGCTCAGCCAATCCCTCTGCCAATCCCACTGCCACTGCCACTGCCAATGCCCAATCCCCAATCCCATATCCCCCCAGCCACGGCAAATAGTTCGCCTATCTGCTGCGAGTATCTGCCTGGGCGAGTCCCCTTCGAATCCGTTGAGTGCTGTGATGCTTCCTGTTTGCGATGTTGTGCTGGTTGCCTGCGATTCCTGCTGCTCCTCCCTCTTTTGCTTCTTGTGCAATTGCTGCTGTTGCCATTCCTGGCAGCTCAATGGGAACAGAGATAGCGGAAAAACAGCGAAAATATTTGAGGCAACATTCCGTCCAACGAAGATCGAAGAACGGAAGCTGCCGCTGCCGCTGCAGCAGCAATTCGCGCTAACTGATGCCAAACTTGCGAACCGAAGACGGTTTTAGGGGTGGCGGGTGGCCCGAAACGAGCTCCAACTCTCCCCATGCATTGGGCATATTTAAATTAAATTAAAAAAATGCTCAGACATTTTGGAAAAATGTCAAATTGAAATTAATTTCTAATCGGGAAAATTTCCAATTGAAAATTCCCTTTGGGGAAGAACAAGCCCCAGAAGGCTTCTGGCCTTGCTGCTGCCGGGGGAGCCAGCAGTTTACCTGTGCAAATCATTCGATTGCTGCCGAAAATGGCAATTAATTTAGCATTGGCTTTCATATTGGGCAAGTGTAGATAATCGAAGGAGTAATCCATTAGCTGCACAGTCGTTTCTCGCTGTGTGGCAGGCACAAACACCAATTAGTCTGCTACGCAGTTCGGTGGCTGCATTCCAGGCCCCCCTGCCGCTCCCTCCCTCCCCAATTCAGCTCGCTTTGAGCCAAGTGTGGCTCTTGACTTATCTGCATTATGTGGCAGCCGCAGAGAAACGAGAAACGAAGAAGGGCCAGACAGGGAGCGGCAAAGAGTGCTGGCGGGGCGGGGCGCTCGACTCAGTGGAGAGGGGAAATTGATTTGAGCTCCGTTCGAGTTGTCGAAATGAATTGAAATGAAATGGAACGTGACCAAATTTGGCCACATGTCAATATGCTAATGATGATGTGGCACTGCCAGCAGCCGCCGCCACATCCCTACGCCACTCCACTCCAATCCAATCCACTGCTGCCGTACCCTCTGCCGCTGCTGTTCGTTTTCTCTCTCTCTGACTCTCTCTCTATCTCCTTCACGCTCGCTTGTCTCTTGTAGCTATTCCACAGCATTGTTTTTGCAACGTCGCTGCGTGAAAAGGCTTCAAGCTGGGTTACACACACACACACACAGCCACTGGCAGTGAAAGGATGCCCCGGCTGGTCGCAGTGGACGACAGCCTGCAAGATGATGCTGTGCAGAGAGCGGGTAGAGGCGAGTGGACAGTGGGAAGGTAGAGGCCCTGCCCATGGCCAGGGTCCAGGCTGGGTAATTGGCGGCCCGAAACGAATTGAAATGGGAAATGGCAAATAAATTGAATGAAACGTGTATCGCACCCACTGGGAGAATGGACACGGACTGAAAGAGCAAGAGAGAGTGGGTGGGAGAGTGTGTGTCCAAGGGAGCGTGGGGAGGAGCATGTGTCAAGGGACAGGTGGGCAGTGCAGTGAAGGGAAGGGCGTGGCCTGGTCTGGCCTGACGTGTCGTGCTGTTCCTGTTGACCGCAAAGTGGCATTTCCCTTCCACATCCGCATTGCTCACTGCCTCTGTCAGCCCCTCTGGCACTGGCCACCCCCCTCTATTCGCTCTTTTTGGGTCTCATTAACCGTTTGATGGCTCCCAGCAAGCTTGTAACTGCATCAATTTTGAGCATTTAATTGGGACACATTCTACCAGCACCACCAGCACTCACTCGCGGCACTCACTCGCGGCGCATATAATTTCGCTTGTGGCCGCTTCCCTTGGGTTCTCGGTTGCCCAGCGAAAAACCACTGATAATTCCTTTAAAACAGTTCCACTGGCTCGATGGTGTTTCGCTTTCTCGCCACTGCCAACAGATGTTTCGCTTTGGCGCTTCCTCTTGGCAATCCCATCCCATCCCAATCCATTGCCATTTCCATTTCCATTCCCGGAAGTTCCTGCCTGCCTGCTGCACCTCCGCCAGCTGGCCAAGCAGAGACATCAGTCGCTTCTTCTGCAGAACTTTAATTCATATATATATACATACATATCCCCCCGTGTCCTTCGGATCAGCGTGTCTTTTTTAGCTGCCAAAGCAGTGATGCATCCGCAACAAGGGTATCCAAAACTTCGTCGCTGTGGATGCCCCTTTTGGTTTTTGCTTTTGGTTCTGCTGAAATAAGAGTCTTCGCTTTTTGTGCTCCATTGTTTTGCCCTGCTGGGACAAAGAAACAAAAGATGGAGATAGAGAGCGTGGAAGAGGCAGAGATAAAGAATTAATTTTGCGCAAATACGCTTACATGTTGCGTAATAGTCGGAGCGGCAGTTTGTGCTGCGCTCTGCAGGCATCTTCCATGCAAATGAATGGCTGAGCGGAGCAGGGCGGGCTGAGTGTAGTGTGTGTGGTCCGGTCTGCTCTGCTCTGGTCTGGTTGGTGCATTAAGCTGCGTAAGCTGCAACAAATGAGTGGTGTGGCGGGTGTGGCACCAACAACAATGGGCATCGAGCAAAAGTCCCTGCAGGACAATGACAATTTGCGGGGCGTCGACAGCTTCCCCAAAAAAAAAACGAATGCCGCCGCTACAGCTGTCCCATGTGAACACACCCAGCAGATACCTGCTATTTGTTGCTGCCTTTTTTTGTTGCTTGTTGCTGGAAAACAGTTTTGATGTTTCCTTTGAGCGCGGATTATTTTTAGCCGCTAATTCGTGTTCTTTTCTTTCCTCTTCCGTCCATCTCCAGGAGTACAACATACCCGTTGACACTCTGCAATTACTGCGCATAAAAATACACACACGCACACATGTGCATGCAGCATGCAGCCTTGCATGTGTGCGTGTAAGCTGTGGCTGTGGGTGTAAGCCATGCGGTTGTAGCTATGTGCTAATATCGTGAGCATGCTGCGTTCTGCGCTGCTTATATGCCACTTTGCCTCTTGCGGCCAACCCCATTTACCTTAATTAACATGCTAAATATTTCGTTAATCAAACATTCCATCAGTGCCATGCACCAGCCACGCCCCGCCCCGCCCCGCCACGCACTCCCACACCTCACCACAGCGCTCGTCAGCCTTTAAATGTTTTCAATTAGCAGAGCGCGGGATCACATACGCAGACACTTATTTGTGGCAGTTCTCTTTTTACAATGCTGCGCGTTTATCGTGCAGCTTTGGCTTTAGGTGTTGTTTGGCAACGATTTCTAATTACACGCCACACACACAGCTACACAGCTACAGAGATATGCCAATCCCTGGGACTATCTGGCACTGCCACTGGCACTTATCTGGCCGCCACATCGACTAGCTGGTTGACTGACTTAATTACAAATTGCATTATTTATCGGGTGACAAAGTTCGTCAAACTGCAGCAGCCACAGGAAACGAAAGGAGAGCAGAGCAGAGCAGAGCAGAGGCGTAGACCGGAGCACACACGATGGCAGTTGCAGCAGCTTACCGATAATTACCTTTTCGAGTCGACTGGGTTGCAGAACGATGCTGCTTGCCCCCTTTGCTACTGCCCCACAAGCTTTGCAGGGTAGCTGACAAATCTGAACTTTCCTCGACGAGCCAGCGTTCCCTTGGCGTTATATTTAAGATTTCATATATTTATTGTGCACATTTTTCCAAGTATCGCCCATCCAAAAACAAAGCAATGCCAGCGACCAGCTTTTCAGCCAGCGAACGGATGATGCCCGCATCTTTGGGCGTGATCAGGGCCACGATGGGCAGGTGGAAAACTTTGCCCCAGCCGTTGGTGCACTCGATCCAGGGGCCGGCGTAGCAAACGACTGGAATTTTGGCTATCTTGGCATAGTGATCGATCTCAGCTCGTTTCTTGGACGACACCTGGGCGGCGACAATGACCACCTTGGCCCTGTGCTCGCGAATGGATCGCATCATGCGCCTGTGGCTGCAGAACACCTCCGAGCAGTTCACCTTGACGGTCATGCGAATGTTCAGCCGCACCGAATTGATGCACTCGACTGAAAACGGAAACAGCAATTGCGGCTCAGCATTTCTGCCCACTCTACACTCTCAGTTCACGCTACGTACATTTCTTTTTACTCCCAAACGTTCCCTTTGCCATTTCCTTGCTGGTCGAAGTTTTTGGTGGCATTAGGCCCGGCCTTGCTTTGCTATCAACGAAATCGAAAACAATTTTCATCATGTTCACCAATTCACTTGCCCACTTACTGTACGCCTTTTAGTTCGTGCTTCATCGGGTCCATTCTATTCATTTTCGATCTCTCTGTTCGATGTGATTGCGGGGACAATTGGAATTTGTTTAAGTTACAAATTGTGCATTCCAAATAGAAACGAAATGTCAATGTGTACTTGATTTATGAATAACGACAAGTCATCCTGCCTCTGGGCAGTGTTGGGCAATTTCTTGTTCCCTTTTCGTGCATTGGTTCTGCCTATCGATATGGCAGAAATCGTCGCGCACAGGGTATGCCATATTCTGTAAGGTCTGTCTGCTGCCGGCTGTCTGCTGTCTGTCTCCTAGCTGAAGTGTTTGGTACACACACGGAAATCCTTTCCTATTTATGTCACCTGGTCAGCGGCACCACAGCTGTCTCTCACTCGTGGCTCTACCTCTCTCCCTCTCACCCGCTCGGGGCAGTGCCTGTGCGTGGCTGTCTGTGTGTGTGCCCTGGCTGCACTATGGAACCAATGACTCATTTTTGTGTCCATTGGGAAGCGCTTGGGCAGGCAGCCAACTGAGCAGCCAGCCAATTCCCTTGGCTCTGTTAAACAGCTGACAACTTAACAGCGGCGCGCTCTGTTAAGCGATTGCTTGCCTAACATTAAGGATCACTGGTAAACGTGCAAATATTTGGCCAGAAAATGTAGTCGCCGGCGCCATAGTGCTGACTGGTGGGTGGGTGGTGATGCGATGCGATGGGTGCTGAAAAGTATGCTACGCTTTGCGCACCTGGCACATAATTGAGTGACAACGTGGTCTGAAACATTTGCCATGCGGACAGCGTCAAGTGGTGGCCAGCGCCGAGAGTGTGAGAGAGATGGTCATGTTGCACGGTGGCAGCCAGGTGCCAGGTGGCAGGTGTGCACGAGAAAGGGGCCACGGAGTAAGGAGGGACAGCGCTCATGCAAAGCATTTGAATTTGTAATGAGATTCCACACAGAGCCACAGCCGGAGCCACAGCACAGAGCACAGAGCAGAGCGAGATATGGTCGCCAGGCCTGCCCAATGAAATGTGTGGCACCACACCATCGTTCTCTCTCTCTCTCTCTCTCTATTTCAGACTAGTCTCTCTCGCTGTCGCTGTGTGGCATGCCCTTTGAGGGAGCAGGAGCCTGCTGACACTGTTAATTGTGGCCATAATTAAGGTGACCCCGAACCAGTTGGCCATACGCAAAACGTGACGAGCTCATTAATTTCATATGCTTTATTTGCCCTCAACGGACAGGGGCAGCATTCTCTTTCTCTTTCGCTTTCTATTTAGCGCCCACCCCTCCAGCTCGAGCCATCTCTTTAACTATCTCTGGCACCTTTCCCCCCCACTTCACAGCGCATCCATCCAGTCGTGTCCAAGCGCAGTTTTCTTTTGCCATCATTTTGCTACTCTGTGCAAGGTTTTACACCTTGTACACCGCCTGCCTGCTACGGGGCAGATTCAATGGCCTTTTCGTATTGGAAAGATCACTTTGCAAGGGTATCAAATGTGTCGGTCGGTTGCCGTGGCTTCTATTTGCTTGATACTCCTATTTTGTGTAGACTTGAGACGGTATGATGACGCCGACGATGCTGATGCTGATGATGATGATGACTCCAGGACGTTGTTAGCGCTTGTGTTGCCACTTGGCTGCTTTATGTCATTGCTGGTTAAGCGATGCGTCTAATTTGCAGCTGCTGCTGGTGCTGGTGCTGCTGGTGGTGCTGCTGCTTTTGCCTCCCAGCTGGACTCGCTCTGACTTCGTCACCAGCTCAGACCCTGGCTCCGCGCGAGAATTTGCATTTTGCACAGACCGGAGCCCGTTAGCAAAATGCTAAAAGATGGGATACAACAACAAAAATAGCACACAACCAAAAAAAAAAAAATGTGGATGCTGCTTTGAAGCGCAAAAAATTGTTTGCATTAACTTTTGGCTTGGGTCCTGGTCCCGGTCGTGGTTCTTGGCAAATAGTAAATGGTACTCGTAGCGTCTGCCTGTTGACTGCCACCTGGATCCATGCCCACCATGCCCACCATGCTATGCCGCACACTCCACACCTGAGCACCTCCCCTAACCGCGTTGCTCGTTAATTTTGCAGCATTTCCGCTAGCAATTTTCAGGCAACTTTGCTCTGCGTTCGTCCTTTGCATTCGTGGCGTTAGCCTGCAACCGGAAATGCAGGAAACGGATATTACACGCTCCAGAAAGCAAAGGGGCGGGCCGTGGAGTGGTGTCTGCAACAGGGGCGGCTGCCATAATATGAAAGAGATATGACTTTTGATGATTTGCCACTGCCGCTGCTGCCGCTGTTGTTGCTGCCGCTGTTGGCTCTGCCGTTGCTCCTGTTGCAATTTGATGCATTTTCCGTGTTTAGACAGCTGCCTCAAAAGTTGTCCTCGGTGTCGTCGTCGCCGTCGCCGTCGCCGTCATCCTTACCGCTTGCACTCACCTTTTCTTCGGCTGTTTTCCTTTTATCTCATCTTTCGCCCCATGATCCCCACCATCAACCATCCGCATTCCCCCATTCCACCATTCCTTTTCTGTCTATCTCTTCACCCACCCACCGCTACGGCAACTGGAAACGCAATTGGAGCGTGGCACAGAGCGAACGCGAACGCGAACGAGGAGGAGCCTTCACTTCTGTAGGTGACTCCTATTATACGATACGTTTTCCACCGACACTTTTTGGGTCGTTTAGTGCCCATTTGGCAGGAATCGTCGCTGGAAATGGCATCGTGTGGCCCATGGAATTGTGATGACTGTCTATCTTTCTCGCCATCCCCAGCACCGATGGCCCTGTATTTTTCGCCCACTTCCCTGTCCTGACGCTCTGTGGGCCCCGCATGTTTTCCTCGTTTTTCTTCTTTTTTTTTCAGCAGTGGAGGCTTTGCTTCCCTTTTTGCCTGTTCAATTGTTGGGAAAATGAAATTATTGCAAGCCAGCAGAAAAGCAGTTTGCCGAAGGGTGCGGCCCGCAGCAAGCGAGGGGTGTGCGATGGCACCGTGGAATCAGGTCACAGATGAAAAAGAGGATTTAGCCAAGATGAATTGATTTGCCAGTGCAGCAGCAGCGCTGACTGCTCCTATAGCAAAATACTGGGCTGGGCTGGGCCCATTCAAATGTATCTCGCCGCGAAATGAAAAGATTCGCAAAATGCGAAAAATTGTTTTTGTAAGATTTCATTTGTTTTTATTTTGTATTTTGTATTTTTTACTCTTTTGTTTTTTGCTGTTTTTATTGAACATAATAATTTTGTTGTTTTTGTTCTGTTAAGTTTCTCGTTTTAATGCTTGCTCACTTTCGCTTCTTGTTAGATTTGTTGTAGCTTAAATTTAATTTGAAATTTTCTCCCGACTGCAATTTCAGTTCGTGAAATTTTAGTTGCTTTATTTACTTTATTCTTTAATTTATAATTTTAGTTTTTCTTCTGGCGTGTTGTGTGTGTGTCTGTGTGTGGGTGTAAACTTATTTTGTTAGAATTGTAGCGTATTTGTAAATTTAATTTTAATATGCATAAATTGTTTTTGCCCCTTCGCTCATCATTCGCTTCTCTTTCTATCCTTCTATCCCTTCTATCCTCTCTATTCCCAGTCACTTTCACTCGCTGAAGCTCAATTTCTCCTCAATCCTTAATTAATGTGCACTTTCTCTCTTTTCTTTTTTCTGCTTCTAGCATTCAATAATGCCGCGCCATTTTGTTGCAAAAAAAAAAAACTTTTATTTAGATTTATCATTAAATATATATATATATAAATTGTTTCGTTTAGCAATATTAATGAACATTTATTTTATTTTCGTAGCGTTTTCGTTTTGTGTAATTCTTATTTTGTTTGCTTTTTTGTTTTTATTTGTCGCTGAATATTAATTAAATTGTAATTTCTGTCCTCGATTTTGGCTTTCATTTCATTTGCATTTTTGTTTGTGTTAGTCTGCTATTTAACAATGTTGACAAAATATATATATATACGATGTATATTTATATATATATGTATGTATGCATGTAGTAGGTCTGTGTATGTATTGCGATAAGATACTCCCTCTGCATGTGTGTGTGTGTGTGTGGGTGTGTTTGTGTGTTAGCTTTAACCGTTAATCTTTAAGTTTTTTTTGTTTTTTGTTTGCTTTGTTTTTTCTGCGATTTTCATTAATTTATTGACTAATTTGTTAAAATGCCTTTCAATATTTCCCACTCCATTCCATTCCATTCCATCCCGTCCTATCCTTGCTTCGTTATGTGTAAATAATTATATGAAATAATCCTTGCCCGTGCATGATCGTTAATTCTTAAATATGTATTCTGCTTGTAAGTACTTTTGTTTTTTTTTTTTTTCATTTTAATTAGGCTTTGGGGTTTTTTTCTCATCTCTCACTTGAAGTTGTTGCCTTTTTGCATTTTGTATAAATTTAAAATTGTCAGCCATTTGTTGTTTGTTCTTTAATAAAAACATTATGTAATTTATGTATATTTAATGTTTAGGCTTAATACGACTACCTCGCATCGTTATCCATTATCCGTTATCCGTAATCAATTATTCTTTACTCTCATATTGATGCTCGACTTTCCCCCGTGCTCGAAGTGGTCGCTTGACCATCACCTCTCTCTCTTTCATCGCTAAGTTCTATAAAAAGTGCATAATTAAAAATTGTTGGCTTCCGCAGTTAATATACTTTCGTCTGTCTGTCAGCTGTCATCTGTCTGCCATCTGTTATCGCATCTGTTAATAGCTTAGAGTCTAGCTCTCATATCATATCAGATATCAGATTTATTTAAGTACATATACATATACATATATGTATGTGTGTGTACGCACAAGGATGCGTATCTGTGTGCACACACGAAAAAAAAAATGGTAGTTACTGCTCAGCGTTGCTGTTAGCTATCAGTGTTCAGTGTTTCCCCCACCCGAACCATACATATTTCGTTTTTATTCATTTATTTTGCTTTCGTTTAATTTGATTTGAATTCTGACTCCTCTGGCTTCTGGCATCTGGCATCTGCCCCAGTGTTCCACTCCCACTCCCTCTGTTTTCTTTTGGCCTGCCTGCATAGTCGCTGCCGCTGAATCTCGTTTAAAAATACATACCTTTAGGCTAGGTTCTTTGTGGGTTTATGTACAACATTTAAATTACTAATAGTTGTAATTTTCCAGCTCAATATTTTATTCAACGAAACCAACAACGAATTTGGAAATGTCAAAAAAAGAACAAAGCAACAGTCGGTTTGCCTTTTATTTGGATTACGATTTAATGCATATCATTGTAGTCCTTTCATCTGGTATTTGCATAAATTGTTGGCTCCTTAAATACGAGTATGTACACACACACACACACACACACACACACATCAAGTGAACGAACGGAACGAAATGAAACGAAAGCGAATTCAATATCGTGTTTTCGATTCCACTCTGCCGTACTCTGAGTTTGCCATATTTAAGGATTAAAATATTCCATTTGTGGACAGCATTTGTGAGTTGTTTTTTTAATGCAAAAAATTAATTTAAATTCTCAGCTCACACACACAAACAATCATACAAACACACACACACACAGATACACTCAGGGAAATGGATAATAAATTAATAGCAAAATGGCTATCCAGCTCTCTCCTCCACCTCTACTATTCGTTACTATCGAAGCAAATTTGAGCCCTTCACTTACAGTGCACAACTTCCTTTAGACGGATCGAAATCAGACGTAAACAAACATTAATATTATTTGCATATAGCATACGAGTAGGTATGTGTGTATGTATACGGGGAGGGAGGGTTTTATAGCTGGACTTGATTCAATTTCGCTTTTGCGCTTTTACAACCGAACGTGTTTCATGTTCCACTAATCTCTACTCATTTGCATACTTGAAGTATTATCATTATTATACTCGTAGTAATCTTTTCCATTATCCTTCGTTTTATCGATAATTATATGTAGGTATATGTATATACAAATCTAATCGGTAAGTGCCAAAGTGGTGCGCCGTGGATGGATTGTGGTTTGGTTTTTTGATTTGTTTTTGTTTGTTTTAGTTTTTGTGTTGGTTTGAATTTTGGTTCGAAAATCAATGGCCAAAGCAAACAAGAGTCAACGAACGACCAGGACCCAGAGAGTCTCACAAAAATACAAACACAAATATAATAAATAGTCTACCAACAATATAACAAAAAAAAAAAAACACTTCGTTCTGGACGTACATGGCGGGGGGAGGGAAGGAGTGGAGGGTTGTTTTCAAGGAAGCCAATTGTGAGTGGGTGGGAGGGAGTTAAGCTAATTTTTTGGACGCTATAAAACATGTTTCTCTCTCTCTTTCTCTTTTGCTTGTATCTAAAAAAAAGAAGTGGAATCAAGTAGAATTAGATAAAATATTGCCCTGCTCTTATAGTTACTAATCAATCGAACTTTCCTTCTGGTTTTTCCCCCCTTTAGTCCTCGTTATTTTCAAGACAAGCGAGCGGCGCGGTGCAGCATGGCGTATGCGTGATATTTGGTTTGTAGTTAGAAGAACCAGAACAAAATGTCTGTCATTCGGTTGGATAAATGTATGTATATATTTATTCATATTCATGTGTATGTATATTTATGTGTGGCTCGTTTTAGCAGTGCTGTGATAATTTAGGGGATTTTTAGATTTAGTTTTGCGGAGCTAAGAATTAGTTTTAGTTTAGCTACAAATACCTATACGTGTGTCAGTGTGTCAGTGTATCAGTGTATCAGTGTGTGTGTGTGTCTGTGTGTATTAAAATGCCGCTCTTTATTATGTCTCCCTCTCTGTTTCTTATCTCCTTCATTATCAATGGCAAATGGCTCTTCCCTGCACTTCTTTCGTTTCTTTTCTTAGTTATCGCCCAAACTTGCTGCTTGTAGATTGCTGTGTGTCTATCTGTGTGTATTTGTGTGTGTGTGTGTGTGTGGCTCAGAGAACTAACGCTATAATTAAAAATTGGCTTTATTTCCTTGCTCTTTGCTCCTCGCTTCCCTCGTTCCTACTTTTGGCCGCTTTAGTTTCATTATATTTCTGCCGCTTCTGCTTTCGCTTGCCTCGGCTGCTTCCGTCTAATTGCGTTTTTTTGTTTAGGTTTGTTATCGATTTACTTGTGAGAACTTTTGCTACAATTGTTATTATAGTAATGCATGTGGGAATCAGCTGTAGATTTAGTTGTAGATTTTCCTTTTATATTTATTAACTGCTTATTGCGTTTTATAAACACTAACTTCATTTGTCTTATTTCAACTACTTACTTAAGCCGCCTTTGCATCTCCCACCTTCTTTCTCCTCTCTCTGCTTTCTGCTTTCTACTTTCACGTTTTTGTTTTGTTTGCTTCTCTCTGTTTCCTCTCTCTGTTCTCTGTCGCCATTTCCATTGCCATAACTTAACATACAATTCGTAATTCTAGTAAAAAAAATGTTATCTCTTCTGTTCTGTCTTTGTTTTTTTGGTTGTTATTTTTTGTTTGTTTTTTTTTGTAATTTTCCTTTTTGTTTTTGACCAACACACCAACGCACAATTATTACTAGACAAAAAAAAAAACCATAGTGTTGCTTACTAGCCTAAAGTTTGTAAAGGTCTATAGAAAAAAAAAACAACGATCATCTCACGCCCATTCCTCGAACGTACGCGGCTGCTCCCTCTCCCTCTCCCTCATCCGTTCGTCATGTGTGTCTTAAGTACATCTGCTTTCAGTTGATTTCCCCTTAGCGGGGATCGTCGTGTGTTCGCCCAGGATCGGAATGTCAGTGGCTGCTTGGGATTATTAGTAGCGCTGCTGGTACTCGTGGTGCCAGCGATTGAAGTCGATGTGGAACACAATGATCGAGCCCGTGGAGAGTCCGGCCAGCAGGTATCTAAATGTGCGCAGTAGGAGATGCAAACAAGGCGGAGAAAGGGTGCACAAAAAGGGAGTTAAGTAATGAAATTAAAGGCCTTGTCGCTGCGCCCTGCGGTGGGTTTTTATTGGAGTGGAATTTGGACTTACTTTTGATCGTGTGTCAAGGCCAGGGATCGGATGCCCGCATTGCATGCGGGGAAGGCATAGAGTGGTGCTAGGTTAAAGGTGCGCCACACCTCCACGATGCCACGATCGCCGGCTGTCATCAGGTATTCGCCATCGCGCGACAGCAGCATGCACTGAAACCGAGACACAGGGAGAGAGAGGGCGAAATCAAGTGATGTGATCAGTAAAAAATATAGACACAAATATCAAGCGGCTAAGAGAGATGCAGAGATGGATAGATAAATGGAAAGCAAATAGTTTACCTGCAGATTGTCGTTGTGCGTCTCATGGCGCAGCTTCTTGCCATTGATGGTGTAGGCGGCCACATTCCCCTTGTCGTAGTTGATCACAATGAAGCCCTCCCGCGACATGGTGATCAGCTCCGGCGAATGGAACTCCGATGGCGGATCCAGCGAGCGCAGCAGATCCCCGAACGTCGTGTGTATGAGCACGGGACCATCTGCACAAAGGTAAAAGGGCGAACAGAAAAACGAAGAAAAAGGGTAAATTGTGACATTGCTGTGTGGCCGGACTGTTCGTGTAATACTCACTGGACGAACCGGAGACGACTAGGCCCAGCTCGGCGCTAATCACCACCGAGGTGACGGCCTGCTCGTGGCCGGTGAGTGTGGCCCGCGGTGTGGGCACATCGCCCTCGCCCACAATGCTCTGGGTGCGGGCATTCCAGTGCCACAGCAGCACCGTGCAGTCCGCTGATCCGGAGGCAATGTAGCAGTCGGATGTGATGTTGCACTCGGAGCGGGCCATGCAGGTGACCACCCCAAAGTGCCCGAACACAATCTGCACGATTTTGGCTAGAGACAAGAGGCAGGTGGCGTGAGTGGCAGAGGCTCTGCTGGGGCTGGGACTGGGGAGGGAATGGCTTCCCGAATGGCATCTCGACTTACCCGTTTCGGTGGCAAAGACGCGGAAGCTGTTGTCCCAGAAGCCGCAGGCAATCAGGAAACGGCTGTCCACCGTGGTCACAAAGCAGTTGGAGCGGATCTTCAGCATTTGGCTGAAGTTGTCGCCCAAGTGGCGGCGGCTCACCGCATTGCTATTGTTATTGGCTCCATGAACAGCTACAGACGGGACAGGACAGGACAGGACAGGGAGGGTTGGTTAAGGCATAGAGTTCGCAGGCTGGCTGGGGGGATTTACTTACCCAAAACGGGATCGATGGTCAGCGGCTGATTGGAGCCGGGCGACTGGGGCGACTCGGCGTAGCTGGGACTCTGGACGGATGCGGTGTAGTTGCAGTTCCAGCGATTGACCGCGAACTGATGGCCGGCGGTCACCGTGACGACGGAGGGCAGCGACAGCTGTGGATACGTGTTGGCCGAGATGTGAATGACCGGCGAGTTCTGGTAGAACTTGAGCATTTGGCACAGATCCTCGGGCATGGCGCTGAACATCATCGGGGACAGATGCATGGCAGAGCTGCGCGGCGGATGGGGCTCCATCAGCAGCTGGCTGGGCGTCTGGCCAAAGTTGCGGATCTGATTCTCGACCGCCTCGCGCATCACCGGATCGAGTACGCCGTCCAGATCGACGCTGCCCTCGTAGGTGAGATAGTAGAAGACATTGGTGGCCCGAATGGCCTCCGGTCCGCGCTGCTTGTAGCCGAATATCAGATCGATCCACTGGTGCAGCTGGCAGGAGACGAACTCCGACTCGAGGGCCATGCGATTGATGCGCACAAACTCCTCGGGACTCTTGGCCCACGGCGGCAGCTCGATGTCGTCCACCAGGGCGCCGTCCTCGCGGTGTCCCAGCCGGTAGCCGGAGGCATTGTAGAACATCTCCGGCAGGAAATACCATTCGGGTATCAGCTCCTTCACATCGGACGTGTCCCGCTGGCAGTTCTTCCACGACAGCGACACCGACGAGAACAGCCTGTCCGGGTAGTCGAACTTGCCGCCCTGCAGCGCCAGGAACATGGTCGTGAAGGGCTCCACGCGCACCAGCCAGTTGAGGGTGAAGGCCGCCGTCGAGTAGTGGGTGCCGTAGTGGAAGGGCGGAATGGTGTCGCTGTCCCAGCTCTCGTACCGCTCCTCGAAGTAGGCGCGCCGCGACGGATTCAGTGCCCCGATCGGCTTCGACAGATCCCTGTAGTTGGAGGGCAGGCTGAGGTCCAGATCCTTCGACTCGTAGTTGGTCAGCACCCACGGGAATATGGGATACTGGTTGAGGTCGTTGTACGTCCGCCCCGCGATCGTGTTCAGGAACATCAGATACTCAAAGTTGGATATCTCGCGCCGCTGCCACTTCTGGGTCATGTTCGAGTTGCGCATCAGCTGCCGCGGCGACATCATCGAGGCGCGACGCGTCTGCGGTATGCCGTACTTGATGCCCACGCCGACGCGCGGCAGCGCCTTGATCACCTTCTTGACGGTGTGCTGGTCGGGGAAGGCGAACAGGATGGAGGTGCGGCTGGCGAGGAATATCTCGAGGGCGACGTTCTGCAGCAGGTAGCGGCGCGAGAAGATGGCACGCACCTCCGAGAAGTACCACTTGCCGTGCAGATGGTCACAGTACTTGAGCACCTCGCCGTCGATCTTCTGGAACTCCGGATGCTCCTCGTCCACCTCGAAGAACATCTCCGTGCTGGTGATGGACACGGTGCCCGGTGCCACCAGTCCGGGTGCAATCAGGCGCGCCTTCGTGCTGATATTCACCGGTCCCGTCAGATCCAGATCCAGTTCCCGGTCCTCGATCAGCAGCTCCGCATCGTCCAGCAGCTCCCCGTTGTGCTGCGACGAGGGATGGGCCCGCGAGACCGCGATCTGGGTATGGAATTCGTCGCGCGTCTGCAGTATGGCGTCCTCGGGACCACCGTTCTCGAGGGCCGCCTTCAGCGTGGCCTGCGGGTGGGAGGAGCCGCGTGGATTCTGCACCATCCGCTTGCGCCGGCGGGCATCGTCCTCCCAGGCATCCAGCTTCCAGTAGGTGCCCTTCTGGAGAGCGACTGTTCCAACGCCCACGCCCACACCGCTGACATCGCCCCAGGCGCCGTGGCGGTTGCACATGATGTTGCGCACCTTCTCCAGGAGGCGGCTGGCGATGACATTGTCGCGGCGACGGGCGGCGGTGATGAGGTGGTCGCACATGCGCTCCTCCTCGCGCCGCTCCAGCAGCGTCTGGGCGCACTGCGACTCGAAGTCGGCGTGCTTCAGGACATCGTCGGCCCGCATCCGATTCAGGATGAACTCCGCCTCGTTGGCCACGCGCACAATGTGATCCTTCATGGCGTGCGAGAGGAGCCGCCCCTCGTTGATCAGCTCGATGAAGGCGAGGCCGGCGTGCTTCTGCAGACTGTTCTGCCACTCCTGCGAGCAGAGCAGCATCACCAGCTCCACCACCGAGTGCGAGTTCTTGAACGTGGTCAGCCCCTTGCCCTCCATCAGCAGCTCCTGGCCGTGCGAGCCGACCAGCGTCTTCGAGAGGAACGGCGCAAAGTCCACCATTATTTCGCGCAGCAGCGGACACACCGGCCCCAGTGCGATCTCCAGCTTCTGGGTGAGACTCGCCTCCCGGGAGGGCGTCGTCAGCGGCAGCTGGGCCACGAGTGCCGGCGCCTTCATTGGCAGCTCCTCGGGCCGCGGCCGTTGGCCCCCGCCGACGCCCTGGCCGGCTCCCACGGGCGCCCCGGAGGCAGGCCCCGTCGCCCCACTGCCATAGCCGTCGGGCACCCGCACCACAGAGATCTCCGAGTCGGGCTTGTCGCCCCGTTCTCCCCCCATCATCCCATGGCCCATCGATCCATGCTGCTGCTGCTGCTGAGCGCCTCCCGATCCTGTGGTGCCGCCGCCGCCTGTCTGCTGTCCATGCGCGCCATGGGGATGGTTGGCCGTGGCGGGTTCGTGCTTGTCCCCGCCGTCGACGAGTCCCACCACCATGCCAGCGCTGGCCGCCTGCACGGCGGCATCCTCGTTCAGATTCACATCCGTCCAGCTCTCGTCGTTCGAGTGGCTGGGCTTGTGGTGCTCATCGATCAGGATCTCGCTGGAGGACTCCACCTCAGGGACTTCGTTTTCGGTCGAGTTCATGTTCAGGGAGCCCACGTCCGAGTCGACACTCTGCGTGTGCGTGTCGTGCGGTTGTTGGGAGGCGGAATAGATGAGAAATAAGTAGGTAATCAAAGTATGCATAAATTTACGGACTGGCTGGGTGGCTGGGTGGGTTGTGGGTTTGGGGGGTGTTCGGTGGCTGGTGGGGGTTTGTGCAGAAGAGCAATCGAGACTGGACAACCCTTGATGTGGTTATTCTTTGCTTTCCCTCTGACACTCTCTCTCCCTCTCTCTCTGTGTGTGTGTGTGGGTTTGAATACATTAAAAGCTGTGTGCGTGGGTGGTTTTGATGTATGCCTATCATTTGCACATTAATTATGCACACTGGACTATAAATCAAAATTCTCGAGCAAGCCTCCATTCCATTCCCTTCCCTTTCCCCTTACTTCCTTTGCTTACCCGGCAAATCATAGCTCGTGTCCAGGCGTTCGTCCGTTTTGTCAACACATGCATTTGTCATCGACTCATCTCCCCAATACTCCGACACAGCCTCACACTCTGCTGCCTGCCTGTCTGCCTGCCACTCCTAGTCGGGCATGGCGGTGACAGTGTGTCAAACTGATTTGCATAAAAGTAGTCCAGATTTGGCTCTGCCATAAACCCTGCCGCACCGCCCCCGAGGATGCCCGAACATTTACCTCGAATTTCGGCTCATCCGAATGGCATTAGGCGTCGGCGGAATGCCCGAATGGCAGGGCACACGAATGAGTTGGCAGGGCATGTGACAAATTTTGCTTAAGCGTTTGACAAATGTCAACTGTCAAATACAACAGAATGTCAGCGGCACGCGCTGCACACGCATGTGGCTCCCCCCCACTACGGCTCGCCTGTCCAGCCCTATGGCCCGATTGAACGTGGAAATGTGGATAGGTCCGGTACACCCATATCCGTGTTGCGTCAGCTGTTGCGTGCGTCGCAGGCAGCGGCAGAGTGGCAATGTGGCAGTGGAGTAGTGCGTGCAGCAGCAGCATGTCATCAACACGAAATCAATCGTCGTCTTTGTTTGCCCTCAAAAGTGTAGCCCTGTTCGTGCTCGTGTCCGTAACAGTGTGTCCATATGTGCTACAGACACACAGACACACGCAGACACAACCCAAATTAAATTCGAAAACCCATACACAACAATCCAGTGGACCCAATCCGCAGACCAAATCCAAACCAAGTCCCTGCACAAGCTCTTATCTGTTCCTGTCAACTGTGATATATGCACGCATCCATTGAGTGGAATGGAATGGATTGGATTGGATTCGAGTGGAGTGGAGTCGAGTGGCGACTGAGAGCGAAGAGCAGAGACAGAGACAGAGGGAAAGCATTGCACTTAGTACTAAACACGCACACAGACACACACATAGATAGATGATTAGCTGTGTGCGTGTGTGGAGTGGTGTGGGGGGGGAATAAATTATGCGTGAGTATTAGTTCATTAAGCAATGGCTACCGAAAAATGTGATACGTAAAAGCCAAGAAGTGCGTTTTACACACAGACACACACAGGCAGACAGCAGACACACACACAGACAGGCAGACAAGTGTGTGTATTACAGTCATGTAATACTAATTGCACGTACTACTACATACACACACAGACATACAGCCAGGCATACATATACGTTTACATTTACATAGACAAACAAACAGACAAGTACGAGGATGAGAGGGATACACCGCCCTCTGGACACAGGACACGCAGCCGCAGCCGCACCCTTTGCCCAAAAGCAAAGAGCAAAGAGGCAGGCGTGCTGGCTGGAGGTGCGTGGGTGGGTGGAGATGCTGCTCTACTCGAGTGCGTTGTGTGTGTGTGTGTGTGGATGTGTGTGTGGGTGCGGTTCATTCAATGATTTGATTCGTTGATGGCAAAATGAAAAGTGAATTGAATTTAATTGCAAACTCGTGAGTAAGTAAATCCGGCGCCCACGCACAACGAATTTCCAATGAAATCCGAGAAGAAATCAAAAAGGAAACGCACCAAGCGATAATTATTATTGCAAAAATCAATTTTCATAGCTCGAACAGCTTAACACAAGTTGAAATGGAAGGCGGGCAGAGTATAGGGTTTCCATGGGGGATTTTCCCTTTAATTCGCATGTAAGTGAAAACTCTTTCCACGCTCCCCCAGCAAGTCGATTTGCAAGTGCAGTGCTTTTAGCAAACAGACCCAAAGATCGGCATTTACTTGTGCCAGCAGCAAACAGCAGTAAACATATGAGCTGGCAGCATGGCTATTAAATTTCCAATGGAAGCCATCAATTTAAATTAAATTGTACGCAAATAAAAGAAGCATATGCGCGTATTAATATTTATTTGACTGCGGACACATACATATATGTATGTTTGTATGTTTGATTGAGGCCAGAGGTGAGTGAGTGTGTGCGGCACTAATTAAAGCACTCAATGAAACGAAACCAAAACGAAACCAAAACGAAACGAAACGAAATGAACAAAAACATGCGAATATATGTATGGGTATAATTATGAAAGATTTCAATTTCGAATTTCAGTAGCAGTAATAGTAACAGTAACAGTGCTTCAATGTTTTGTGGGCTGTGGCATGTGGCAAGTGGCAGTACGTGGTAAGTGAGCGGGTGAGTGGGTGAGTGGGTGAACGGTGCGTGTGGGTTGGTTGAGTGGCTTTTTGGGTGGTTTTACAGACGGTCAAAAGCTATGGTTTCTTTTTTTTTTTTTTTGTTGCAGTTGTTTTGTGGCTGTGGACTGTGGCTGTGGCTGTACTTTTTCTTGTGACTGTTTTTTGTTGGTGGTTCATTGTTACCTTTGGTAATTTCTGTGGCACCATTGGCTTTGGTGGTGACAATGGTTGTTGTTGAATTTTAATTGTTGTTGTTGTTGTTGTTGTTGCAGCCGCTGCTGCTGTCGGAATGGTTGTACTTTTTGTTGTTGCTGTTGTTGTTGTTGTCTTAGTGTTGTTGTTGTTGTTAATATTATGGGCTGTTGTTGTTTTAGTTGTTGTCTGGTTGTTGGCCTGGTACATTTTTTTTTTTTTGAAATTTTGGTTTCGTTTTTTTTTTGTTGCGATTCGTTGCACATGCAAATGAAGTTTAGTATTTCGGATATTTGATTTCTTATAAATATATTCTAAGCGATGCATTAACTCTAGTCACTCATAGCAGATTCCGTCACTCACACACACACACACACACACAGACACACACATGAGGCATGCATCAAGCCCAGTCATGCGACAGATCTGCTTCTTCTTTGCGGCACACACATTCATTCACACATCACTCACTTAAATGTTCCCAAAAAACTCACCTTAATCGAGGGCGGTCCACTCGAATGCGAATCATTATCCGCCAGCACCGACGGATTGTTCTCATCCACGACAATAATCTCGTAGTCGCTGTCCTGGATCTGGCGTCCACCTAGAGATGGCCCAACGACAGAGCACCACGGGTACAGAAAGAGAGACAAAAAAGAGAGAGAGAGAGAGAGAGTAGAACGATTAGTTGCATGCCACAGAACGGTTCAAAGGCGTTTATGTCGACTGTTTCTCGTGTGTTTCGCTTCGATTCGATTCGATTCGATTCGATTACAATCAGTTACAATCACTAAAGTAGAAATCTGTAGAATTTACTGTAGCACGAAGCTGTAGACAAAACTGAAACGGAAATGGAAACTCTAAAAACTCAACTCGAATGGAAAACGTGTACGGTTGGAAAATTAACCAAACGGAATAAAACACACACAAACAAAAAAAGAAGCAGAACACAAGAAGAACTCAAGAGGCAGACACTCTGCAGACACTCACAATGCACGCACACAGACACACACACACAGACACAGAGGAGAGCAGAGCAGAACGGAGCAAAGCAGAGGAGAGCAAAGGAGAAGTATTTGTAAGGAGAATTTGCATGAATTAGCCACGAAAAGTGCTCCCTCCTTTCATAACTTTCCTGAGAGTGGCCTGGTGGGTGGTGGTGGAGGGGTGTGGGGAATGTTTTCCCTAATCTCTGGCTTCGAGTGCGAGGTGTAAAATTCTCCTTTGGACTACCGACTGCCATCTACCGACTGCGCTCTGCTTTCTGCTGACTGCTGGCTGCTGTCTGGGTTTTATCTACAAATTAACCTTGTTTAACAGTTGGCTCTGGCCTGATCTGAGCCCGGCTTAATTGAAATTTATGATGGTCCCTGACATGCGAATGGTGGCCATGTAACACGTGCTCCTGTCGGTCCTCCCTCTTCGCACTCTCTGCCAGCCCCATTAAGTATGCTACACTTTTGTGCACTCGCTGGCCACTCTATCCATTATGTGCTGGCTCCTCCATTATTCCACCTCCACCTCCGGCTCCTGCTGCTGCTGCTGCTGCTACTTTTTTTCGTTCGTTTAATTTTGCAATTATTTTCATGCACCGCCACGCCCACACGCCCACACACAGCCAATATAGAGAGTGAGTGGGAGAGGGACAGGGCGAGCGCTGGCCACAAATTACTTTTGAACAGAAACTCGGAACGTGTTATCGGTTCCAACAGTTGTACAAACTGTTTTCCTTCGCATTTTCGCATTTTATTTTTGTTTGTCGTCGCTTTTCATTTTCATTTTTTCCTCTCGCTCTTTTTCTGCTTTTCATAAATTATCCCAAAAAGTTTTTTCCCCATTCTGTTCTTGTTGCTTGTTGCTGTTACTGGTTTTTTTTTTCGCTCGTTTTTCTTGTTTTTTGGCGCCACTAATTTACATTTTTGTCGCTGCCATTAAAAACGTAATGGGAATGCTGTTGCTGCTGCTGCTGTTGCTACCCTAGAATGATTCCCGGAAGGGATTAACCGAATGATTAAGAGATGTCCAGCGAGCGGTATCTATCCCGAAACGAAGCAAACCCCCCTAAGTCTTGATTGAGCGATGGATCAATTAATGTTCGATTGCTGGCATGCTACTGTTGTTGGATAACTTATCCAAAAGCTACTAATATGATTATTTACTCGCTCTTCGATCTGCTATTGGAAATTCTATCCAGGAGCAATAATCTCTTTCTGATTCGACGCTGCAGGGTATTCCCTTATTCGCCGCCCCTACAACATATTTTTTGTTGCTCTGTTTTTGTGCTGCGCAGGGGGGCGCAGTCTCTTTTCCATTCGCGTAGTTCGGACCATGTCCAATGGCAATTTTTAATATGCAGGCGTGCCGAATACCGTTTTATGGCCTGTCTGCGAAATGTTTTATGCGCCCTGACACACAAACACACACACTAACACACACACACGGTCGCGCGTGTGGGAATGGGAAAATTGTATAATTTTCATGTAATTCATTTTCATAAAATGTAAAATTAACGAATTCTGTTTCATTGCCAGTGATGATGATGCTGATGGGGTCGAACGATAGGGGATTTGGGTGTGGGAGAGTGCGATACATTTTTAGGGCGGCCCCTGATGGCCTCTGAGTCGGCCCCCACACCGTGTCCATGTGTGTGTCTATGTGTGTGTGTTGCAAATGAAGATAAATGAAATAAAATGTCGGCTGACAGCATGAAAATGACGAGCCAGCCGAGTAGAAAGAAGGCCAGACAGAGAGCAACAAAAAGATAGCTAGAGAGATGGCAAGAGAGCGAGTGAGAGCGAGTGAGAGAGAGAGAAAGAGAATGGTAAAAACTTTTAGTCTGATGTTGGTCCACAATGTGTGGCTGCAACATTGTCTGCGTGTGTGTGTGTGTATTTAGGGGTGTTACAAAGATAGATTGCAGTTTTTAAAAGCAAATTTGGATAACGTATACCCCCCTCCCCACCCCCCTTTTGCTTATCCCTTAACCCTTTGCCTGTTCCTATACCACACGAAGCTGCCACAGCAGAGCATTACATGACACACACACACACATACTCCTTGCCTTCAATTAGAAGAAGTTTTTCTCCATTTTCGTCCACACGCATTTCCCAACAGCCATCACCACACACACACACACGAAATAAAAGCTGTAAATAGTTTTTTAGACAAACGATAAATACCAAAACGAGGCGGAGGCGGAGGAGAACTGGACTTCCCTCTCCGAGCACCAACATGTCCGAATTTCAATAAAAACCCAAAAATAAATGTACGTATGTATGTATGTATGGTGGTGCACTTGTGAAGCAGAAAAAACCGCAAAACGGAAAAGCTGGGGCACAAACTGAAAAGTTCCCGCAAAAACCGAAAAAATGCGAGAAGCCAAGGAAACGCTGCAAGCCAGCAGCCAACAAGAACAAGCTGGCTGGGCAGGAAACACATTCTGATTAAGCCGGAAGAGTCAGGTTGGAATTGTGGGATTTAAATGCGAGCCTGCCGGTGCCCCGTCCACAGCCATTCAGGCGGTATGCCCCCTGGATTAGCAATTATAATGTTAATAATAAAAGCGGCCATCGCGGGCTAAATGAGTTCCGGACGGGGGTGTGTGTGAGCTGGGGAGCCACGGAAGTAATACTTGGGCCTTGGGGGGCATACACAGAATCTCTGGAATGAGCTACAGCAGGAGTCGGCGGGAGAGAACGAGCGACAGCAATAACTAAAAACACGAAAAACACTCCAAAAAAGGAAATGCAGCTTAGAGATATTATGTACAAGAAATGCGTACACACACATACCCCCCTACACTTGCACACACAAACACATACATACATGGTATATATACTCGTAAAAAAAGAACTGGCAGAATAAAGATTGAGATACAGACAGAATAACTACGAGTAAACACTAGTAGATACGGACTACGGACTACGAATTACGGAACCAAAGGAATACGTGGCTAAACACAACACACACGAAATCATATCGATAAGGAAACGATAAGGCAGAAGGTACGGTACAAAGGTAAGTGAGGAATGGAAAGGAATGGAATGGAATGGGAACGGAACAGAACACAAATTGAAATCAAATATATATTCGCTACACTCTAAGTACTAAATAAAGGGCTGGGAGGGGGACGGGGGCAGATAGTTTAATGATAGAGATACAAATACAAGATACAGATACGGTAGGAGATACATAGATAAAGAAACAGAGACAGAGAGCTAGAGATAGAAGGAGCGAGAGAGAGTCGAGATAGCGTGACATTACAAACTAATCTACAAAACACTCGAGCGAGCGATACCTGTTCCAGAGCCGGAAACGGATGCGGTGCGTTGTCCATTGTAGCGGTAATTATTGTTCATGGCGTTTGTCTTGTACGCCACGCCTCCGCCAACACCACCATCTCCTCCCATGCCCATGCCCATTCCCATGCCCATGCCCATGCCCATATTCATGTTCATGTTGCTCATGCCGCCTCCAGCTCCAGCTCCAACTCCAGATGCTGCCCCTGCCCCAGCCCCAGCCACGGCTCCAACAGCAGATGGTGCGGCAGCAGCACTGTGACCGTTTCTCAGATTGCGCATGTTGTTCATCATGTTGGCATTATTGTTGTTGCCACCACCCGTGGCATGGCCATTCACCAGGCCTCCTCCAGCTGCAGCTGCAGCTGCAGCTCCTCCAGGCATCTGGTACTCCGCCAATCCATTCTGCTGTGTGACAGTCTCTCCGTTGCGCATGCCGTAAGCATGCGAATGCGGATGAGCATGGGGATGGGTATGCTGATGATAGCCAGCTGTGGATCCATTCTCCCCATACAGCTTCCCATTCAATTGCTGCTGCTGCTGCTGCTGGTGACCGTTGATCAGTCCATAGTGGGACTGTTGCTGGTGGGGATGGTAATGTTGCTGCTGCTGCTGCTGCTTGTGGAGCTGTCGGTGCGTCTGCTGATGGCTTTGAGAGGCCAGCGAGGAGAGCGAGGAGCTTGACGCCGGTTGCGAGGTGGCCGTCGAGCTTGCTGACGAGCTGCTCGAGTGCGTGGCCAAGGGTGTGGGTGAGATGTTGCCACCAAGCTGTTGCTGTTGGTGCTGCTGCTGCTGTTGCTGCTGCTGCTGCTGCTGTGTTGCTGCTGCCTGCTGCTGTTGCTGCTGGTAGTAGGCAGCCGTCATACTCGTATGATGGTGGCTATGGTTATGGGATGTCTGTTGCTGCTGCTGCTGCTGCTGCTGGTGGTAGTAGTGTTGCTGTTGCTGCTGTTGTTGCTGCTGCTGCTGCTGCTGGTGTTGCATGGAGGAGGCGGCAGCTACATGATTCTGATGCGATTCGGGCAGGAATTGCGGGTAGACATGGTGCGACCATTGGGGGAACAGAGGACGCGCACTGGCCGCTTCTATCGTTATCGTTATCGGTATCGTTATCGTTATGGTTGTTGTTTATTTACACACACACATTGAGGGAATGGCGGGCAGGGATGCGGATTTGCGTGTTTTTGTTGGGGGGGCGAGGCCGGGCGATGATGTTTTTGTTTTGTTTTATTTGTTTTTGGTTTTATATATATATAATTTTTGTTGTTGTTATTCCATTTTTGTGTTTTAATATTTTTTTTTTTTTTTTTTTTTTTTTGGTACAATAAATCCGAAAAAGCAGCGTGAAATGAAATCATCGGAAAACGGAACAAAGAAAAGGAAACATAAAACCGAATAGTATCTCGAACAATGAACAGACATGAGTTCTTTTTTTTTTTTTTTTTTTTTGAGGGTTTAGTTTTGGGCGGCAGGGTTCTGGCTAATCAACGGATGTGTTGCTTAACGACTAGGTGATTATATATATGCATATGTATGTACGTATATATATATTTATAGTAGGTATGTATAGGCTAAAAAAGGGGTGGCTGGTTTAGGGAATTGTTGGTGCAGAGTGCGCCTAAGTGGGATGTATAGGATGTGGGTTGATTGTGGATTTGGCGGGGTTTATTCTTTTGGGAGGACTTACACACACACACACACACACGCACATAATGGACATGGTCATGGAGGGGGTGGTGGGGTGGGTGGATACATGTACTCTCTCGGTAGATGGAATGCTGCTGCTGCTGCTGGGTGCCAGGGGGAAGCGTGGGGAACAATGTGCGGTGCGGTGCGGTGTGGTGCGGTGCGGTCTTTAGGTGCTTTAGAAGGAGTGGAAGGTGGGTGGCTAACATATTTTCATAGGTCATGTGGCATCTACCAGAATAAACTTTCGTTTAGCTGTTCACAGAAACCAGAAACAACAAAAAATAGAAGGAAACGGACAGAAACCAAAGCGAAAAAAGCCGCAACGAAACGCACGGAAATGGAACGAAAAGAAACGATAAATCGAAAAAAAACAAAAGTAAGGGCCGAATCGAAACAGAGCCAGATATATATTCATAATATAGATTCGATTATAGGTTGTTTTTTTTGTACAGTTATCGAACGTAGAAACCGTAAACGAGTGAAGTTTTTGGTGCAGCAAAATCAACGGAAAAGCAAAATCAGAAACGAACGCAAAAGCAACAGGAAACGATCGACAGACGCAACCGAGGAACACAAGTGGTACGAAACGAAACGAAACGAAACGAACATGAAATGAGACGGAAACGAAAACAATTTCAGTTGAGGGCCCCACACGGACCTCCACACGGGCAGGCGGACCGGAGCCCCTACCTATGGCACATATATATATATATATATATATATATATATATTGTATATGGTAGTATATGCTAGTAATCCTTAGGGGCTATGGAATATCTTATATAGCCCTATTTGTGTGTGGGTCAGAGTTCTGGGTGACTTACCGCCTCCAGAGGTGCGCTGCAGGACCGGCGACTGGCGCTGGATCTGCGGCTCTGCCGGTGGCTCCAGAATGTCGCGGTACTTGGACACCATCAGCACGGAGATGAAGTAGACAATGGCCAGGGAGAGGAACTGCGCTTGCTTAGTCTCCTCCTGCAAACGGGAATAGACAAACGAACGAGATTCATGGGGGCGTGTGTCATGGTGGGGAGTTCCGCTCGCCACTTACCACATCGCGATAGATGACAGCCCGCAAGCGATTCACGTCCATGTCCTGCAAGAGCTTCTCGGGATCCTTGACGGGCGATAATTGACCGGTGATTGACTCCACAATGTTCTGTGGATTGGTTGTCGCTCGCATTAAGCTGACATGACTGGGAGCGTGCGGGCAGTACTCACCTTTGGCGATGCCTGGGCGCCGCGAATGAGCGCCTGCAGATGCGCCGCACCGGGCACATCGCGTGCGAGGGCGCCCACATTGTAGCGGGTGCGCTCCTTGCACTCGAGGCAGTTGCGCACGGCACAGGTGCAGACGAGGCGCAGACACTGGCGCAGTATGCCGCCGCTGGACATGTTCTTCTCGGCCTCCAGTTCGCCAAAGTTCAGCGAGGTGGCAAAGATCAGGACATCGGCCATGTTCACCAGACGCTGCAAGAAGGACACGGCCACCTCCAGGGGCATGCCCTGTGTCGGCTCCAGCACATCCAGCTCCGACTGCAAGCAATTCGTGGAAAGGGTTTCGGTTTCGGTTGGGTTTGGTTGGGTTGCGTTCAGTTTTTTCCACTTACATTCGGGGATGTGGCACTGGCCAGCAGCGGCAACAGGCCGCCGCAGGCGATGATCAGATTGTCGGCCAGCTGGGAGATCAGGTGCACCGTGTTCACCACGAAGATGGCATTCTCGCTGGAGTTGACAAAGTCGAGGACACTCTTGGTGGAGTGGCTGCGCCACACCTGAATGTCCGTCTCCAGCGAGAAGAGCACGTCGCTCAGCAGCCGCTGGTGTATGTACGACCACTTGAATTCCGGTATGCGGAAGGGCGGACGCGTCGGTCCCGGACTGAACATGGGACGCGTCGAGCCGGACTTGGAGCGTGGCTGCTGCTGCGATTGCTGCTGCGACTGCTGCTGCTGCTGTTTTGCCTCTCCACTGGCTGGATTTGCTATGATTCGTTATGAGGGGGAAGCAATGAAGGGTCAGATTCAAGGGTCCAGGACTTAACTCGCTCCCACTTACCGTAGTGACTGGACTCGAGCTGCGCATTTCCTTCGATGCCCGACGACGGCTCCTCACAGTCCTCCACTGGCTCGCCCGTCTGGGATTCCTCCTCATGCAGCTGCACTTCGTCCTGGGCCAACAGCGCGGCGTTGGCTCCGACACCAGCCTCGTTCTTTGGCGTTGTCTGTGTGGTCGAGTCCACCTCCATGGGCTTGACCCGCTTGGGTGTGGCTGCCACTGTGGCTGGCGGCTGCTGCTCCTCGGGCTGCTCCTCCGGCGGTGCCGGCGAGGTTTGGGTCGTCTGCTCCGAGGCCTCCACCTTGTGGACGCTGACGACGTTCTCGCCCACCGCCCGCACGGTCTCCTCGACCAGCGTGTCCAGCACCTCGCTGACAATGGCCGTCACATGTTCCTTCGTTTCCGTTTCCGTTTCCGCTTCTGTTTCTGCTTCAGCTTGCGTTTCCGGTGTCTTTTCTGGTTCTTCCTGGACCGCCTGCTGAGTTTCCTGGGCCAGGAAGAGCGCAGCCTCGACCACCTCGTGGACAATCTCTTCGGCTGCGGCTGCCACACTCTCCGCTGAATCCTCCGCTTGGGGTTTCTCCTCCTCGGGCACGGCGGCTATGACTAGCTTTTCCGCTGCCTCTGCCGCTGCCGCAGCCGCTTCCTTGGCGCCGGGCAGCTCGTTGTTGTTGGTCTCCGTCTCGGTTTTGGTTTTGGCTGGAGCGTCTGTCTCCGCTGCTTCTGTGGCGTCGATCACCTTCTCGATCAGCTGCTCCACAATATCGCGCACTGCCAGCTCCACCGGATCCTCGCTGGGCCCGTCCGCTGCGGTCTGTGCCGCCCGCTCTGGCTCGGACTCCACCTCGGGTGCAGCCAGCTGCAGCAGCAGGAGATTCTCCTCGATTTCCGGCTCTGCGGCGGACTGGTCCGGACTGAGGCTGATCTCGGGCGTGCCGATGCTCTCCTGGCTGCTCTCGGGCTGCTCGACTTTCTCGTTATTGTTCAGCTTGTTGGCTGCTTCTTCAGTCTTTTGATTGGTTGCTTCTAGTGTGCGGCTCGGACTGGCTGCCACTTCCGTTTTTGTCGCAGTTGCCGTTGCCGTTTCCGTTTCCGCTTTCGCTTTATCTGCTGCTTCCGCTGGACTCTCGCTCGTCTGGAGCGGAGTGCCTGTGCCTGTGCCGGTGCTGATCTCGTTGGCATTGACTTCCGTCTCTGCCTCCCCATCCGCCTCACCGTCCGCTGCGGCTCTGGCGGTCACCTCTTCGCTGGGACTGAGACTGGGACTGGGATTGTTGTTGTTGTTGTAGTTGTTGTTGAGCAGATTCTTGCTGTTCAGCAGACTGACATTATCCTGCGGTGGCTCCTGCTCTCTGCTGCTTCTGCTCCTGGGACTTCTTCTCGTTGTTGAGAACACCCTGAACCACCTCGTTGACGGCCAGCTCGATCTCCTCATCCTTCAGCACGGAGGAGGCCTCCTGCAGGACATCGTCCATGACCAGCTTGCAGTCGTTGAGCGCCGCCTCCGACGTCTGCAGAACATGCGCCACATGCTGCTCCACATCGAGGGCATCCTTGGCCGTGGCCAGCTCCAGCTCCTCCACATCCATGTCATCGCCCAGCTGCAGGGCCTCCCTGAGCGCAGCCTGGCCGCCCTTAGCAGGCGTGGCCGTCGACTCCAGCTCTGACTGTGGCTTATCCAGCTCCTGGACCTGCACCTGCCCCTGCCCCTGCCTGCACCTGCACCTGGTCCGCATCCTGTTCCGACTCGCGGCTGCCATTGCAGGTGGGAGCCGTCGCCGTCGCCAGAGTGGACGTGGGTGGCCGTGGCCGTGGCCTGGAGCGCTTCGTCCGTTTTGATTTGCTCGTTGTACACGTCGGAAATGTTGGCAATGACCGACTTGGTGCTCGGGGGCACCGCTGGCAGCTCCTGATCGGCCGCGGGAGCCTCAGCTCCATCGGCGCTGCCGGGACGGAGGGAGGGATCGTGATCTGCGGGCTCCTGGGCATCTGCTTCGCCATCGACAGGCAGCTCAAAGCTCTCCAGCTCCTCGACGGTCTCCTCCTCCATCTCGTCCTCCTCCTCGACGGCGGCGGCCACATCCTCCAGCGAGGCAATGGACACGGCTCCCTTGACAGCCGGCACCGTGGCAGCCGGGCCCTGAATGGCAGCCGCAGCCGCTCCGCCAGCAACTGCGTTCTGCTGCTGCTGCAGCTCCTCGCGCTCCCAGCCGCTGATCGTGCTGATGGGCCGGGCCTGGCGCAGGGCGGGATCGGTGATGTTGTCCGTGCGCTGGCGCTCATAGTGCTCGTACATCTGGGCGAACTGCAGCTTGAACTCCTCGTAGGAGACCTTCGAGTGGACGATGGCCAGGGTGTCCACCCAGACGCGCCAGCCGCCGTACTCGTGCTTGATCGCATGGTGCAGCAGCATGCGGAAGAGCGAGTACACCATGTCGCTGATCTTCTGCTCCTCGCTGTTCTTCGGATGGATGTAGGCCATCGCGATGAGCCACTCCTGCCACACGGACATCTGCAGCACCGTGCGGCGATTCTCGCGATTGCTGTTGCACAGCAGCGTCATGTCCTGCAGGAAGAGCTTCTTCACATCGATCAGCGACTCGGTCTGCTTGGACTGACGTATCAGGGTGGCCACCACCTTGAGTATCACTGGATTGCGAATTTGGTTGGTCAGGGTATGCTGATTGGGGGGCAATAGTGTGGCTGTGTTCTTACTTGGATTCTCCAGGCGGTAGTGGCTCTCTGGCTCGGGGTGGCGCGTGTACAGTATCTGCTGCGATATGTGCTCGGTCATGATCTCGTAGAGGACATTGTAGGTGGGCAGCGACAGTGACTCCTCGTAGAGCAGCAGCCGTTCGGCCAGCAGCGTATACAGATTGTGGGGCGACATCACATCGTACTTGCGCCTAGCCAGGGAGGAAGAGTTTACGCTTAGGATAAGGGATAAGGCAGAAACACGATTGCTCGATACACAAATCGGTACATAGTATTTGGCGTAGTAGTAATTGTGTGAGAGACACTTCAACGATCACTGTATCGACACCCCCCACCCACTATATATGTATGTATGTGATATGTTGCCGCCCCCACTTACTTGTGTGTGCTGCGCGAGAGGAAGAAGCCAAGCAGCTTGAGGGCCTGCAGGCGAATCAATTGACTTTCGGCCGCCAGCAGCTTGAAGATGCTGCGCACGCCGTGCTTCACATCGAAGGCAGGTACCATGGAGCTGGGATGCTCCGACATCAATGAGATGAGCATCTGCAGCACATCGTGCAGGTTCTCATCCTAAGCAAACAAAACAAATAAAAGCAAAACAAAGCAAAAAATAAGTAAATATAACTGCCAGAGGTGCTTGAACTCACCTCGTGCATGGTGGTCAGATAGTTGAGTATGCTCTGCAGTTCATCCTCCTTGACGCCATTGCCGATCATTATCAGTTGCTTGAGGAACAGCAGGATGTAGGCGCGTATGGCCAGTATATCCTTCTGCGCGGGACGCGGTCCATCTGCAAAATAGGAAGGGCATACAAAATCCTCAGTTAAGATCCTCCCGCTCTCTCTCTCTCTCTGGATGGCTGATCAGAAAAACTCACCTAAACCCTTGGGTATGATGCCGCTCTTGGCACGTGGATTCACCACCCAGTAGTAGTACTTGAGGGTGTGCACGGTCTGCAGGACGGTGCTCACGCGTCGCACATTGCTGTAGATCTGAGTGTCGCTGAGGAACTCGGTGGCCAGGTAGGAGTACAGGCGGGCCTGCACATTCGCCGGCGTGTAGATCCACAGCGCTGGATTGAACAGCACGTGGTCGAGCAGCTGCCACGTGAGAAACGAGAAACAGAACAACTGCGGCAAATTAGTCAAGTAACTTATGCTGTCCTCGCATCGAATGGCTCAACGTTTGAGTAGTAAGTTCTCAATTTGTACATAAATTACAGAGAATTTTTGTAGTTTTTTTTGTTTGTTGCTCAGAAAGGAAGAAATGCGAGAGATACGAGAGATACAAGATACGAATAGAAGGCATGAATTTATGTACACAAAAGACACACAAAGGATAGGTTTAAGTAGAGGTGGATTATATAAGATATAAGTTTATGGGTGCGTTTAGAGATTGGATGATTGATAGGTTTTTTTGTTTTGTTTTTTTTATTGGTATACATACGGTTAACATGAGTTTCGGTTTTGGTTTTTAAATATATTTATTTAGTTGTTGTCGTTGTTGTAGTCATAGTTGTTGTTGAGTTGTTGTTGTTGATGTTGATTGGGGGGTTGATATTGATATTTGGGGTTTTTTTTGGGTAGTAGTAGTAGTAGAATGGACAACATGCAGCAAACACGGGAGGGGAGGGCAATCAACGAACGAACATAAAACGAAAATTGGACCCGAAAACAAGTCCAACGCAACCGAACGGAATGGAACGCAACGGAACGAAATGAAACGAAACGAAACAATTGGCATTCCAGTGGTTAAAAAAATGTTCTTGGTTAGGATTAAAGTTCAAGTTATAATTCAAGGATTTTAGGGTTAAAACTAAGCTAAAGCTAAAGCTAAAGCTAAGGCTAAAAGTATGGCTAATGTAGAGCTAATTTAAGGCTAAAATCGTTTATTAATAATCGATACATCGATATATTGAGACGGGCGGGGGATTCATAAAAAAGATAGAGTTCGAGTTGGTTCTGCTACAATATGACAATGAACTGATGAACATGACTGGCTCCATAAGGGCCCACCCGATCACCCGCCCACCATCACAAGCAGCTCAGTCGATATTAAACCGATTATTATATATTTAAAGGCAAAGAAGTTTCTGCTACCGAATGTCTGTTGAAGCAGCTCCAGCCTCAGCATATTTTGCACAAAAGTTCACTCAATAAATCGCGTTAAAGTGAGTCGAATATCTGGTGTTAATCTATACAATTAAGGCAACTTTTAGCCTTTCATTTCATTTATCAGTTTCGGCCCGGAGCTTCAGGGGAAAACAAAACTTGTTAAGCTCTCGGCTCAACTTGTTGGATTGTCAAAAACAATGTTCGTAGCAGGTCCACGTCCAGCTCCAGCTCCAGCTATAGCTACAGCTTTCAGCTCCAGCTGTTGCCATGGCTAAGACAACAATGCAACATCAGGGCCCTTGCAAAAAACCCAGCCCCTCCCCCCCCACTCTTACTCCTGTCAACCCACTCACGTGTACGTTACGGACAGCAGCAGGAGGAGCAGCGGCAGCAACAGAAGTTTCCCAATTAAAAAGCTCTGCACCGAATGTAAAATTTTTATTTTCAACTCGAAAGGTGGAACGGACAATATACATTCTTACATACATATGTATGTGTGTATATTCGTGTATATTCAGTAAAGTTTTTCCTTTTTTTTTTGTGTGTGTTGTTTGTCTGTTGTATTATTCATTTTGTGAGGCAAAGGGATTGTCGGTGGGAGTGAAAGAGCGGCAGCGGGTCGATACGATGGCCAGATATACGATATTTACTACGAGGGGATCAATTAGGATGGTGCGATGCGGTGCTTTGAACACAACTCTTCTCTCAATTATCCAAATGACACATCCAACAAATTGACTGAGGGACACTGCTGGGGATGTGGCAAGGTAGGGGACAGGGTAGGGTAGGGTAGTGCCCGGCACGGTTTATAAGCTGCAACTGGAGATGGATGGGAGTTGAGAGTCTGCGGTTGCGGCTTCAACCTGAGGTTATCCTCACAGTTGATAAGATTATGTGGTTTATCTTGTGGCTCAGTGATTCGACATTGAGTGGGTGAGCGGGTGAGCGGGTGAGAGGCGAGCAATGAAAGTAAATATATGTATGTATATGCAATCGAATGAAATGGGTTGGCTATACATATAATACACACACGAGCACAAATGCGTCCCAATGGGAGGAGCGACGGATACTCTCTCCCCGGCTGAGATGGGTGATGGTGAAGTGTGTGGAGTATACAAATGATGTACAGCAAATTACGTTAACAACAGACACGCAGTACACGTACAAAATGAAACGGAAACGAAACTCAATGAACAGTGGAACGGAAACAGAAACAGTAAACGGAAACATTCGATATAGTTATCAAAAGGCGATTCCTGTAGACAGAAATCGAGAGTTGAGCTTCACCTGGTAGAACTGGTTGTTGTTCATGTTGATGTTGTAGTTTATAGAGATCAGTTGTAGTTGTTGCAATTGAAATTGTGTATGTATGTGTGTTGATGATGCGCACCGAATGTTTGGTTATCGATAAGCGATTACACCGCAAACGAAGTGGAAAAGGGGAATATGGAAACGGGTTTTCGGAATGAGTAAGCGATCGTGAATGTGTGTGTTTTGTGGGTTTGTGTAGGCAGTGGCGGAGAGCGTGAAAAACAGCACAGGGAGAAACAGAGAGAGAGAGAGAGAAAGAGAGAGTGTGAAAGTGAGAGAAAGAGAGCAGACAAAAGTAGAAGAAGACATTTAAATTGTAGTTTATTCATATTAATGTTGCACGTTCATTTTTTATTATTTCTTCTATTTATTTTTATTTTTCTTATTTTTTGTTTTCTTTGGATCTTCTAGCATTTGATTTGTGGTCTGATTGCTGTTTTTGGCTAAGAAAAGTATTCAATTTGGATTAATCTGAAAGCGAAGCGATTATGCAAGCAAGTGCAAGCAGAACGCCATGGAATGGAACACAAGTCACAATCGAAATTGGAACGAACAAATGAAATAATTTTGCAGCCAATTCAATTGAAAGTGAGAGCAAACAAACCTCTCAACATGCTCAAAAACAGTGCGCGATAAATGCATGCAAAGGTCATGCAAAGCAGTGTTGGAAAGCGTTAAAGCGGTTATATGTATGTTAATAGAAGTGTTGTTGTTGAGTACTGAGCAGTGTTGGAAAACTCAAAAAAAAAACCAAAAAATTCTTTGGAAATAAAAAAGCAAATAGCATCACTTAAAAAAAAACATTAAATTCCGACTTGATGCTTATTCCACTTTGCAGTGGAACTAAAAGAAGCCATACGGGAATATCGCTTCTTCTTCTACCTCCAAGCAGAGTGCATATACAAGTCAAAGGGCTGCCTGTGTCTGCGTCTTGGTAGTAACCGGGTTAAGTCGTAGCACAACCAACAGAAAAACAGAAGAACTGAAGGGATTGCGGATTAGCCTCTCCACTCAGGCAGGCTGCCCCAGCCCCCCATCAACCCATCCAATACGCAGCCAGGCAAAGGCGCAAAGCAAACATTAAACATATGAATATATTTAAGTAGTATATGTGGGTGGTGTGGGTGTGTCTGTGTGTGTGTGTATAGTAGAGTCTATAGAGAGTGGGTACGGTGGTGGTATATTTGCTTAAGAGATTCTCAAGTGCAGTTACTTATAAACGAGAAATGTGAGCATTTGTTTACGGTTGTGTTTACTTTTTTGAAAGGATTACGAAGGCCTGTGTTCAACTGTGTGCGCCATCATCATCATCATCATTATCATTATATCATCAATAACCATCATCATCATCATCATCATTATTATCATCATCAACAAAAGGCAAATAAAAAAAAAAACACAGTGAGTGCGAAAGATAAAGATAAGTATACATATATGTATAGTAGGCATATATATAAATATATAATTTATATCATAGAAAGCAGAATTGGCATATCATTTGAGTGGTATGCATTGAGTTAGCATGCCGCCGTTAACAATCGAATGGACTCGGAATGGGCATGGACATGGGCATGGGCATGGGTATAGGTTAGGGTTACGGGCTGCTTTTGGGTTGTGTGTATGGAAGAAACATTTAACGAAATTTTCAATTCAAATGCGCAATCATCAATCAAATATCATTCGGTGTTTTGCAGGTGGTGGGTGGAGGCTTTTCACATGCTAACCCCATCCCGCCCTCAGCTTAGATCGAACTTAGGAGTGGATCATACATACATATAGTAAAATTATGGTACATTAAAGACTTATGGTTTAATCCGCAAACGACATTAAACGACATTCAACGACAAAATTCAGTAACAATATCCATATCAGTGTCAGTATCAGTATCTGTAAGCATGCTCTGGCAGACGCATTGCGCATACGCAGCGTGGTCCATTCATGGCTGATAGAGCGTTCGTTCAGGCTGGGATTGATTGATTAATTGATTGACTGATTCCCTTCTTAATATCTAACATACGCAGGCAAAAATTATGTAAAATTATACGTAATGCAAATGGCATAGGGAGATTCATGAGAGATGGTGGGTTTGGTGGCCGTTTGGCGCGGGCGCGCGTGCTCTTACCTGTTTGAGCAGCAGATCGCTGTTGGCCGACAGGCACGTGACCAGATATTTGGTCAGATTGAGGAACGAGCCGAGCACCTCCAGCGTCAGATGCTCGCGCGAGGAGCGCTGCAGCATGAACGAGATGACCAGGAAGCCTCGGTTCTGGATCATATGCTGCTGCACCGTCTGCGATGTCTCCACCAGCTCGCAGATGAAACCCAGCAGCTTCGAACTGTAATCAGTCGTGCGGATTGCATGATTGCATGCCGAGTGGTTGGTTGTGTGTTCTTCTTCGTTTACTTACCAGAGGGAGGGATCCCGCTTGATGTCCCCAATGCCCTCGTGGGCCATGTCCAGCTGCGAGAACAGCGGGAACAGCACCTGGATGCCGCCAATCGAGTTTAGGGTGCAGTGTATCGAGTGCGTGACCACCGCCTTAACATCCTGCAAACGCAAATATCAATTTAATCATCCGTCTTTGCTCCTCCCTTGCTCACCCTCCCCACTTGTCACCCGGTAAATATGGTTAGTCTGGTCCCCTGGTAATCGCCTAAGCTGTCGTCCACCCAGGGCTTGGGTCGGGCACACGTTCTTGGTTCATCGATTGGCCCTGCCCTGCCCAGCCCAGCCCTGACCCTTATGATTCGTGTTTGTTTGTGCAGGAAATTACTACAAAATTTATTGAATAATTTTGTGTCCGCCTAACGGACTGCCGTATCCTGTGCGGACACCGCCGGACTCTGAACTAGGAAGGCACCTTAAAGGGCAAATCCAAGCACCAAGCAGCAAGAACCCCAAGACCCAAGGCTAATAACAAATGCCAAGGCATGCGCTCGTGTCGTAAAATGTTCTGCATGGAATTTATGTTTTCGGAGGACGTAGAAACTTACCATCAAGAACCCACAACAGCCCAGCCCAGCCCAACCCCAGTCCGGTGACGGTGTGGCACTTACCTGCAGCATCAGCGCATGCGGCGTGTGAACAAAATATGATACATTTCCCTTGGGGGATGACTGCAAACAGAGCTGGCCATCGGTGGCCACTGGATTGTACATGAAGACAATGGCATTCGATAGTTTGCCATCGTACAGCACCTGTGCGGCGGGGGGATAGAAATGATACAAATCGAGGGATTAGAATGGCCTGCAGCAAACGTCATTGAGTGGAGCAGTTCGAGCACTAGGACTAGGACTAGGACACGGACCCAGCACCAGCACCAGCAGCCACTGAGCCACTGCCCCTGAAGATCTGGTGTGGTGCGGTTTGGTGTGGTGTGGACTGGTCACGGCAGTGTGATTTGCTTGGGCTTTGTCTTTAGCTTTAGCTTTGGCTTGCACAACTAACAACAACATATACAAATGGACGGCACTGTACTGTACATAGGAATCCCTATATACATAAGTATATATATATATATATTTTTGTTTATTTACAACACGCAGCGATGCATTTTACACCACTTGCTGGCGGTGAGTTTTTCTTTGATTTGATTTTCCTTTTTTTGCGTTTTCTCTTGCTGGTGCATTGCGGCCTTCTTCTTCTACTTCTTCTCTTTCTTTTTCTTGATGGCCGCCCGCCCATAGGCCAGAGTCGGTGGTGTGCTGGTCGGTTGGTGTGGTGCGCGGGTGGTGTAAGCTGGTGCTCGTGTTTAGCATTGTTATTATTATTATTTATATTTATATTTATTATTATATATGCATGTATGTTCGGGGCTGTATGTATAGTTATTATGGGTTATTTATTGCTGGCTGTTTGCTGCTAAAAATACTTCTTTTGCAAAACGAAAATAAAACAATAATTAACCAAGCAAAATGAAGGGGCACACACAAAAAGCAAACAAAAAAAATTCAAGCAAATAAAATTAAAATAAAAAAACTTAAAATATCTGTTCTGGATTGTACGCCCCCCCCCGATGGTTGTCGTCCATTCCATATTACTACTATCCAAAGATTGAATATTCGCTCGCTCGCTGTCGTTTGCCTCCTTTCCCCCCCTGCCATAGCAGGGTATACGGGGTCCATGTTACTCCCCGTTAAAAGCGCAATTTGTGTACTCGTATGTGTAAGTGTGTGTGTGTGTGTTCTCCCATTCCATTAAATCAACATTCAAAATAACTAAAGTACTGCCACATCCCCGCACCGCACCGCCCCGCCCCGCACCGCCACGTGAATGGGAAGCAAATGGCATAATGCCCTGCTCTGCTCAGGCAGGTGGGGTGGGCGGTTAATGGCTATGGCTACGTCTACGGCACGGCACAGAACGACTTGTTTCGGATTCTGTTTCGGGGCTGGGCTCCGAATGTGGAACATGGGGCATGGCATAGCATAGAAATGTGTGAGAGGCTCCGCTCTGTGTGCCACGGAATATGGAACATGCGCGCCCAAAAGATTTCCCAAACAATCTACTCTACTCGCCATACAAGCAGTGAAGAGAAACAGAGAGTCAGAGGGGGTGAGAGGGGGGAGCCTTACATTTGGCTTTGTCTGGGGGTTTCGTTTGTCTACGCGGGGTGTGGTGGTGGGTTGGCGCGTGCACCTGCCAAAGTATACGCTACATTTACTTCCATCTCGAGGCATTGTTGAAGCCATAAACCCACACCCCACCCAACACACACACAGAGTTTTGCCACCCCCCTCTTAAAGGAAACTTTAAAAAGCCGTTAACACAAAATGAAAATGTTCCTCTGCACCTTACGTGGCGGTAAAACGTAAAATGCTTCAAACTGAAACTGAAACAAAAACTTTCGTAGCGATTTGATTGCTATGACCCCCCCTCAACCCAAACCCCACCCCACCCCACCCAGCCACCCATTCAACCAGTTGTGCCTGCCTATAGCCCTCCTAATTGCTCCGACGACTACTGGCACTGGGAGGTGTATCGGCAGAACTTGTTTTGGGTGGACAGCAAGCGAAACTTAAAGAACTTAAAGGGGGAAATTAAAGAGCAAAAATAATACGAAATAATAAGGAAATGGTAAAGTTCGCTTACAGCTTTCAGCTGGTTGATCTCCTCGGTGTCGGCCCCGGCCGCCGTTAGGCCGGAGTTGAGGCTGCTCACGCTGCTCGACATGCGACGCAGCTGGTCTGCACACGGCACACAGAATTTCCCCGACAAAATGAAACAAATTGGAAATGGAAATCAGAAAGGAATTAAGCGAAACTGATGCGGCACGAAGGGCAAATCATAAGTGAATATAAATACCAAAAGAAGCATTTCCAGTGGGCAAATGGCCGAGCGGATCGTCCGCAGTGCCGCCCGGGATCGGGCTTTGGCCCAGCTGCATCTGCTGCTGCTGCTGTGGATCACCCACGTGGCTGTTGTTGCTGTTGCTGCCTTCGTTGGCTGTTGCTGCTGCTGCTGCTCCTCCTCCACCGCCGGCAGCAGTGGCTGTTGCAGCTGTGGCTCCTGCTGCTGCTGCGCCTGGTAGCGCGGCCAGGGTGACGGCATTGCGAGCGGTGAGCACGGCCCGAATCTTGACGAACGCGGCATTCAGATCGAGCCGCTCGTCTGCCCAGTCAATGGCCCGAGCCTCCTGCTCGGCGGCCAGAGTCTGGAATTGCAGCTGCAGCTGCTGCTGGCCACTGGCGGCTGCCGCAGCGGCATCGATGGCACTGCCACTGCCGCCCGCTCCACTGCCGCCGCTCCCACTGGCGCCGACGCCCAGTCCCCCAGTTGCCACCATCAGCGATGTGGCTGGCAACAGTTGAAAGTGACTCACCCGCTTGTGATTGTCCGGCAGATTCAGATAGCATTCGTTATCGAAGCGGAATTGCGACTGTTTATTGGTCGATAGTCGATATTCGATTGGTGATTGGTGCAAAGTTTAGCGAGTGTGCGGCAGAAAGAGAGAGAGAGAGAGAGAGAGACAGAAAGAGTAGAGCAAAAAGAAAAAGAAAAAACAGAATGGAAATCAAATTACATTATTTTCTGTACATGGACAAGGACATGGACAGGGGACAAGGACATTTGCTTGCTGCGCAAAAGCAAAGTGGTTGGGCTGTGCTCCAGAGGGTGCAGAGGTGCATGGGGGGCGGGGGCGAGGGCGTTTCATTGATGTTTCTTGGGGGGTGGTGGCACATACCTTATATCCCGGCCCCAGGCGATGCATGGCACAGATCTGTTGTGTGGTCAGCGCCTCGCTGAACAGATAAATGGCCGACATTTGGCCGCAAAAGACACGCTCCTCATCCAGCTCCGGTGTGGCGCCAATGTAGCACTTGTCAAAGGGCTGGGCCAAGGCATATGCAACAAAATGTAAAGGTTTAAGCACAGGATACAGGATAATGAGGCACATAATAATACTCACATCGTTTGTGGAAACAAACCAGGCCATTTCGGTCGAAGAGGCCAGCTGTCCATTAACGAGGCACTTGATTTCGCTTTTCGTCCAACGATTGTATATATACACAATGGCAATCATATACCACTAAACAATAATGAGGAAAAAAAGTGAATATTAAATGCAGCTCTTTGGGGGCGAGAGAGAGGCTCATCCTTGGCGTACCTTTCGCGGCTGGAATTCGTATTTGACACAATGCTGAAAGCCCTTGCCCTTCACCTTCATGGAGGTGAGCACCAGACAATTGCCCACAAAGTGCGCCGTGTAGCCCACGCCCTTGGAGGTCTTGAAGCTGCACCAAAAAACAAAGACAACAAAAATTAGAAAATGGGAAAGAAATTTTGCAAGTTGGGCATGCCATACCAATAAAGGTAGGGCTTCTCGCGCTCAATGTTCACCGAGTTGATGGGATCCAGGCGAAACCATGTCGTAAAGGTGAATCCATTCTCATACGGCCATTTGGCCAGCGGTGGCAGGACCATGGCCTGCAAAATAAACAAGAAAATGCCCAAATCAAATGTGAGATATGCATCAGATTAGGTTCGATTGCTGCTGCTGCTGTTCAGTCAGTTGAATACCAATTATGAACTGCAATTCTTGTCCAACATTTTACCAGCTATAAGTCAAATAAGCCCAGAGAGAGAGAGAGAGACTCCCGTTTGGTATTGAGTTTCAAAATGGAGTTCAGAGTTCTGAGGCCAATGGCAATTTCCGTTCAGCTCTGAGGACATAAATCAAAGTTTGCTATACATTTTTGAATGGGCTTTGAGTTGGGCGTACTTGTGGCATTCCACACACACACACAGACACAGTCAGACTTTCCTTTGAGTCCTGTGGCTATAAAATTCAAAGGAGAAATGGCAACCGAATTGAAAATTATAAGGAAATGAATTCTGTGGTTTATCGGACAGACAATGCAGAGACAACGCCAGACTGTGTGTGGCATTTCCTTACCAAGCGGAGCTCATAAATTGGCCAGCCAGTCAGCCAGCCAGCCAGTCAGCCAGCCAGCAAGTATTTACGGCCTCGAATTCAGCTCTTAAATGATTGCCAATGAAGTGCAATCGAGTCGTCTCTTGTTGCTGCTTGAGTGGCACTTGACTTTTGGCTCTCAATATATATGATATGCAGATTGCATTGCATTAATGCCACTAGTTCACATTAATTGCCATTCAAATGCCAGTCAAGTATTTCTGCTCTGTTATGGCAATCAACCGAATGCAAAGGTCACCTATCACGACTCCGTGGATCGACATTGGGACTCCTGCTGGCTCTGTCTCTCTTTGGGTTTCCTTTCTCGATGCCCTAAATGAGTTAGCGCCAGGCGGACGTGACATTGTTAGAGCTGTGCTGCGGTTGCAGTGCCCAACTTTTCGCCCTCTTTCTCCTCTCTTTCAGACAGCGAAAACCGAGCACCGGATGTGCCAACCCCCGTCCCCCCACCAAGAGGGCTCTGGTCTCTGTGCAAAATCTCATTATTCGAATCGAATCTCTGGCCTCGATGTCACTGCCTGCCATTGCATTGCAATCAGCGCGCCATCATCAATGGCATTAGTCGTCCGGTGCCACGGCCGTGTGGATCGCTGATCGGTGGTTAAGTGGGTGCCAGGCCACACACACACACTGCACAGCACAGTGTGCTGGGGGTGCTGGGGCTTTCAGGATAAGCCAAAAATTAAAAAGAAAGAAAAAAAGCACTCCCCGAAATGCGTGAAAAGTCCTCGTCCGAAAAGCAATGAAGTGGACAGTGGGGGTGGCAAGTCCAGGGGACCAGGAACCACCAGCATGTGTGTGGTGTGGTGTGGCGTGTGGGTGGGTGGTCTGGTATGGGTGGATGATGATAGGAGCCGGCACAGACACAGGCACGGATGGTTCCTGCCCTGTTTATTGGACATTTTGTGCGACAATTGCGATTGGTATTGCTCCATCGCTGCGCTCCTGCGATGTTGCGTTCGCATTTGACTTCCAATTCACTTTATGGCATTTTTTATGTGTTTATGGGGAGATGGACACATCGATAGAGTGTCCAGTGCCCTGTGTCCCCGGTCCCCTGGTCCCCGGACACTCACCCATTAGCCGTCTGTTAGAGGAGCAAGCGGAATGGAATACAATGGGCAAGAACGTATACACATTTCGAATTCGTTTCAAGTGCCAAGCAATAAAATAAAAGCCCCCCGCCCTGTGTGCCCTGGGGACATCATTCGACGTCCGTGCGGCTCCAGCTGCATTCCATAAACATTTCGCCACATTCTACTGTGACACAAAACAACCAGGCATAGGCACAGGCATACGTTTGCCAGCACTTGAGCCTTGCTCAACACTGTACAGGACTGGACAACACTGTCGTTTGGGTGTCTCCTGTCAAGAACTGGCAACTCTCAGTATTTGCCAGAGCGAGCAAAGTGAAAACTTTAACTTTGTGCTCCGTTCTACAATTATTTCTACTACTTTCGCGCGGAGAACAAAGAAGGTTTGCCAGTTGCCCCAGCGAAACGGTGTGCGCATAATCGTAAATTGTTTTTTCGGGATTGCAGGGGCAGCAGCGTCGAGCAGAATGAATTACTGGTCTGCCTGTCTGGAGGTGGCTTTGGAGGATGGCAAGTACATCGTGGGCTACAAGCAGTCGCTGAAGGCATTGCGTGGCGGCGAGGCCAAGCTGGTGATCCTGGCCAGCAACATACCCAGCGACATGAAGTCGCAGATGGAGAAATACGCCGCTGAGACACAGACCCAGCTGATGTGCTTCAGTGGCACCAATTTTGATCTGGGCAACGCCATTGGCAAGTACTTCAATGTGGGCACATTGGTTATTACCGACGTGAAGGTCTCGCAGGACATGCTCCGCCTATTGGCGGACACCAACGCATAATAATAAATAATAATAAAAATGTATTAAATGTTAAATAAAATACATAGCTACAATCAAGTGTTTTCTTTTATTTTATTTGTATTCAGTGGTTGTTGTTTGGTTTACTCACCGATCCCTTGCGGCCCGGAAAGCTGAAGAACACATCGGGCCCGTTGCGATGCGGCATTTGGCGCAGGACATTCAGCAATTTGGCCGAGTGGCGCGGCCACTTGCCATTCGTTGCCTTCATCGTGCCAAAGAGCAGCTTCAGCTCCTTGACCGTTATGCTGTAGCTGGCCAACACGCCCAGCATCTCGATGAGCAGATCTGCAGTGAAGAGATAGCCGCCCAGAGCAGCACCAGAAGCGCATTAGTGTTATGTTAGCTGGCATTTGTGTGTGTGTGTGTATGTATTATGGCGGCTCCGTACGGCTGCCGGGAAACGCCTAATGGATATGGATATGGCCAGCCAGACCGCGTACGCTGTGTAAATCTCTCGCCGCTGGGGACAGGCGCCAGAGCACAGAGCTATATCCTGCCCAGGGGATTGGGGTGTCTCTGTGCAGTTCCCTACAATTCTCTGCGCACTTGCAGTCTGATTTGCTTGCAGTGCCGCGAGTGCGCGAGGCTGTAGCTCAGGTGCCGTGTCAGGTGCCGTGTCAGTTGCCGCACTCGCACTCAGACAAGCGACATGCTCTTAGGGGCTGCCAAGGCAGTGCTGCCGTTGATCCCTGGCAGCTTGAGCAGGATCCCCACTGCATGCGTACAATCGATAGATAAATAGATGGAAAACTGTAGCTTCATTTATGCTTTGGAATGCTTCAGCGGCTTGACTTTCCTCTCCCCTGCCTGGGTGCTGGCACATAATTTATGAACAGAAGAAATGGCAGCATCATCTTTCTCCGTCTTCACTAAGCCACAACGGGAATGACGATTATGATGATGATGATGTGGATGGGGATGATGAGGCCAAAGTTTTGCTCTGTTTCTCCCGCCCCTGCGTCTGCTGCATTTTCAATCAACTTTTGGCCAAAAGCTTGGCCAAATAGTTATTAATTCCCGAGTTCAAACTGATTGCCTCAGCGCCTCTCCGCCGCCTGCCACACACTTCTACGGTGGCTTACCTACAGAGCTTCACTTCCACTGCCCCGGCCACGCGGCATGCCTCATCCTCATCACCATCGCCATCGCCAACCCCACCCCAATTCTCTTCCCCGAGTGCTTCTCCAACTTTGCAACACGCCCTCGGGGCCTGGCTTCGTCTGGCTCTGCCGCTGCTGCTGCCTCTGCCTCTGCTGCTGCCTGCTGCCTCTGCTGCGCTATTCCCAAACTTCATTTGTAATGCACACTAATTGAAATGGGACGCTCGGGCCGTTTTAATGCTTGGACTGTTGCCCTGGCCTCCATGGCCCCTGCCCCTGCCGCTGCCCCAGTGGTTCTGCCTCCAAGAAGATGCTCCACCCAGACACACCCACACACCCACGCACCCGACCACCCACCCACACTCCATCAACACGTTTCGGGTTGCGTAAATTAAGAAATTGAGTAACATGAAGCCACAGACAGCCGAGGGGCTGTGGGGGGGTAGTACCTTTGGGCTTCTGACTGGACCCGAACAACTCCACAGCCTCCGCCCCCACCCCCCTGGAAGCTCCTTCTTGGCTCCATGCCGCCGTGGGCCCCGAGGCGACATTCCCAAGACGACAATGTCGCCCAGTTGCTCCCCAGCGGAGGTTCCAGCAGTGTCTGGCAGCAGCAGCAGCAGCATCAGCAGCACCGCTTCATCAGCATTTAATTACATTTTCTTTTGGCATGCCAAAGTTTTTACTGCTACCCCCATCCCCCCATCCCACCCAACATCATTGTCATCATTGGGGAGCAGCATCCAAGCAGCCATAAATGGGTGAGAACATTGTCAACTATGAGCCAACAGAGCGCTTAGTGCAACAAAATCTCTTCTCGCTATGTTTACGGATTCCCCTTGGAGGGGGCGTAAGTAATAGCAGCCAAAATAATCACGAGGCTTGTGGCCTGCACTGATATTGGATTGGCCCATCAGACTGCCATATGGGGGCATTCTCTTGCTGTCGAACGGAAGCGGCCAGCAGTTAGCAAACGTTCAAAAAAAAATGTCGAAATTAAGTCGAATTTTAAAACATTTAATTAGCCATTTAAATGCGTGATACAGCGATGCAGGCTGGTGTTTATTTATTATTTTATCCATTATTAGTTTCATTGCCTATATTAATTGGTAGTTTTTTGTATCATAAATGAAGTTGGCTCGATAAATTTGTATTTAATACATAATTATGTATTTAATTATGATTAATGATTTTTGTGTTTGCAGAAAACCAAGAAAAACCAGAGAACCAAGGTAATTAATGTCATTCTTTTTATAATGTTGCATTGAAGCTCCTAAAAATAGTTTTGATTCTATACCAAAATTTAATTCCAGTTTATTTTTAATTAAATGCCGCCTGGAAGCCTTGAAGTCTTAAAATGAACTGCAAACTAGAGCGAAAATTCGGGGACTTATTCTGCATTCATCACAAATGTATCTGCCATATTGAGCAGTGGGTTTTTCGATGATTAGCCAGCCCTAAGACAGCCCTTATTTCTGTCTGGTTTTGGTGGTGGAGTCGCTTCGGTTTTTCTGCTTTTTCTACGCTCATTTTTCTGCTCTTCATGCTCCGGTCTCGCCTTCTGGGACCCGCTGTCCCCGCATAACGTGGCTGGAAAACCACACTTGTAAAAGTTTAGCTCCAAGTTGAACTTTCAGCCGAGACCGAGACAGGGACAGAGACAGAGACGAACCAACCAACGAACGAACGAACTTTTAACTTATCTAATTTCTTGGCAAGTGTCACGTTTTGGCATTTGTCAGGTGAGGGCGTGGCAGCGAAAGAGGGAGAGAGAGAGAGAGAGGGGAGAAAGATAGAGATAGAGATAGACAGACATCTCATATGTATGAAATTATGTCTTTGTTTGTGGCATCCCCCCCACCCCCACCCAACTCGAACTCCGTCTGACTGTCTGTCCGTGTGTCTTGCGTGTCTGCTCCGCACATGAAGCTCAAAAGTCAGCGACTGCAAATTGACAGCAGTTACAGTTCGTTAAATGCGGCATGAACCAGGGGCTTGGGGCCACAGAGCGAGAACGAGAGCGAGAGAGAGGGAGCGATGGAGCGGGTTGGTTGGTTGGTTGGGTGGCAGCATGGTGTGGCGTGGCGTGGCCTGTCTTTGGCTGGGAGACCGCAGATGTGTCATTGACTTAATAAAATCAAAATCAAAGCCAAAGGCCCGCACATGCTCATGGCAGAAAGGCAGGCGGTGGGGCAGCATGGGTAGGGCAGGCCAAGATTGTTAGAATGGAGAGAGATTGGTTGGGTGGGGGTGTGATGTGGCGTGGCGTGGTGGGGGTCTGTGAGGAGCATGAGGTATCCGTGGCTCGCTAATGAACAGCAAATTTGCCGAGCTGCTTGTCTTACGCCCCATGCTGCTGCTTCTGTTATCTCGTATCTCTCCCGGGGTGCCCACCACCCACAGCCACCACTGTGCACCCAATGTGTGTTCTCCATGTGCTGTGGTTGGTCGGGGGTAGCAGGGAGTGGGAGTGGGAGTACAGCCTGCCTTGTGGACTGGGCGTGTCAGTGCTGCTGACAAGCGTGAAATTAATCGAGAAGCAATTCCGCAAGCCAGATCCAAGCATCCAAAGACAAAGAGCAGAGCAGATCGGGGCTCAAAGCAGACTCCTGGACGACGCCCCGCCATAATCTATGGATGGATATGTAGCCACATAATACCCAGTGAATGGAGGACAAGAAAGACCCAAGGAAAAGCCCTTCCATCTGTATCCAATCCGGATTTAAAGTGCACCTGAAATATGAGTGGAAAATAAGCAGGAAAGCTCTCTCCATCTCTAGCGCCCATTGTTAAGCTATCAGCAAAAACTCTTCAAAAGACTTCGCACAGCAACAAAAATATTCTTCTGTATGGGTGAGCATCTGTGTGTATGGTGTGTGTGTGTGTGTGTGTTTGGGTGCATCACTTACCTGCCACAACCGTTTCGGAGCGCTGCAGCCGGACGAGGACATGCTCGATGAGGCCAACATCTGTGCAGGCCTGCAGATTGCGGACGCTCTTACGCAGAATCGCTATGAAAACACTCCAGATTTCCGCCTGCAATTGAAAGATACAGATACACATACAGTTACAGTTACCGTCACAGTTACAGGATTTGTTATTATACTTTTTCATACGAGGAGAGAGAGAAATAAAACCGAAAATGTATTATGAAATCAAAGTATCAAAAGTTATTCCTTCTGTGGTTGAGAGACCTCCTTTGGATGATAGCTGCTGCTGCTGCTGCTCAATAACCAAAGTGAAGTGGCTCACACAGATGCACCCATACATGGATAAATACTCACACACACACACACACGAGCAAACAAAAAGAGAAACGAAAAGACCGAAATAAGGAGCTCAAGCGCTCAAAAGTATGCAACACTTATCTGCTCTGCTCTGCGTCGCTCTCTTCATACTGTATGTAAGTGTGTGTGTGTGTGCGTCTCTGTGTGTGTCTAATGTAAACAGTCATTGAAATAAAGTAAAATAATGGAAAGTAATGGCAAAATAATCGCAAGCCAAAGACAGAGTCTGCCTTCGTTTCATCCAGTCCTCCCTCCTCATTCTCTCTGTGGGCGCTGGGGCTTTCGTTTTGGCATTATTGCCTCAATTCTCAAGAACAAAAAAACAAAACGTTTGACGGTTTTTTATGATTATTGCCCTTTGGCACACACACACAGACACAGACACAACAGAAGACACAAATATATATAGAGATAGAGCGAGCGAGCGAGAGACGCGAAGGGAAGATTTGCACATTGATTGGCCATTGCAGGAAGCAAGGAGAAGCCGGCGCATATCATTTTGAATACTTATGGATGAGTACACTGCCATTGAAGGGTATCTGCCAATTAAATAAAAACTTTGCCACACAGAAAACGAAACGAAAGGAAAGGAAAGCGCTGGCAAATCTATTGAGAGTATGGCTGCGATTATTGGTTATGAAATTAGTTTCTAAATCTGATGTGTGGCCAAATGAAACCCAAAATATCTGCAATAAAATTTGCACTTTAATCCTTTCAAAAGGGTATCCAAAGCGTCGCCCACAATTTTTGGTTTGTAATGAGAAATACAATGGCCATGGGAAAATGTCTGGAAAGGAGTTCGGTGAATGCCGCAAATTAAGGGCTTTAGGCGCGAGGCTCGCCTTGCACTCTAATGATACATTTTGGATACGTTCATCAGCTAAGTGGAGGAATACTTTATGGAGACCTCAAATAAAACTGAAAATATTTGTAAGATTCGATCATCCATTCGGTTTCTTTCTGTTCAGTTCAGTTCAGTTGTGTCCCTCTTTAATTCCACAATCCCTGTCCTAACGCCTACGGTTAGTCTTTTCTTTTTTTTTTTATCTATGGCTCGACTCGTTTAACGCTCCATCTGGGCTGCTGTTCCTGTCGCTTTCCATGCTCCTCCTGTCGCCTTCGCCTGTTTCTGTTTTCGTTTTTCTAATGTATGTACTGCACGCATAATTTAATTCGTCGATTCATAAATTGCCAGCAAAAAATTCACTCATGGAGCGGCGGAACCACATAAACACACCTGTGCTTCTGCGGGTGGGAGAGCGCCACTGGCTTTTGGGCAAATAAAATAACCTTAAATTACAAAACACCCGAAACAAAAACACATACAGATGTATATGTATGTATATGTATTGGGTGTGTGGGTGAGGCAAGGACTCGAAGATTTCTGCCACATCCTTCATAAGCTGCACCACAGGGCACTTATTACGCTCGACACAATGCCCCTGGCCTTGCTCTCCCACCCCCCGCCAGCCACTTCATCGTCTGCCTTGTCTTGGCTTTTTATGCTTTTCCAGCATTTCCCCGGCCACAATTCATTTACTTGTCTCCTATTGTTTGCTTAACAGCCAGACGGCAGATTTCCTGCACGAGCAGATGATTTATTCAAATTTAATCAAACGCTAGCAATGGGCGTGCCAGCGGATCAGGGCCCAAAAAGTGACTGCAGTGCTACTTGCTCAATGGTCACACCAAATACTTGTTAGCCAACACTAAAAAGCCACTCTGAATGTTACCCAAAACTTATTTTCATAATATAATCGGGGGAAAATCTCAGTTCAAGCAGGCGTTGATATTTCCGTTCCTTATGCTTCCTCATTGAATAATTCCTTGGCAGTACTTTATTCTAGCATAAGTCAGTGCAGTGTTCAGATCGTAGCAAGGAAAACCGGAGCAAATTTATATATTTAGTTAAAGGAAAAGGGTTCGTAAAAGGGCAACAATCCCACCATAAACTCGGGCATAAACTAAAATTGCTTCCCCCCTTGGCAGTGGACAACTGGGAAACTACAATCAAGATGGATATTTTCAACGAACGTCTGGCCGATGTGGTCCTGTCCGAGAAGTACTTTGTGGGCTTCAAGGAGACCTTCAAGGCTATGCGCCAGGAGACGGCCAAGCTGGTGATCATCGCCGGCGACACTAACGTCGGAATGAAGGCCGACATCGAGAAGAAGGCCAAGTCGCAGAAGGTGGAGGCGCTGGTCTTTGCCGGCACCATGAAGGAGCTGGGCCGCGCCTGCGGCAAGTCCTTCAAAGTGAGCTGCATGGCCATCACCGATCCAGAGGCTGCTGGGATCATTTGCGCCTTGGTCGATGGCTGTTAAGTGTTTCTTCAACCAAATAATCAATCAAATAAAATGACCTGACAATTATTTTGACAGCTGTTTTTGTTCTTTAAGCTTTAATTTCTCGCAGACGTTTGTTAAGGCGAAACTGTTTGCTCCTTGCGCTTTGTAATTGTTCGGCGAGCATTGCCCCGCGGACAGCCTGATGAATAATATCCCGAGCTGTGTCTCGGCTGGCCTTTGCGTTCGTCTTCTTTTCTGTGTATGTATATATGTGTGTGTGTGCTATATATATATTTGCGAGCATTTCCTTTTTTCATTTGATTCCATTTAGTGTTGCTGATGGCAAGAAAACAAAGTTGATTTGACGCCATTGCGTTTTGTTTTTACAGCATTATTTCTTAATAAGCGCCAAGCGGCATCGTCGTTGTCCTTCCGCCATTTGCTCAGCTTCTATGCGCCCGGCAAATCCCCTTGAACAATTTGTGTGCCGTTTCAGACAGGGTGTGGCAGTGGGCCGGGCAGCGGGGCAGGGCAGGGCAGGGGGGGGCAGCGGCAGATAAAGCAAAAATTAAATAATAAGAGTAGAAACTTCAGTCAGATTTTATTACGTAATTGGGTAGCAATTTCTTCATGGCACAACAGAGATGAGGCCAGCAAACCAAGGGGATGCAGGATGCAGGACGTAGGAAGCAGGGGGAGCAGCAGCAGCAGCACCAAAAGATGCCACAGCCACTGAACACAAATTAAATTTGGCCTTTTCTCAGTCTCCTGTTACTCTGTTATCTTTTTCTTTTTTTTTCTTCTTTTTTTTCTGTTTCCGCTCCTCTTTGGCTCTTCTCCTGTGGGCTTCCCCTTAAGTATGCGCCAAGAAACAGTGGGGGCGAGAGTTCCTTCTTTTTTTGCTGCTCTTGTTGTTGCTGCCTCCTTTGAGGTGCCCAGTGAAGCGTGTGCCGCGGGGGCCCCCAGGTTAAATTGAGCATCGCTTGTCCAGCGATGGCTTGGCCAGGTCAAAGGCCAAATGAAAGAAAATTAAAAATTAAGCGCAAAGTTTCCCCCAGATTTGATGTATATGTAAGCACTCGTGTACACAGACAATATACATATATGTATGTACATAATACATACATATATATACCCACCCATAAATGAAACGAAACGAAACGAAACGGAACCAGATCAAATTTATGCAATGGCCAAAGTTTAATTGCCAGTCGAAAGCAGCGGCTGGCAGGCGCTGTTGGAGTCGATGGAGAGCATGTGATGGCTTTGCCTTTCGCAAAGCTGCAATTTATTTGCAATTTACGACGAGTTTGTCTGCTCTTTTTTGTTGTTGTTTGTTTCCTTTTGTTTTTCGCTCATTTTCCACTTTATCAGCGATTTGTGTGTCTTTTTACTGGTCCCTGGTCCCTGGTTCTTGGGAGCCGCAGTCAAATCGTTTCGTTTCAATAGAATTTCAATAAATTTATCAACGTGTCGCCTGCTGAGTTCTCCCTCTGTCTCTGTCACCCCCTCTATGGCACCTCTGTCGCTCTTCTGTCTCTTCTCTGTGCGCTTTCTCTGCTGGCTCTTGGCAAGACATTTTCCATTTGCATCCCATGCTGGTGTCGTTGAACGCCTTCGTCCTTTTCGCAGAGCTTCGTCTAGCAGAAACGGGCAATCGGTCGTATACTTTATCTGGCGACAGCGCATCGCATCGCATCGTTTGCATGCCTGCACCACTCCCCCACCGCCCCACCAACCCCCCCACCAGATGTAGCCCCCTGCCTGCTTCGTTACCCCTATTCAATTTCAACACCCGCCCGTCTCTATCTTTATGTCATCTTTTTAGTGCCGTGCTGCAATCTACTTGTACTTCCTCTCGGATTCTCCTGCCTCCTCTCACTCTGCTTCTCCTCCAGCATCTTGTGTCGGGCGCAATGCGCTTATGTGCTTCCTTCCTGCCACCCAATCGCATCGCATCTCATCTGCCTTGGCTACGTGCCGCCAGTGGAGCCAACTGGGTTCGTTTCGTTTCGCTTCGCTTCGTTTCGTCTGCTCCACCCCCCCGGCATGCAGCACAGCGCAGCGCAGCACCCAATCTGCTGCGGCTCAAGCGGAAATTTATTATTGACAGCATCTGCCGCTGCAATGCAAACAACTGGTTGCAAACGAAGGTTTGCCCCCCAGGAGCAAGGCAGCAGAACAGCAGAACAGCAGGATTTGGGATTGGGGTGCAGAGTCAGAGCCGGAGCCGGAGCCACGCACACGGAAAATGCCAGAGTTGGCAATTTTGTGGGCTAAGTAGCGCCCCTGCCCAGAGAGCAGGACTGACTCTGACACAGAGAGAGAATCTGAGGGAATGTCGGATGGCAAAGACACTGACTGACGACTGACTGCCATTGATGGTGTGCCTGCCACGGCTGCATCGGCTGCACCGGCTGATGTGCACAGCATTGACACAAAGTGCACTGGCAGCAGCTGGAGCTGGAGCTGGCGCTGGAGCTGAAGCAGATGGCAGTGATGGCCAAATGACACAGACGGCTGGCGGAGATTGCAGACTCACTGGTTGAGTCATCTAAGCGCAGAGACGGGCGACCAAAATGTCAAGCATGAGGCATGAGCTCTGAGGCGGGTAACCCCGGCAATTAGGGCAATAATTATAGATATTTTATAAGCATTCGAAACAGGCGACTGTCATCTGTGGAACTATTCAAACTCGAATCTAAATGGGAGAGAGATGCCCCGCCCCAATGCGTGATGGCAGGGGAAGCCGCTTTAAGCATTTGCTGTGGTGACACTTTTGTCGCCTGTGTTTCGGCCGCATACAAATAGATTGCCTTTTGCTTTAATGGATGTCGTGCTGCTTGTCATTCGCTTCTTCCGCTTTTTGCGGTGTTCCCTTACCCGCCTGCTGCCTTCTGCCTGCCGCCGCCACTCAAGTGCCTTCTGACAAAGGGCAATCACTTGTGACCGATGCCAAGCCATGACCTGTCACCTCCCACTCGTCCTGCTCCTCCTCCTCCAGCCAACCACTCCATCCGCTTCCGCTTTGTGAATGCGACTGGCATTGGCACTGCCTTCTGTTCGTCTGTTCGCCTGAGGGAAGGGCAGGGGATTCTCTGGTTCCTCGTCGTCTTTCAAGTTAATTACACCGCCTGGAACGCGGCTGCTTGACTGCTCTGACTGCTGACTGTTCTGACTGCTGACTGCTGACTGGTACTGCCTGCACTGTCAAAGCGTTCCATTTCAATTTATTTTTGGGCAAACTTCTAATTTATTTAATTAATTTTAGTCCTGCAAAAAAGGGTTGCTGCTTCTGCTGCTGCTCCTGCTGCTGCTCCTGCGGTGTGGGCGTGGCATTCTTTTAATGACAAGTAAAATAAATTTTGTGCATTTTCCCTTTGTTAATATTTGTATTGTCTGTCTTTCTGTCTGTCTTTCTGTCTGAGTCTCTCGCTGTTTGTCCGTCTGTCTGTGTGGGCAGAAAAAGTTCCAGTTTAATTATTTGCTTTTACCCGCTCGCCGCTCTGTATCTCTCTATCTCTCTCTCTCAGTCTCTTGACTCTCTCTCTCTCTGTGGCAAAGGGTATTTGGATATTCTTGAAAGATTTTTGCAATGCGCAATGGGATGAATTTCAAAACTGAATACCGATTAGCACTAGAAATAAAACATTTGAATATTTAACAGATTTTGTCATTTTGTCACCGTAGTACAGCATATACACCCTTGGTCACACATATGTATATGTACGACACTTTTAGGCGGTGCAAACTTTCATTGATCTGAGTGCTAGACTCAAGCTGACTTTAATTTAATTTAAACATATTTTCCTGGCAATGCATTTACATATATTCAGTCGCAAAGAAGTGCTGTATAATTGCCCGCATACGTTTACCAACACGGCTCACAAAAATAAGAAACCGAAACCAACACTTTTTCTTTGAACTTAATCGGGAAAAATCTCAGTCCAAGCAGGCGTTGATATTTCCGTTCCTTATGCTTCACTCATTGACTAATTCCTTGGCAGTACTTTATTCTAGCATAAGTCAGTGCAGTGTTCAGATCGTAGCAAGGAAAACCGGAGAAAATTTATATATTTAGTTAAAGGAAAAGGGTTCGTAAAAGTGCAACAATCCAGCAATAAACTCGGGCATAAACTAAAATTGCTTCCCCCTTGGCAGCGGACAACTGGGAAACTACAATCAAGATGGATATTTTCAACGAACGTCTGGCCGATGTGGTCCTGTCCGAGAAGTACTTTGTGGGCTTCAAGGAGACCTTCAAGGCTATGCGCCAGGAGACGGCCAAGCTGGTGATCATCGCCGGCGACACTAACGTCGGAATGAAGGCCGACATCGAGAAGAAGGCCAAGTCGCAGAAGGTGGAGGCCCTGGTCTTTGCCGGCACCATGAAGGAGCTGGGCCGCGCCTGCGGCAAGTCCTTCAAAGTGAGCTGCATGGCCATCACCGATCCAGAGGCTGCTGGGATCATTTGCGCCTTGGTCGATGGCTGTTAATTTTCGTTTAATCAAATAAAATAATGACTAAGCAATTGGCAAAAATCTGTTCTGTGGCGGCGTTTTTCGTGGGCGAGCCCGGGGATGAAGTTCTCGCGGCCTGCTGCCCACCCGCCAAACAATCGTTCTGAAAACGGAATGCAGCAAAATACAAGGCAATAACAAATTGACGGGGAATATTTTCTCCGAGACTGTATTTGTCGGCTGGCCCAAGGCATTGATGAACAGACGCAGCCGAGTAGGCAGCGGTCAGAGGCGCAGGCTAGCCCAAAAAGGAATTTAATTGAATAGTCCTCGCTTAAAGGTGTCCAAAAACTGCGTTGTTATGCTTTGACTTCTGTTCGGTAGTGTGGTGTGGTGTGGTGTCTATTGTGTGGTCAATCCCTAATGGGTTCTGCTCTTCTCTTTTTTTTGTCATCAAAAATTGTCCCTTTTCGAGCGTGGGTTGAAAAGTTTTCGCCGCCTGACAGTTTTTGGCCAGAGACGCTCACGAGATGAAGAAGTCACCTAATGGATTCAACCTTTTCTCTTTCTCTTCCTTTTTTCCTTTCTCCCTTTCTTGGAGCGGGGTTTTTTTTGCTGGGGGGGACAACAACCCACTAACAAGTTAATTGAGAGCAATTTTCAGTTTTCTCATCGTTGAATTACATTAAACAGAAAGTGAGAGGGTAGAGGTCAAAGGCAAAAGGGAAATGCGAAAAGGGATGAAGTGAGGAAGGAGAAAGGAGAAAGAGAAGTATAATATTAACTGTACTTGTAATTAAGAATCGACCGAAACCGATTCCGGGGTGCAGACTACGGACGGGTCTCTGGGACTCCGGGTTTTCCCTTTGCCCTTCGCCCTTCGCCCTTTACCCTTTGGCTGGCTGTCCGCTGTCCGTTGTCCGTGTTCAGTTGCCCATTAAGGTGTCACAAATTGAAAGCGAGCTGTTAAAAACGCTCTGCTTGCTGGCAGTGAGGCGCTTAAAGTCGCGCGCACAATCCCTGACGCTTGACGCCCCAACAGCACCAAAAATGAAAAGAATAAAAAAGCAAAGGGGTGGCAGCGCCATGGCAGAGGGTTGGGGGGGGTGTAAAAAGCGAATTATGTCAACCTTTTGATGCTGTCAAGTGCCGCAAATTGAATTATGCACAAAGGCGAAAAGGTGTCGCCAGAGTCAACACAGCCGTCCGTCCGTCCGTCTCTCTCTCTCTCTGTCGCTTTTCTCACCATCCTTTGGCTTTGCCCCACTGAAGGACATACTCAACAATATAAAAAAAAAAAAATAAATAAAAGAAAGCTGCTGGGAGAGTCAGTCGTCTGTTGTGTTAAAGGATTCGCATTTGACTGATTCCGCGTGCGTCGCGCGCTTTAAATCGCCTGCCTCGTGGGCGTTTCCAGTCGCGCGTGCGGTTTTCTAATTAATTCTTATGCAAATATCGCTCTCAGCCACACCCACACCACACTGCTCCCATCCCATCACCAGCCCACTGGCTCCAAGGCTTTCCTCAGAGCTCGAATTCCCGAAAACCCGATGCTCCTGCGAAGCCAATGGAAATCGCATTAAAATTTCCCGCATAAATCGCGATGCCGCAAAACAAAAGGAAAAACTCTTTTTCCTTCGTCTAGGTGGCTAGTGCGGTGTGAGGGGGCATTGTTGGGGCGGGGATGGAGCATGTCAAACATGAAATTCAATTGTGTTTTTTTGTGTGTGTGTGTGTGTGTCCTGTGTAGCATATGCGACTCACAGATTCCAGGATTTGGTGTGGAATTTCGGGGCAGCGGATTGTGTCTGCTTCTGTAAAGAGCGTGAGGCGCTAAGCGGGCGGAATCCTCTCGTGCATTTGTGCAAAACTTTCACGTTGACATTTCCATAATAATTTTCCTTTCATTCTTTTCCCATTTCACTCTTTCGGTGTGATTTTTTTTGATTTTGATTCCTTTTTTCGGCCGCAAAAAGTTTGCATTGCTTTTGACGCACGACTGGCAACCGGAAGTGGGCGGCTGAACGGAAGAGGCCACACTCCCACACACCCAGACTCCCAAACTGCCCCTCTCCCTGGACCGAGGCCGCTGGCGAGACCCCTTTTTGCTCTGCTTATGCTCTGCGTCCAAGTTGCCTTTTTGCATATTGATGAGAGAAAGATCGAGAGGGAGAGAGAGAGCTGTCCATCAAATGGGGGAAGGGGGAGTGGGTTATCTGGATGGATTTCTGGGGGTACAAAATGGAAAATTTCAAATCCAAAATCTAACTTGCGGGGAAGTCTGGGCGGCCGTGCCCTCAAGTGATGCGCGGCCCACGCACCGTGTGTCAAAATTGAATGACAAAACTCATGTGTGTGGCATTAGGCCGGTGGCTACTCCCCCCCCACACACACAACACACCACCTACCCCTATCCAGAGACACTTTTGTGGAGCCATGGCTGTGGCAGTGGCAGTGACGTTGGAGCCTCCTCTAAGACCCCCGAGCCACGAAAAATGCAAAGCAGCTCGAAAAACGTACGAGGGGATTCAAAACAGTTTTTTCACACAGCAACCACCGAATCCAGCCGCGCCGCCCCTCCCCAGCCCAATCGCCGATCAGCCACGCCCATATGCTGCGGTGCGTGAGTCCTAAGGCCTGGCATGTCGTCCTTAAAGCAGTTGGAAAGTTTATACATTTATCATGACACGAATAAAAACAGATGCGAGAAAAGCAGAAATGAAAACAGGCACCAAATGTGTAAGAAAAGAAAAATAAACACACAGATTTATAGAGAACAAATTTCCATCGTTGTGCGGTCGGTCGGTAGGTCGGTAGGTCGCTGCTGGAGAACGCAGATTTCCCAGGGAAATGCCATTTAATTGGCATTTGAGCAGGGATTTTTCACTAAGAAAATCTTGCCTAAATTCAAGGTCAAAGTATCGCCCATTTTCCACTCTCCATTCCTCTCTGCACCCAGCCATTCCCCAGCCCTTCTCTTTCAGCAAAATAATGTCCTTTTAATTTCAATTGAAATTAACTTTCAAGTTCGATTTGGGATTTGATTTTGCTATTTAAAAAGATCTTGGATTGCCTTTTCTGCGATTGTCTGCTTTGCTTTTTGCATGGAACAGTTCACCCTGCAGAGCCAACCCACCACCACCACCACCCCCACTGCAGTGGGTCGTCATGTGCTGTACTTAAAATGCTATTAACTCCGAGGGCAGGAGAGAATTTCGCAGAAGAAACACACACAACAAAATTATATTGAAACTTGTGCGGCTTTTTGGCTTTTCAGGCTCGCCGCTTTGCCGCCTTTTTTCGGGGTAATTCTATTTTGTCGTTGGGAGCGGCAATGCCTTGGTGCCTGGGTGGCTGGAACCTTTGGCTTTCCGCTTTTCGGAGGCGTCTACTTAAAAATACATTTACACTTTAATGACGGGGCAACCCACAATGTGGCAGTGGCCGTGGCAGTCGCGCAGCCAGAAAAACAAATCAAAAAGAAATTAAATGACCTTTCGCACATGGCAGACAATACTTTAAACTGAATGGGCGGCCCCGTGGGCAAAGAGGCAGGATCCATAGACCAAGAATGGAAGGGGGTGGGGGGGGAGGGAGAAGTCAGCTATCGTGGGTCAGGTTCGGGTCATTTCAATGTGTTTGACTGTCGCCGTTGTCGTTGTCCGCTACGTGACGAGTGCTGCCAGCCAATACCAAGAAAAAAACTTTCCACCAAGAAAAGAATTCAAAAAGGGAACACACACAAATATATACATAGAGCCGAAGAGTAGAGAAACGAGGGAGACAGAGAGAGTGAGAGAGAGAGAGGGGAACACAAATGTAATAAAAGGCGGCATCAAAAGGCCAAAAAACACACACACACAAGAGGCAGGCAACGTTGCCAATACAAATGGCAGGTCCATGGTCTCCTGGCTAATGTTGAACCCATTTCAAAGTGTGTCCTTCCTTCCTTGCGAACCAAACCCCCTTCCCCCTCCCATAGAACCCCTGCTCCATGCTCATGTCGATGTCGATGTGTCCCCACGTAAAAAAAGAAAGAAAAAGAAAACGGAAAAAAACTTTTGTTATTCTTGTGTGCATTTCAATTCGCTTTTCCATCGGACGGTCGGGTCGCCCATTGACTGGGCCAATCACAATTCATATTTAATGCCAAGTTCGATTCCTTCTGCTTCTGCTGCAGCAGTGGCTTTTTCCCCCTGGCTGGGCCAGCGTCAAAGCCTTGACTTTCCTGCCGGCTCCATGCAGTTGCCATTCTGGCGGCATTCTGGCGGCTTGCATTTTAATTTTCCTCTTTGTCGGACATGTCCATGGGACATGGGGCTGGTGTAGAATGGTGAATAGCAGATGTGACAGTGTGACCAGAATGATCAGAATAGCTAGAGCAGATGCTGCTGCCAGAGGGAGCAGAAATGCAGCTAAAACCCAAGGAAAATTATTTCGGCAAGAACTTTCTTTTATTTCAATAAATTTAATGAGAGTACCAAACTAAAAACAATAAAAATACCAGAATGAAAATATCAGTTTTCTAAAGCAAAACAGTGTGACCAAAGCAGCAGAGACATTTAAGTGGAAATACTCATAAATGGCAAACGAAATGCAGCGACAATCAATAGCCAATATGAGTTCATATTTATGTATGTATATTTGTTGTTTTTCTCCTTTAATGGTCACACTAAAAATTATACAGTATCGAAGGACACAGCGAGTATAGCTGGATAACGAAGGAGTCCCAGCGCCGCAGAGAATAGAAATGGGGGGGGAGGGAAAACTTATAAAATATATGCGAGGAATACAAATTCGATTCATGAATAAATTTTATGTACAGCTCCAGCCAGAGCCAGAGCTATAGCCTTTGGCTGCTTTCTATTTTATGGCATGTTGTTTTGCTGCTGCTTTCCGCGCCCAGTCGCTTGGAGGCTGAAAAGGATATCTGCATATCTCTGCTCGACTTTGGCATTGGTTTCGGTACGAAGTTGATGATTTACCAACAGACACCGACACAGCACAACACAACAGAACACAACACAACAGGACACACTTGTCTACTCGTACTCCAGATAATTACGCGGATGGCCTAGAGTCTAGACTTTGAAAAAGGGAAGCAGCTAAGCCGCTGGAAAGTTTTTGCCACTAAGCAGGAGCTGGCTGCTGGCTGCTGCCTGCTGGCTGCCAACTGGCATTAGAGTTGCTACTGTCTGTCACTGGGGCAACATAATCGCAAGTTAATCCGCCGTGCAGCTTTGCCACCATCTAAAGGAGACGGCAGAACACGAACGGGAACAGGACTCTGTTCGAATGGAGATAAGATACACAACTTTTGCAGATACTTGCCAGAGAAATTGCAAATGTTTTGCAATGACTTCTTCGGGCTTTTTCTTTCTGGCTTAAAAGCGTTTTATTTTCATCGCATTGAGAAAATTCCCCTAGAACTCTGTCGAATAGGGTTTCCGCATTCCACCATTCGACAGATATTTTGCCCAGCAGTGTGTACAGTGGCAGTCCCAGTGGCAGTCCGAGGACCAGTCCCAGTCCCAGTCCTGTGCCTGTGCCTGTCCCTCCCACTGCCAGTCAGATCCTGGTCATCGATGGGGGTTTTTGCTTCTGCAAATGTTTGCAGCCCTAACAATGTTATTTACAGCAGCTGCCGCCAGGTGCGATGCTTCGCCCCCAAAAGAAAGCAAAGAAACGAAACGAAACGAAACGAAAGGTGTACGGGTCCACCGGAAGGGACAAACAAAAAGCTACAAAAAGGAAAAGAAAAGGAAAGGCAATGCAAAAAAAAACACAGGAGAAAAAGAAAAAAACGTGAAACCAATTCGACGAAAGGTGAAAGGTGTTGGGCTGTTGATTCTCTCGCCCCCTTAACCCCTTGTTCGACGGCCTGCGCCGCCTGCCTGCTGCCTCCGGCGGGGCACGACTGTGGCAAGAGTTACGCAAATTGCTGAGCTGGCGGCAAAGGCTGTAAAATTTTATTGAGCATACACGAAGCATGAAGCATTGGGGCATTGGGGCATGGGGCCATAGGGCGACGAGCCACGACAAATATGCGGTTAACGGGTGAGGGGCAGGCGTCTCGAAATGAGGGGTCGTGGCATGGGCATGGGCATGGGCAGGGCATGGTAGGCCGCATTACGGCCTTAATTTTCAAAAGAAGCTTTGATTTACCATCTCCATCCCCACCTGCCCCCCCAAAGAAGGTGGCAGTGGCAAGTGCAAGGGCACTGGGGGCATGAGCCAACGGACCAAACGGCGTTGCGATTTATTGTCAAGTATAAAATGTTATGGCCATGAAAGGAGTGCGGCACCACCTGCGGGACAAGGACCAGCGGCTAAAACAGTTATTTGCACTTGCCCCCAAACCCCCAAAGCCCCATCCCCCACCCCCACCATGGGGGCAGCCATAAAACGTTGCCACTGTGTAGTTGGAAAGCAGCGCTGTAGTTACACATAAATCATTTAAGTCCACCCTCTGCGGCTCTCGTTACTCCTCCGTTTCTATGCAAAATGTTTACTCAATGCGTGCGGAACGGTGGCTGTGGCTGGGGCTGGGGCTGGTATTGGTGTCCTCCTGCCTGGCCATAAAATTGTTGTAAATTCGTGACAGGGCACGGGAAGGGGGCTTCGCACCTGCCACGCATGCCAAATGAACTAAAGAGATCTTTGAAAGCAGCAGCCATAGCAGCACAACAGCCTTCAGCCTTGCCTCCGCCTCCCCACAAATGATGCATATTTGATGCTTGTTTTACATATGCCAACAGCCATACCATCCAGGGGACGACACATGCTCACGAAGACACAGGGAGAGGGACAGGGACAGGGGCAGGAACAGGAACAGGGACTGAGTGGCAGGGGAGAGCAGGGAAAATTTGTCACTGACAATTTTCATTAATTTAAAAAGCCAAATAAATTTTGGCAGCATTCAACCGCAAACACGCACAGATATTTCGATGGAAGCGAACGGAGAAGTTCGGGCTAGAGATATACCCTCTCAGATGGAACAGAAAAGCTGCCAAAGTCCGATATTAATTTTAATTGGCTTGATCAGCTAAGAACTTTTAGGCTGTAGCAGATATTCGCACAAGAAATTGAATTATTATGTTTTATATATTATTCGTTAGCTGTCTGCTACCTTCTGGAATAAGGGCAATCTGGATACCCTCTAGACAGCATAAAAGAAGCAATTGAGGCGCACAATCACGCAGCCCACAGCAGCGGCAGCACACGCACTTGCATATCATTAAAGCGTAGTTAGGCATGAGGAAGAGTAAAGGAAACACACAAGAAAAGGAGTGAACGAAGGGTGGAAACAAGCAAGGCGGCAGGCTCAAGCAGGTGTGTGGTAACAACAGGCAGTGGAATGCGAGCGAATGGCGTCACAGCCACACGCGCTTTAGCTGAGGCCAACCCACACAATCCGATTTCAAGCAACCGCTGAACCAACCCGGGGCCCCCAGCACCAAGTGCTTTGAGGCAGCAGAAAATGCGTGGAAAATTCAAACGAATCAAATGGAAAGTGCGCAACAATTGAATTGATATTTTTCGCAGAATTTAAATATGTATGAAAGTCGCATACCATTTTTTGGCTGATTCACAAACGGAAATTTCTGTTACATTTTTGTAGCAGAAATAATGGGCGCGCAAAATGGCTTCAACTGATGGCTTCGGCTCTGTAAAAGGTTCTCTGCATTTCGGTAATGGTATACAACAACAACAAAAAGGGTAAACATCCTGTTTTTCCTTGGAAAAACATATACGGGGGAAAACTCTGCGTAGCAACTTTCATGTTAGTTTTGTTCTTCTTTTTTTTTGCTCAGTTTCCTGGAGAGCAGCAGCACAGCCTTTTGTCTTGCACTGGCATTTATTCTAGCATAACTTTTTGAGTAGTTTTCCATGGAAAAAACCAACCGAGTTGCCCGTGGGGGGGTTGGGGGTTGGGGTTTGGTTGGATATTTTTTGGGGTCAAAGAACTAATGAAATGAAAACTCATTAAGCAACAACTTTGTTGCGATTTGTTGTCGCTGTGACACGGTTACTCCACTCAACATCCGATGTCTGCTCCTGGGATGACACTCCACTCAGCGACTCACTGCCTGGCAGGAGAGCGACAGAACACAGAAGGAGAACACTTCCTGTCAACACACACACACACAAACACACAGACACACACAGCCAGACAGACGTATATAGTTGAAAAGTTAGCGGATCCTTTTTGCCAGCATTCATGCTAATAATTTGATGGCACAGCGGCATCAAAACGAGGACAACTCGACTACGACTACGTCAGGTGTAGATACTCCCCACTAGATCTTTGGACACCCTTTAGCAGGTTCCATCGCTGCTCCAATTGCAGCAACAGCAACGTAAGGGTATCAGAAGCCAGCACCAGGCAAAACATACACTGTCGGCGGAGGAGCAGCAACAGCAGCAGCAGTTGAAAGCCATTTCATGTTGATGTTGCGTTTTCATTACGCGCAATTTTGGCAGCAACGCCTCCACCACCCACCACCCACTCAGCACTGCTGCCTTCTGCTGGCTCCTTCTGCTGCCGGCTGTTAATTTTCTTTGATGCCGCAGCGCGAATTGAATTAAATTCTATTAAAAAAGTCACCCGAAAATAAACGAACACGCACAGAGACATCACACACACACACACAGGGGAAAAGAGATAAAAGTATTTTTTAAATAAAATATAATTTCATCCGGAACTCAAACTGGAAAATGGGACAAAATTGGGCAATGGTGTATTGGGGTATGGGGGAAAGGGGAAACTCACCTGCAAATTGGGCGGACAATGATCCAAGAGCTCCAGCATATGTTTGATATTCTGCGCATCCTGTATCACAAAATTCAATTCCATATCGAATTCACCGCCGACCAACTGGAACAAAAAAATAAACCAGAGAAAGGAATTAAAAAAACAAACGTACAAACATCAGAAAAAACGTTATTTTTGTAGATGCGCTGGTAAAGTGTTGATGCAAGTGCCACAGCAACAATTAGTGCCACAGCAAAATATCAATTTAAACAATTTTAATATAATCATGTTTTCATATTTTTTTATTTGTATCTCCGTCTCCCCCCCCTCACTCGACGGAATAATATAACAAACAAAAAGTTGAATGTACAGCAGCAGCAGATTTGTAATTGGTAAAGTTTTCAATTGAAAATAATGTGTGTTCCAGGCTACAAGTGAGCCGAGTCCTCGCCCACTCCACTCGCCGTGCATGAATCACATTTTCAACCAATTCTGGTCGAGGGTTGGGTTTGGCCAGGGCTTTCGCTTATGGAATGTAAAGATGGTTGAACACTGAACCGATAGGAATATGTTACAAGCAGTACGACGTTGCATTCCCTTTGTTCCTAGGGTTTTTCAGTTCATTTGTTTTTCTCTTGTTCGCAGAAAAAATTTCTTTAGTTTGTTAAAAAAAAAAGCTATAGACACATTAAAACGTTATATTCCCAACGTTCCAATTGCCCCATATATATGAAAATAAAATGTATATATTTCAATACAAAATTGATTGGGTGTTCTGCTGTTCCCAACGTAAAATCTATTTGACGGATAATCATCATACTTTCATGGCTCTATTTATGGAAAGCGTTTTCGCCGCCACTTTCATTTCCCTCTCTGGGGCAACAACGTTTTGACACCAAAGTCTTTGGTTACAGCCCCCAGGGATGCCAGAAATGTTGGCTGGCGGGATGGTGGAGTGTGGATGGGAGAAGGGATTATCATTTAGCGAACCATTTGCTTGCACCAAGGCTGTTTTTGGCTAAAGCCGCACCACCATCTCTTTCTCTCTCTCTCCCCAGACTGCTCCGATTCCAGTCCCACTCCCACACACACACTCTGTCTCTCTCTCTCTCTCTCTAGTACTCATTCTGTTTAGTTTTTCGTGGGCTTAGCCTAAGTACAGACGGAGTGTGTTAACTGCTTGAGCGTGTCCTAGACACATCCTTGTGGCAGAGAGCAATCAGAGCGCCCTTTCAGCAGCGGCAACAATAACAATCGACAGTCAAGAGCAGCAGCGAGTAGGACGGGGGCATGTGGCATGGGTGGTTGAGCCTGAGTTACGTCACAAAGCGGCGGCAACGAAGGCGACTGAGATGGCGGCAAAAAAAAATATAAAAAAAAGGTTCTAACTTAATTATACCAGGCGCCAACGAAATCTACTTGCCATCACACCATACCCACACCCTGCCGCAGCCCGAGCCCCAGCCTCAGCCGTAGCACCATACTGAAGGACATTTTCATGGCCACGCCCCACGCGATTGGCTGTCAATAGATATTTTGTCAGTCGAAAAATGGTTTTATTTTTGCCGTTTCTACTTTTCTGGCGAATGCTTTTTGCGCGCTTTAATAAAATCAGCAAAATAAATTCAATAAATTGATTAGAGCGAAATGGGCGATAAACAGAGAGAGGAAGAGCGAGGCGGAAGCTGTCCATCCCTCTCTCTCTCACACACGCAAGTGTTACAAGTGTCTTCCTTTTTTTTTGGCTCATAGAAAAATCTCCAACTGTATTTATGTCTATTTCTGTTTGTTTTTCTCGCTTTCCTTTTTCTTTTTCCATTTTTTTTTTGCGTAAGGAGTTTTCCCTTTTGTCATGGGGCGACGGCGTCCGCCAGCTTGGCGCCTGGATTTCAATGAAGCCGTCTCTCTCTCTCTCTCTCTTTCTCTGACTCTCTCTCTTTGCCACTCTTCCACTACTTTGTGTTGTTTGAGTGCACTTGAGCTTGCTTATAATTATGTGGCACGGGTTTCACAACCTGCTGCTGCTCCTTCTCCCTCTACACCCGCTGGTCGCCTGGTCGCCGCCTGATCCCTTTCTGTGGCTTACGGCCACGGCCACCGGCAATACGATTTGCCTTATCACCTGGCAACAAAAATCATTGGCAGCTGGAAAAGCTGCAAAACTGGCAACAATATGGCCAACAATCTCCGCTGCTGCGGTGGGCAGGCGGTGCGCAAAATCAAAGCCGACGAAAACTTCTCACCCCCTGCACCGTGCGATGGCAATGAAAACAAGCAAAGGATGTCTAAGCCTCTCGGATTAGGTAGCAATTTATAATGCCCCTTAACGTGGGAGGACTCCCTGTGCACCAGCAGCAGCCACAGCAGCAGGGTGGCTGCCACATTTCTGAGCAGCCTCCCACTCAACATTTTCAGCCCTCAACAATAAGCTTAAAAAATATCTGGCAGCATGATTTTGGTGAAAACTCCACTGAAATGTTTCTAAGGCTTTTTAAGTTCAATTTTTAAAACAAAATTTTCTGGCTGTTTTCCGATTTGAAAACATCAAAATAACTGCCATGCGATAAGCTTTTGTTGTCCGGTATCTGGCAACTTCGAAAACCTTTTATCTGCCGAGGAACCATTACAAATTCAGGGCATCGTGTAATTATTTCAGTCGGAATGAGGCAAAGCATCTGCTTATCAGAGCCATGGAACTCTGCTGCGAACCAATTCAGAAATCATATTATAATATCCAGGCGCTAGCGGGAGAACTAACGAATTCCGATTATGCATACCCCTCCCCCCAAAGGAACGAAGAAAGCCAGAGAGTCCATAATAATCAGAATCCAACGAAAGGCAGTGTACTATAAGGGGAAAATGCTCATTCATATTTAAATTAAACTTTGGGGAAAGTTTTGCCGTGACGCTGGTTCTCTCACTGCCCCACACACCTCCCCAATTAGGGCAGACATTCCCCACCATGCCAGGCAGCGGAGGAAGGGGCCTTAGTACAAGCATTTTAAACGCCGCTTAATTATATTCGTCGCTTGTTCTGATCCGCTGAAAAGCCAGCTACATTCCCCCTGGGAGCTTCAGCTGCTTCGCACCTTTTTTTTTCTAGAACATTTAGTCAATTTTAAGTTCATTTTGAAAAAGTTTTTCTTTTATATTTCTTTGCTGCCGCCTCGCTTTTTTTCTCGCTTTTATTTGACTTTTTTTGCTGCTGCTGCTTCAGAGTTTCTACGTTTCATTTGTGCTGTGCAAAAGTCTGGCATTGACGTGTCGCCTTGTCACCTTGTTATCCGCACCGCACCCCACCGCACCGCACCGCACCACCTGCCTGCCTTCGTGGCTGCCTGGCTGCCACTCCTTAGCGCTTATTTAAAGTAAATTGAATTTCTATTTTATTTAAAATGCGCATTGAGACGCACTAAAAGTTCCCCAAGTGGCAGCGTTCTGTGGGTCCCCCGAGAGGTCCGGGGCGGCTGAGTGCAAAGCGACTGCCACAAATGAGTGGGTGGAGAAGGGTGGATAGTGCTGTTGGTAGTGTTGGAAGGGATGGAGAGCAAAATGTAATTCTTCTTTTGTTTTCGACTTTTCACACGCCTTTTGGTCGCTGTCTTCTAATTGTTTTCGTTGCATTTCATTCGTTTAATTATTTTTCTATATCTTTTATATACATTTAAACTATAATTAAATTCAGTTGAAAATCCTGTTTCTCTAGCTTTAACCGATGACTTGTTTCCTCTTTCCTGAGCTTTGCTAGATATAACCTGCAGTCCCTTCACATTTCGGCATTTGTTTCCTTTTGCCAATTGCCATTTGCGTGTCCCCAAAGAACTCTGATTGCCGCCTATGCCTATCTCTGGTGCGCGGAGATTCACAGCAATTGAGTGAATGGTGAAGGGGTATTCTTGCCACAGACTAATGCCCGTTCCGCCCAGACCCCAGACCCCCAAACGAGGCCTTTATCATCACTCAAGAGAGAGAGGGTGAGGAAGGGAGAGAGCCCAGCCCCCCTTTCCATACCAAAAACGAAGGGAATATTCTTGAGGGGAAAGCCAAAAAAAAAAAAAAACCTTTCCCACAGCCCGGGAACATTTACCCGTGATTCCCGCCCCCCTCGACTTTGTGCCGAATTTTCTGGCTTTCAGCTCGCTCCCAGTCTTCCCGACACCATGCAACGATGGCATGGAGCTTTGGGGGCTATGGAGCTGCCGTTGCCTCCTCTGTCATTAGGGAATATTCGCAGTTTTCTCGTGGTTAAGCTTTTAAAACAGTTTTGAAAAGTACACAGAGGCTCTTGGGCTGCCGTTGCCTCATCCACGTGCCCCCTGCCCCTGCCCATGCCCCTGCCATGCCCTTCTGCTCCTTCTTATCATACGTAAAAATTGTTGCCACAGTTTCTGTTCTGTTCTGCATTTTTCTTCGTTTTTTTTTTTGGTTACTTTTTAGTTTCGGTTTTGGTTTTGGGTTTCGTTTCTTGGCGTTTTCTTAAGTATGTGTGTGTGTTCGTGTGTGTGTTTGTTTTACTCAATTTCTGTTTTACTTTTTCTTGGCCAAAAAAAGAGAAAAAAAAAAACAGGAATTGCTCGTTGGGGAAATTTTCTTGCTCAAGTTTTTATTGTTTTACTTTTGTTTCCGTTGTGTTGTGTTGAATTTTTTTTTTTTTGGCACCTCTTTGGGGGCTTCCTTTGGCGCAAAGGAAGCCAAAAGGAACTTGGGAGATTACTTTTGATTGTTCTATTTGAATATTTTAAAGCTGGCATTGGCATTGCGGCTTGGGCTATTGCCTGATGGCCTCATTAGGCTGGGGGCCAGGGCTGCCATTTGGCCGAGGAATTATTGATGGATCCACATCCACACACATACACAGAGATAGAGTGAGAGAGGGGGGAAACTACTCCTCCTACTGCCCCATCATCATTTATCATCACGAACAATTGCCCTCGGCTTAAATATTCGCCTATAATTATTGCTCCTCTGCCTGCCCCACTCTCTTTCTCTTTCACTTTCTCTGTCGTGTCTTGTTTTGTTGCCTCAGATTGATGAAAGGATTCCCTGCCCCACACACACACACACAAACACATTACTGACAGACATCAATCAGAGATGCTTTTGGGCACAAAAAGGAAAGGCGATGGCAAGGCAACAACAAACAGAGAAAAAATAATAAACAAAGAACGAGAGACATGTATAGATTCCCCTTCTCAACAGCCCCCCATCCCCCTCCACAGCTGTATTCAGGTTTCCAGCATACCTCCCACTCCCACCCCCACCCACATGAAATTCGGCATTTTTTGTTGCTCTCCTGTCTTTAATCTATTTTATCTGAGAGCTCTGCAGCTTTGCCCGGCTATCCTTATCAATATGCAAAAGTTCCAAGCCGGCACAAGGCAAAGAAATGAGCGTGAGAGCTGCCTTGGCGTGGCGTGGAGGAGCTAGGGGTTGGAGGCGGGCAGACTACGAAACTTTTGGCTAGGCAGAGGCTGATTGAGTACATAGTCGAAGCGGTGCAAAAGGGGGCTGAGCTGGGCCGGGCCGCCACGGGAAAATTGTTAAGCATAGACATTAAAATAAATTTATGCCATAAAAATCCACACACACACACACACACAGACAATGAGAGAGTGAGAGAAGGAAGGGGGTCGGGCAGGGGCTGTACATGGCAAATGCCTGAAAATTGTTTATCGCCAGGAAAAAGTTTTCAGTTTTTGGCTTTCGTCCCTTCCCCGCAGTTCCCTTCCCGTCCGTGCCTTTTCCTTGCTTCTGGTGTTTGTTTTTCCTATTTTTCCAATGCACACTTTTCACTGCATGTATAACTGTATGTGTGTGTGTGTGCGAGTTTTCGAGTTAATCGAAAAAGTTAATCATCGAAAGTTTCGGTGCCACACAAAAGCTGCTCAGTCATTGCAAAATTTATCTCACAGAAACACAGACAAAAAAAAATGCAAAAATACAAACAAAAATAAGGAGAGAAAAAATGAAAAAGGAAATTGGAAAATCCAACTTAAATTAGAAATTAGAAACCAAATGGAAAGTCACATTAGAGAATTAAACAAATCAGAAATACTTTTGCCAATGATTTACACATAGTTTGTTTTTTTTGTGGCATTAAACTCTTCCAGAGGGTTTTCATTATTGCTGGCAGTTCGATGGAAATTATATAAAAGACTTGCTTATACAATTAACATATATTAAACAGATACAGATATGTTTATACATAAAATTGTACATGCAGGCAGCAGCTTAAGCTTGCACCCTTCTTTCGTTCTTTATTTTCAATCGTTTTTTATAAATTTCTAACTAAGCTTATGTAGACTTGCCAGTCTCCTGCTGTGCAACACTTTCATGTTGATTTTTCTTTGAATTCCTGTCTTGTTTTAATCACAAAACTTCATTTAATCTTTGTGCCAAACGTAGAGCGCGTCATGCAGCAGCGCTACTCGGTTGTTTCCGCTGGGATGAGGCGCTAAAATAAATTCAGAAAAGTGCTTCCGAATCATCTGAATATGCCCATCCCCATTGGCCTACATTTGGGTTGCTTTGGCTTGGATTTATTTGAGTTGCGAGGCTTACAATTATATCCTCTTACTTGATTGGACACCCAATCAACAACCCCCCCACCCACCAATAAACGACTTCACACAGATTTCCCACACCCCGAACGACGACGCGTTGGCGGAAGTTTTGTGACTGGCAAACATTTTGCGGGGCGAGAAATTGCATTGCATATTATTTGCTGATTGATTGAGTGATTGATTACGAGGCGGAGGCACAGGCAGAGGCAGAGGCACAGGCACCTTCCAGAGCATCCTTCCCCCATGGCCCATGCCCTGGCAACCGCTGCCATTTCTGTGATGCCTCTGGGAGGAGGCATCATCATCACCATCACCATCAGCATCATCATCATCATCAAGTGCCCGTAGATACTTGTCGTGTATTTTATAGGCCGCCTTTCTCATTGAAAGCCTTACAAATTGTCATTTGAGCCAAGGCAAAAAGGGAAGGCAGGCAGAGCAACGGAAGGGAGCAGCACTGAGAGTTATTAAGTGCCAAATGACAGTCTTCGTTCGTCCTTTGACATTGACTTGACTGCTCTTCCGCCTAGCAGCCACCAGCCCAAGCCACCAGACAAGGTCTTCCACCTCCCAGGGCAACCATTAGTTTGTCATTGTCTGCGACATCCTCGACTTTGAACGTCAATAATTGAGCGTAAAATATGATTTGAAAATAAAAAAGCGAAAATATAAAAAAAGCAAAGAAAATAAAAACATAAACCCAACCACCTTTTCGTGGGTTGAGGGGGCATTCCCTCCACGCTGCGAAGACGGAATTCAGCTGGAGAGCAGCTCCTGCACTTGTCTTGATTGCTGTCTGGGATAATAATGGGTGTCAGGAATACACACAGAAAAAAACCCCCTCATCCGCTTGCCGGTAAAACCTGTTCATTTTCACCACCAGCCCATGCCCCATGCCCCATTCCAGGGCCGCCGCTAGCCGCAGAGTTCAATTTGGGAAATGTGCAAGGGGGCGCCACGGGTGGATAAGGGCTGCTTGACTGCGCTTTTCAATCTCCACAAAAAGGCAACACAGGCGAAGAGAGAGACATACACACATTACTCGCAAGCAGAGGCAAAGAAGAAACAACAAAATGAAAAATTAAGAAATAATAAAAGTAATGGAAGAGCAGGAAAAAATGTGGGAGAAAGGCTTCAGCCACAGCCACAGCCAGTGGCTTTTGGCCCTTCGGCAGTGGATGCATTTGTCTGCCCTGGCGCATTGTTGCCACAGCAATTGCGATCGCAATTCATCAGGATATTGTCCACAGAAGAGCAAGAAGGCTGTGATTGGATTGCAACAAATTAGATGACGGGATATTAATCTGGCACTCGGCCATCATGAAGGATTATTGATGAACGGCTTAAGGGTACTGGTACTGGTACTGGTTCTGGTCCTGCTGCTCCCTGCAGGCTTCCATTGTTCGATGCTGGCAGTGCTGCCAGCAGTGTGCACTTTTGTATGTCCCTCTGGCCATGCTTCTTCCGCTGTGTGTTCAGGTGTGTGGCCAATGCCTTCAACTATATATATTTCCCTCGGGCAGTGCGTTGAAGTGCTGCGCTTCCGTTTGTCCACAGTTTGTCACAGGACATTTGATGAGCCAGAGAGCCTCCCGATAGCCAAAGTCCATGCTCTAACTTGGCTTTGGCCAATGTTTCCTTTGCTGTTTTTTGGCCGTGCTTCTGGCAATGCTGTACCTTTGGCATGCTGCAACGGCAGCTGCACCTCCGACCATCCACCGACCCATCCACTCATCTCATCCATTTTTCACTGCGTTTTTCTTCTGCTGCCATTCGCTTTTTGTTTTTTTCCTCGTTGTGTGTTTTTCTTTGCTACACTCTCGAAAAATGTTGCCACGTTTTGTTGCACAAACAAACACGGACAAAGAGGAGAGCGGCAAGCGGAATAGTATCGTTGCGCACCACTCTGCCAAAGTGTGGCGAGCACTTTGCGACTTCCTTCTTGCTGCAGAGTGGCGGAGTGGCGCCCATGCAGTGGGCGGTGGCTGCCACTTCGTTTTGGCACAGGTAAAGACAAAAGAAATGGAAGAAATATTTTCCTGGATGCACCAACTCTCCCTCTCTCTCTCTCCCTCTCTGACTGTCTTCCCCTTCCTCTGCATTTCCTATTTGTGGAAAAGCCAACGGCCTGACAACACCTTCTTCTTCCTGCAAACAGTCAACATTCTACAGTTTGTTCCCCCCCTACGAGTATTCGTTTTCCTCGTTTTTTTCTGCGCAAAAATTAGACAAAATTAGCAAAAAAGAAAGCCAGAAGGAAACGAAGCTTTCCCGAAGGGAAGCCAAAAACCCACTGAAGCAGGGTGGCGGATGAGGCGATGGGTCGGTGTGGCAGCGGGCCGGTCCTGCCACTGCCACTTTGCTTAATTAAAGGCGCCCGTTTCGCTGTGGTGTAGGCGGCTGGGCTGGCTGGGCTGGCTGGGGGTTGGGAGGGATTGAAAACTGTGCCAAGTGGCGGCTTCAGTCGACACTTCATGTCACAACCACACACACACACACACACACACACACACACACAAAGTTGTGGCAATTTTTAATTTAAATAATTAAAGAAAATGGTGCTAAGAAAGAGCCCTAGAAAGGGGACTGCTGGCTGTTTGCAGGGCCGCCCAACTGTTTGGCTTTGGCTTCCGCCATCACCTTAGATCCTTGGACCCTTATTCCTTCCCCATTTCTTTCTTCCTCTTTTTTTTTGCAACACTTTACACTCCTTTGCAGCACCTCTATCTTTCACATCGTGGCATCATCAGCATTTGGCATCAGCACTTTTCATTTTAGCACCTTTCAGCAATAAAATTTTCTGCACAACTCGACAATTTTTGCTCTCTGTCTCTCCGCGCTCTAGACAAAAGGTAACAAAAGGTAACCACCCCACCACCAACCCTTCAAGAGAGGGCAAGAGAGAGAGAGAGCGACTGGGAATATTCGTAGTTAAAAGATCTACACGGTCTGATAGGCGTAGACTTTTTAATGAAAAGCCAAAGGAAGAAAATCTCCTAAAGGAAGGCGCAAAAAAAATACAAAAGATAAAACTTAAATAAAAGACATGAACGCTGTGTTTCGGAGGCATCCTTGAGGAGGACACGACTGCGATATGTTGCAGCAGATAAGAGCGGATTGCGAGCTACACCACACCTACACCCTTCCTTTGAGGCATGCCCCATGGATGAAGACGGAGATGGTGTTGCTGCGATAAGGTCACTTTGGCACACAGAAAGGCTTCCCTGAAGTCAATGGAGAGTGGCTGTGTGTGTGTGTGTGTGTGCAATCTTCTCAGAGGAATATTATTATCAGTTTCCCATCAGAGAAGTGCCATTAAAGCGAAACCAAAGAGTTCTCTGGAGAATTCTCTGGTTGAATCTCACTAGAAATTCCACACTAATTGAATGGCTTCAAATGGGAATTTGGCTTCAATTCATTTTTTTTTTTTTTTGTCTTGTTTTTGTTGCCTTAACCAGGATTCCGACACGGACAAGTCCAACTAATTAGGTGCCAGCCAAATGTGAGAGAGCAAGCAGGAGAGCCAGCGAGAGAGGGGGTGTGGGTGGGGGGGGGTGTGGGTGTGGGTAACTGCACAAAAAGGCAGAGTTTAGCTAATAAGACGATTTGGTGAGACGTTGGTCGGGCGCTGGTCCATTGCTGGGGCGGTAGGAAAAAACTTTTGGCATTTTTGGCCACTTTGTGAAATTGTTTGCCATATTTGCAGCTGCTGGAACTTTATCGCCAGTGCACACACACACAAACAAACACACACATACACATACTAATCAAATAAACCGGAAACGAGGCGACGAGGCACAGGCAACAGCAACAGCAAACAGTGTCCTGTGGGCCAAAAGACGCTGGCTGCTGGTCACGCGTATTGAATATAGAATATGCCAAAAGCAAAAGAAGCAAGCAACAAAAATATACAAGCAAATAATAGAAGCAGTAGAAGTAGAAGTATACGAAGGAAAGGCCGAGGAGAGGGGAGCAGAGGAGAGCAGAGGAGATGACCCCACAACAAAACAGCAACAAGGAGTCAGTCATATCCAGTGCGGCAGTGGGGCGGGGCAGCAAACATACATGAAGAGTCTTTTATTAAGTAGAAGTTCATATCAAGTTACACACTTTGTGGCAGACAGTGAGCGAGACGGGGAGAGAGAGAGAGAGAGTGATCAAAAGCATGTGGCATAAAATGTGCGGCAAGAGGCAGGAGAAGAAGGACAGCTGAAGGCTGAAAGTTTGTCAAGCTGTCGCTGCCATTTTTGCGGAGCCATGGCAAGTGGCAGACTAATTAATGAATTGGCATAAGTTTTGCCCAACTCGCAATTCCTCACTCTCTGGCTCTCCCTCTCTCTGCTGCTGCTGCTGTCACTCTTTGGTACACAACATAAATGTCAAAAAGTATGTGCCATAATTTACTTTAGTTGTTCTTTCTTGCCACACATTTCCCATTGCCCACTTTCCCATTTCTTATTGTGATGAAGTTCCATTTTTAGGCAAGCGAGAAATGCCTGGGCAGAGAGCAAGAAAAGAACAACAACAGAAAAAACCCACAGGATGCCCTGCCAAAGTCAAACAAAGAAGCATTTCTCGAGAGCTAATCCCCATGTGCGCCACACCAACACAAATGTGTAACCGAATCCGAATCCAAATCCAAAAATTTTCAATCACAATTTACCGCAAAATGTAAGGAAAACACACACACACACACAGGCACACACACAAAATGTAAGCGAAACTTTTGCTAATTGCCGACAAGCCCCGAAACCAAAAACCTTGCCACTGCAGTGGGAAAGGAGCAGCAGGAATGTCTGCCAATTAGTCCTGCGAGCAGTTGTAATAGGCAATTGTTATGCGCTGGATGGCAGCGCCACGTTCTTGTCGACAGCCCCCAAATGAGTTTCTCTGGGGGCTGTAGCCTCCAGTCCTCCATCTGTGCTGGAACCACTTACAGGGTTCAAATGGGCAAAGCTGCGGCAGATTGAGTTGTTTCGGAAAGAGCAGAGTCTATCGGTTATAGAACTGTTCACAAACCCCCAGACGCCAAATATTCTATAATTAAAACCGTGTTAAATAAATACTTATGTGTGGGCAGTTAAATTCGTTATCTCGCTCAGCTGAGACTGGCATCAACGGGCAGCAGCACTCATTGAAAGTTACCCAGCTGAACCATTTTCTTTGTGAAAAGATCCTCCCATAGCCACACACTAAAGTGCTTAGGCAGCACATCTCCAGTGCTTATACCAGATAAGACATTCAAAGTCTTTGATTTCACTGTGCCATGTGCAGAGATCCTTCTGTTGGCCAGACATTTTGGGAAGCGCTCGCCACAGTCTTGCGAGTGGATGGCTATGGCTATGGATGGGCAGACTCATTCACGCCGCTGTGATGCCATAATACTCGTAGCCACACAAAGCACACATAATACGCTGCTATTGTAAATCTAAACCGTACCGAAAACAAAAATAAAAAATATAAAATAAATAAATAGAAAATAAAAGCGAGCGAAAAGTGAGAGAGAAACGAGCGACAGCACAAATGGCATGCGGATGGTGTGCAGGGGCGGAAGAAAAAAAGGACATTAGCCGCATTTTGTCTTGGCAACCACATATACATACCAACACCAACAACAGCAAGCAACAGCAGCAGCAAGCACACACGTGTCCACGTTCTGCATGCCACTCACGTAGTGGTAGGGGGGGGTACGGGAGACATGGGGGATTTTGTGTGGCATGGTATGGCTGGTATTTTTGTAGCTAGTTTAAATGCTCAACGCCATGCCATGCTCATTTTTTAGTGAAGTTTTATCCAAAAGACAAAGTCTACGACATGTACGTGCAACAACAATACAACACCACAACAAGGGAGAGAGAGAGCGGGAGACAGACAGAGATAGATAACTAGAGGGTCCGCGAGATATCCCATTGAGATGGATGATAGAGCAAAATAACGAAGGAGAACAGGACTCTGCCCACCTGTCTTTTTCCCTGTGGCTCTTCCACTTATTCCTCGCTTCCGCTCCCTCTCTCTGTCTCTTCAGATGGAGTAAACTAGCGAAACATTTCCATCTTTCTCTCTGTTTTTTCGCTCGCTCAGGCAATGCATTACAAATGCCAAAATGTAAGGTATTTTGTGGCAGCGTGAATTGAATCGGTTATGTCAACTATTCTTGCAGGGCTGGCGAGTGGCCTTAAGGAATATATATTCGGTAGTGGGAGCGGGGTGTGGGGGATTCATGTCTGTGTGCATTCGAGTGCATTCAAAGTACAGTCACGCAGTGGAAGACTACCCACTCAAAAATCATGGAAATCTATGCCAGCCAGCCCAATGGACGAGAGGCTACTCTTACAGAGTGCCACTCACTCTGCGGCATCGCTCAGCTGTTTAGTATTCTGCGGCTTTTACTTGGCGAACAAATTACAAATTCAAATGCAAATCCACATCTGGACAGCCACTTGTGTGTGCAGCAGCAGCAGCAGTTGCAGTGGCAGTGCCAGTGCCAGGGATGATGTTGCTTCATAATTGAAATGAAAACTGAAAGCTGACCGCAAAGTGACATACAAAAAAAGAAAAAAAAAAACAAATGGCAAAAGGAAAGCAGAAGAGAGAGACTGAGAGAGAGTGAAGAGAAAGACAAGAGACAGACAGACGGAGAGACAGACACGAGTGTTGACCGAGTCGAGTCTCTCATGTCCGTGTCATCGTGTAATAAATCTAATCTTAGCACACAGAATATACAAACAAACAGAGCGACTAACTAACTGTGAGCCATATCCATGTGTCTGTCTTGTGTGTGTGTGTGTGTGTGTGTGCATCTGTATTTGTATTTGTATTTGAGTTTAGTTTGCGCTTAATAAACTGTTAAGTTTTCTGAAATGCAGCAGCCAGACACCGACACACACACAAGCGACTGCATAATAAGCAATTGCTTGAAGGGCCTTGCCTCCAAAAGTAAACAACAACAACAACAACAAAACATCACGAGTGGCACGAAAAAAAAACCCCACCTCAACGATTCTGTTTGACTAAGAGCAGGGGCTGAGGCTGGGGCTGAGACTGAGGCTGGGGCTGTGACCAGGGCTAGAGGGGCATGTGTGGCATCCATCGGTGGTGGCATGCAGCTGCTCGACTGCACGACGTGTTTGTGCATGTTTCCTGCCACAGTGTACGCAAATTTGCATAGATTGAAGCATCACGTTCGCGTCTCACCAGCACAACGAAAGCCAACGATAAAGAGAGCAAGCGAGCCAGCGAGCCAGCGAGGAGTGTGGATCCTTGGATCCCTTGGCCAATTGGGCAAAGCTGAACATTTGCGATAATTGATGCACAAAATGCAAAAAGAAAGCCCCCTAAATATTGGGCAAACAATCCATTTCAGATGTTTGAGAGTGTAGTGAAATTACTCAAGCAAAAGACGCCATACTTGGCAGTTGCAGAGCATTATTTGTGGGGAATATATAATATAATATATGTATATCTTTGGACTACTCAGAGCCGTCGCTGCTGGCTTCACAGACTTTATGCATAGACAAAATTCCACGTGTAGTGTTCCCTTGAAGGAACAGCGCCACCAGATACAAGTCGCACTGCGTCTTGAGCCTGTGACAGCCACTTGAGTCCAGCATTAAAGCAGCCACACGAGTCCCACTCTCTGCTGTCGGACTGTAGAGGCTACGCCCCAGTGCAGGGAACCCCGGAAAGAGTATTCAGTCTGCTTGGTTCTAGGGCTGGCTCTCGCCACTCACTGTGTTGGCTCGGCCTCAAGTGGCAGACACAGTGAGTGGCACAAAAGATGTGCACAATATTGTTGTTGTGGCTGCTGGCGCCCTCGAGTGGTTGGCAAAGGGAAAACTTTGCCGCTACAGCGGGTTTGGGGCTGTTGAGCTGCTCAGCTGCTCAGCGGTTGAGCCGCTCAGCCGTTGAGCGGTTGAGCCGCTCAGCCGTTGAGCGGTTGTTGGTGGTTAAAAGCTGTCGCGAACACACAGTGTGCATCATAATTATAAACGCACTTGAGATGAGAATTAATTACACAAATTGTGAGCAAAATCGAAACGACTGTAGGGTGGGGGTCGGGAGGGGTATGCCAAAGCCGAGACGAGTGCTGCCAGAAGACGCCAGCCACATTAATTAGCGTTCATCAATCATGTTTGACCGCAAAGGCAGCGACACGCAAAGGACACTTAAGAAATCAACACCCACCCACAGTCACACGCGCAACATCAACAGCAGCAGCAGCATTCCATGCCGTTCCACTCCTCCCTCCCTCTCACTCTCTGGTTCACATATTGCGCAATTTGTCGTCATTATGCGGGATATTGAACCTCAAAATGTGCGCCGACATCATCAATTTCAAATATTGTTGACGCGCACCACCCAACCACCCAACTACCCACCCACCATCACACAAAGGCCTGCCCAGGGGCTGACGTGGGGGTGGGGGCAGAAGAGGAGGTGTGGTAACAAATCGATTAAAGTTCAAAAATAACTTTGGGCTGAAACAAAATTGCATTTCGATCGATCGAAGGATTTTTGATATCAAAAGCCAAAACATTCAATTACAACTATCAATGAAAATCGATAAATTTCGATCAACTAATCAAGTTCAAATGATTTGAGATGTTTGAAAATTTGATTGTAATAGATAATCAATACTTATTGATAAATGGCTTTAATATTGCTGCAGAAAATGCTGAAACTGATCCCTAGTATTATGCTAGAGATACAAGTGTCGATAATTATCGATATATTGCAAGACTTGAGCATTTTTTCTTCACCCAAAATCAATCGAATATTTGGAATATTTTCATCCAAAAACCATTTAATGTTATATCAAATGACGAATATTCAACATTATAAGTTTAGCTTTCGGCCCATGGCCATCAATTACTAATCGATTGCAATCGATAATCACACTATCGATGGCCATTTTCCCACCACCGACACAACTGCAATCAGTGGGAAATAATATTTCCTCCGTTTTATCTGTGGCATTGATAATTGGAAAGAAGAAAAATCGAGGGGGCAGAACCAAATCGAATCGATTTAAGGCCAAGCCACGCCACACCCACAATTTCCACGGCGGTTAATGCGGTTCCGTTTCTGCCATTCCCCTGGCCATTGCCATTGCCACTCCCACTTTAATTCCCATTCCATTTCGTTCCATTCACTTGGCTCCATCGTTTGCTCTGCTTCAGTGGCAGACAGAATTGACAATCATTTTACACTTGGCAGGATATTATGTAAATTGCTTTTCATATTTGTGCAACATTTAAATTTACACACGCACACGCAAACAGAACCCACTGCCCAGAGCCGAGAGCCCGTATATAAGCGGATGACAGCTGAGTGGTTAAGTAAAGGGGAAACAGGGCGGGGGGGGGTTCACTTTGGGGTCTGGGTGGGGGAAGTAAATCACGACTCACGGCCGCATTTGGTGGATGGTGTTGATGTCAAAGGCACTGAGCAACGGGGAGGGATTCTCCAGCAACATCATTATAGCGATAGGCAGAGCAGACCTCCCACCCACACCCAAAGGCTGATTGAATGAAAGACCGACCGACCGACCGACTGACTGACTGCCTGAGTGACAGGCTGAATGAATCGCAGACTGAGAGAATGAGTGGAGGCCGCAGGGCCAAATTAACGATGCGTAAAAAGTCGCTTACGCCGTCGCTTTCATCAATGCCTTAAATGGGGCATGCCCCTCCAGCCATGGCTTACAGGTGCGCGTTCGCTTTAATGGGTATGTGGCCGTCGAATACAGATTGATCTCCAGCCCGCCAGCCTGCCTGCCAGCCTGCCTGTACCCTCTGTACTTTGTTTATGGCTGATTGTGAGAAGCGACAGCACAGACAGTGTCGCCCGCCCCTGGGTGTGTCCTCTGTATTTTTGCCTTTTTTTTCACCCGCTGCCTTAACTTCTTTCCATCTCACTTGTTCTCGCTTCTTTTCCACTCTTTTTGTTTGTTAGTCTGGCAACGAAAAAAAAGAGAAAAAGGAAAAAAAAACGTGGGAGAAGCAATCGCAATGTGTCAGTTTTAATGGGCCTGCAATTGCCGCAGGCAGTCGCTCGATGCTCGATGTCGGTCTCCATCTCCATCCCTGCCTAGCACCCCCGACTGTCTGTCTGTCTGTCTGTCTATCTATCGCCGTCTCTGGAGAGAAGATATTGGTGGAACCGATTGGGTGTTAAGTGCATTTATAGCCGAAAGGACCCGGATACGGGCCACAACTCTCAATTAAACCACAAGGCACCAGCGACACACCCCCGGGGGGGCACTAAGCAAAGTAATTTACATGAAACTGAGCTTGGAATACGGACAGGAATACGGACGCCGTCCATAAATAAAGTCCCAGATAAAACATATTAAAGTTGAGGCATACAAAAACAAAAAAGAAGCCATGATCCATCCTACAGGCAGGAAATTGAATTATTTGGACTGGAAATACGAGTGGCAAGCTAATTGGAACCCCGACCGCAAGATGAATTCAATTGGTCAGCGGCAGGGCAGGAGCGGCAGGAAGGCAGGAAAGAAGCAATCGACTAATTTGTTTAATATTACGTATACGCATACGTATACGCTACGGTACTGTACTGTCCTCCATTCAATAGAAAATATCCCCTTCAATGTGCCTTTTTGCCTTTGTCGGGCGGCTCGCTTTGATGGCATATTGAATGAATGCTTTGGCTTTGAGTACGATTACTTTGCTGGCTAATCGAATGTTTCTGTATGTACAGACATTTCGATATTCGCTTTATTTCATTTTATTTATTTTATTTATTTGCTTCAGAGCCATGTCGCCTGGCGCCCCACAGACTGCTCATTGATGATTCATTTGGGAACCGTTCTCTGAGCATTCGTAGACACATTCGATGAAATTCCCAAAACTCGACTAATTTAATTAATTTAAATAAATAAATATTTTTGTTGTATAAAAGAAACGAGCATCGATTTGCCCCATGTAAATATAATCCAATTAATACGCAAATTTGTATCGATTGAAATGTTTTCCATGAACTAAAAACCACACACTTAAAACAGCGCCAACAAACTTTTCGCTTTAATCGATTTTGCATCGTTTGCGTGGGTAATTCTTTTAACCGGCGAGTAAAGTGAGTAAAATATAATAAAATCAGCGTAATCGCTGATTGTACCCTGTCGCTCCGGGTGGTGGGGCCATGCGTTGAGGCATAATTGAATCATGCCACTCGTTGGGCATAAAAAACACAATATACACTGCCATTGGGTTAACTCATGGCCGCCCACTGTCCCCCTTGAGGCCTATCTGGATACCTGTATATCTGCTGGCTGCACCTTTGACCTTTATGATTATGATTCTGATTCACAAATCGATTGATGCTGAGTACTTTGCTCTTCAACAGCACGAAACTCACCTGCAAAGAGAACAAAAAAAAAAAAGAAACGTTGGGTTAGGAAAATGCGTTGGAAAGTATGTAAGTTGTGTCTGTTTCTGTGTGTGTGTGTGTGTTCGGAAAATATGTGACAATCTTTATGCACAGATGTTGTAATGCTGTGATGCTGCTGCTGTGTCTCTGTGGAATGGCTTATGGTCGGTTTACTGTGCCATAAAGTGGGTCAAAGGTCTCTCTCTCTCCCCGTACAAAATGTAGTTATAAAATCCCAAAATCAGCTTTGCACACACTCCCCCCCCCTCCGTCACACTGTGTCTGTCTGTGTGTGTGGAAAAATGTATTTGCCTATTTACAGCCTATTGCACATTTTGATGGCCAAAACCCCAAACCCAAGTAAAACCAAAAAAAAAACAGAATGAAGAAAAAAAAAGGAATGGAAAATTGTTGGAAACTTAGTCGAGCGCAAACAGAAAACTAAATTGAATTTTGCAGAGGGCGATGATGATGAAAATGGCAATGGGAATGGTAATGGGAATATGGGACATGGGATGATGATGGAGCAAAACAGTCTACTCTCTCCCACACTCTCTCTACTCCTCTCCCTCTCTCTTTCTTCTCTCTTTGTGTGTAGCTTTTTTTGTTGTTGTTGCTGAACCCTCCACTCCTTTCCCGACTTACCGAGAATGCTTTGAGAAATACCAAACACTGTATAATGCCCTCCATGGTGTCGCCGGTGAGGCAGAAGGTGCCCGTCAGGTGGCGGCCCTTCCGTCCCACTGTGGCCGCCGCCAGTGAGGCATGCACCAGGGCACGCTGCTCGATGCCAGCGCTGCCCTTGCCCCCGCTGGCAGCGGCGGCGGCTGTGGCGGCAGCTGCCGCCGCGGTGGCCACCACGCCGCTCGTCAGCATCCGTGGCAGCGGTGCGGCACGCATCAGCCGCTCCAAGGAGTCCATACTTTTTCTGTGGGGTCTGGTGTTCTCTATCGGCTTATCGATATCAATATATCGGTTGAAGGTTTCGTGATTGTTATGGTTTTGTTTTGTTTGCTTTCGATTGGCTTCGTGTGGTTTTGATTTCTTTGCTTTGATTTGCTTTTTGAGTTTACGATTTTGTTGGGGGCGTTTTTTTTCTTTCTTTTTCTTTGCTTTTTGTTGGGAGGTTGAGTTTTTCGTTTAGTTTTTCACTTTTATTGTATTGTTGTTGTTTTTTGGTTTCTTTTAGTGGTGGCTCTTCTGCGATTATCTCCTCTTGCAGCACACATTTTATTCAACTGAAAGAATTTTTGGGTTTTTTTTTGGTTTTTGCTTCGTTTTTTGTTCTACCAAAAAGCGGAAGGCAAACGATACAAAAAAGCCAACACACTCGACTGAAATTCGAGAAGCGAAAAAACTCGCAAAAGAATTTGCCAAAACAAAGGAAAGGAAAATTAAAAGTTAAACGAAAACGTAAACAAAAAACACAAGACTTGAATTGGATTGGATTATTTTTTGTTGGTTGATTTGCCAGAGATGATTATCGGCCGACATCGGGTGCACAACTGGGAGAAGCAGGAGCAGCCAGACTGTGGCTGCCTGTGACTGTGTCAGTGCATGTTATTCCTGCTGTTAGTCTGTACAGTCACTGTTACAGCCAGCCCATTGTATAATTTATGAGCGCCAACGAGTGGCAGCATGGGACACTATCAATAGCTAAGAAGTAGGCAACGGCATAGACCCCATAAAAATGACACAAGAATGTCCCAAAGATGAACTGCAAAATGCAAAATGTCATAGTGTGATGTGCGGCATCGGCATCGGCATTTGCCACATTGTTGGTTCAGAAATATACGAGGCAGAAATAGCAACAGAAGCAGCAGCAGCAGCAACAGAAGCAAACATGACAGAGACCATGTCGCTCCATCATTCCGTGCTGTGCTGACCGCTGGCTGGGGACTAATAAAATTCAAGTTAAATGGTTGTTAAAAATTTATAGCAGACTATAGCAGCGCCAGCCATCATCCAGCATCGAGCATTTTAAGAGCCTCCGCCCAAGACATTGCGAAAGAGCGAGGCAAATGCCAAGGGCAAGGAAGACGCAAGGCAGCGACAGTCAGAAGCTGACAAAGTCCTGTGGCTTTCAGGCATTCTGGTATTCTGGCATTCTGGCGTTCCACAGGCCACAAAATTGTCAAGTCTTCCATTTGGAAATAAATTTGTAGACTTCTTCATTTAAAACTAAATAAATATCGAAATAAATAAATAATTTGTTCTGTTTTTTTGTTTGTAAAACATTATCTAAATGTCCGAGGGGCTTCACTTCGATTTCAACTGCGAAATTTCCCATTTATCGATTTATGTTATCGATACTTAGCCGATAACACATGAAATATCAAAAATTAAACCTTAGCTCTGCATAAATTCAAGTGGCAAAAGGATGTGCTGGTAAACTTTTGTCGCCTGTCGCCCAAAGGCAGGCCTCATGTGTGCCCCCTCCCAACCCATGCCCGCATCTCTCTGTAGCTCATCTTTTACGGTTCTGGCAGCAGTTACAGTTGAAGAAAAATAAGCATACAGTCAGTCCTTGGCCTGTGGGCTCGCTCCTGCTGTATCTCTGTCTCTGGCTTTGGCTTTAGCTTTGGCTGCCATCATCCGTTGGCTCTTCCGCTTCCATTGGCCCTGGTGCTTCAAGCGTAATTTATCTGCTGCTGTTGTCCCACAGAGACGACACAGAGAGAGAGAGAGAGAGACACACTCACAGGGAAAAGGAGAAACGCTGCTGTCAACAGGAGCCGGGGCATGGGAGCGTGCGTCCTTTCTGCCTACTACTACGACTGCTACTACTACAGCGGAGACGAGTCATGGGGGAGTGTGGTGTGGCAAAATTTATGCAAACCGACGTATGGCCAACAGGATGAGAAGCAGAAATATGCCAAGAGTTTTGTTTGTGGGGAAAGGACTGACTGTCGAGAATTTCCTGTGCTGGTGTGTGGCTGTGTCCTTTGGGTGTGGGCGGGTGGCACACACACACAGTGTATTAACTGCAGCTAAATCAAACTTTTGAACCAAGTTATGAATTATTTGCCATTGTGCAGCAGGCGAAACATGCCTTTGTCGCCAGGGCAAGGGCCAGGGCCAGAACCAGCCGGGGACCAGCCCAGCACCAGGACAGGAAGTTGCCTCTGACTTTTGCCTTCGCCGCCAAGGAAGGACGTACGATCCAGAGATCCTTTTTAGCATCACCTGTCTCTATGTCTCTCTGTGTGTGTGTGTGCCTGTGTGTGGGTGTATGTCGAGTCATCCTCTGCCTGCCTTTCCACGAGCTTTTGGGACCGGGCCAAGTCAATTTGAGCGGCATTTTGTTGCCATCCGTTGGCCCCCCCACAAACAGGAGAATCCATTCTTTTGGGTTCTGTTTTCTTCTTCTTTTCTGTTATTTTTTTTTTTCTGCCTAGCTGTGATGATTCGCCATTTGATTCCGGCCCCAGCCCCTCACCATCTGTGGCACGTAAATTGAATAGACAAGAAAAGCAAAAGACCAAAGTTCAGGGCAAGAGCAGAGCAGCAGCAGCAAAAAAAAAAATATCAGCAAACAAACAAAAACAGAGCAAAAAAAATCAAGGGTGAATTCAAGCAAAAATTAAGTGAAAATAATAAACCCTTGGAGCGACGGGGCAGGACACACACACACACACACACACAGTTCAGCCTGTGGCAAGGAGAGACCATTACACACACGTTGGCCACACTGCCACTGCCACCAGCTGGCATTACAGTTAATTAAAGGTGACCCAAGAACCACTACCCCATTACCACTCACTCCCCCTACCAGGGACAGACTTCTCTCTTCGCCACACACACACTGGGCCGGAAACTATAGAAAATTGAGTAAATTCGCAGGGAATTCTCGCCAATAATTAGCCTAAGAGTTTCGGTTATCGATTAGTGTGGTTTAAGGCGCCTTGTTTACCGATAACCAATTAACATATCGATTCTAGGGCTTCGTTTAGCTCAGAACTTGTGCAGTTTGGTTTTATGGAACTCTAGCCAAATGGTTTTAAAGTCTATTCCAAGTCCTACTTTGCAGTTAAAATGCTTCATTGAATCTATCGATAAATGTCCCAAAGCCCGTTCAATTAATTTGAGGGCAAATCCTTATCTGCAGCAGTTAACTATTGCAGCTGCAGCCCAGTGTTCTGTGTGGCAGGATGGGCTGCCACGGCTGGGTGGCAGGGGAGTCTGTGAGCCGACTGGAAACTTTGCAAATGAATGGCAGGGCATTGGAAATAATGAGCTGTATTTACATTTCAAAGCCCACAGACGCAGGCGAGCAGCAGCCGCAGCAGCAGCAGCAACAAAACTTTTAGCTGAAGGATTGAGTGGGGTCCTTAGGGTACTCTCCACCTCCACCTACGTCGCTATCGCCGTCTACGTCTGTGTGTGTGTGTGTGTCTCTGTCTATGTCTGTGTCTGTGTGTAAATGTCGCAGCTTTTCGTTTGGGTTTTGTTGGCATTGCATACAATTTGTTTTATGGCCATGGCGTGCACATTAAACGCGCACTTAATCACACGCACTGGGCGTGGCCCAGCTCTCTCTCTCTCTCTCATTCCCTGTGTCTATCCCCCGCCAACAACAATCGTCTGTGGCGACAAATCAAATTGATTTCACTCTGGATTTCGCATCTTTTTTTTTCTCTCTTTTCTCTTTCATTTCTGGGCTTGCTTCGTTGTTCGTTCGTTTCGTTTGCTTTCGTGCCTTATTAAATCACTTTTATTGCCATTGAAATGTGCAAAAGTTTTTTGTGTGCTGTTCAGAAAAATAAGAGACCAAGCGACCAGACCAAAAAAGACCCTAAAAACATACCAGACGACCATGCGGCGTATACGTAATGCATGTGGTCGAAATAATTCATATTTAAAGCAAAATTGGAATGGAGTGAAATGGAATTGAATAAAGAGCGGAATAGAGTGGAATGGAACTGGTTAGAGTGGGCAACAGTGAGCGGAACAGTGCGGAATGGGTAATGGAAATCCACAAATTAACCAAGGGATAGACACTCTTCCGGTCTGGTCTCCTTTTGCGCTTCAAGTGATTAATATTATATATAAGAAATATTATTTTCGCTCTGGTGAATGACTTTCAAACCCACTTTATCCGTTTGAGGTTACGGAATTATGGAATTGAAATGCAAAACAAAAATTCGCTTGTTTCTAGTCCCTATTTATGAAATTTCTTCTATTTGCAATGGAAAATCAGACGCTGGAAAGGCCCATGTGAGGGAAAAGTGTAAATTCTTGATTTATGAATTCCTTTACTTGCAACACATTCCTTGCAACATACCCGGCCGCGACAGCCCAGCCCCTGTGGAAAGTTAACCTAAGCCACAACACAATTTGTAATGAAATTTTTCAACAATTTCCCCGTCGTTTATCCCAGAATTTTTCTTGTGGCAGTGGCAGCACCGACCGCAGCAGCAGCAGCAGCATCTCAGCGAGGCGTGTAATTAAATTTTCATGCCACCTGCAGCTGCTGCTGCTGTTGCTGCTGCTACTGCTGCGGCATAGAGAGAAACCAAAGCAGCGTGCAGCAAGTGGTGGGGGCTACTGCATGGACCACTGACTGAATACAGAAGAATGGGCAAATGGCTGTGGCTGGGGGCAAGCATCAACGCCTCCAAAAATGTCGACTCAAAGCAGGCGGAAGTAAATGCAGCACTCTCCACTCCTCCACTTGTTTTTAGGGGCCAGAGCAGGCCTATATCGTTCTGTCAGAGATTTCGTAGGGCTCTCACAATCTACCCCCAACAAGCCACACCCAGAACCCCTCATAGACAGACTGTAGAAACATTTGCACGGAGCGAAAAATCCCCAGCTCGAAAGATGAAAAAGGAGAGAATGCCGTGCGAGCCGCGGGCATCGCGGACTCTGCTATCGCCAGATTGCTTTGATCGTTCCGGAAAGTTGGTTTATTACGAGAATGCAGCTGCTGGCATGCTGCAGCAGGAGGAAGTCCCTTGTGGCGTGCGCAAGGACAGGCCGGTGAAGCCCAAGGACGCACATGGCAAGCGCATGCTGCCGCCGGGCACACGTCCACCGGGACGTGTCCCAGGTGCCTTGGCCGCCATGGCACGCCGCACCGGCGGCAACAAGCCGACGCCCAGCGAGAAGCGTGCCGAGTCCGGCAAGGCCACCTTCTTCCATGTGCAGGGCCAGTCGTGGGAGTCGAAGGGCTTTGCCGAGCTCACGCCCACAGAGCTGGAGAGGATGCGGTCGGGTCGCCCCAAGAGCGCCGATGAAAAGCGGGCCGAACAGGCCCAGAAACAGGAAGAGCAGCGCGAACACACTGAGGAGACCGAACGGATCCGCAACTACTTTCACGCCATTGACGAGCAGCGGCGCGAGAAAGGAGCGCGAGCGCCAGCGGCAGCAGGATGTGGAGGCGGCCGACGTTGACGAGGAGCAGCGGGCGGAGGCGAAGCGCCTCAAGGTGTTGCACCACTCGCTGAATGCCAAATACGAGATGGACGAACGGGTGCGGGAGGCGACCAAGGCCATTTCGGAGGCCAAATGCAGCGCCATGTGGACGGCCCAGATACAGGAGCGTCGCCTGCTGGACCGCATCCAGGCCGAATATGATGCCCGTCAGGCGCGCAAGAATCTCGAGTTCAACAACAGCAAGTGGGGCACCGTCGAGCAGAAGGACGCGGCCGACGAGGACAAGCGCCGCCAGTTTGGTGCGGATGTCCGCCAGCAGATCCTCGACCGTGAGAAGATGCGCTACGTGGCCCAGGACCGTCAGAGGCAGGAGGCGCGCGAGATGCGTGTGGCTGTCGACGAATACAAGAAGGCGGAGGCCCATCATGTCCAGACCGTCTCCAAGGGCAAGCTCAACTATCGCGAGGAGCTGGACAAGTACTCCAAGATGCATCGCGAGTTTGTGCGGATGATGTGCCAGCAGGACCAGAGCGACGAGCAGCGCGCCTACGACTACCTGCTGCAGAAGGAGGCCAAGCTGCGCGAGGAGCGGGCCGAGATGAAGGCCCACCAGGCCGAGGTGAAGCGCCAGCGTGACGCTCTGTTTGTCGTACAGCAGAAGATTCTCGATGCCAAGGACAACCAGGACGAGATGCGCTTCATTGCCGAGCACGAGCGACTCGAGCGCAAGTACCGCGAAACGGAGCGCCTGGCCGCCGAAAAGGAGCGCCGCATCGCCGACGAACTGCGCAAGGGCAATCTCGAGCAGCTGGACCGCCTCAGCCAGATGAAGGCCTGCTACTATGCTCAGCGGGAGCGCGACAACAAGTTGATGCTGCAGTACCGTGCCGAGGAGGAGGAGCTCAGCAAGGCTGAGGCCGCGGCGGACAAGCTGAAGCGGGAGAATCTCCGCTCGGGCGTCGCCTGCCAGATGGAGGAGCGCGAAAAGGCCCGTCGCCGTGAGCTGGCCGCCGAACGTCTGGAGTTCGAGAAGGCACGCGCCGCGGAGATTCAACGCCAGACAGAGATCGATACGGTGATTGCCGTGAAGCTGGACGACCTGACCAAGCGTGGATGTCTACCGGGGAAAGCCCTCAATACGCTGAAGGGTCGTGTGGCGAATGCGGCGCACAAGAAGCTGGGGGCAGAGATGAGTTAAGCTTCTGCCACAAACACACACACATTACACTCATTTAAACACACACACACACATAAGTCCTCTCCATACACATGCACACACGCACACTTCAGAAGATGACAAATGGCACTAAGCACACACACAAACAAAACACACACACACACACACACAAGCGTGCAGATATATGTATATGTATGTAAGAGAATGCCACGAATTAAAACTTGAAGCATACTCTGCGGTTATGGAACTTTTTGTGGCAAAACGAGCAGGGTAGTGGGGGGGGGACGTGGAGGATGCTGGAATCCATCTACTGTATATAATGTCAGCGGCAGTGACAGCAGCACAACTCAACAAGTTACCACAGACACAGAGAGAGGCAGAGGCATGGGCAGAGGGAAGCCGCTCATTAAATCCGCAAAACGAAAGCACAAATTACTGCTGATAAAATACATGCCAAAGAGGGATTTATCGTTGCAACTTGCAACTAATAGGAAACTTTGTTGCTGCAAGAACAAACATTCAGAAGCGGCAGGCGGAGTAGTTCTATAATTGGGATTTGCTCAGCGAATAAGACAGTCGGGGATTATGGGGTAGAGCAGAGCACAAGCACGGCCCTTTTTTCGCTGCAAAAATTACCCATAAGCAAAGGGACACAGCAGGAGAGATCACCGCCTACGAGTGATATTTATTTTACTACAATTAAATTTAATCAACACAAAATATACCCAGTCCGATAGCAAAAACAACAGGGCGAGCAACTGAGCAGAGACACTCAAGTCAAGCATCAATGTGCCTCCATCCCAAGAAGAGAGAAAACTCTCCGCTCTCCAGCCATCAGAGTGGTTTTTTTTTTTTGCGTAAACTCAAAGTTGGTGGAGATTAATTGAGTTGAACTATACCACCCCCCGCCCAAAAGTCGTTGTACTTGCAGCCAAAGTCTGTGGCTAATATGTCTTTGGTGGCACAGTGGAGCACAGTGGGACAGTGATCAGATTATTTAATTTACTTAAATTCCTTTCAAGTGAAATAAATTTCGCATGGGCCGATTCTGATTTTTGGTCAACAATTTTTGGCACACAGAAAATGTTGCTGCTGCCATTGATGGGTTGAGTGGTTTAAGCTCTTAACCCATGACTGAATGTTGAAGGCATGGCAACGTGGGGCTGGGGCGGTGGCCTAATGATGCAGAAGGAATATTACCCTTGAATGCCATGTCCTTGGGGAACGGATGGACAAGGATCCATCTATGCTCTATCTCGCTCTCGCTCTCACTCGCTCTCTCTCTCTCTTTCCGCCTCTGCTCATTATAATTGCAACCAAAATCGTAGCATACTTTTCTGGGGCTTTTCATTCGACGAGAAGCAACAAAGAAATGAATGGCCAAAGGATCCGGCATCCGTATTCGCATTTTGACAGCCAGCCAGCCAGACAGACAGGGAAACAGAGGGACAGCAGGGTGGGCTTCGCAAATGGGGGGGATACATTCATGTGTGCGTGTGTGTGTGTGTGTGTGGCAGAACAGAGAAAAGAACAGAGAACAGAGGGAAAACAAACAATAGTAAAACTGATTAAGTCGAAGGGAAAAACCACATCAAGCTAAACGATGATGAAGAAAAGACCAAAAAGATTACAACAAAACCGTTGAACAGTGAATGCTGCTGCTGCTGCTGCTGTCTCTGTCTCTCTCTATCATCCTCTCTTTCTCTGACTGGACACAAAAGAGGAATCACCAGAGGGATGGTACGAAGCAGTAAAGTAAAAATGCGGGCCAAGGATAGACACACACACACACACACACACAGCTACACGGACGACTGGTACTTACATACATATGTACATACATATGTATGTATCTATGTATCCATGTGTCTTTGTGTTTTTGCGTATCTATGGGAATGGTCACGAGAAATGAAATCGAAGCAAAATTCGTAACATCGACTATATATATACTGCCATATAGAATAATTGAAAGGATATGTACAAAAAGGAGGAGTCATCGTGGCTGCTGCGACAATTTGTTAGATATGATAGTAATGCCACGTCCTTCCTTCCCTTCCCTTCCCTTCCCTTCTTTTTTTCTTCACCAACAATGATGGCAAAATTAGTCATTGTGCTGGACTCCTGCTTCTGCTCCTGCCATTTGCATATGTGTGTGTGTGTCCTGTGTCTCTCTTTCTCCCTCCTGCTGTCTGCTGTCTGCCGTGTGTCCTAGTCCTAGTCCTAGTCCTGACAATTATGTACAATTTACTTTGCATAACACTCGAGTGCAGAGCAGAGGTTTAAAGCCAGCAGCACAGCACAACAACATAAGCAATAGCCAGTAACTAGTTAGCATATTTGTTGTTCCTGGGGGTCCCTCGGTCCTTTGGTACAAGCAACCACACCCCCACCACCCACCCACAACGAAAGAATTCCCTGAGTAAATTCAACAGAGGCAAAAAGTTAACCAACGAAAATATCTAAACAAAAGTACAAAAAAGTTGATGGCAGGAAATTTTAAGCTGTGGCCGGAATGGCAAATAGAGAGAAAAATAGAGATAGTATTTGTGGGGTTCCTCCCTCGTGGGTCCAATGGATAAACACACGCATAAATCTGAGTCCTCCCCCCCCCCAAAAGTGTGTGTACAAAACATTTGCCACAACTTTGGCTCCCTTCTGCGACTGGTGCTGCTGCTGCTCCGCTTGAAAATATTCGTATGCAAAAATCTATTTGAATATCATCATGGAGAGATCTCTCTAGCTTTTTTTAGAACCTCTTACTACTATTCTTGGGACATCAGACAACTAGGAGTATGATTGCTTTTGGCTTTTGGTCAACTTTGCTGCAAAAAGTTTTTTTTTCTGGGGCTTCATCTGGTGACGAGTGCGACGTATGCAAATAAGTGATGGAAATATTCAACTGAGATCTGGATGTTTGGGGAAGAGAATCGGAGATAGAGAGCGGGAAGGAAAGATGGTTGAGCTGTGCTGAAAAGATATCCACTAATAAATAGATCAGATATTGCATCAGGGCATGTCCACGTGTTTCCATGACAAAAACCGATGACATCTCTTGCATATCGCGTATGGATTACTCTTAATAAATGAAGAGTACAAAAATTAGGTGGTACATAAAATACAAATAGAGCAGTTAAAAAAAAATTAAATAAAGTCGGGAAAACTCTTAATTGGATTTTTGTTCGGCACCGAAGCTGTTAAATATAAAGAGGAAAGAACCCTGACAAATCGAACGTAATATTATGGTATCCTTCTCTCATGAAGAGGGGCTAAAGATTTGAAGAAAAGTGTATGGGGTGGTTGGTGGGTTGGTGGTGGGTGCGCTTCCAAAAGGTGCTCTTTTTTTCTGTGTTGGAAAAACTCAGGTGAAAAGTGTGCGATGCGATGCGATGCCTTGCGATTGAGAGTGAGAGCGAGAGCGAGGGAGAGAGCGTTAGAACGAACCAGTGATTGATTGGTGATTGAGTGATTGAAGTGAAAGGTGGTTGAGTGACAGGCTGCTCCCGTATGCTGGGCTGGTGATGGTGCTGGCTGGCTGCATCTTGTGGCAGGCAAAATGGCAGTGTATGTGTGTGTGTGTGTGTGCTGCAGGCTACAAAACCAAGAAACGGACTGGGAAAAAAACAAAAGAAAATTCTTCAAGATGTGCAAATTCTTTTGTGGGGCAACAATGATATATATGTATTTTCTTTTTTTTTTCTTTGAATTATTGGTTGGATTTTTCTCTCTGATTTTTTTGTTTGTCTTTCGTGCTGATTGTATGGATTGCATGGATCCTTGGATATCCAGATTTTGTGGTGGATTTTCGATGGATTTTCTTTCTTATTTTTTTGTTTTTTGTTTTCTTTTTTGCTAACCTTGTGGTGTGGGATGTTTTGCTTTTGTGGGCAATTTTGTTGTGATTTTGGTTGCATTTGGTTTTTGTTCAAATAGTTTTGAGATTTTTGATTGATGATTGGTTGGTTTTGATTTTGTTGATTTTTGATTTTTGCGATTCTTTTTTGAGCGATGATTTTTTTTTTTTTGGCGGTGGTGCGGGTGGTGCAATGGTGAGTTTTTGCTGAGTTTTTTTTTTTGTTGATCGATTGCTTTGTACAGGTGTTAATGAGACAGTAGTAGTTATCGAATATCGAGTATCGAATTTTGAGTGTTTTTTTTTTGTTTGTTTTTTTGATTTAGAATTTCTCCGATATGCTATAGATGCGCTTTACGCTCACGCACTTGCGTCGCAGACGCTCGCACTCGATCTCCCGAAAATCGGCATGTGATGTGGCCGCCAGACCGCACCCAGAAATGGAGTCCGAGTGTCCGTTGGTTGAGGCCGACGCTCCCGTCGCTGTGCCAATGTCGTCTATGGCTATGTGATGGATGCGTGGCAGCAATGCGCTGATATTCGGCTCACTGCTGTGCACCGTCGACGTCGTGCCGCGCTTTGAGGATGGTGGACTGTTGCTGTTGTAGGAGAGATCGTCGTCGTCGTCCTCCTCCTCCTCCTCGTCGTCGTCCTCCTCTTCGTTGTCGTAGAGCTCCTCCTGGTGCTGCTGGTGCTGCTGTTGCTCTTCTTCCTCGCACTGCGGACAGCCGTTGTCGCTGCTGATCAGCTCCTCGTCGTCCTCGTCCAACACGGTGTGTGCGTGCGACTGATGGCTGATAATCGCACGCTTCAGCTCCAGGAGCAATGGGGAGGGCGCCTGCAGCTGGTGCGGTGCCCCAGTCGGAGGCTGGCAGTCGAAGAGGCTCGTGGATGATGCCTCAGTGGGTGGCACCACCGGCAGTGGCTGATGGGTGATCACTCCTCCGCCGAGCAGACTATGCCCCGTGCTGGCCCCGGCCTCGGGGTAGATGCGATTGTCCGAGTTCGTCGACGAGAACTTCGAGAGCAGCGACTTGGCGCTGGCCTTGTTCTTCAGCTGCTGCTGCTGCAGGTAGTAAAAGTCGCGTGGCAGCGACGATGTGGCATGCAGCGGATCCTCCGGATCGTAGTAGCCCAAAGCGGCCGGACGAAAGAGTCCCGGTGTGCTCAGTGAGTGCTGCTGCTGTTGCTGCTGTTGTGAGGCCTCCTGTGAATGGGAGTGTGTGTCCTGGTCGTACGAATCGCTAATGACACTCGCCGTCGAGGCTGTGGGCGTGGCTGTGGTGCTGCCCAGCGTCGACTGGGAGCCTGAGGAGGCTGCTGCAGCGGCAGCGGCGGCGGCAGCAAATTGGGCGCCCAGCAGGGGCGTTAGACCCGCTAGGAACTGTTCCTGCTGCTGCTGCTGGCGCTGTTCGTCGAGTTCGCGGCGATAGGCCTCGATCTGGTCGCTCGGCGTTGGGGTGTTGCTGTGGATGCAGCCTTGAAAGAAATCCAATGCTTCGTACAGGATAAAACACAGGCCCAGGACAAGAAATGTCTCCATCATCAGGAATTGAAACCCATTTGGAGAGAGCCCGACAGCGGAAAAAAAAAATTATATATATATATACAGAGAAGAGTGCCAAAACGAAACACGGAAACGGAACGGTACGAAACGAAACGGAACGGAACGGTACGCAACGAAACACGCACCAAAGGAGAACGAAACACCGCAAATCGCGCGAAACGATTACCGTTTTAGGAGTCACTCTCTTTCTCTTTGTTTGTTTTTCTTTTTTTTTTTGTATCTTTCTGTTTAGATTTCGTTCTTAAATTGAATTTTGTTGCTTTTAACACTTTGGCACTTCATTTCCATTCATTTGTTGCTTTACATTTGCCCCTTTGCTCGTTCTCTCTTTCTCTTTTGTTTGCATTCCTTTTTCTTTTACTTTTTGTTGTTGTTGTTGTTGTTTGTCGTTTGTCGTTTTATCCTTGACTGAAATTGAAATTGAAACTGAAACTGTGTGAAGAGCGGCGGCCTTTGCCTCTTTTGTTATTCAATGCAAATTAATTTCAAATTTGTTTCTTGTCGTTTTTGTTTTCATTTGGTTTTTGTTTTTGTTTTTTTGGTTTGTTTTTTGTTGTGCGTATTTTTCATTTAATTTGCATATAATTAAATAATATTAAACGTAAAGGCTTTTTCCCTTTCATCGTACCCATTAATTTTTTTGTTAATTTTTAAAGAAACTCTTGCTATATATATTTTTTTTTTTGTTCTTTTTTTATAGCGTGTGCGTGTGGTTGAAATAGAAACGAAACGAAATGGAACATTGGTACAGTTACAGGCACAAGCGCACATACATTGAGAGACACATACACATACACATAAATACAGTGAGGTACATAACGATATACATACATATACAACAAATACTATTTACTATATACAGAGCAGATCTCTCTGGCAAGAGGAAGCTGTGTGGCTTTTAATTCATTTTTGGTTTTTTTTTTGTTTTTTTTTTTCTTTTTTTGCGTGCGTTTTGCGTGATTCTTCTATCAAGAGATTGTGTGTGTGTGTGTGCGCGTGTGTGTGTGGCATTTTCAGCTGTGTGTTTGCTTAAGAAATAAAATGAAGGATATTCATAAAACAAACATAAAACTAAACCCCAAGGAAATGGCCACAACAAAAGAGAGAGAGAGAGACAGAGAGGAAATTCTTAGAGCCAACAGAGAACTGAGAGAAGAAAATCGTTTGGCAGTAGGAAGTAGGTGGGGAGAGGCTGCCAAGGTCACTCTTTCAACCAGAAATATATAGAATGGAGAACTTTATGCCACATGCTCCATTAAAAACTATTTCCCACATAGTTTCTGCCGAGTTAGTCGCCTTTTAAAGCAGACGAGTCCTTGGGTTCCTACTATCGATAAATAATCGATAAGCAGCAAAGAGTCTGGCAACTCCGGCCGAGGCAGAAATAACCGTAAAAACATTCAGAGAATGGCAGCTCATTCGTTATTCATGGGGGAAAAAACAAAATGTGAAGTTGTTTGGAGTTTGCTTATGCATTGAAAATTGTATACTATTTTCCGTTCCTTTTCTCTCTCTCTCTCTCTCGTCTCTCGTCTCTCTACATTGATTGGCTTTTCTCCTCCTGCTGCTACTCCACCCCTGCATCATTTTCCGCAGATTGTTTACAGCCATTGCCTTGTCTTCTTGTGCATCGATTGGTACATCGGTGTTGCTGTCATTATTATTACGATTATTGTCTGAATGGAGAGAGGATAGCGCTGGCCCAGACCCTGCCACTGCCCTACTGATGGCTGGCTGGCCGTGTGGCAGATAGATTTATTTATTGTTTGTTGCACACACACACACACACATATCCGTATCCGTATGCATTGGGGAATTGAAATAGTTTCGAGTTGCTTCACTGTCGATATTTTTGATAAACTGACGCCATAAAAACTAAATCGAAATCAAAGTGAACATGGCAATTGGAAACTGCAACGAAGCAAACAGTTTAGTGTCTGTATGTGTGTGTGTGTGTGTGTTTACAACAGATTTTTAACCTCTGACCTCGATTGATATTTACAGCCATTTGACTGACATCAAAAGTCATAATAATCATAAAATAAAACAGTAATAAAAGGGTGGAAAAACCGAGCGCTTTTCATGTTAGCACAACCCTCTAGATCCGCACCGTATCCGCCACGCACACCCCCTTTTTTTTTTTTTTTTGTCCTGCCACCTCATTCTTGTGCGGTGCCACAGGAGGAGGCAATGATGCGGAAAAGGGCAAAACAGAGACCGACTCCTGCTCTATATGCTATTCCCCTCCCCAGCCTTTTTTGCTCCCCATCAAAATTCAGAACGTGTCCTTAGTTATTCGCCATGCCATCGGCCGTGGCTAAGTCCCTGGTTTCAGGATGCGAAATGGACACCAGAAACGGCGATGAACGACTCACAGACGCGCCATGCATAAGCCGCGAAACGGATTTAGCCAAACACACAGTACATCAACAATGGCCAGGGGGTCGGGGGCTAAACATCACCCCCTTGGAATCAGAATAAACGCTCACAAGACACTTTAAAGCACATTAAAAGAAAAAGAAAACTTAACTAACGCCAAATCAAATTTGGAGGGAGTTTTTATCCGTAAATATCTAAAGTACAGCCTTGATCTATTAACACAAAAAATTTTCCATAAGAGCAAGGCTGCATTTTTTTTTGATACGAGATTTTGGATGATTTATGCGATCAATTTTAGATGAATATTAATCTGTGGATAACATATTCTAAAAATAAATGAAAGCATAAGTTAAATGGGGGAATACCCTAGGGGGATTGCCCTAGGGGCATCCCCTTAGCCTGTGGCTTTTTAAAGATGTGCGCGAATCACTTTTGCAGTGGATGGAATGCTTAAGCATTCGAAGTGTATTTTTTTGCTTGAATAAATTTCTCATTTCGATTTGTGGGATGTCAATGGAATGGTAATTAAATTTTTAATGCGTGTGTGTTTGTGTGCCACGAAGGAGGAAGAGGAGAAGGAAGAGGAGAAGCAGCCCCTGAAGGAATGAAAAAACTTTTTGCTGCTGCTGCTTTGGAAACTTCAAACAAATTCCAAGTAATTGCACATTGAAATTGACAGAGAGACAGAGGGAGAGTGTGGAGAAAGCAGACAGAAGCGAGGAGACGAGAGCGCGTAGGAAAGAACTGCAGCAGCAGCAGCAGAAGCAGCAGCAGTGTCTGGGCCAAGTTAAGGGCACATTGTTATGCCCACGTTAAAGTTTACATGGAATTCGCCACCCACCCACTCCCCGCAGCCATTCAGCTGGCAGGCTTCGTCCCTGGGTGTTTTCCTCTCTGTGGAAACTTGGTCAAAAACAACAACAAGATGCTAACGAGCGGCACACAAACGAGAGGTAGAGAAAGAGAGTGGGTGGGGGGAGGTCAGCTTAAAATTGGTATCAACAATTTAATCATTGAAAGCCATTAAAAAAAAATAAAAAACAAAAACAAGTAAAAGCTATTTTTTCTCCGTTTAAGCGGCACAACTTTCCCCACCTTCATCGCTATAACTCTCCCTCGCTCTCTCTTTCTCTCTCTATTCACTACATTCTTTTACTGTAATTGCTCTCTCTCTCTCTCTCTACACACAATGCAACTCTGATTATGGTCGCTGAAGAAGAGGGATAGGTAGAAGCAGGAAGTTGCCATTAATTTCATTCCCGAATGCAGAAGGTTTTTTTTTATCAATGAGTTTCCGATTATGCCGACAAAACGGTATCTTAAATTGCAGCAAAAACTGTAAAAATAAAATGTACAGCTCAAACGGTGCATTTAAACTGTAGCTGAAAGAGCGCTGAAGAGCGCATTTCAAACTGCAACTCAATACTTTGCTGCATTTTTTAAATCTTTATGCAAGTTTCAGACATAATTCCCAGGGTTTTCTGTCACGGCTTTACTTCATCACATTTTGCTGCACAATATCCCCGAGTATTTCCCAGGCTTTTGCACTGAGTTTGGCCTTAAAAAAAAAACAACAAACAAAAAGAAGAGGAAACAACAACAGAACCAAACCAAACAACGTTAAGGCTTTGACCTGCTACTGCTGCTGCAGATGGGCTGGCTGCTCCAAGTGAAGGTTATATTTCAACAGCAACTGTCATGCAGCATGCAGCATGTAGCATGTAGTAGCATGTGGAATGTGGAATGTGGCTGCAGTGGCAGTGGCAGTACTTTCTTTACGGCTATGGCTGGTGCTGGTGCTGGATACTGCCACTGCCACTGCCACATCCACATCCACTTCCACTTCATTGTGCGGCAGCCATCCAGGCGAGTGTGCTGCAAGGGGTGAGGTGGTGGTGCTGCTGCCTGGTGGTGGCAGCAACAAAAAGTAAACCAACATAAGTGTTGCGTCGTTCGTTATTGTTATGGTGGGGGCCACCAGGCCACAGCACACGAGGGATGGGGGCACACGGACACGGACCTTAGGCCGAGGGCAGGTCATGTTAACCTCTTTTTACTGTGCCTCTGTCTCTGTATCTGTCTCTGCCTCTGCATCTACGATTGCTTCTGTTGCAACATCAATTTTTAAATGCTTTCCGCCCTCCGTGCAGCAGCAACCTTGCCCTTGCCATATGCCACATGCCGCACAGCCAGAGTACCAACAGCAGCAGCAATTCTGACAATTTTGAAACAATTACAACAAACTCAATGAAACAGAATAAATTGAATTGGCGAGATGGGGCCCTGCACTGGGATAGACAACAGACTCCTGGTGTGTCCTGCAATTGCAATTTGTGTAATTTACATTCACGAGTGGACCACAGAAACCAACGGAAACATGATCATTATGCCACGCACTCTGCGGTCATCGCAGGTCCCTGGGGGCAGGCGTCCAGTCATGAATATATCTATCATCTGTTCATCTGTTTTGGTATTCAATTGAATGCCACTGCCCCTTGCAGTGTGCCAGGGGGGCAGCAGCAGCAGCAGCAGTGGCAGTGTCAAATTCATTGAATTGAATTATTCACAAACGCCCCATCCAGCACTGGGAGTGCATTGCATTCCAGTGCCTGGCATCCGATTTCCTCCGTTAAAGTCTGTCGTTGAGGTGGGATTATGAATCGAATGGAATCGATATCTGCCTCTGAATTTCCACACAAATTAATGGGAAATTAAACAAAAAGAATCGCTGCAAAAGAGCTTTAAGTTGGCAGATTTTAATGGGGTGGGAAATGGGAGGGAGGGAAGCTGGCAGCTGCATTCCCATTCTATCATCGGGCTGCGGCATGCGGCATGCGGCTGGCTGTTAACAACTTTTCAAGTTTGTTTTCGTTCAATTTGCTAACCAAACAACTGAACCATTAAGAACATCTCTACAGCAGAAGAAGCAGCACCAGGAGGAGGCAGGAGGCAGCCACACGAAGAGTTCAGTTCATCTTCAAGTGCAGCCCGCGGCGGATTCTGCCACGCTGTGATTTTGCGGCCAGAGCTCTCGCTCTCTCTCTCTTTCTCTGTCTCTCGGAATAATAAAATATTAATCAAAAAGAGATAGAGAGAGAGAGGTAGAGAGGGGGAACACTTTAAGACGGGCAATGGAATGTGCTGCATGTTGCATGTTGCATATTTTTGCCTTTATTTTTCATACAATATATCCATATCCTTTGAATTCAAATTCCATACGTTCCCACCCATTTCGCCTCTCTCTCTCTCTCTCTCTCTCTCTCTCTCTCTTTTTAATAAATGCAAAGTATGCATATATGGATTTTATTTTATTTCCCATACTCTGCCAGCCTTGCTGCAGGCAGCAGCAGCAGCAGCAGGTCCTGCAGCAGATCCCAGTGATGTTTGCTTTTGAGTTTCTTGCATCGCTTGCCTCACCCCCCAACCCCTCCGCACTTTTGCGCAATTTCTTTCTTTCCTTTCCTTTCCTTTGCATATTCCATTCATTCTTTCACCCGTTGGTCATTAAAAAATATGAAATTTCATGTGGGCACAGAGCACACATGCAGCATGTAGCATGTAGCATGCAGCATGCGGCCACCCATACGCTCAAAAGAACACTTAACTGAATTACAGTTCTTCTCTTCTGTTTTTTTTTTTACATCGTTTTCATCGGGAAATCTGTTTGAATTGAATGGCCACACAGACAGACAGGCAGGATGGTTTTGGGGTTGGGGGTGTTGGTGTTGGTGGAGGTGGAAGGCGACAGCTGCTGGCCTCCAAGCACTCCAATGGTTAAGGCTTAAATGTGTGTGCTTTGCCGGATTCATGCGTTTCAATATTCCCGATGAGCGAAACGACCGCCCGCACGCCCCTCCCCGCCACAGGACTCGTCAGCATGAGACATCCACAGCCAATTCATTTGGCCTTTCTTTTGCCCGCCATTTGGCTGTGGCTGTGGCAGTGGCAGTGATGTTGGCACGAACGACAATCGTCTGTCGAGTATTTCAGTGGGGGGGATACCCCATCCGCATCCCTTGTGCCATAATAATCCAAATCTGAATCCGAATCTGGTAATCTGTTCGTTTCTTTCGATTCGCTGATGAGAATTTCCCTGCCCGGCATTGTGTAAACAATGCACAAGCATATTAATCGACCAATTATCGCTCATTTATCATATTATTAGAACACACAGAAATAAATTCGAATTAAAAGCAAACCATTTATAACCCAACGGCGTTGCAGAACCATTTTTCTATGTAATAGGTTCACAAACACAAAGCCACCAACAATTGAATGGAATTTTCTCCGATCCATCCACCTTTTCCCTTCAATCCACACACACAGCCACATTTCAGTGTCAGGGGCTGCTGTTGCTGCTGCTGCATTATTTGACGGCCATTGAAAAATGTTTGCCACAAAATGAAATGGCCCAAAAAGGAGCGGAGAAGCTGCTGTCAAATCTGCTGCGTTATTACATTTGCCATTGAAGATGAAGGACCTTTTGGTCCTTGTCCCCACCACCACTCTGACACACACACACACACACACAAAGGTTAAGCGGTGCGGATGAGCAAAAAGTTGCACAAAAATTGACAAAATATAAATAAAATATGGTGCAAACAATGATTGCTGCCCCGATGCCTCTGCGCTATGGTTGTTTCGGGCGAGACATGTGACAGAAACAGATGTGCACCCGCAGGTGAGTGGGTTTATGGGGCAGACAGGAGGCAGGTAAAGCAAGATGGAGGGCCCGTAATATCGTTCTGGGGGGATAAGTATTGACACAAGTGGAAGGACCCAATGGCGTGACGGAGTGTAGCAAACAAATGTGAAAGAGTGAAGAACGAGAGTCAGGGAAGCCTGACAGTTGCCAGGAGTTGCCATCGTTATACATACATACGTACATATGTATATCCTTCAATTGGCATTTTACAATGATGACGTAATTGATTTTTAAGCAAATACAAATACACTTTGTGAGCGCATAAAAAGAAAAGGCGAGAGAGAGAGAGAGACACACACGAGAGACGGAATAAGAAAAGATTTCCAAATAAATAAAGCGAAACGTGCAAACATCGATGACATAGCACATGGAAGTGGAGCAGGATAGAGAGACAGAAAGAGGGAGAGAGCAGAGTAAATCAAGTAAAGAGCCAAAGAAAAAGGAAACCCAAAATGGAGACCAACAGGAACGTGCCACACACACACACACTCACACACACATCGTGGACAAACTGCAGGTGGCAGGAGAGTGGCAGCGAACGTCTGAGGTGCGTGTGTGGCAGCCACCAGCCAACAGCCACTTTTGAGTGCTTGTACAACGGGCACGACTTTTCCTTTATTTACACTTCTGCTCCGCCCCATACATCAACACAAAGGGAAATGCTCGTATAAAAAAGAAAAAAACTGCTGCGACCTGGGACCAAAGAGATCGACCCGTGCCGTGATTGAAGCACTTTTACACGGCCACAAATCAATGCAATTGCAATTGAAACTGGCAGAAAAAAAAACCATATCCAAACAGTTGCCAGATTTTCTGGGGGATAAGTAAGTATTTTCCATACACGTAACATTGGTAGAGATTTTCAAAAATAATTGGCGACAGATGCCAGCAATCATTGGAAAAATATAATCATAAATACATTTATTGATGGGTAAAACTTCATTAAATTGTTTGGTTACAATTGTTTGGACCACATTTACTTTCAAGAAAAAGCTATCAAAAAGTGGCAGAGAAACTAAATTCCCTGAAGGTATATCTTTAATATGCTTCAAAAATAATCACATGGCTAAAGAACCTTCTTTGAGGGTCGGCTGTGGCAATGGCTTGTGCATATTTCCCGTTTTTGTTTCCACCAAAATCAATTGAAATAAAAATCAAAAACATAGACAGGAATACTCTGTGGAATCGGCCATAAATATCCACTTTAAAATTAAATCACTTCGTGTCTGTTGTAGTAGCTACAATATATTGACCATAACCTACTTAAACGCACTGTAATTTCCCAGCTGAATTTCACTTTGTGGCGCCAGCGCTTAGCTTTAAGCATTTTGAGTTAATCATAAAATTGGCAACTTCAACATTGGATATGAAAACAATGCCATTTCCACCAAGTGGAAAACCAAGTTTGAATGTATTTGTGTGTTTTAGTGAGTGTATTTGTGAGTGTCTTGAGGTCAAAATGCTGTTCGTGAAAGCCCGAGTGTCCGTGCAGTGCCACAGCCACATGCTCTCTCTGCGTGTGCTTTATTAAATTAGATGCATTTGCATTTCCCAGCAAAGGGATTCAGGAGGTGGAGTCTATTGATGCCACACAAGAGTTGTGACAAACAACAACAGCCCCAAAATCATAGGCACAATTAGTCGCAATATAGTCGCTTCTGTTAACTGGGGGATTCCAACAAATCGTATAACAAATTGGAACAGATAGACTCGCACTCGCTGTGTAATAAACACATTATGCATGAGAGGACGGCAACATGCAACATGATGATGATGATGATGATGATCTTTCCATTGAAATAGTGATTCAATTATGGGCAGCTCCCCTCAATACTGAGAACAATACGAATACTAATCTCAGGCCAGTGTCCCTCTTCCTTTCCCTCTCTGTCGCTCTCTCTGCCTTGGTGTAAATTCTGCAATCTGCAGTAGGGCAGGAATCAATCAAAATCTGAATACCAAAAAGGCAGACAAAAGAATAAGTGGAAGAGGAGAGCTTTCTTTTTAATTGTGAACAGATTTAATTATGCATGTGCATAAATTTATTTGAAGATTTGAACTTCATTGCATTTTTTGGACAAGAAACTAATTCCAATTTCAATTTATTGCGTCTGGCCAAGAAGTTCTTGGTAACTCTTAATATTTCAAAAGAGTTGAAAATATAGCATCAATTCAAATGCCATAGAATATGTTAGTGTATATCTAATTAGTTGATAGTTGATAATTATCAATTTATTTATCCAACTAAAATTAAAGCTGTTAAGAAGAGGACATATTGCAAATAGTTATGCCCTAAAGCTGTTCAAGTTGAACGAAAAGTTCGGCAAAGGATCTTCTACTCTACCCAAAATGAGGTCTTAGAACTGCAAAGAAAACCTCCGTTTGATAGTCGCTATATGGCAATAATTCTAATGGATTATTTCTAAATGTTTCGAAAAGCAGAGAGGAAAGAAAAAAGTCCAACAGGAAATTCCTGAGGGAAATGGTGGAAAAAATAAGTTAAATTTCTTGCCCATTTAAAGAATGGGCTGCCATTATGGGAATATGTATGGGCAAATTAATAATCATTGATTATGATGTGGATGATGCTATCACACACACACACACACACACACACATATATATATGTATATATATATATATATATATATATTACTATTGTTGTTGCTATTGCTTTTTTTTATTGCAATTTCTATAGCTTCCCCCCGCTACTGACGACCGTTTCTTTATGTGCCATTCCCCATCCCACCGCTAGTTCTTCATGCTCATTTTCATTTCTCGTTTCTCTCTCGTTTTTTTGTTTTTCCCTCTTTTTGTGTGTGTTTCTTTTTATTTGCCAGATTTCTTTTATTTTTGTGTCCCTTGTGTTTGCTTATAACATTTATTTGTTATATGTTTTTTTTATTGTTGTTTTGCTTCTACAACACACACACACACGTACATCACAGGCAAACAAATAAACACGCACACACACACACACACACACACCCTATTACCGTTTCTTAAGATTTACTTTTATTTTCTTAAAATTTATTTTCGATTTTTTATTAGTATTATTTGCAGCACTTCGTTGGTCACATTTAACATTGAACAGGAAAAAAAATATGAGAAAAAAAAACAATTTTTAAATGCAACGAAAAAAAAACGCTCTATTTTTTTAGTTGGAGGATTTTTTTTTAATTGTAACACACGTGTTGGTTTTTTTTTTTTTTTTTTTTTAGGCGCGCGTTAACGGATGCGGCATTTCTATTGTGCGTTTGCTTTTAGCGGTTTCTTCTTGTTTTCTTTCTGCTAATTGTTTGGTTGGTTTTTCTCTTGCATTTTTTGTGTGGGTTTTGTTGTGCACTTTATTCTTATCTTTATTTTGTGGGCATTCTTTTGAAATTTTGTTCTTGCTTTATGTGTTCGTATTATTGTTTATTTTATTGTTGCTCATTTGCGTTCTTCGACTTTGCCTTTTGTTATTCTTGTTCCTTCGCCTCTGCCCGAAACTTCCTTCTCTTCGTTTTGCTGATGCTTTTGCTATTCTTCACATTCAACTTCAACTTTAACTTCATTCTAATCTTGTGCATCTGCCTGCCGTTCTTCTTGTTTGCATTTGCATTTGCCGCTTGCTCTTCACTTCGCTCTTTCTTTCGGCTTTTCTGTTTCTGTCTCTGTCTCTTTTCGTTGCTGCCGCTGCTGCGGCGGGCTGTCTGTTGTAACTGTAAATGTTGAGTGGGGAGCCCCGTGTTACCGTTTGCCGCGCACGACGACCGTTAGACGCCCGTTTTGGAAACAGACTGCGGCGCCCATCAGCAGCAGCGAGATTTATCCCGTTAAAGAAGATATCTTTGCCCTGCTGCTGGCTGCTGGCTGCTGCTGCTGATGCCGACCGAAAGCCGAAAGCCGACCCCGAGAGCCGAACTAGAACGAAGTCTGGGAGGCTGGTTGGCGCGTAACTTTGCTGCTGCTGCCTGCCTTCCTGCCTGTAGTTTTTGTTGCTGCTTTTTCTGTTCCACTTCTTTTTTGCTGCTGCTGCTGCTTCTTTTGCCGAAGCAACGCTCCTTCGCTCTTTGGCTTGCCACACTGCCGACCGCTGCGCTCTTTGGTGGTGAAAAGCTCTCAATAGTGTCCGAGAGAGAGAGAGCGAAGCAGGGAGGCTGTTTCAATAAAGTGAACATGCACGATCATGCACTGAGTGGCGGCTTAAGAGCGTAGAAGCAATGGGAGAAGATTGTGTGAAGTGATTAATAGCTAGATCAGCGGAAATATGGCACAAAAAAAAGAGTGCAAGAGCAAAAGGGAGAGGATGATTTTTATGAATTATTTATTATTTATTGCACCTTTATTGGTGCATTGGCAGAAAGTTTTCTGAGGCGACAGACAAAAATATGACGACGAGTTAGAGGTTATAGAAGTATTCTATTCATTGTGTGAGAGCGCGCGACAGTACGCACTAAAAGTACGAATACAGCTGAAAAAAAAACACGTCTACATTAAGCGGACGGATTCCAACAACATTTCTCTACACTAATTGCATTAAAATAAACTGCTAACTGGCACAGATCTCTTGTGTAACAACATTATTCAGTTTCAGATAAAAAAACAAAACAAAAAAACACTTAATAACAAACAACAATATTATGGGCGCTCTCTTAAATTGTAAACCGCACCACACACGCATCCCTCGCGCTCTGGCTCTCTTTGTGGTGAGTTTTTGGCAAGCGGCGCCATCTAGACTGAGCTTTACACCACCCCAAAAAGCACGCACTGCAAACAACCGTTAAAAGTCGAAGAAGGCAGCAAAACGTAAGGAAAAGGGTGATTGAGTTCATATAATGGCCATGGTATGTCTGTGGCATGTGGCATGTGGCATGGTAGCATTGGAGTGTCGGTCATTAAGCCTCTCACACACAACCACACTTCAGAGGTAGTGGTGGTGGTGGGGAGTGGCAGGGATCCAAGCTAATTCGAACGAAATTAGGCAAACATTTAATGAAGCAATTAGCAGGATTTTGACCATGCAGCTGCTCCCCACACAGAACCAATCCGATTTCTACGCCTACATCTGCTCCTCCTCCTGCTCTTGCTGCGGCTCCTGCCCTGGATATCCGTTTCCTGTTTAGGCCACATATATATGGCCATATATATCCGTGCAACTTCCGCTGCACGAGGCGTGAGTGCACCTTAAAGATCCCTCAGACCCTACCTGAGAGGCACCCCGTATACCACTACCCGTACACCCCGTACCAGTACATATATTAATAGATTCCACTCACTTTCGGGTGATGGTGGGGCAGGTTAAACCGCATGAAGAGCACGGATAATGCGGCGGAAGAGTAACATCAAAGGGGATTTCACTTTTACACATCAGTGTGTCCTTCCGTTCCCTTTCGCCACCCAGGCACCTACCTTTTCAGGCCATCATTCTCGCTCCGTTCGTGTGTCAACCCCAAGGAAAATTGCGTTTACTCACCTGAAAAAGAAACCAAAGGAAAAGAACGAGACAGAAAGGAGAACGTTAGTCAAGTAAAGAAAAGTTTTCGTTTTTATTTTGTATTTTATATGTTTATGTACGAGTGTGTATTTCTTTTAGACAATTCCCACATTCAAACAACAACAACAAAATGTGGGGTAAATAAAAAAAGGGGGAAAGGAAACCACTTTGATATGAGTAAAGTGCAAAATTCTGTTGCATATATTCTGTATTTCTTTTTGTGCGGAACAAATTGCTGGAGGGGAAAGCCGAGATATGGCAGTAATCCATCGAGTTAAGTGTTAAGGCAGGACTTAAGGTGGACTAAAGCTCTAGCATCTTTATCCGCTGATCAACTTATGGCAACAGAAAACATTTGCAAAGACGAAAATCCCCTCGATGCATGATTCTCAATGCAAAAAAGAGAGAGAAAATAAATCGTAATAATAAATCTTTATCTTTCGGCAGAAAAAGGATTTATGAAAAGTATATCCAATCTGAATATGCCCCAACAATGCAACCATTAAAGCACCCAACTGTTGCCACATTGATGTGGCTCGACACGCACAAGCGAATTCTGGTACAGAAAATGCACAAGAATTGCAAAAAAAAAAAAAAAACAATTAGACTGCTCCCTGCCCAACCCAGGATTAAAGCTATGCATGCTAAGTATATTTAGCTTTTTTTTACGGCCAGCCAAAGTGTAAATAAGAGAAAGAAAAAAGAAAGATCAATTCAATATCGAAACTTGTGTTCTTCCTTCACCAATTTCACCATTTCACTTCCCCTTACTACCCCAATATTATCCCCACAATCACGGATATGCCACTTTTTGGTTATGCCACAGAAATTTGGTAACTTTTTGTTCCAGAATACACAAAAAAATGCGCCCCAGCAGCAGGCACAAAACGGAACTGGACTAAAGTTAGATTGATGATGTCTCAATAAACCAAATTATTGGGTGGGGGCATTTTCTCTGCTGTCTAGCCAGACAACAGTGATGCTCACTGCAACAATATATCGCAAAATGTATGGGGCATACACCTGCTTAAAGCCCAGGGCCAAGAGCCACCCACCAGCCGCCACCCAATGCCACATGCCTCTCGAATGCTCTAATTGCTGAAGCAAAGTGGAATAAACTATGAGCACGACGAAACTTTTGCTCCTTTTGATGTGGATGTGGATGGCCTTCAAGAAAATGAATCACGAGCCAACTAACTGTAAAAATTCATTATGTCGCATGCCACAAGGAGGGTTTCGCTTCGCTTCGGTTCAGTTCGGTTCGACCACCAGAGAAGACAAGCTGGCGAGCGAAAAGTTGTTTGTGACTGGAATTGGAATTCCTTTTGGCACGGACCCAGCCCCACAGACAAATCCTTTTGGCAACCTGAGAGGGCCACAGACAGACACACAGACACAGTCAGAGAGAGAGAGAGAGGGAGAGAGAGAGAGGGAGGAAAGGGTGGATGTACAAGTATCTTCAACTTCGACTTCATCCCAGCGCAGGCCAGGCCAGGCCAGGCCAGTCCACCGATTGCCAGTCAAGTGTTAAAATCGATTAAATAAAAGTTTATTGCTAAATTGCTAACTGGCTAACATTTCCCCCCCTGGACATCCACAGCCATTCACTCCACCCCACCCACCCCTCCACAGCCAGCTCCTTGCTGTCTTTAAACTTTGAAGATTTTGTTGCTGGTTTTTTGCAGGTTAGTTGCATATTTCTGCGGCTTAATTTGCCCGCAGGAGAAACTTAAAAAACAATTAGAAACTTTTCCCTTTTCGGGCAGCAATACATTTGAGCGGGTCCGGCCCCTAGTACGTATATCTTCGTGGACTTTTGGGGGCGAATTATGAGCCAGAGATGCTCCCTCTGGATGATGCGCCAGCCTCCTCTCAACCTCCTCCTCCGCCATGGATTATAATTGGCCTTGTGATAACTTGAAAGTTGCAAACAAATTGAAAGGCTTCGTAGATTAGGACCGAGACTTCGGACAGAGATTTTGTTGCCAGGGAACCAGAAAAACGCCAGAAAAGCGGCGCTTCAAAACTGGTTATAAAACATATTAAATAAACATTTTGTTGGCATTGAATCGCTTGCGTTTTTTGTATATTCAATAAATACGCGATATATGTATGTATTTCCGAAAGGGAAACAATATACACTATAAAAAACATGATTTATTACCCGGAATATTACTCTGCTAATGTAAATCTTTATTCTTTTCCCCACTTTGTGCTCCAGGTGATTGGTGGTGGCTGGTAGTTCCATAAGTTGGGATTTATCTTCTGAAAGCATTTCGCTTAATCTGGAGCGGAACTCGCAACAGGGAAAACCGGCAACATGTAACCTGGGGATGCAAATCTAAAGCAAATTTACGTTTTTCTTTCCCAAATTCTCGGCTGCTCCTCCCTCCGCTGCTCTTGCTATTTATACCTCACTCTGTAAATTCTGGAGAAATTCTTAAACCGTTTAACTAATGCCCTGCTCTTAACCCCATTCTGGGGGAATGCCAACAGCTGCTCCTTCCCACCTGTGCCACCTGCTTCCTCTCATATTTTTCCCTTTTTTTTTAGATCTGTGTCTTCAGCAATCCCCTCGCTCTCTCTCACTCACTCTCCGGTAAGGGGTGAGTGCTCCAGCTCCAACTTTGACCCAATAAAGAAAAGCAAAAACAGCGGGAAAAGAGAGACTCAGACGGGGGAGGCACAGCAGAAGTATTTCAAATTAATATTACACGAGATTATTTTAACAAATTTTTTTAAGACCCTGTCAGAAAGGTAAACGGATTTTCTGTAGATGTTTGCAAATTCAACAAAAAGAAGGAAATATTACGGGAACGGCAGCAGCACAGATATATATATTAAATATATATATTTATGGATCAGAGAGAATCATATAAAAAATTTAGAAAATGTGAGGCCAAGTAGCGAAAATATTGTTTAATAATTTAATATTATTTCCAAATGTTTTATGGTTAATTTTAATTTTTAATAATTATAATATTCCTGATCTGTTGGTTTCCCTGAAAACTATTCTTATTGATTCGTATTAATCCTATAATTTATTTTGTTTATTTTTTTCATCTCTCGTATCTGAAAGTGTATCAAAGACTTCGCTCATCCTTCATCTAAATATATATTTTTATTTTTATATTTTTTCTGGCCTGTTGTTGTTGGCCTGAAGAGCACTTGAAATTAATGAAAAGCATTTTCGATTGTAATTATGTATTCGTGACTGGAGGGGCATTTGCTCTCTCTCTCTCTCTTTCTCTCTATTTCGTGGCAACAGTCCTTCAATCTCCTTCCCCAACTTGACCACTGGGACCCTGGGTTTTCCCTCCTGTTGCTTCGCTGATTCGTGGCAGGGGGAGAGAGAGAGGCTCCAGCTCATTAGGCATAATTTGGTCTCTTCTCCACTTTCTCAGCTTTTCTCTCTATCGGTGATTGGTGGCTGTGGGGTGGGTAGGCAGGCGGGGTGGTAGGTTATGGCAGTTAGCTCCTGTGGGGTCCACATTTAATTGACTGTAAATTTGCTGCTCTTCAAAAGCTTCAACTACTCATTAAAGCAGAAGCAACAACAAAAAAAAACACACTGAAAATGAGTGCAGGGAGAGGGTGGAGAGAGTGGAGAGAGTAGGGCAACGAGAGTGGGTAAAGAAGGAAGAAATCATGGCGAAAGAGAGTGTAAAATGCAGGCATAACAAGAGAGGATAAGCCTGAAAGTGCTATGGAGTGGAGGGAAGAGTTTCAGTTAAAAGCCAAACACATTTGCCAGATTACGTATACGCCCCGTTGCCCCATGGCCGTTTGCCTCCTTTGAAAGTTGTTTTCTTAATTGTACACACACACACTCACACACACACACACACACACAAGATACATATAAGGAGTAAAGATAAAAGACTGAAAAACGAGTGAGGGAGAGAGCGAGGGTCTGGCTTAAAAACTGCACCCCACTTGAGTCTTTGGACCGACCATTATCTGCATTTTTACGGTCCAAATCCATTTCCACCAGTCACATGGTAAGCGACGGGGGCAGGGGGCAGGGTGCTTGCCGAGTTAAAGAAGAGAAATGGCCAGAGAGGCAGCTGTAATAACATAATGGCCAACAAAATGTCTGGGGCCTTAAAAGCAAAGGTAATCTCCTTCTCTCTCTCGCCATTTGTCTTTGTGTGTGTGTGTGTGTGGGATTTTTACAAAAGTAAAAGCTATCAAAAATGAAACAAAGAAACTACCAAAAGAACACACAGAGAAAAACCAAAACACAAAAAGAACAGAAACGAAACGAAAAGAGATTGGGGAGCAGCAACAGTAAAACCAAACAAACAAAAAAATAACAGAGGGAAACACAGAGAAGGAACAGGAAGAAAAGGAAGGCGAGAGGGAGAAAGACTTAGCGGCAGAGCAAACGAAAATTGCTTGGCAGTAGCATAAATAAATAGAGATAATTAGACCATAAAGACAACAAACACACACAAAAGCAGACAAAAAAGAAAAGTGAAAACCCCAAAAGAGAGAGAGCGAATGGCATAGGGGCAGGAAGGCAGAGAGATAAACAGAAAGAGGGAGCTTAGACAGAAAGAGAGCAGGAGAGAGAGAAGTGCACGAGGAGAGCCAAAGAGAGTGAAAAAGATATCGCAAGACACAGGGCCACATAATACATATGTTTTTGCTGCACAAATTACCCCTAAGCCCATCCACATAATACCACAAAGTATTCCCCGTCCTCTTCCCGATCACATAAATCGGCATGCATCGAAGTCAGATCGTTAGAAATACACATTTTATATATATAAGTAGTATATATATTCGGACACTCACATAAAATAAAGTCCACCTTTTTACCTTCATTTTGTTTCGCTCTTTTTTCTCGTTTACATTTTTTTTTTTTTTTTTGCGGTTTTAATTGCAACTGGAACATTTTTTGACTTTGGCACAGAAAAGCCACAGAAGCTGAAACAATGTTGACCACAAAAAAACAACAACACAAGCCCCACAAAAAAAAGGGCAGGATAGATACGGGCGAGTGCATGTCTGTATGTGGCACTGGTCGTGCAGAAAGGTAGCAGGCAGCAGTGGCAGTGCCACACACTTAGTTGACCATAATCTAGTTTGCATTGCGATCCGAAGCGACCCGGACACACAGCAGGCAGACAGACAGGCCCCAAATTAGGTGAAGGGTATGACAGGAAAATGTGCGACGTTGTACCGGACAACCAAAAAGTACCAACAAAATGTTTACAGTTGACTGTCAGGGATTTTTGTGGCTGCCACAAACAGCTGGAGCGGTAAAATAGAGAGAGAGAGCGCGAGTGGGAGAATATGGAAATTAATGGCAGGTTGTGACTAAAAGAATAAGAACAATTTTTAACGCAAAATATATATTTAATATCATAGCATGACATTTCAGTTACAAAAAATATATAGAAATATAACAAAATATATATATAAATATAACAAAATATACATGTTAATTCTTTCTCTCTTGTAGTTGTGTGTGTGTCGAAGCAAAATACTTCTAATAATTATGTGCATATACACAAAAAATTCCCAGCAAAAAGCAGGCACGCTTGAAGACCCCAAGACGCAGTCAAGCAGTTGCCTCACGTCCCACATCGCTGGGTGGGTGGTGTGTGGCTGTGTGCCGCAGAAGGTACTGCAGCATTGTGTCTGCTGCTGTATACAATATGGGGAACCAACTACCGGCAATATGTTGCCTGCATTGCAGCCCATCGATCGTTTACTTGTAGTAGTAGCTTAGTAGCCTTCTTCATCTTGATGCAGCATGACCGTGAAGGCCCAGATGGGGCCACCAGCTGCTGAATCAAACAAATTGCTGTTAGGACACGCACACGCACGCACACCTCAACATACAATACATACATACAATGCACCTAATCTTGGCCCAAGCACGAAGAACCGTCAGAGCAGCAGAGCCACAGCCACATGACTGTCACGAAGGCCATTGAGCACATCAAAGAGAAGCTTCGGCTACGTCCAGGTGTTCAGTGTCCCGCAAGCGGTATCTTCAGTGTCTTGCTGCGAGCATCCGCGGCGCTAGAGTTTTTTTTTTTTCCAAATTTGTTTTTATTTTATTTTTTGTGTAAACTTTTCTAAACTTTTCCGAAATTACTGAGACATTTTTACTTGTGTACTGGCCGAACGAACGATTCGAATAGACTGAACATTTCTGGATTTATTTTACTTATGTGTTCCAAATAGTCGCATGCCCGCATGCTACGATCTGTGATTTCTCTGAGTTTGTTCTACACCTATTTTCAGAGGGAAATTGTACTCAAAGTTTAGTGGAATCCTACATCCAATGCTGTCTTCGAGAATCACCACGAAGGCACAGCGAAATTAGAACTAAAATTCGGCTTCTGTTTATTTTTTAACATTTATTTCGTTTTAGATTATTTATTTTCTGCTCACTAAATTTCCCAAAAAAATACATACGTTTGTTTTTTGCACTTATTTGGAGTGCACTCCCCATCTGCCATTCATCGTGAATGCCCCGTTACGTTTCACCTGTCCAATTGCATTCGTTCCATCAACTCTTGCTTCCTTTTTTTTCTCGCTAACTTTTGTTGGCTTTGGCTTTGGCCATTTTGTGGCTGAAAAAAGCGAAAGCTGAAAAGAGATTTTCGTGCATTTGCAACACAGAAATACAGCAGTGGGCGCGCACCCAGCACCCGTAGCATGCCCCACCCAATCCCGCAGCCATCGCGCCATTAGCATGCAAAACTGAGCTGCACAAATTAACGAATAGCCGTGTCACTGCAATGCTAGCAAATGGGAAGTGGGTGGAGGGGGGTTGGTTCCGGCGAAAAGCCTTAAAGGAAAATCTGAAACTAAAACTGAAACTCGCAATTTGAATTTCAATGTGAGCTTTGCGCTGAAAAATCTGTTTATTTGCAGCCACCACGCGACATGTGTGGACATCGCGCTGCATGCCACTCAATCAATTTGCAACTTTCAAGAGGTTATATCCTGTGGACTGGCCTCGTGCTGCCTTGTGGGACATCCTGCTGTTGCTGTTGTCAATCAAAAGGACTGCCAAGTGTTTGGCTTTTCGCATGGGGCGAACAAAGTTTGCTCGGATAACCCACCCCCCACCATCGCGGGGTGACACTCTTCAATCAATTACCTAATCTCATTACAACTTAATAGAGCATGAATGACATGCACATGCACAGGCACATGCACACGCATTGCAAACGCTTGCAACATTTTTGCGGCACTCGAGAATCTCATTTGCAATTGACGCTAAATGAGCGAACAGGACAGAACAGGACAGGACAGGCCAGTCGAGGAACTTGAACGAGCTGCCAGCTCAGGTGTCTGTCGATGGGAATTGAGGATGTCAGCGCATGCGGTCGTGTCTAATAAAACATCGCAGAGACGCGCAGACACACGTACATACATATATAGACACATTTCCGGTTATTTTTCGGTGCAGCTCGAAAAATTTCCTGGCAAGAATAATATTATACATCGTTTTTCTTGCGCGTTTTCCATGGCTTTCCTTTCTGCTTATTTTTTTTAGCGAATGAAAAAAATGCTGGAAATCTCGTTCTCCGTTTGATCTGAAAGTATTTCAAAAGCTTTTTGGCTGCAAAATTCAGCCACTTTAACTATTTTCCCCATACACATATATATTTACCATTATTGCCAGCATCAAATATTTATCATATTTCCTTCATTTAATCATGGATGGATTTTCATTATTCTGCTTTTTGCCCATCAATTCCATGAAATGTTTTTGTTCCATGCAGTGCACCATTTCTATGCCTAACTTTGTGTGATTTTTCATTTGAATGAGTAATGCTTTTGCTCGCGCATATTTCAACATTTCCATTAATCCAGCCATCCGCTCTGCCATCCGTAATTAACCCACTCAATCAGGACAGCCCACTCCAGTCCACAGCCACATCGAAATCCTTCCGCTCGGAACTCAATTGCAAAATGCAAATAGTACTCGTAATCCAACTCAATTGATTTTGGCATTACCGATGTTGCGGCTGCTTCTGTTTCTGTTTCGACTATTTTTTTTTTGTATTCTGATTTATGTATGTATTTTTTTTGTTTCCACCTCCCCTTCTGTATTAGTGGCCATGCCGGCCACAAATTCATTAACGTCGACTGCGATTTTGTAGTTAATTAATTGATTACGCCCCACGCTCGAGTGCAACGCTCGAACGTTCAATTCAGTTATAGAATTTGTAGCGACTGCCAATTATGTACACGGCACAACGGCAGCAGCAACTTTTTATATGTTGAGAGGCCAGCAGAGAGCTGTACACTCGATGTTCGAGTGCGGGGCGTGTTCCCAGCGTCCATGGAGGATACCATCGTGCCCCGTGTCCCAGAAACAGCATCATTCGCAGGAAGAAAGGGATACGACACTCTCACACACACACCCGCTCCCTTTAAATATTTAATTATGAGAAATCTATTCACCATCTATGTGCTATTTAAATAGACTTTATTTGGCATCTTTTGTGTAATTTTGTTTCCATCAAGGAACAAAAGTTGTAAAGCTAATTAGAACGCGAATTGAATGGGAGAGAGCGGGGATGTGCTGTGGAATGGTGTGGATAAATTGAGGCTATTCGCAGCAATTTCTGGGCTGAGCAAGTCAGCCAAAACTGTCAGTATTTAATATATCTGCGAGACCATTAGATAGATTAAATTGAATATGTAGTTTAATCTGTGGGTTAATCTGACTGCCAGTCGGACAAAAATAATTCATATACATGTATGTACATGATGCAAGAGTTGTGGCGGTGCCTGTTGACCATAACTTAATAAATATGGCCCCGAAGGATAACCAAGGCAACCAACGGACCAAGGCGAAACCGGAGGATAGCAGGAAGCAGCTTGGATAACGGGGACGAGGACACCGACGAGCCCAGACAATTTACAGACCAGTTAACTTATTAGAGACCAAACACTTGACTCCCAAGACTCTCTCCCTCTCTCTGTCTTGGCCACAACTGATAGACAATATGATGGCCCCACCATACTCCTACCCCTACACCTACACCTACCCCATTTCTATTCTTGTTACTTGCCACTTGCAACCGCCTTTGGTGGCGGCTACAGCGGTTAACTGTTAAGCGGCTGCACATAGAAAACTTCTTCCTTGTAGTTTTTATTTTATTTTTTTTTATTCACTCGAGCATCTTGGTTGACTCTTCGTTCATTTAGTTTTCAAGTATTTTTATCTTCAATTTTCAGAGAGTGAAAAAATGCCCATCCCATGGCAGAGCAGAGTGGATTCGGGGCGATGATTGCCACAGATAGACAGGCAGAAGATAGTCGGGTGCAGAAGTATCTTCTAATCTGTGCGGTTTGGCTCTGTCAAGTGATGCCCTGTCCTGTCTCTTTGTAGCCTTCACTTGCAAGTTTTCCATTGCGTTTGAGCTTGTTTTCCTTAAAGAATTTCATGTGAAAAATGTGTCTTATGTGTCGGTTGCCTCTGGTTTGGGGCTTCTAATTAGTTCAAGCCGAGTGCGAGAGTGGGTGAAAGTGCGGCGGTGGAGGATCCATTTGAAGACCCATCTGACGAAAGCAAACAAACCGCTAAAAATAAAATGAGAACGAGGAAAAACAAAGAGCCAGAATGCGACGCATTCTCTTGCTTCCCGTCCTGCTGCTGCCGCTGCTGCTGCTGCCGTGCCATGGCACTTTTCATTGTTATTTATATTTGAGCGTATATAAATTATATGGCAAAAAGCATAAAAGAGCAGCAGCAGCAGCAGCAGGAGGGGCTCATCCCCACCTACTACCAACACACATATATATATAAATATATATATATAAAAAGACGACACAAAGACTAAAGGCAGAAGGACAACGTCTTATAATTCAAGTCGCCGTGAGTCCTTGCCTGCAAGCAAATCCCTACCATACCATACCACACAGCACAGCACACAGCACACCCCCACCACAGTACAACCTCAAGCTCAGCCATATTTCATGTGGCATGGTTAAGCATTTTTGTGCCTCGCGGTGCTGTAAACTACCATTCAACAGAGCAGACCAGAGCAGAGCAGAGAAGACCAAAGAAGAGACGAGAATTCTCTGTATTGTGTATACCCTGGCGATGAGCTGTTCCGGCGACACAGAAAAGATGGCGACACAGCTAATTACATACACCTACACCCAATGGCATATAAATTTTGTATTTATATTTTTAATATTTTTCTTTTTGTTTTATGGTCTGTTTTTATGCTAGATAAAAATCCCTTAAGTGGTTTTTATTTTTGGTATGCAAAAGAGCATTGATTCTTCGACTCTTAGCCTTTTGTTAGCCTTTGCTTCGTGTTCTGCTTGTCATTGTAGTTGATTTTAGTTTTTGTTCCTCTTGTGCTGCTGCTGCTGCTGTTCTTGGGGTAAAAAACAATTGTCACACAGCAAGAAATGTCGTGGCGGGGACAATCAGTGGCGGCGGCATCATCAAAAACCCGCAGCAGAAGGCAGATGAACACACAAACACACAAAAGCAGCAGCCAGCCACAGCACAAATACAAAACAAAATGGCTACCTCGAGGTCGAACATGAATGGGTCGGTCGTCGTCTTGCATCACTCTGTGCCAACTGCCACCGTCTTGTGCCTTCTGCATTAAGAATATGTGGCACAAAACCAGCCTAGTTATCCAATCAAAAGAAAGTCTGGCCATTTGGTCTGGCATTTTTTATGGTACAGTCCACCACCGGGATCGTAGCAAGTCAATTTAAAATTCTGTATACAATTCAAGCCATCAGCAGATTATTGCATATTTTAGCTATAATTGAATTTAATGTGACAATATCGAAACAATCGAAACGATTTTTTTGATTGTGTGTGTGTGTGTGATTTCATTTTGTTATTAATTTCACAATATTTTTCATTCATCTGGTTAATTTCCAATTGTGGCGCAGCAATGGAAATTTGATTATCAACTCTTATGGGAAATTTAATTGAATTTATTGCGGACATTTGTTTGCAATTTTTGCATTGCATGAATTATGTCTGTGATTGTGTGTGTGTGTGTGCTTGTTTCACATTATAGCTCATTCTTTGTCATTCTTTTGTTGTCGATAATTCAAATTTCTTTACGCCCGACTTCCAATGCAATTAAGCAAACGATTAAGAGAGAGAGACAGACAGAACGAAATACCATGTAAAACAAGGATACAGAGATACATGCCGAAGCCTTTGATACTCTAGAACAGAGGTGGACGAGGGAGATTTTGTATGCAAAAGAGAGCTGAAGACCCCGACGCTGGCACTTCGTTTATTTAATTTTAATATTATTTTGCCAGCAGTTGAGCGAAGATCGCAGCCCCTTTGAGCACATAAATTCAGTCGAAATCACTGCGTTGTAGATACTGAACGTGGTGGACTTACGTAGTATATTTTGGACCAAACATTGCTACCAAATAAATGTGCCGAATACTGACGGCTCGGACTTCGAAAGTTAATTCGTAGGTTAAACAAAAATATCGATGCATGATTTTTTTTTTGCTTTCGGTACGACATTCCAGCGTACGTATGAATATTCCATTTATTTGTATGCACAAATATTCTCGTGGCTTTATTTCATTTTGTTATTTCAAAATCGCTTTGTTGCCCTATTATACAAATGTACATACATACAATACATAAGCACATATTTAAATATATTTATATTTGTATATGTATGTATTTTCCGTTTGATAATTGTGTTTAATTGAATTTTTTTTAGTGGCCTTAAATCAGCTTAATGTGTGTTTCCGTCCCCTGCTCCGCCGTTTGTTGTTTTTTGTCTCATTTTCAATTAAATAATCACACATGAACAAACACGAACACACACACACACACACGCACACAGTGAGCCACTTGTATCTTTGTGTTGTCCATTTATTTTTCGGACCCTCTGACCCACCCCTCCACGCCATTCATGCGTCCAAAAAAGCCAGAAAGCGCTGAATTATCAACGCTTAATAGATTTTCAAGCACGTCCAATGAAAATTTGTTTTCCTCACACACACACTGTCAAACGCTCACACTTGTGTGTGTGTGTGTGTGTGTGCGTTGTGATCCCAAATGGCCCCAAAGCCAAGTGAACCGTATAAACAATTTATAGCGCCACTCGCCCAACAACTGCCACAGCAGCAGCAGCAGCAGCAACATCGACACTAGCAACAACACGGACATTGCAAATGCTCGTAAAAATGCAAAATGAAGCAGCAGTAGGATGCAGGAGGCAGCAGCAACATCCGGGATAGACACAGCAGTAGCAGCAGTAGCAGCAGTGGCAGCAGTGGCAGCAGCAGCAAAAATATAAGCGAAAGTCTAAGCCTTTTATACCCTTGCAGATAGCAAACAATTGCTGTACAAATTTTCGCATAAGCGAAAGGCTTTTGTATGAGAATTCATCTGGCATAAGTTGGCTCGTATGCAAAGGAGAGCTGAAGACCCCGACGCTGGCACTTCGTTTATTTAATGTTAATATTATTTTCAAATATATAAAAATGTTAGAATAATAAAAAATACACTTTTGGGCAAAAAGAAGATAGTACCCATTTTATGATAGAATACCTGCGGAGAGTGGCTCTACTTTTGCAGTAGATGTTCTGTCCTAGGCGTACGGGATAATCCAGTGATGCCCGGTGATACCCTCTCTGATGATAAAGCCAATGGCTGGCAGTGACAGGAGCAACAGCATCAGCGTCAGCATCAGCATCAGGGAAGAGGTAACCGTGGGGTGGTGGCCTGGTGTACACAGGGCAGGGTACGGGTTGGCGCTTGGGATGTTCATCATAAACCACTTATTTGCGCTCCAAATGCAACAACAATTTGATAAATGTACATACATATATGCACAAAGTTTTTGTGCCCAGCGTCCTAAACTCCATAAAACTTCACTGCCAACCTCCCGCCCTCCCACTGCCACGTCCTGCCACCATGCCATGTCTGTGTGCCTGTGTGTGTGTGTGTTAGTTTCTGGGAGAGCCATAAAGAGAGAGCGCAGAGTAACGCTGAAAAGTATGCTTCACTTTGTGTGTGCTGCTGGTGCTGCTGCTTCAGCATCGATGAGAAATCTTCAAACATAATTGCAGTGGCAATCGCAGCAATTGAGGAATTAGGAGGCCAAGTGCTTAAGATTTTTGTTGGCCCCAAAGCAAAAGCCAAAGCCAAAAAATCAACAACAGGCACTCGAGTGGACCAGGGGGGGAGTGGACCAGGGGGTGCTAAAAACCTCGACAGAACATTACCGCAGTGACCCACATTCTGGGTTGTGGACCATAACACTGCAGCAGCAGCAGCAGTAGCACCAGCAGCAGCAAGAGCAGCAGCAACAGTAACAAGAACAAGAACAGTAGTAGTTGCAACAAACAGCTGCAACAACAGTGTCGCCGCAGTGTTAAATTTTGTATGTCAGTTGTCTGGGGCCAGGAAATAGCCACAACAACAGTCAGTTCAGGCAGCATAAAACTGACAAAAACAGAAGTGTTTTGGCCCTGGCCAAAAACAGCAAAAACAGCAGCCAGAAACAACTGCAACAAATTTAAAACATACCAAGAATTTTATTTATGGCTTGTCAGCAGCAGCAACAGCAACGGCAACGGCAGCCCGAACTATATTTGCAACAAATAGCCAGATATACGTACAACTCCCAAAGATACTCGCAAATGATACAAAAGCTCCCACAAACAAACTCCAAAAACTCTCGAAAACAAATATAAATAGTTTCGCAGAGAATTTGCAATGAAACAATTCGAATAGTTAGTGCCGGAATTTATTGGCCAAAAACAAACTTTAACTTTTCAGCAGACAACCCATAGGCGGGGGGTGGGGATTTTCGTCTGAGGCAAAGTCTCAAAATTGAATCATGTTTCGTGTTCCAATTAAAATTCCGTTGGCGATTTTCTGCCTTGCGGGAGGGACATTCATTTAGATCATTTCTGCCTTCCCAACTTTTTCTTTGCACTCGCTCCATCTCTTTTGGCCTTAACTTTCTACCTTCCCTTTCTTTTTTTTTGGTAATTTTTCTTAACAGTAAGCTTTGAAAATATTCCGCTGGATGGTGCTTTTGCCATAAAAAGCTTACGGAAAAAGCGTATGGCATAAGCTCACAGGACACTCGAAAGCTTTCATGATGCAAGCTTGTATGGAAAAAGCTTACAGGACCAATAAATAAAGCTTTTATGGCACAATTTCTAAGTTACAAATTTGAATAAAATGAATGTTAAATTCAATTAAAGTACATGTAAACTACATGCACACTAAATGTTAAATTTAATGTTAAATAAATATAGAATTCCAGAAAGGAACATTTCTTTTTTTTTTTGTCGGACTCCCCAATGGCAGCTCGAAAATGTTGCAGCTCTGTTGAGGATCAGTCACACTTAATAGACCTCGTTTCTTTTTTCAATAGAAAATAAACACTTATCTGAAAGCTTTGCAATACTTTTGCTACCTTTAACGTTTGTTGGCGTGTTGGAAATATTTTTTGTGCCGATTTTTAACCGCTTTAAAAATTTGAATGCAGCCGCCTGAACATAAAATCTGAGTGAAAAGCGCTTAAATATACGTCCGTATATTAAATGCTGTGATTGCCCTATAAATCAATGGCCGGTTCTCCGTTGCGTTAATTGTTAATAATAGCAAACAAAATAAAGTAAAATACAACCACTTTCCCCGCTCATCTCTCCATGTCACCGCTGCCTTCCGGTGCCGCCACAGAGTTGCATCCTTTTGTGTTGCAGCCATACTACACACCCCCCCTCGTCCACCCCTACCAACACTCCTGCTAGAGACCGGAAGGACATTGTTTGCTCGTCGCCCCAAAGCATTGTCAATAAATTGTATGCAAGATTTATTGTCTCTGTCGCGAGTCGCTGGAGAAATGCTACCCGCTCCACAATGACCAACGGGATACGACACCTAAGGGATCCTGCGCCCCCCTACAACGGAGTACAGAATATTATATTGTTGTTGCATTTTATGTGTTTAATCTAAGCTAATTGGATTTGCAAATGGCTGGCGGAAAAACGCCAACCATATCTATGTGTATATCTATGCATATAGCATAGAAAAGCCTATAAATAATACATCTACTTCCATACCGGGTGTGTGCACTCGTACATACATATGTATGTACATATATATATTCCAATACACATATGTAAATGGCATGTCCTTCGTGGCTTGTACAATTTTTATTGTTTGTTTAAACGTGTGCTCCACCCAGAGGGAACACACAGACAGTGACCGAGAGAGACAGTTTGGGGGGGTTCCATAAAAATTATCCATACATAAAAAAAAAATATGTAAAGCCTGAAAATATTTATGACTCGAAATGGAAATGGATCGCATTGGCAGATAGGTAGATGGAACCTTTTATAAATTTTAATATGGAAAAAGTTCGACAGCCCAAATTTTCAGGCAAAACTTCATTAAAGATGAATGTCGACACAGCGAACTACAACCCGAACTTTGCCGTCGAACCCAAACCATGTTCGGTGTGCCACTTCTGTCTGAACAGATGTTGGCAGCTAATTTTGTTGATCCAATTTGCAGCTGAATCGTATCCCATATCGCATTTGATTGGAGCTCTGGAGGAGAATATTTCTCGCATCAGCTGGGCCGAGTATTCGGTTAATGATGTTCAATGAATATTCCCTGCCAAATAGTTGAATGCTAATTGCCAAATCCAATTACACGTCAATTTCAATGCGAAATAATATTCACCTGGTTGGGCATTTCGTATTGTATTTTCTTTGCGGCAGAGTAAACGATACCCAGATAGATGATGAACAATTGTGAATGTGGGGAAAAGTGAGAGATTTATTACTCTCATTGAATGATTGACATAATGGATGCCTGCCTATTGCTGCTTCATTTATCCATGAATAAATGCATTATTTATGCATGACTAATCTGTGTCGATATTTATTTTCAATTTTATCTGCGTGCATAAGCAATCCAATAGGGTTACAAATTTAAAAGCCGAAAGATGTTCCAGAAAGACATGGCAAATAAATGATTAAGCAAGAAGAGAGGTAAGGGTAAACCCAGCCTTAAAATTGGGTAGAAAATATATAAATTTATCACTATTTAAAAATTAATCAAACAGCTGAAAATAAAGTACGAATAAATATAATAAAAAAGAAAAAAAAATAATCAATAGGTGAAGAATGTCAAAGGGTAATATGGAAAAATAAAAAAATAATCAAATTAAAGAAATAAATAAATTAAAAGACAGAAAAATGAGAACACAAGGGAATGGAGCAGGCAAAGGCAGCGCAGGTTAAAAACGGAATAAACGAGAGTAAAACTTGGCGACAAATCATAAGCTCTCCTCCCCCACCGTTCGGTTGTGTTGCTGTTTGTGTTTGAGTTTGAGTTATGGGCTTTGACATTTGCCTTTGTGTTTGTTAGCCATTTGGCAAAGGGCTAACACGAACAGGCACACACCTACACAGACACACGGGCACACAGCAACACCCAAACACCCAAACACACCCACACACAGACACGAGCTTAAGGAGATTGCTCATTAACTTTGGCCCCATTGTGCATGGAAAATGTTTTGTCACGAGCTTTTGCTCTCACTCTCAGTCAGTGTCCTGTCTCTCGGTCTCTTTTTCAATTGCGCTTCAAGAGAGTTGAAATCAGAGAATTTTCCAACCACCCACCCCCCCTCTATGCCCCTTTTTTGATGGGAGGACGGGGACGACTCTTGAGCTTTGTCGTTTTTATTTGGCATTTTGGCGCTACTTGAATTTGATTTGCCCGTTTGGGTTTCGACAAAAGTCAAAGAAGTTTTCCCATTGCCGTCTCCAACAGGCATCCAGCATCCGGATTTACCCAGCCCCCCCAGCCCCCATCCCTCAGCCCTATCCCTCCGGCTCTACTCGGTTGACAGACAAACTTTACTAATTAGAAATAATGCACACCCCACAAACACACACGAGACTGGGCCGGGGTCCAGGCTGTGGAAATTCCCCCCCGAAAACCCAAAACGCCAGACAGGCGAAAAAAGTGTCGATTGTCTGGTACTGCTAGGCGACAGCAAGAAATAATTAGAAAAGCCCTTTGGACACATTTGTCGGCTGGCAGTGGCAATAGGTAACAGGAAAGCGAAAGCGAGAGCTGGAGATGGAGAGCGGAAGGACTGGCGGTGGAAATTAATGCGCTTTTACGCTTGTGCAACTTCTGGGCCGGCCCAGCAAACCACCTCAAGGCGTGCATAGAGGAATGCTGCTGCATGCCACACACACACAGTACACACACACACACACACACACACCACACTGTCGCTTGCATTTTGTGGTTGGCAACACCTACACAATTATGCGCCCAAAGTCCAAAAAGGGAAAGATGCCAAACGATGTGCTGTGTGTGCCGACGCTTTGGATACCCTCAAAGATATTTATTTCTTGGATTTTCATGCAGAGCAGAAGAGCGCTGCGCAGTTTTTTGTGCACCCAAAAATCATGACACCCTCGATTTCTCGCTGTCACGGGAAAGAGCATCAAAATGCAATTAGAAGCATTAGCGGATTGCGGCCAGAAATACAAATCCAACCGAAAGCCAAAGCCAAAATCCAAGCAAATCAGTGGGTGAGTGGGTGAAATGGGGAGGCATGCCACATGCCACGTGTTTGGGGCAGCCAAAAATTGTCAAGCCAAAAAAAAACAAATAAAAGAGCAAGAAATATAAAAAGATTCAGCTTGACATTTAATTAAATCACGCGAAATTGAAATTGAAATTGGTAATGAAAATGTAAATGGAAAATGAATAAGAAACCCAAAAAAAAACTCAAAGAAATTGGAAATGGGAGGGAAATGGAAATGGATTGTGATAGAAAAGTAGAAGTGCGTGGCGGGTGGGGAGGGAAAAGTCTAGCGGTGTTTTTTGACGACCCTCACAAAAATGTTGGCCGGCTAATTAGTTGCCAACAAAAACAGAACGAAAATACAGCCAGGATTCGTTTGTCATTTGCATTTTGTGTGTGACGCAAATCGACAGAGGAACGAACGAAAAAAATAAAACCAACAAAAACAAAACAGACAATCAAATTAGAATGCTGAAAGGGAGAGTGACAGAGACAGAGAGCGAGGCCAGTGACAGAGACAGAGACAGAGGACACAAACACAAACACAAATACAGACACATTACACATTATCCCCCCACATCCAGATGTAGTCGTACGATGGCCCCTGGGCACCACCATCAAATATTTATGTCATTCGCAGAAGTCCACAGAAGAGACAGACGGACAGACAGAGTCACACACAGTGCGATAAAATGGGAGGAGAGGCATTTTCTCACAAATAGAAATCAGCCTGAAAATTAGAAGCACAAATTGACAGTGACAACAGAGAAACAGAATCGAACAGAACACAACAAAACAGTGGCCAGGGGGCCAAGGGGGCCAGAGGATAGGTCCCACAGCCTGAACATCAGATGTACATTGACATTGACCTTAAATAAATGTAGATGCGATATTTCCTACGAACTAAAATACAGTGGTCTATGGGATAAACGCGCAACAGATTAATTAGGGTTTGCTTTGTGGCCGATAAGTGGCTGCCAATTAAAGATAGAGAGCGCAAACTAATTAGAAGCAGTTCTGTGGGCAAGCGTACAGCAGGGAAAGCAGCTTGAATATAAATATATTCAAAATATACAATGCTGCAAGAGAAACAGAGAGACTTCATGTTTTATTGGCAATCCGAATTTATGGTTTAAAATATTTTTTAGAATTAAAAGAGTCTCACTGGGATGCACATACAACCCGATTAAAGAGAGGCTCTTGAGAAAGAGAGATAAGGGGAACTTCCTTCATGCTGTCTATAATAATAATCCCATTGCAATCATAACTCTGCAATCGGTTAGCAAAGTTACTTCAAACCCAAGAAAATTACAAAGTGCCAAGGGGGGCGCAATCCTTAATAAAAGTTCTAGTCGATATAAATTGCTCTTTTTTGTGGCTCCTGGCCATGCACAAGCTTTAATAATATTTAGTTAATGAAATGTGATTAAATTTTCTGTTTTGCACAATTATTTTTTCTGTTGGCAATAATTTTATTGCCGCCGTCCCGGCTGCTGCTTTTCTCTTCTGTTTAGTGTCCGGATGGGCCATAGAATTCAATTATGGCTCTTTGCGGTGGAGCCCCCAAACACACCTCCACAGCGCACACATGTGGCAGCATTTGACAACGTAGCATTGCAGTAGGTAGCATGCAACATGCAGCACATATGCATGTGTGTGTTTGCGTGTGCGGCCGGAAGTTATGTGTTTCAATAAATTACCGTAAATGTTTTTGAGGTCTACCCCACCACACCCCACACATGAATCATAAGGGAAGGTTACACTCAACTGTTGTCCAACAGTTGGGCAAGAAAAACCTGCCACCCCGGTCCCGTTCCCTTTTTAAATTGTCCCGAAGCTTTCGCTTTGTTGCGGCCGCTTTTTTGTTGCCATTGTGTGTTGGTCCTGGTCAGGACCCCATGCCCGCTCTTTGGCCTTTTTGGTCTGCGGCCAAAATGCAGATTCAAGTGTGCGCATAAATCCAAAAGTCCACTACAAAAATGAAAAACGAAAAACGATAAACTAAAGGTGCACACAGAAGGGGCGTGCGGTCACGGGGGCGAACGATTGAGGATGATGCAGGCAATGACTGCGCTTTGTGGTTTATTTCCGACCGGCAACAACAATGGCAGCAAAAACAGAAAAAAAAGAACCGGAAAATAAAAATATTAAAAAAAATGCACACAGAAAAATGAAAAACAAAAAACCAAAAAATAAATTTGATTTTCTCCCCCATTTTATTTGCTGCTGTTGTTGTTGTTGCTGTTGTTGCTTTTGCCTTTTGCGGCGGCTGCAACTGAAGTTAAAATTGTGAAAAGTTGCGGCAACTCCTGCTCCTGGCTCCCGAGAAAATGTTGGCTGGCGGTGTGCCGGGTTGGAGGAGCCTTTTGTTGTATTGCATTTTCAGCTGTAATTACATTTTGTATGGCTGGAAAATTTCTCTTTCATCATCGTCCTTGTCCGTCTTTGGGCGCACCTCCCCCCACCCCTTTTCGGGATCATTAGATGGGAGATGGCCCCAAAAAGTAGGCAATATTTTTTTGCACTCTAATGGAAAAAATGGAATGGCAAGAGGCGAGTGGAGTGGAATAAATACAAAGAGAGCGAGAGGCAGAGAGAGAAAGACGGATGAAGTGGGAAAAAGTTTGCAATAAAATTGCACAAAATGGCGGACATTGTCAGTTTAAGAGTCGCCAGGGAGAGTACCCCTTAAATGTTGGCTAGGAGAAATCATTTAGTGGAGAGTAATCCTGGGAAAAATACTCCTATTATCTTTTCCATTCTGTTTAATTGCTGTAACTTTGTTTTCATTACCATTCCATTTGTGGTTTAGTCTCTGAAAGATTTACAATTACTGAAATTATTTTATTTTAGTTATTTATTTTCTTCATGGCTGCCACATCATAGCACACATTTGCTACCCTGTTCTGTTGGTTGCAAAAGGTACGTAAACAATGCAGGCCGACCCTGCCACCAATTGCGATTTGCCGCCGCTTCCACTTCCACTGCCGCTGCCGCTGCCGGACGCTGTGCCGCTCTGAGCGCGTCTCAAGTGGCAGACGAGGCAACCCTTTAGGTCTGCTTCCCAGCTGCTGCTGCCGCCACTGCCCCTCATCATGCCTCATGCCACACTCCTCTTGGAGCAGCCAGCCCAGCCACCAACTGAATGACTAATGGATAGAATGGAAGCCATGCGGCTGACGCCGAGACTGAGGCTGGTGGTGCCTGGGCCTCGGGGCTTTTGGGGTGACGGAATGCTGTGCTCTTGAGGTTCGGCGTCTAGTCAGCTTTAAAGTTAACATTAAATTGCATGTTAAAGGGAATTTTGCACATTACAATGCAAGGAATTTGTCTACAGCTTTCCCTACCGGCATATCCCTTTCTCCGTATGCCGCGTTGGGACTTTCTTTTTACCCTGTTCTGCCCCTTTGGCTGTTTTTCTTTTTCTGCTTTACAGCTCCTCTCTCTAGAGGTTAGGTTTAGCCAGCTTTAAAGGAAATCGTAAAGTCAAACAGAGGCACAAAAATGCTGGTTCCTTTCCACCATCTCTTTCACGTAGCTTTTCTCAGCTATTATCTCTCCATCTCTACCGCGCTCCTTGCCATTTAGCCCTGAGGTTCATCTATAAACTTAATGTTAAAGTAAATGTCAAAGTTAAAGTTAAAGTCAAACAAAAGGCAGGCTTTTGAAGGGGAAATGCTGCAAGGTCTCTTCATCTTCATCTCCTTTCCTCTTTGCTCCATCAATCTCTCTCCTACTCTTTCGCTCTCTCTCTCTCTCTCTCTCTCTCTCTCTCTATCACTCTGTGTGGGTGCGCGATTATGCAAATACAAAAAAAAAAAAAAACAACAAAACTAACAAAAGTCTCTCCGCTGCCTTGTCCTTCTCCTTCTTATCTCAGTCTCTCTCGTTTGCGCTGTGTTAAAGTTATAAATATAAATTAAGCAAATGTGTTGTGTAAATTGCTGTTGTTCTCTCTTTCGCTCCTACTCTCTGCTGTACCCCGCCAGCACCTACTGCAACAGTGCTGTCCGTTTTGCTTATTTAACGCTAGGCAAAGGAGAAAAAAAAAGCTATAGATGTTTATTGCCTCTATATAAAATAAATCCGGGTTAGTTCATTATGCCAATTGTCCTTTGTTCCTTTGAATAAGAATTGTGCTCAGATCTCTCCTTTTTTCAAAAATATGGTAAGACATATTGTGGAAATTTTGGAATATTTTATATTCAGCGCCATGGAAAGCATGTATTTAAATTCTAATCAAATTTATGGGAGCCCATTAAATATTTATAAATTCATTTTTTTTGGTATTAAGTTACTTTTAACCGTGATTAGTTCAAAGATATTTATTTATTTGACTAATTTTTGTTCATTTTAATTTATTTTTTAAAAATAATTTGAATTTAAGAATAAATCCTTGAGAATTTTCTTAATTTAGAGTTATTTAAATTAAATTTAGTTTAATTTTATATTGAAAAAAATCCCCCAAGATTGTGGCTTTATTTTTAGCCATTTTTTGCAGTTGTTTTAAAATGCTGTCATCACTGCTTGGCGGCCCAAAGGTACCCCCGAGCACAAGCCCAACCGCTTGCTGCAAAAGTGGCAGCAAAAATTACGAGCTACAAGTAAAAGAACAAACAGATGCAAGGCAATTTTCCCCCAGATCTCACTCTTTAAGTGCATGTGTGCCAGAGTCTGTCTGCGTCTGTCTGTATGTGTGTGTGTGTGTGTGCACAGTGATACCACAATATTTGCATATCATATGCATAAACACTGGCGCAACGAAACCCTAAACCCCAAGGCTGCCAGGGGCCCGGACAATTGCAATTAAGTTGAAACAGACACACCAGACAACAGTGCGGACAGACAGCCTACATCTATCTGAGTGCCACAAGTTGCAACAACATGTTTAGTTAGCTTCAATGCCCCTGCACCTGAACCTGAGTCAATCAGTCACCCCCAGTGCTGGTGTTGTGAGGTCGGGGTCAAGTTGGATCATCTCCCCCCACACACACATACACCCAAAATCAGCATTTATGTCAACAATATGCCTAACATGTCCTGCATATGTTTGCAGCAGCAATTGGGCATTAGCTCTATCGCTGCGGCAGTATTGCAGTAGGATTTGCCTTCCATCTTAAAGCCACTTTCGGACACAAATGATTTGTAGACAATTGTCGAACATTTCCCCCCACCCCTCCAAAGGATAGCAACAGAGCCACAAATTAATCAGCAATTAGGCGAACGGACGAAAGAAGCGAGTCTCGAAGAAAGCGAAGAGTACTCGCGCACCATTGAATAAAACAGTAACTGGAACATTTGCAACATTTGCCTGCATTACAAATTTAATGCCCATTGCTTGGCAGACTTTCTATAAATTATTATTCCATGATATTGTGCCAACAAGTTTTCGTGCAAATTTATGTTAATAATAATCAGGAGCATTTCGCAGAGCACTTTGCATCGTATGGTTAAAAGCAAAACTAAACTTTCGGCAGTTTGCTTCATTAATTATTTACAGTCCGTGGGGTAGGGACTGTGGGGACTGTACCTCTCTCACAGTTGTTCACCGACATAAAATCGCCATTTGCTGTGTGCTTGTGTGGCTGTGTGTGCACTTTTCATTTAAAAGCACCACAGAATTACGCACAGTGGCAAATTGCAAAAAAGTGCAAGAGCCAAGCGTGGCCAGGGCCAGAGGCTGCGCGGGACACTATTCAAATCCTCAAATTAGCACACTTATACACCACACTCGTGCACACACAGCGATACTCACACATATTGAAATCAATTAAGATACAAAAGCGCGCCAAAAAATGGTAGAAAAAGAAACAGAAACGGAAACTTTGCGCACGCTGCTGGCCCTACCGCTCGCTTCGTGTGGCTGCCATGTGGAGGAATGTGTGGGTAGGTTATTCCGCTTTTACTTTACTTTTCTTCATTCGTTTTTTTTTTTTTTTTTTTTTTGGTGTATGCCTGTGTTGCATAACTTGCGGCACGCTTGTGGCCAAACAACCGCACAGGTGTTCCAGGGCGTGGGCGTGTGGGCGTTCTTGGTCGACTGATAAAAAATGCAAATGCTTTAATTAAAAGCTTTGCAGCTTCGTCGAAGCGTGACGCCCAAATGGGCCATGGAGAGAGGGAGCGACGGGGCGTGGCATGAGCAATCGGCTGCCAGTGTTGCATAATATTAAAGGTTTAAGCGCTGCCGAAAAAAAAAATAAAGAAAAAGAAACGGTTGGCGGGGGGTAGCAAAATAATGGAGCAGGAAGGATTTGGGTATGAGGGTGGAAAGTACACACCCACACAGATACCAACACACACACACCCACACACGCACATGTTTGTTGTGATTTTTATTGCATACTTTTGTGCGCCGCGCAATTTATGCAAGATTTTCAGCAATTTTTGCGCCCCCTTCGCCCTTTTGGTTTCATTCTTTTTTTTCTCTCTCTTGTGTGTTTTGCATAAATTTTTAGTGGTTTAGGCAGAATGCCATCACTAGCTCCAAAGCGAACTTCTCTCTCTTTCTTTTTGTTTGCGCCACCCAGAAACCATAATAGCTGGAGATTATTACGAGCCATGGCACATGCACCTACTTTTTGGTTTTTGCACGTTTTGGTGGGAGCAGAAAAATGTCTTCATAAAATGTTTGAGAAATTTGTTAATAGCAGCAGACACTGTGGTGCCATGGAGCCATGCCAGGGGGGCAGTGACAACTTGTTGTTGCTGCTGAAAAGTCTCTAGGAATGGTAGGAAAAAACATTTCATTTCATTTTTCGATTCGGAACAATATCATTATCTGATTTCACATACAAAAATTCAAAAAAAAAAACCTAAAATTCACTATGGAAAAAGTCCAATTGTTTTTGAAAGACTGCCTATGTATGTTCAAAAATGTTGGCAATACAGATGAAAAAACTGCGAGTTGCCAATCGAAATGGGCAAATAACTAACAAAAAAAAAGAGACAGACAGGGAGAGAGAGAGCGAGCAAATGGAAGGGAGCCTTTGCCCATTCCCAACAATGTCTGTTGCCTCTGTGCTGGCAGCACTGTTGTTTTGTTGTCAGGAAATGACATAATTAATTGATTGCAACATGATACTTTCTCTGTAACTTTCCCTGCTCCCCAATATTACTTTCACCATCTTCCACCCACAAAACCACTCCGTGGTAATAACAAAAAATAAAACAAAACAAAAAAGAAATGAGAGGAGCAAAAAGTTCGCTGCAGGGTTGGAACTTCATTAGGATGACAAGAGAAGGGCTGGCAGGGAGGTGGGGGGAGCGGCAGGGAAAAGTTCAGAGTCAAAGCTGCAAATAGATGGGCTCTATTACGGTAATACGAAGGGAGCAGCATGGCATGTACTATGCGTGTGTGTCTGCGTGTGTGTGTTTTCTGTAGGTAAATCGCGCCAAATGAGTTGGCAAAACTGCACAAGCAATGAATATTACACGCCACAGGGCGGGGGCACGGACGGACAGGACGGAAACTGCCCGCAAGGACAAACGACAACGATGCTGCGGCGACGGCGACGGCGACACTGCTGCCAGCATACAACATTTTTATCATGCTTCAACTAATTGCAGGTCTCTCTGGCAAGAACCTGAACCTGAACCTCGAACCATAACCGGAATCAGAATTAAGAGAGACAGAGACGCAGACGCAGACAGAGACGGGAAGGAACAGCCAGCCAAAAGGACATCAGTACGGCCGCACAGCAGGGCGCCAGCAGGTCCTGTCCGCAAACACAACCACATGCATACATAAATACATACATATGGACATATTTATATGCGTGAGTGTGTGTCCTGCCACATAACATAAATTCTCATAAGCGTAATGCTTTGAAATTGGAGCAAACTGTGATACCACACACTCTTCTCTGCCACTCCCTGTACCATCTCCAGAAATCTTTCCCTATTTCGCTTCGCCCAAAATCCCCCACAGTGCACAGTGGGCAAAGGTCTATGCAGCTCGCCATTTATGCCGTTGCTCTCAGCTTTGTGCTTCAGCAGCTCAGACGCACAAGCGAAAAGTGCCAAGGGGAATCCAAACACAAATCAATCTCTGGCATTTCAAATTTCCGTTTTTTTACACCACTGTGCCTGAGTGTCCTTCCCTTCAAGCTATTGAAATTGAACAGGCGACCGCCCCAACCACCAGCGCAACCTCTCGTCCTTCGTGATGCCTTAATGAGCTCCATGGCAGCAGTCTGCAGTGTCGTCTGCTTTAACATAATTAATAAAACCCATACGACAGACCATCGGACAGCACAGCACAGCACAGCACAGGACAGGAAGGGGCACGAGGCACGAGAGGCAGGCACAGTGAATTTTCTTGAGAAAACTTTGATATTTTATTGTTGTTGCTGTGTCGTTTTTGTTTTGCATTGTTTTTACGTTTAGGGCTGATTTTATTATAAATAATTATAATGTTGCAGCGCAGGCCAAGCGAAAGCCAAACAACAACAACAAACAGCAAAAAAAAAAAAAAATAAAATCAATAACCACCACGGCGGCCTCAAGTTAAAATTTACATACAAACCCAAACCAAGCCACCCCACCCACCGGATGAGCATGGGGCTGGATGGGTGTATGGGGATAAAGATTCTTTCGGCAGGTGGGTGGGTGGCTGGCTGGCTGGCTTTCTGTTTGAGGTTGTTTGGGTTTCAGCGATTGGATTTTTGTGCACCTCAAGGCTGGGCCCATCGGTTCCGAGTATCTTGCACGTTCGGTTCGTGGGGGGAGCTGCTGCCAGTCCCTACATCCTTTTGGCATGGCAATGTATATTGTTTCCGGCACAAGGACAAACAAAGGCAGGCGTGCACACAATAAGCCAATCTCGATTATACTCGAAATTCGTTTTGGGGAAAATTTAATTTCGTTCAAATTAAAAATTTGTGCCAATGGAAATCAATAAAACAAAAAAAAAGTAAGTAAGTAAAAAAAAAGTAGAATAAGCACTAAGAAAAGTATGCACAACCTTTATAAATCAATGGAATAATAATATAAATAATACATAGTATATATACTATGTGCATATGTAATATAATATATGGAATATTTTTAGGGCCGAAAAGAAACCCCATAGCTATTGATTACAAATTCCAAGAAAATGCCAGTAATTGGCTACACAGACTAGCCCAAGAGTTTGCCCCAGAGAGTTTTGCCCTACCTTCATTAACAATGAATTCGGTTCAAGCGAAAGGACAAGGCAAAAATAATTGAATTCTGTTCAAAGCCAATTATCCGTTCAAGGATATGGGAAACCCAAGCACATGTTGCGACTCACATTTACTTAGACCACACACACATGTACGTATCTATATTAGAGGCTAAACGGAATGCAACCTGCTACTACATCGTCATGTGCAGGCGTTCACTTGGTAAATTATGACTAAGAGCCTGAAAATAATTGGCATTGCTGAAGGCACACAATCCACAGAGAGGGCCACAGGCCGAGCGAGTAAAACACACAACGTTTGTTTCAGCTCAGTTCTTTGGGTGTAAATTGAGTCAAGTCCCAAAGGTGGCAGTGGTAGGGATGGGGCGGGTTCACTATTCGAAGTTCCTCAATGCACTGTGCACGTTGGTTATTTATTGTGTATTTGCATTATTACGAGTGGAGCGAACTACTCAACTGTGAAGAGAGCGCGCAGGAGTGGGGAAAGCGCCACAGCACATCACATTGGATGGCACAGCGCATCGCTCAAATGGCCGTCAAGGCTCGGACAGCTGACCGAGTTTGGGGGAGGCGGTTCGGTACGTTCTTCCTTTAGTCAGTCAGTCGCCGATATGTCCCTCCCCCTTATCCTTTGTCCTATCTGCACACACACAACAAACATTATTGGCAACTTGTTTAGTTTGTTTTTGTAATTTTGTCATGTATGTAAGGACCCACGCTCGTGTGGATATGGGAATGAAAAATATATTGATATTTTTAGACCGCTTGTGCAATCTACGTGCATAAGGACCCAGGACCCATCGATCCTTGCCATCGTGTGTGTGTTGGTCTGTGTGTGTTTGCTTAGCTAATAGAATCATCTCAACATATTTATGTCACATGAAACTATTTATTTGCCCTCTGAGCACACAGCTCAGCCCGCCCAGCCCCACCCTCTTCACACAGACATAGTAAACTCATTGACAGACAGATACGACAGTATAACAGACAGCTATGACAGACACAAAATTGTACGGCCAGCACGGCCGTCATAAAAAGTGGAACCTGGAACAGAATTTTAGAGTAGCTCCAGTATACCATTTATCACAGCTGCAGAAGCTGTCGCGCTGCGCGTCTAAATGAAGCCAAGCAACATAAAAATCTTTATTGATAGTCAAACTGCTACTTCGACCATTTCCAGTTAGGGATAACTGTACTTGCTTGTGTGTGTGTGGAGGCAACTGTACCTATTCTTTGCGGTCAATAAAATTCAAGAAAAATCGAACGACTGCTGGGGAACAACTGTACTTTCAGTAGTATGTATGTGTGTGGCAACTGTACTGCTTTGGATAGTGGTGTTGGATAGCTGCACCCAACACATTTTGTGGCAACTGTACAACATTGAAAGTGCAGTGCACCGCAGTACCCAAGCTAAAACTGTACATCAAATAATATTAAGCAGCTATAATTTAGGTACTTCATTTCGATTTCCACACCACCACACAACTAAGTCTACGGGCAGCAACTGTACGTGACAGGGAATACCATAAGGCATGCATCAACTGCCTCGGCCATAAACTTGCACACGAAAAAAGATGCTTACACATGAATGCAGTCCCTTAACGTTCAAGGCAAGCATGACTTACATGCCCGCGCCCATCCAACGCCCACAGCATGGACAGGACAAAGACGTACATCAAACAATTTTGGTTGCAACATTGGCAAGTTTGACAAGCCAGAAGATTGAGTACGTGCTGCACATTGACAAATGGAACGCGCTCGCCACGAATCTCTGGGATTATGTTCAACGGCCGTGGAATTGCGGCAAAGGCGAGGCGAGGCGAGGCACAGGGCGCGCCCTGATGATGGATCAGCCTTTTTGGCATAGAAAAACCTACAAGCTACAACCTCACATTCGTTTGCTACTTTCTGAAGACTTACGTGCAAATTGAATATTTGTTTTCAGATAACACTCACCTGTAAAGAAAAGAAGAGAATTTTCGATTAGTTGCTGGGCATACAAACATAAAGAAATGTGCTTAGATGTTGGAGAAATGGTAGACAAGGGAGTGTGGCCAGGCATCCAAGCAGATGTGGCCTAACTTCAGCAGTGGTTCACAGGCTTTATAATAAGAGTATTTTTAACCTATACCACAATATATATATATATATATATACTTTTATTACTTAAATTACAATTATTAATATATTTTGAGTGACATGCAGCAGTTCCCCTCGGTTGGGCATGACAAAGCAGTGGAAATAATTTAATAATAAATTTAAATACAAATTTAAATCTTAGTCTTGTCGAACGATTTCTTATTATTTCTTTCTTATATATTTTACCGGTTAATATTATCAGAAAATGGGAAGATTGAACTTTAAAACTCAAGGGTGGAGCTGCTGGGAACAGTTTCAGTGCACAATGTCTCTGGGTTTGGCATCTTAAATTTCATGAAATCCCCAAGATTGTCAGCCAGTGAACTGTGCACTTGAATAGGTTCTTTGCCAGGCTGGAGAGACTGGAGGTCATTGCATGTGGCACTCACTCTCTCTCTCTCTCTCGTCCTATGCAAAAGGCGAGTGGCAGCAACAAATGTGCATTGAAAGAAGGAGAAGTCAAGGCGGTGGTGGCGCGTCGCTGTAGTTGGCATTGACAAAAGCCCAGGAGTTAACTCTCGGCTTGTTCCGGGGTCTCTTTGCCAGCTCCCTAAAGCCTCAACCTCATTCTCCAGCTCATTCTCGTTTTGGACGGCTTATGCTTTCCGGTACACCACACCACACCACATTCACGCATTCCCATTCAATTGGGTTCCATTGCAGTCATGCATTTTTGAAAAGGGGCAGAAAGAACGACTCCTACGATGACGATGACGATGACTGAAGTGGGAAATCAAATGTTTGTAATTAAAATTAAATATTCTATTAAAGGATCAAAACTGCAAGAGCCAAAAGGATGCTGCAGCAGCAATGCAGCCGAGCCGGTAAACATGGCAATCAAAAGCGCTGTATGCATATAAAGTAGATGGATGCCACAGACACAGGACACAGGACACGAGGGCATATAGATGTACATACCTATGTGTATCTAGATAGATACAAACATACATATGTATGCACACGTGTACCCTATGCCCGTGTGTATATATATTTCATAACACAAATGTTTAATCAACGCAGCCAACAGTACGAGCACGGGAGCAAAGGGACACTGCCTGGACCTAGGAAAATAAATAGCACATCATCAGCTCACAGCGAGCAGGCAGTGAGGCAGCGTGGCAGAGTGGCAGTATGGCAGGGAGGAGTGGTTTTTGGGGTCTAGGACTGGCTCCTGGTGACAACTAGGCAAGCGTGAAATGTCAAGTGCTCAAGCCTGAATTCGGTTCTGGCAAACAGACACGCCAACCCAGAACCCACACAGGACGAGACGAACCAAAGGCCAAATGGGGGCAAACGCAAATACTAGCCAAACGAAACGATGATATGAGCTGAGCTGAGATGAGATGCACAAAGCAAACACAAACCAAATATATCTGTTTGGTTTTGCCTCTTACAACATCAATTAATAATTGAATAATAAATAGCTACACACACAGCTGGATATTAAGTGGAAGGAGTGAAAATCCCCAGGTGATTCCACACACACACACACACACACAGCATGGGGACATCCATCCATCCAGACACATCATCAATAAATACTTTACGATTTGCATGCAGTTTCTGTAGCACATTCCGAAAAGCACAAAATTTAATCAGAGAACTGCTTTCAGAGATGTATGGCTTAAAAATTAGAAAAAAAACGCTCGTAAATGGTTTCACATGCAAGTTTATTACATTTTAATTGGCTCAATCCATTGGCATTAATTCATAAAATATATATTTCTATTTACTTACTAAAATCTGCTAAGAAGCTGTTAATCACCTCTGGCAATGTTGAATCAAAATTTGAATTTTATTTCTGATGCTATAACAGAGCAGCAGTGTTTAAGCATGGCAAAATGTGATTGATACCAATAATGTAATGACATGTGACGGTCATTATGTGTGCATATTATTTTATTTAACATATTTAATTATTTCTGCGAAATATTCAGTTGTGAAACGTATCAGCAATCAAATAATGAGTTTGTGGACGTGCCATGACATGCCATGCCATCTCATCAACAGCAGAGGCACGCTGCCGCATTACGCGTTGATACGCCGAAAATATTATTATTAATTTCCATAGTTGTGATTGCAGTAATTTATCGTAATTGCCAGCTTGTCATCGCTTTGTCCTGCCAAAATGGGTTGTAGTGAAACGCTTTATTATATGCTCTAACGCCAATTACAGATTTTCACATTTCATTAATTCCAACCAAATCATACAACAACAACAACAAAACTGCTTTACTATTCCACAAGTAAAGCAACGCAACGCAAAACAAAACAAAGCAAACAATTAAAAAAAAATTCGCTACCAGCAGAAAAGGTGTTAGATAATGAAAGCACAGCACTCTTCTCTTCTCTTCTCGCAGCAAATAAATGCCGAACAATTCGAGTGCTTTTATTGCCATTAAATATTTATGAAGTTATTCTGTTTAATTATATTTTTTTTCCACGTACGCTGTATAATTATGCAGTGGAACAAAAAATGCAATGAATAAATGAATAATTATATAAATATTTATGGAGTTTTAGACCGATTCAGAACAGTTGCTAATAATTTAATATTATGCAAATTGGCCAGCACTGAGCCTGACCTCCACCCCCGATCACGACCCCTGACCGCTGGGCAACACTGGTAGCAGAATCCACTGTGGATGCGGCTGGGGGGCAAAGACCACACTAGCAATTGATTTGCGATTGTTGTGCGAATTACGTTTGAGGCACAAATGAATTAAATTGATTTTGAATTGATTTGGTTTTCTGGTTTCGAGTTACGGGTTACGGGTTGTCTGTGTTTCCTCTTTGGTCTTTTTGGTCTTCCTGCTTCCTGCTCTGCGGGTTAGCCACCCTGCCAGCTAGCTCTTTGGCCACCAGAGCAGAGCGAGCGAGAACGCCAGCCATATCCCCACTGGTTAGCCATCATTCCGCATAGGAATCGGGTTTCGGTTTGGCACAGCAGCAGAAGCAGAAGCAGGAGCAGGAGCAGGAGCAGAGAAAATGGTTAATCAAGGGCGTGACACTCGCTCAGGTTCAGAGCTCTGTGTCGTTTAGTTTTACTCGGACTTCCTTTTGCCAGGATCACCCTTCCCTTCTCACTGTTCGCACAGTAATTCCTTCCCTCCCTTCCCGCAGAAGGAAGCCTTTCCGACCGCATATCCTAACGTCGCTGGACGTGTGCTGCGACCCCCCAAAAAAAATCCTTTTTGAACTGATCTCTCTTCTGGTAGATTCTAACGATTTCAAGGCCTCGGGCCCCAGGGTATCAACTGTTTCAGGCACCCAAAGAGACAGCCTTGCCTTCCTGTTTTTGGTTTTTTTGCTGGTTCGCTTTTATTGCAACGCATCCTTTTATGTCCTGCTGTGATTGTCAGCCTACCCCCACCACCCAGCCGTTCATGCATGCGGCACTCTGCCGCGTTCTCTCTCCCTGTCTCTCCATCAATGTTTGCACTGCGAACCGCACACACACACACACACACCAAACAGTCCCCGCGCAGTTTTACGTTTATATTTCGCAGGATATTTGCCCATCCCCAGCTACTCTCTCCTGCTGCATTCCGTGTTGTACATAAATATGAAATTTATTAGTGAATGTTGCATATCCTTTTCTGCGTGTCAGTTCCGGCTTCCATTGCACTGGCCAGACCAGACCAGACCAGCCAGGCAGCCAGGCAGCCCAACCAGCAGCTGCAGCTGCAACGACATCATTATTGGACATGGCCAGCGCCACCAGCCTCACTCGCACCCCCACTCGCACCCCCACTCGCACCCCCACTCGCACCCCCACTCGCACATACGTGCCTCGTGGCTCCGTGCGCTCAGATCTGCTGCTGCTGCCATTACCATTCCGGTGAAAAACCCCAGGCTTTATCGTCATTTCGTGGAATGCTCGTTCGGGGTTTTTTGCGATTTTAATTTGTTAAATGCACTTTTGTCCGGTTCATCCCATGGGCGCATCGAGCGGCAGTGGCGGTACTTAACCCCTTAACGGCATATGGGGTCAACTGGGGTGAGTGGTTCAGAATAAAGAAATAAACTTTTAAAAAAATATTTATAATAAATTCAATTGCTTAGCAATACTAAGAATGCTCTACGAGCATAGGAATAAATATATAAAAATACATAGTTATAGTTCTACACATAAAGGTATGAATATTGAAGGAATAATTTCCATTTTAATCCAATCCAATGTCCCCTGGGTTAATGGTCGCCGAAAAATCCCTGCCAGTCTCTCTCTCTCTCTCTTTCTCTATCTTTCTTTTTCTCTGAAACATTAATTCATGTTTGCTTCTCTGCCTGCCCCATCTCTCCCCCACTCTTGATGCTCTGATTTTCTGTGACAGTCGCGACAACTTTCGCCTTCGCGGCAACCAAAATCAATTAATGCAATTTCATTATTTGAACACTATTCGTTCCTTTCCGCTGTCTTTCCTCTCTTTCCATCTTTGCATCTTGTTTGGTTTTCCGATTTTCCAACAATTTCGTCTGGCATTTTGCGTTATTTTATGTGGTTTTTTTTTACGACAGAAAGTTGTGTCCCCTTCCCCCATTTTTCAGTGCGAAAATTTATTCATTGCGGCCTGCAAGTGGGTTAACTTTTTCGGGCGGGCTCGGTCTCGCACTGGCACTCGGGCTCGGGCTCTTTCCCGGGTGACATTTTATTGTTGTTCCTCCCCTACTCTTCCTCTCCATCTCTCTCTCTTCCTGTCTCTCTATTTGCAGCAATTTCTCGAATTTCCAAAGTCCAATGGGTGTCCATAGAACTGTCAAATCGATATGGCCATGCAGATATCTCCCTTGGCCAGGGTATCATACGCTTCGATCCCATACTTCCATACTTCGGTTTGGGGCTTGTTTTTTTTTTCTCGTTTATCGATGTAAGCTTTTACGCTATTATTTGATTTTTATTTGGGGTTCTACTCTGTTCTCCGCTTGCCGCATTTCATGAGTTATTGTCTCTCGTGGACTGCGGCTTCAATGCGAACTAGGCCACTGATTGGTGATGCGGAGAGGGGGCAGAGGGGGCAGAGAGGGCAGTGAGGGTACAGGATACCCAGCCAAGCTGTCGCTGTCCTTTTTGGCAACAATTCCTGGCCCCCGTTGTGGCGTCATTTTTATTCCCATTGCCCCATACTCGTACTTTTGTGGCGTCTCCTGAGCAAGAGAGAAAAAGAGAGCGCAGCGGAAATGTTTCACTCTCTTTCACCCATACTTATAGGTACACCCAGAGAAAAACGGGGCATTGACAATCGAATATTTACACGTAGATTTAAATATTAAATATCAAAATTGCTTAAAGGTATTTTAAATTTTAATTTGAATATTTCTTTATTTATTATTATTTATTTATTATTATTATTTATTTATTATTATTATTTATTTATTATTATTTATTTAATATTTGGTATTTTAAATTGAAAATATTTTATTTAATATATAAAATAAATATATTTCATATCTAAATTAAATATTTTCATATTCCGATTAAATAATTTCGTTCGTTTATTTTTCTGAATTTAGTTTTGTTTAATTTTTTCTGCCATTTTCTCTGAGTGTATGTATGGGTGCATGGGGATGTCGCTTCTGGTCAGGATATGCTTGAGGCTAGTGCGTTTCCTTAATGCGACAATGTTTGCTCAATGTCACAGTCTCTCTACAGTCTCGCTATCTCTCTCTCTTCCTCTGTTGGAGTCTGTGTGACTTCCGTTTGCCGCAGAGCACTCCAAATTCTAATATATGTATGCATACATACATATACATATATACAATAGTTATGTATATATATAGATATCTATCCATTTGGTATATTTAATGCCTTAAGCCACTTGACATTGACAGTTATGACACGTGCTCAAGGCTCGAAGAAAACTTTTGACTTGCGTCTCGGGGCGTATTCCCGGATATCCTCATTAGAAGCTCCACCGAAGCGCTGCCAGCCGTCTGTCTCTCTTGAGCTTGAGAGCCTTCAACCCTCTTGCGATTCTGGTTCCAAAATGCAGTGAAAATACCACTTGAGATTTAATTAAATTGAGAAATAAATTCATAGTTTGATTACTGCTCAAACACTTGCCCAATTAAAGGCATAACAGGAGGTCAGTTTTACCGACAAATAGACAGCACTTTAAATAAATATTTATTTAAAGTAGCAAAGCACAGAAGGGCAAGGCAGCTAGAAGCTATGGGATGCCCTGTAGTTTTTATGAACAATGCAGAGGACAGTCGCATGGATTTAGGCTTTGAGTGGGCCATGAGGAATTCCACTAGAACTGCACTCAGCGAGGAGGAGTAGGCGGTGTCCTGTCCATCCCAAAGTTCAGAGCAGCAGGCATTCAAGAAGAAGTCCGAAGCCTGGACAAAGCATACGGAATAGCACTGCGGGAAAGCGTAGGACGAAGGAGGAAATGTGGGATAATACTTCCAAGCAGGTGGCAGTGGGAGCCGCTGGAACCAACGCTGAAGGATGCTAATGAAATGAATGAGAGGCAGTCCCGGATCTAAAAATCAGGGATATCTAAGGTTCATTTCATGGGGTAAAACGAGAGGTCGAAGGTGTTGTAATTGTGACAAGGAGCCGTAACCAAACGAGGAGGAGCACCCGTGTAAGTGGCGAGTATGCAGCAGCATACCCTGTCTCTCGCCCTCGCTCTCTCTCTCTCTATCTCTATGTCGGTCTCTGTTGCAAGGGCAAATGTATAAATATCTGACTTTTATTTACATTTTCATCTCTCTGCCGCTCCTCTCCCGCCCCTACGTAATGGAATGGAATTTCTCTTTGAGCAACAAATGCTGTTTTCTTCTGTCTGTGTGTGTTTGTGTGTGCTGCAAGTGTGGGTGTGTTGCATGTGTAGTTGAGATGCTTTGGTCTAACCTTTGACTATACGGCAAATATTCCAACAATTTTGTGTGTGAATTACCCCACACCACTCTCCTGCACCCACCCAACCGTCCCTTGGATGGGGCGCCTCCTACTTCAGCTGTTTTGATAATCAAGCGCAAAACTGGAGGTAAACTAGGGAACATCTCTCTATCTATGGATATCTGTGTTTGTGTGTGTGTGTGTAATCCAAGATGGCAGCAAACCAACATCCGGCTAAGAAGCAGAACCAGTGATAGAGAGAGAGAGAGAGTGAGAGGAGAGGTAGCAGAAGGGTGCCAGGAGGCAGAAGTGCGAGAAAATGCGAGGAAGTGCCAGAAGTACAAATGTAATGGCAAATTTTTGAAATTAGTATGCAACACGCATCACAGTGGCAGGAATGGCACTGCCACTGCCACTGGCTCTCCACTCACTGTCTGCCCCTCTCTATCGCTCTCTCTCTCACACACTCTCCTTCTCTTTAACGCTCGTTAGCTGTCTTTCTTTGTCTCTCTGGCTTAACTTTTATGTGTGTGTTTTTTATGTGTGTGTGTGTGTGTGTGTGTGGAGGGGTTTATACCAATAAGCGGCATATTTAAGCTGCTTGTTGGTTTGGTTTTAAGTAATTTTTATAGCCATTCTTTCGTCCTCTCCTTTGTGTGCCCATTTGCCATTAAGTTTATACGATGAAAATGCAGAGAAAAATAAACGGTTTTTGTTTAAGAATGCAGCACGGAGACATAGAATTAAAAGTGTTAAAATTATCCAAACAAATGCGAGAAACAGAGTACAGTCACACTCAAAATGATAGCAACAAAGACCTGCTCACACCTTTCAAATGGCTTAACCACACATTTAGAGCCTATTATTATTGACGAATATAATCAAAGGGCCTAATTAGAGTTAAAAGTTATAGCTTTTTTTTTAAAAATAAATAAAATTTAATAAATAAAAATGAAAAGCTCATTCTCTTAAAAATATAAAATATAAAAAAATATTGTTAGAGTCAAGTCACACATCCGCTATTAATTTTTATAATTTGTTGATACTTTATAGCCAACGGAAACACTTTTTTTTCTTCCTGCAGTATTTATATTTAAGTTCGAAACTAAACAAAATAAAAATTAAGCCACACCAAAACTGAGAGAATCGCCAAGAGATAATACACAATGATTCACAGAATGATTCGCAAACCCCCCGCCACCACCCTGGCATTGCAAAAACTTTTTTGCGCACATTTTTTTGTTGCTTCTCTAGTGGGTTTTTCTTTTCTTTTGTTTTGTTTTGTTTTGCGTATTTTGTTTTTTTTTTTTTTTTCGTTTGGCTGGCATTTTCGAAGCGGTTTATCTGGGAAAAGCCGTCGCTGCCGTCGCTGCGCTGCTTCGTTTTGCTGACCCTTCCAACGCTTTTCAGTTTCCGCTCACTTAGATTCATTAAAACAACTGGCGGCAAAAGTTGTCATGACCTGGGAAATACTCGCAGAAGATGAGACCGGTGGAGCCATACAAATGAGGCTAAAGGAAAACTCTCCCTCTCCCTGCTGTGGCAGCAGGAAAGGAAAACTCTTCTTAAGCTGTGTCCAGTCCCTGGACTCCACAGAACAAAACAAAAAACAAAAAAAAAACTTTGCAGTTTAAAACTATTTTTTATATGCTTTTCTTTTATATATTTTTCCCCCGCTTTTCCGACCCACCTCTGCCTTCAGTTGTTGTACTATTTGTGTACAAGTATTTTATATGAATTTTTGGTGTGTGTGTGTGGGTTCTTTTTACTTTTGTTTCTTTTTGGGAAGAACTTGCATTTTGTGTCTGCTGCTGCTGCTGCAGGGTTATATCTACTGCTCCTTCTTGTCCTTGTGCAAGTTGTCGTCTAACTTATGGCATCTCATTTATCTTCGTAACTCGAGACGAACGACCAGGACGCCCAGCAGGCCCAGGGAGAGGGAAAAGACCGAAGTGGAGTCAAGCAGTTATTGCATTTTGTACATTTTAAATTTATTTATTCTTTGGTTTGGTTTGGTGTGCTTCTCTGTTTTGGCGTGGACTTATTTATGACCAGCCTTTATCTGCAGGTTTTCTGCTCAATTGGTATAGTATACTACTGTTAATTTATAAACGCGCCTGGCCGATTCAGGATGTACAGGAATCCCTCAAAGTCGCCATCTTGTGCCGCCTCCAGGGCCTCCGGTCCAAGGGAAAATTCTCGGAGGCTCCCAACGATCTGACACCGCTGGAAAGCATATTGAAACACCATGAGGGCCTCGTAGAAGTGCGACGAACGCACATGTTCGGCCACCAGGCCCATCTTCAGGGTGTCGGTCACTGTGTCCGGAACACACGCGGCTTGGGACTCGATGTGCTCTCGGTCCGGGTCCATTGGCAGGCGCTCGATCAGTCGCTGCAGGCTTGCCGGTGTATAGTTCATCGATTCAACGGCTTCGCTCATTTGGAGGCGCATCAGGGGGGCCAGACTCTTGGGCTGTCTTGGAGTGGGATCCTGAAAAGGCGGCGGCATCGCACACTCGGGTGCCAGCGCATTCTTGGCCAAACTGATCAGACTGTGGCCCATTTTCAGGACGAACCCAAAGACATTTGCCGCCAGAGCGCTTGCCCTGCCAGGCGGAGGCGTAGGAGTAGGAGTGGCGGGGACATCACTACCGCCACCGTCGCGAGGACGCTCAGGGGCAGGGGCAGGGCCAGTGGCAGTGGCTGGGGCTGAGACTTGGATCTTTGGCATCTCCGGTTCTTTGGAGGCCTTAATCAGCTCGTTGAAACGCTGACAGAAATCATTGTCGCGCTCGGGATACGCCTCCTGCATCCAGAAGAAGTGGCGCTGCTTGTCGCCCGCGAATCTCAGCACAAAGACACGACCCGTGTTGCACTGGATGACGCGCCGGAACCTGGGTACACCCGGCACTGCCACAATGTCCATTTCGACTTGGCCCGATTGGCGGTCCTTCCAGCAAATGTGCATCTCCTGGCCGATGCGACGCAAATAGAGCAGACCCTTGCGACTATCCGGCTCAACCATGCGGTCACGGAGGACCATCAGACCGGCCTTGTATTCAATCAGATTCTTCATATCCGAAACGTTCACTTGTAATTTTGAGATGTATCTTTTGTGCTCTGCAATTCGCACGGACACCGTTTTTTTCTTCTTTTTTTTATGGGATACAGCAGCTCTTGCACCGTCTCCGACGTGCTCTGCCGTGCTAGGACCAAACCGGCAATTGACCTTTAATTGCACACTTAAAAGTACATAAAAACGTGGCCAAGTCCAAGGAGCTGGTCACTGCTGCTAGTGCTGCTGCTTCTGCTGCTGCTGTTGCTGCTACCCCAGAGTGTGTCTTGTATCTATGCTGAGGAATGGTAGTGGGAGACACAATTAAAATTAAAGCGTTTACTTATACGACTTAACGGGCAGCAATGATGTGATGTTGCCCCCTTACAGTTAAGTCCAGGTCCTTGATTTGCTTTCCCAGCACCAAGTGGGGCTCCAATTCTGATGCTTTAGTGATTGTGTGACTTGTGGCTCGATGAGCTATTGATTCTTCGCTCCATTATACATCATTTTTGGAATAAACTTTTTGAATGTACTTTGCACAGAGACAAAAGTTAAGCCTTAGGCCTGCCGGTTGATCCCAAAATATGTATTTCCTTTTTTTGATTCATTAAATTTAATATTATATAATATATTATATTAGATTATATAATATATTATATTAGATTATATAATATATTATTATTATTATATTAAATTATTATTATAGTTTTCACGCGTCATTTGCAGCGCCGATATCCAAAACGATTAGTGGATTTAAATGAGATTTGTCTGGCCATTAATGGGTTTTTCTCTTACCGATTCCATACAATGTTTTCTTACTGAAGATGCATACATAATAAGTATTGCATATATCCAAATTTGTAAAATTACTTAAACTTTTCTATTTAAACGAGCGATTTTTTGTTGGCTTGGTTATATTTTTAAACACTGTTTTTCTTTGTTTTTTTAGTGGTTTTTAGTGCCAACCAAATAAATTAAAATTCATTATAATTGTGCAAAAAAAATTAAAAATAAATAACTACGAATTTTTCCAATTTAATTAATGTCAGAGTAGCATTTAATTTCTTTTGAATCGATCAATGCTGGGGTTTAGATTCGATTCCGATATGGATTCCCGCTGATGAATTATTCAAGTGCAACAAATTGAGGTTGTGGTGGAAACTCTCGTACGAGAGTACGAACGAGAACGAAGGATTCCAAAACCAACAAAAAGGACTTTATTTCTTTCCAATGAGCTGTGTGCATTGCCTTTGTGTGTGTGTGTGTGTGCTGTGAGTCCTTTCTGAGTGTTTTAATGATGGGGAAAGCCAGGAAGGCCGGCTGCTTCTCCTGGTGCCACGCGAAACGTTCGAAAGCAATTACAATTTAAGTATTTAATTAGGGAATTACGTGAGCAAACACACGTTCCACGTGTCGAAAGACCAGAGGAGTCGAGTGGAGTGGAGTGGCGAGGAGAGGAGAGGAGAGATGAGAAAAGGTGGAACAGCCGTCGCAAGAGGTCGAACAAAATGGAAGGCGGAATGGAAGTGAATAAAAAGGAAACCAACCAACCTCTCCACCCTTCGACCGCCGCCCTCTCTCTATATATATTATATAAAATGAAAATAAAAATAAAAAGAGCGTAACGTAGTGGCCCCAATCGACTTCAACATGAGACGATGTGGCATGTGCTACGTGTGTGTGTATGTGTGTGTGTGTGGGGACACACACCTGCTGCCGCCCGCCTGCCGCCCCCATAAATGCCAATAAAAATGAAGCCAATTGCTGTTTCTCCAACAAAAAGTACAAGAAACATTTGAGGCAGCTACAAAACAATTTGTAGTTTACGCTTTGCGCGTTCTCCAGCTCTTTCGACCGGAACGATTACAGGCGGGCAGGCAGGCGGGCGGGCAGGCAGGCAGCATCAGCAGCCAAGGCGCCAAAGGATAAGCATGTCCTGGCATCAGACTGACTTCGCCCGCAATTCCCATGGGGTGGCCTCATCGAGAGCTCCAGCCCCAGCAAATAGTAAATAAAATCAAGAACTATAAAAAAGCAAACGTCGAATAGGAAGAAAGAAAGTAGAAAAAGGTGAGCGCTGGAAATTTTAGAGACTTAAAGATACCCAACGCTGAGGCATTTCGGATACTCTGATAGTTCTCTGGGGCTGTTGGCAGTCTAGTGACCAAAAGATATCCCAGGATCTGCGATAAATATAACGAAACAGAAATAAAAATATGAAACAGTTTCAACGATTACGGTGTCTGCTTATTTTAATCTTTTACTTCTTTATCTCTGAATATCAAGCACTCCTTGAGATCAAGAGATTTTTTTTCCAAAGGATTCCACCCTGGGATTTATGTCTTATGGGTTTTACTTGAAGCAATTGTGTGAGGCTTCCCGACATACCCCTTGCTACTCTCTAAGCAAAAGGGAAAATGGTATAAAAAAGAACGTACAAAAATTGCAAGCGTTATGTTGACAAATGCCCTTACGCGAGGAAACACCGCACCACCTCACCCGCACCTAGCCACCACAGTCACCTCTTGTGGCAATTTTCCTTCATTTTCAGTTTCATTTTTATGGCTACGCGTCGCATTTTCTTGTGCCACTGTTGCTTTTTTCCTTCATGGTTTTTCTCTTGCCTTTGGCGGGTATCAATAAATTGGCGTCGACCAAAGCAAACACAATGGGGCAGGTAAAAAGGGGAAGTACATATATTTTATGTAAATACAAAAAAATGATATAAAAAAATTGTACGTAGGTTGGGTGCGACAGTTGTAAATGAAATTATCGCCTTTTGACTTTTAACCATCATCAGTGGAAATATTTTGTACGTTTTTCCTTCAATTTATGCTCTGGAAAAATGATTACCAGCCCCAGAACCAGGCGTGTGTGTCTGTGTGTGTGTTTACGATATTTGCTTGACATTAATTAAGTGCCGTCCCCATAAATATTGTATGGTGATGAAACATACATACATTTTGCAGGGGGAAATGAATGGAAAATACTCGTATCATTTGAAGATTTCAGCATGAATTATGGCCGATATCAGTATGGGAATATATGAGATTTTTATGGGTCTTCTGTTTGTCAATCTCTTGAACATTTCTTCATTAAAAGCAGTTTGTGGCATAGAAAATGCAAAGCAATAAAGACATAAAACTCGAGAGATATAACATTTGATGAAGATAGCCCACACACCTGTATTTTGTGTGTATATTTTTGCATGAAGCTTGAGAGAAAAAATAATACGAAAATATGCAGAGATTGTTGGGTAAAAATTAATAAAAACAGATAAGTTACACATGCAAATATTTTAAGCTGTAAATATTATCTATTTCTGTTTCATTGCTGAACTCATTCAAATACAAAAAGAGAGCAGAGTCTCAGTGTGAAACTGTTCTCTAAATATATTTAGATATATTCGCACATATCTGATCATCAATAATTGAATGACATAGCCACATTTCATTGGGCTAATGAAGATGAATATGAAATGAATTAATTAATTGAAATTTGTTGAGGGGTTCCCCCCACTCCCATTGAGCATTGAATGAGCGAAGAGTTCAATGAACCATCGTCTGTGCTCTTCTATTCTCTCACCTTTGGCTGTCTCTTCGTTCATTAATTTCTTTGCTCTACCTCTGGTGTGTATGCCTTGTGTTAATGTCTGCCATTTTTTGTTGCCCACTGTTGCGTCATTAATTCATAAGCATGGAACCTCATTTCACTTGAGGCTTTACTCTATCCTTGGGCTTCATGTTGTGCGAGTTATTTTCGGGGGGTGTTGGAGAGGAATTTCCGTTTAGTTTGCGATGGGCGATGGGTGATGGGTGTGTGCGTGTGTGCGTGTGTGTGCGTGTCAGCCAGTCAGCCAATTAAACGAGTGAGACGAGGAGTCAACTTGAAATTAACACACACTTTTCCCCAAAGCACACACATTCACACACGACAAACACAGACACGGGCACAAACATTGCCCTTCCTCGTACCTCGTACCTCGTACTCTTACTGGCACTGGCACTCGCACTCGTGCTCGAGAGCACACACGCACACGCAAGTTTATGAATCTGAAAAATGCGCCTCGCTGCCCTAAACTAATTTCCACCCAAACTCAAACACATACACGCACACACACGGATGGACGGATGGACGGAACAGAGCCGAAACCAGAACCGAGACGAGGCTCAAACACGCATTCAAGCCGCAGGAGTTAGGCCTTTCTGCTGTCTCATGGAGAGCTGTCTAGATGGCATACCAACAAAGGACGCCACAGAACACAGCCACCACATGCGTCGAACTGGCAAATACTCTCACTCAAAATATACAAATATTAGCAATCGATCATTGCTGGATCTATGTACCTTTTGCTGTTTATCTCAATCGTGTTGCCGCGAACCCATTTATTTTTCTGCCATTTATGCATCATTATATTTAATCTATTTATCTAAAACACATTCTGCTATGTATCTTTGCCACTCTCGTTGGTAGTATTTCTATTACTAATTTCTCTCATAACACTTCACCTTTTGATCTGTTTTTTTTGGTTTACGTACCTTTATTTATTTATTGCCTAGCACTGCTAGAGATTCCTTATTTTTAAGGCATTTTATTCTTGTGGGAATATAAAAATTCTGTCGCTAATTTTATTAAATTTTTTTTTATTATTTACTTATTAAATGTTTATTTTTGCGTGATTATTTTTTATAACATTATAATTTAAATATAGAGCTATTTTGTAAGCATTTGCTCCCAGTCATCCCCGTACTCAAATATCTGTTAATCCTTGCATCTACCTTACTTGCAGACATCTTTTTAGACCCATACTTGTCCAGCCATCTATCAAAATCTATGCAGCCATTCGTCTCTGTCTATTCATAGATGCATCCAAATGGCTTGCATTTTTAGCCATTCCTCCCAAAAAGTCTTCGGTTGCTGCTTGCCGCTTGCTGCGAAAGTGTATTTCGATGCTCATGGGAGATGGTTTTCGCTTCCAGTTTGTTCTGCAGACTCCACAACCAGAAACCCCTTGCCACAGTCACTCTTTATCCATTTACCCACCCCATTAACCCCACATCAAGGCGGGGGCTCCGGCTCCGGCTCCGGCTCGTGCTCCAAGTGCCAATGCCAGCACACACACTCATGATTGGCGTCAGGTTTTGTTAATTTACGTATTTTTTTTTTTTTTTGATTCATTTCGTATTTTTTCCACCCTTTTCCCCACCTAATTGTTTGCCCGTTCGTTTTTCCCATTTCCACATACCCTTGCCAAAGGGTTTTCTGTGAGCAAAGGGTATGGGGGTTTTCGTACAGATGTTTTTCTGGTTGCTGCCAGTACTTTCCTGCACTTTCGCAGTACAAATTTCCCATAAATGAACGGATGTTTCTTTTATTTTATATCTTCTAGTCGGAGTTTCGACACCTTTGGAAATTGTATTTTGCTTTTGCTTTGTTTTTTTTTTCAGAGAGTTTTCACTTTCGTTGGGTACCGTTCAACTTCTTCTTCGCACATTTGTTTTGCTGTCACTGTCACTCTCTCTCTCTCTCTGTCTTTCTTTCCCACTCGCTCTGGTGGCCCTCGTTCTCTCGTTGGCCCTGGAGTGCGTGTTAGATAAACTGACAGGAAGCGGTAGGGAGGGGGGTGATTGCAGGGAAGTGGCAGGACATGCCGCAAGGGCAAGCGGATGTGTAGATTCACCTTTGTAGAGTTGGTAAACCTTTGACGGCTGCTGGTCCTGCCATCATGTGTGTGTGTGTGTGTGTGTGTGTGTGTGGGGCGTGTGCCCCAAAGTACAAAAACATATTTTTGAAAATTTCGTGTTTTTATTTTCTGTTCCCTGTTCCCTTTTGTTACTTGGAATGCCTTTGCGGCATATTCGTACATACATATGTACATATATTTATTATATAATAATCGTGCTTTATTCATACGCACACTCGCAGAGGAGCCTTTATTTGCAAGCTTTTATTTGTGTTGGCATCAAAAATAGATTTCATTTCACAAATGGTCAAAGGATACTCCTTAGACATTTTTCCAAGTGGGAATTATGGTTTCTTGAAGGCACTGGCTCTCTGTTGAGTGAGCCAACCCACTTAGTGGTGCTGTCAATGATGTGATATAATATTTAAATACTCGATATAATTTTGTATTGAACTCTTGAATCGAAGCACTTCGAATTAATGATATAAAGCAGAACTATTGAAGGAAACCTTAAAGTTGGTTAACTTCATACATGCCATTTATTACCCTGACTGAAAAAAAAAACACCCCTGCCCGTCACATACCCTGTAAATGGGCGAAACAATGGGCAGGAGAAACGGTTAATAAACAACATTTTTATCACAGTCAAAGCGAGCGGAAGGGACGCACACAACGCCAAAGGACCCCCTCGCTAATTTGTACAACTTTTTTTAATTATTTACTTTGTTCTCCTTTTTTTTTTGCTTTTTGTTTGCTGATTTACCAACTGAAAAGGCGAGAGACACGCTGCGTGCGGGGGCGACGATGGCAGCAGGAGCTTAACAGCTGTTATAAGCACCAGGGGAGTGCCAGGGTTGCCACAGTCTCGTGTCACAGATTAGAGTTGTGATAACTACAGAATGGAACAGTGGCAAAAAAATGGAAAGGGAAAGGCAAACGGTACGAGTGTTCACCTGACGATAGCAAAAAGTAAAGCGCATTAACACCGCAAATTAAATGCAAAAGAACCAAACTGCGGTGACTAAATGAGGGGTTCAAGATGGAGCGCGGGAGAGCGATGGGGTGGGTGTGTGTGTGTGTGTGTGTGTGTGACTAAATGACGGCAGGTTAAAGTGTTAGTGTGATGGGACAGCAGCATCTGCTGCGGGTTCAACTTTAATGATGATGAAGCTTAAACATGCGAGCACGAGAGACAGATAGAGTGAGAGAGTGCAAGTCGAGGGTTCAATTCCAATTAAATTCCGACTTCTGGTTTTTTTTTTTTCGCGAGGCTTTTCATGTTTTTAATTACAATTTTAATAGACACACACAAATCCTTGCCAAAGAACTTTCATGGATTCGTGGAAATATATTAATTGGTTGGCCAAAGCCCGAGCGCAACCACTGGCCACACCTATTCAATGGGCATGTACTTTTATTCTTTATTGCCAGCATTTAAATGTAAACATTTAACATTTTTCTACATAGTTTGTACACATATATTTCTCTATGTTTTTCAATGTATTTTTTTGTTGCAATTTTTTAAAGTTTGAATCGCTTGAATAAATGCAATTTAATTGCTTGGAAAAAAAGCTGAAAAATGGTACAAAAGTAAATATGATTTTCAAATCGTTTGACACGGTTATTCTCCTTCTCCTATTCATTAATGATGATAAATACCCCGAAAAAAAATGGCCATGAAATATTTAATATTTACCAACACTTAGCTTGAATTTGAATCTATTTAATTTCAAAATAATTAAATTACAATTAATAATTTATATAGCACTGAAATTAAATAGAATTGCCCTCCCATTTGGGGGGAAGTTTCTGCATATTTAATCAACATATCGATGAAATATTAAGCCATAGAACATGGTCTATAAGAAAAATGCCCCACTTAGATACGCAAAAGTGCTTGGCAGGAGGAGGACTGTGCTTGTGCTTGACCATCACCGCCCGGTCACTTTCCAGCCATCCTCTCCATCGACCATAAATTCCGCACAAAGTGCCAATATAAATCAAGTGCAAACTGCTGCTGCTGCTGCTGCTGCTGCTCCTACTGCTGCTTCTGCTTCGACCTGGTGGAGCCTTTTTCATTGTGGGTGAAGGTATAGAAAGGAAAATAATAATAATGAATTTATGGTGGTGCAGCAGGAGGTGCCACACGACTGGCAACGTGGAGCCCGTGAAAGAAGGTCGGAGACCATTAAATAACATTTAAAATGTCAAAGCAAGGATGCACACGACCCAAGAGGTTCCACGGCTCTAATGTGGAAAAGAAATTGAATGGTGGAGAGGCGAGCGAGCAGGCGGGCAGACAGGACCATGGCTGGTGCATGGTGCATGGGGGCATGGATGAGATGAGATGAATTGAGGCGGCAGGCAAACCAACAAAGCTGTAAATCTCAAAGCCAAAGCGGCAGCAGCAATGACTCTCTTGCCACAAACAACAAACAAACAAACAAGCAAAACTCGAAAGCAATTTAGATGCATTGCATATGCAGCAGCAGCGGCAGCAGCAGTAAGGATATGGATATGGATATGGTTGCATGCAACAATGCATAACCAATGTCAGAGGAGTAGAATGGGAAGAAGCACCAAACACACACACACACACACACACACGCATAGGATGACATAAGGCGCTGTGCGGCGCTGCTCTAGTTGCAATTACAAGGACACGCGGCGCGGCGATGCCAGTGAGAGACAAGTTTTGCACCCGAAACGAAGCGAAGCGAAACGAAACGAAGGAGACCCTCAACGAAGAATGGGTTCTTAGAGTGGAAAAGCAGAAGCAGAATAAGTGGAAGATGCAGGCACTAGAATGATGGCTGAGATTGCAATTGAGATTGGGCGTGGGATTGGGCGTGGGATTGGGCGTGGGATTGGGTTGGGGGTTGGGGGGATTGAAGCTGGATGGATGGATAGATAGATGGCTGCTGGCATAGCCCCAGCAGCTCCTCCAAAGATAAATATTCAATTAACGAGTGCGTACGCCGAGTGGAATACAAGATAAATTGCAGTGGTGGCGCTGGCTGGATCCAAACACCTATCCCTTGGCCATGCCTGCTTTCCGCTTCCTGGTGCCCCCCTTTGGGTGTCCTCTCATGGCATTCGTGTTGACTGCATTCTGCCCGCTGCCCGCTCCCTGTTGCCAAGCTGTTCCGACGATGAACGCGTCACAAAGGAACAAAATGGCTGACATTGTTAAAGCCAAAGTACAACATTGCAAGATGTAATAAAAAAATAAGCAAAATAGAAAAATAAAAAAAAAAACTACGCACACAAGAACACAGAAAAAAATAGAATAAAAAAAAAATAGTACGAAGGAAAAACATGTTTATAACCGAACAGAACTCCGGAGGGAACGGCAGTCGCCTCCAGAGTTCCAGACGACACACAGTGGCACCAAAGGCAGTGCAAATTGTGGGAAAAAAACGAGGCTAACATTGCCTAGCAAATCGAACGAAAGATCGATGGAAATATAAATATCGAAATATCAAATCCATACAAGTATATGGCGAGGAGATGAAAGGAGAGTAGAGTATTGCAGCATTAAGCCAAACGATGAATACAAAAATAGTTCAATAGATAAAACATCCCCATGGCAATTGAAACAGCAGCAAATTCATTAGTTAATATTTTTAGACGACTTCCAAAAGTAAAAGCTGATAAATCTGTTTTATATATTTTGAGTTTATTTTAGCACTTGCCTAGCATCTGGCAGTTGTTGCCCTTGGGGGCTCTGCATGGAAGTGTCACAGAGCGAAGCGAAGCGTTAAAGAAAGGCGTCTCGAAGGAGGGCAAGGATTGCATTCAAGTGCTATAGGTCCGACGGCACCAGTCATCATCTATGTACTATGTACACATGAGGATCTCCAAGCAGCTTTACACCCATCAGGCAGGCAGGCAGGCAGGCAGGCAGTTTAGCCGGTCCGGCTGTCCGTGCAGCCATTCTTTTGGATTCGCATTACCATTCGCTCATTCACTCGCTCACTCGCTCGCCCATTCACTCGCTGCAACGAGAGCCTTTTGCTTGACTGCGCCACTTTTGGTCGCTCATTTTGGGTCGGGGTTTTGACTAATGTTTTGCAGCTGGAACCTTGAGCAGACATACACACTCGCGCTGAGTCGCAGTAGGCACCATCATCGGCTTGTCTACGTTCCGACTTACGCTGGCCAGGACACACACACACACAGAGAGATTGAGAGAGAGAGAAGTAGGAGGGCATTGAAAACTAAGTAGATGAAAACCCGTATAATGCCTACAGAAGGGGAGAGAGAGAGAGAGCGAGCGCAATCACAGCCAAAACGTTTCGGATATACTCTAACAAAAAGACTAGAGGAGAGGTTGTTCAAGCCTTTTGGTTTATGAGTTCCATAAGGTTTGAGTCCAAGCAGATCTGTGAGACATTCTTGCGGCATGAAATCCACTCGAAAAGCAGAAGCTTCTGTGGCTTAATGTAAAACTAAATTTTAAATGTTTTTATTATCAATTTTAATTTTTTAAATTTAAATTTTAATGTTTTAAATTTAAAGATCTTTTCAATTTAATTTAAAATTTTTTTAATTTATTCATAATTTTTGTATTTTTTGTAAATTTTTTAAATTTAAATTTTAATGTTTAAATTCTTTAAATTTTAATGTTTAAATTCTTTAAATTTAAAAAACTTACAAAAATACAAAAATTATGAATAAATTAAAAAAATTTTTAAGGCTCTTTAGTTTTTTGCCAAGTCTATTTTTCTTTGCAGTTGCTCCGTGTTTTTGTATTTTTCTCTCACACAGATCACCTTGCCCTGGTTAATCCCCCCTTTCCGGTTAGGGTATATAAGACCCAACATAATGATGAGGCAGGAGAGGCACAAGATGACGGATGGTTGCAGGCCGAAAAACGTGTGTATGTCAAGTGCTTAATACGCCTCACACACACACACACACACACACAGAAATAGAAATAGAGAAAGAGCGAGAGGGAGAGAGCGCAAATAGGAGCAGGACAAGTGCGCCTAGTATGCCTTTTTGTTATATAATAGAAAATCCTTAATAACATTTTCTTTACAATTGTGCACACGGCTCAAGGATAGAGAGTGAGAGAGGGGGAGGGGGGACTAAGATTTGTTAGGAATGACACAAGTCCCTCTACGGGTGCCTCCATCTGCTGGCTCCTGCTGCTGCTCCACTTGAGTCGCCATCGTCACTCGCTCGTAAACATTTTACGCTTTGCCGAGCAATAAGTCTCTCCCTCTCCCTGTCTCTTTCTCTTTTTCTGTTTTCAATTTTTTTTTTTCGTCTTTTTTTCCGCTTTTCCTTTACCCATAGATTTTTGATTTTTTTTTTGCTTTCTTTCGTTGACTCTGGCGCTCTGTTTGTTCAGTCAGTTTTTGGTGTATTTGTTTTTGGCAGCCGAAAAACTCCGGCAACTGCCATCGGATGCCATCGTCAGGTGGGGAGTTTGCAAAAGCCAAAATCCTTGTGCGCCAAAGTCGTTGCAGACTCTCCTGCTCTCCGACTGCCTTAAACGAATATCAACTGTGTAACTGCCAGGTTGTTGTTTACTTGGTTACGGCTGCGCCCGAAGCTGATGCTGAAGCTGCAGCTGGGGATTGGGATTGGGATTGGGTGTTGCACTGCACTGTCAGTAGAGGTGCAGAGAGTCCCGCCACTGATCTGATTGAGGTGCAGTGATATGTATCACACAGCACTCAATGGACTCATATACATAATTCCATTTGCAGACAGCGTTTTCTGATAGCGCTTCAGCACTAAGAACCAATTCTGCCATTCCCAAAGGGCTTCCTTTCCTCGATAAAACGTAATGGAAGCGCTTTAACTGTGATAATTATTTAATATAGATTTAAATTTTAATTTAAAGTAAAGTGTTTACTGCGGTTTTTTTTTTTTTTTTATCCGCTAAAATACTTTATAGATTTCTCATTGGATTTTCAATTCGATTTTTGGGTTTTGTGACTAGCCAACTCCACTAGAAAAAGTCAGCAATCATTTAAGGATTAAATCTTTTCTGTGGCACGATAAATTTTACGTTGATTCTTTGCCATTCACAGCGACGTTTCCATGCGAATGGTTTTGATTGGAATTCTTTGACATTCTCAATAAGCCGACAGCTTTATTGATTGGTTGAACGTAATGAATGCCTTTCAAATGAATCAAACTAAATGTTCAACTACCCATTCCCTCTCTGTCTCTGTCTGTCTCTCTTTCTCTGTCTCTATCTCTGCACTCCTCTGCCTGTGACCTTGCTTTGAAGAGTTTTTAGCGGCGTACCATCTACGAGTTTGACTATGAGTATAAGAGAGTATCCCTTGTCATTGTTCAACATCATTAGGCGATAAATTGACCTTCACGCATGGCTGACAAAGAGAAAGGGGAACGACTGTGCGGGTGGCGGGTGGCGGGTTGTGGCTCTGTGGTTAGGCACAAGGAGGACTATCTATCTGTCAGCTCGTCGCGAAGGCGTTGATTGCTTACCACATAAGCCGGCCTGGCCACTTGCCTAAATCCTCAAAGCAAGTGGGATAGGAGGCCGCCAAAGCCAACTCATGAAGTCTTGAGCATGTGCCACAAAGTGTTGATGGTTGCCACTGGATGTGTGCATGTGTATGTGAATGTGTGTGAGTGTGTGTGTGGCAATATGTTCTCAATGCAGCCTCTCATGCCTCCTCAGCCACGTCGTCATCGTCATCGGCATCGTCCTCGTACAGCACGCAATGTGTAATAGTTATTTGATAATCTACCTGTTATTGACCTCATTTTTATGCGTTTGTGTGCTGCTGAGTATCTGTGGGCAAGTATCTACCACCCACCCACGACACGTAGAGAAGTGTGAAACGACATGATATTGGCGTGTAAATTATGGGTTGCTTGTAGGTTATCCACAAACCGCATTCAACACACATTTTTGTTTCTCTTACGCTTTCGCTTTATCTCCCACGCCAGATCAACCCCATCCACGCTGCTGCGCCTTACTTGTCGCACTTGCCCCTTGCCAATGTCTCAGGCCATCGGCATCTGTGTCGAATATGTGCAATCTGCGGTGGCAGCCAGGGAAACATCTAAAAGAAAATGAAGCTTGAAGCTTTGCCCAAGAGAGAAATCGATTGGAATAAAAGGTTCTCTAGTAGTTTTCATCGACTAAAACTTTTAGTTATCGATACAAAATCGATACTTATGAATGGTGGAAATACATGCAGAACATAATTACTATCGAATATATTTTGTAGCTATCGATAAGCAATCAACGACTGGGAAGGATAAACAGAAAGCGATTAAGAAATATTTATTTAAAGTTATAATTTTTGTAATCCAATTTGAGATCAATGATTCTCACTTCTGTGATGAGAACTCTTCCTTAAAATATAATGTATCGACTGCTATTGTCTGTTATCGGTCTATTTGTTCTTTATCTAAATATGGAATACAGTTGCTAATCATTTGGAAATACTCACTTGAACACTAAAGATTTACATCTTATTCAAAACCTTTGAGTTGTTTTTGTCACTCCCTTACGTTGGGAATCCTTAAACATTTTCCAAACAATTATCGTTATCAAGTGTTGAGTAGAGAGAGAGCGAGAGAGAGAGAGAGATGGAGAGCCACAAAGACAAAGACACACCCATTTGTATGTGTCGTTTTACTGGCGTCACACAAAAACCCAAAGCCCCCAAAAAAGCATTAGTGAAACGAGACACGAATGGTTGGTCCTGGCGTGACACATTGTATGCTTCGGGGGGAGGTTCTTTTTTTTTGGGGGGGGATTCATGTATATAATGGAATTTACATGTGTGTGTGAGTGTCTCTCTCTCTCTCTCTCTCTGTCTATCTATCTTTTGTTCCCGAAACTACGCTCAATTGCAACAATTACAACAAGAATATTGCCCGTGAGCCCATTTGTACATCATGTCGAGGTGTCTGAGTGTCGTATCTTTTTGTGTATGTTAGTGTATCGGAACAATGGCCTCTCGCACATGCACACACACACACTCTAAGCACACACACACACACATAGACAGAGGCCGTGTTACAGCCATTCAATGTGCGTGTTCAATGGCAAACACAATGCTTCAGAGTGTGGACCTGGGGCGGGAAAAGGGTTAAAGCCTTGTGTTCCTGCCCCCCAGTCACATGCTCAAATTGCATGCGATGAGAATGTGCAACAGCCGTAGCTACTGCTTGCTACAAATGACTAATTTCACTTTTTTTTGTTGTTGTATTCCTGCCACCTCGCTCCACTCTCTTTTTTCTCCTTCTGTGTGTGCCGTGTTACCTTTTTCTGATTTTCTTTTCTTTTTTTTTTTTGTGTGTTTTTTTTTTTTTGTTGCTTTTGTTGCAAATTTCATTTTGTTACACTTTCTCTTCCCTTCTGCCACAGCAGGCAGGCTGGCAGGCAGGCAGGCACCTAGCTGGGCATCTGGCACACACCCAGCCACCTCACTGCACCCACTGACTGTATTGTTTAACACGTTGGCACTCAAAATTCTCTCTCACTGATTGCCGGGGACGTAGTCGTCCGTCCGTGCCAGTCAGTTGCTTAACAAAAAAAAAGCCAGGGAATTTAAAAGAAGGTGCAGCTTTGATGGCCGAACCATTAAATACCCTGGGATGTCGAGCTAAATTTTGCAGAGTTATCGGGAATGATATTTTATCGATTGTAATAATAATAAATATACAAAATAATAAATATATAAAATAATAAATATACAAAATAATAAATAAATAAAATATCTCATATATCTCATATATAAAATAAATAAAAAATAAAATAAAAAATAATAACACTACATTATAATAAAGTTCTAGCTTCAAGAGAAAAGATCTGTTTGCCGAGACATCAGTCACATGGTTGAGTTATCTCTCACCAAGAGATTAGTTGATGCTGATCGAGAATGAAATTCGCTCCCTTCGCTGCATTCCAGTCTGTCTCTGCTGATACTCGCAGTCGTCACACCTCAAACCAATGCCAAAGGGTACACAAAACCAAAAGAAACCCAACCATTTTTGTAGCATACTTTTTGGGGCTAACCTACATAACGCTCTCACACCACCTGCTTGTACAATCGCAGTAGGTACACCTGGGGGATGCCGTGTGCGGTGTGTGTGTGTGTGTGTATTTTTTATTGATTCTCATTTGCTTTGCACACCCCCGCGTGCAGCACACTTTGCACACTTGGCTCACATCGGCTGAGCAGCCCCTTCAATCATTCAGTCCGCTGATAAGGTCCCCAAAGCGCACACCCGCACCGACCGCCCCCGGGACCGATGCAGGCGGCATGTCAAGGCCTTTGGCCAAATTGGAGCTGGAGCTGGGACTGGGGCTGGGGCTGGAGTTGGTAATGTCTCAACGGGACATTCCTTTTGGGTCTTCGTTTCGTTGAACTTACCTGCAAAGAGACGAAAAAGAAAGAAAGAAAATTTAATTTTGGCCACTTTTTAATGTGAGGTATTTTTGGTAGAGACTTCTTTGCCTTTGTCTCATTTTTAATTAGGTTTCATTCACTCGAGCTTCTGTTTGGCTTCTCTAATTTAGCTAATTACGGAGTGGTTAGGGTGTGTAAATGAAATCCAGTTGCTCCAAATGGATACAGGATTTACAGGCTGGGATGCGGTGGCTGTGGTTGCCACATGTGGATACAAAAACGAAATTCCCCAATCGGGGGGGCTCTTTTCTGTAATCTGTACAATTTTCCCAAAGCAGAGACCATTCCCTGTGCATGGTTCTGGTTTCAAAAATATATGGATTATGCATAGAAAAATTATTACAAATGCTTTTAGTTTGTGTGTTCAAATTAAGCAAAAGTTTGGGCTTCCAGATGGGAAATGCTCCAATATTCTTGATACAAAATAAACACAACCATTCCATGTAAAGCGACCTTTTTGCTCTCTTAAAACTTGAATTTCCTTAAATAATTTTATTTGCTATTTCGTTTACTTTTGTTTGAGCCTATTTACACTCTTCTGCAGCTGCTATTTCTGGTATTTTCGATATAAAATTTCTGTTGAAATGATCAAACGAAGAACAATTAAAAATCAATTTGATGTGGCAACACAAAGGAACTGGCGCCTACGCATTGGTATTTATAGATATTTGTTGGCCGAAATAGCCTTCTGCTTAAACGTGCCATGCATAGAGAAACCCACGCTGACGACGCATCGCGATGCAATGAAATCCAACCGCGGAGCCGCTCATTGTGTTGCCCACACACATTGCAATTCTCCGTACAAAGATTGTACCCAATTATTCTCTCCAAGTGCACTTGTAAACAACTCTGGCATCTTCATTTGTCAGTAATTTGCTCCTTAGCTAATTTTTAAACATACAATTTAAACGTTTACTGCTGCAACCTTAGTATATATTTTATGTGACACTCTGTGAATTATTCCCTTAAGTATATTTAATGGTACGATACAAAATAATATGTATTTAGGGATAAGCAGAAAATGATCCTGCTGTTATATAAAGATCCTGAAAATCCTAAACGTACACACACAAATACAATTACATACACACTCACACAGCTTATTACGTACACTCACACACCAAGTTACATGCACCCATTTTGGGTGTAGCTTTAAAAAATCACAAAATCCTGCCACAAAGTTTTTTCCTTTGTGCTTCTGGAAGCCAATGGACTTTGCTGCAATTCCTTCGATTGAAGCTCATCCGCCGCTCAGCACTGTTGCGTTTGCCACACTTTTTCTTTTATCATCCTCTTTGGTGCCTTGCTAACTGTGTAATCTTTATAGCTGCCGCAAAGGCAACAAAATTTTAAATATTTTCCATCGAATTTTCACAGATTTTCTCCCTTAATCGAGCACATAATGCAGTTTCCACAAGGACCAAACAAAAAAAGAAAAGAAAAAAAAAAACCAAAGAATACAAATAAAATTGGAAACTTTCTGGCCAACACTTAATCCCGGAACGAAATCCCCTACAAATTGTTGGTTCAAGCAGCACACACACACAAACAAACCGAGACACACACACACACAGGACTCCTTTACCAAAAAAAAACTACAAAAATTTGAAATATTTAACGAGAATGTTCTTCTCTCTCTCTCTCTTTCTAACTCTCTTGGCCTCCCTGTCTCTTTTGAAACCAGTCCTGGCTTCCGTCCTTGTCTTTTATTTTGTGTGTGTGTGTGTGTGTGTTTTGTGTGTGTGTATGTTTTTTTTTCAGCATCGCTTCCTGCATTGCTTTGGATTTTTCATAAAGTTTTGTGCATTGTGTATACGCTGGCGATCTAAAAATGGAGGACCCATGGACCCAGGACCGTATCGTACCCCACCATTGCCCTCTCGTTCACTCGCTCTCTCTCTCTCCTCGCTCTCCTTCCCGCACACTTCCTTCCGCAACAAGGTTTGGGAAGCACTGTACGCATAGCTAACTAACCACAAAGCGCAAATAGAACAGCTCTTCTCCCTCTCTCATGGCTTCATGGCTCCATGTGCAGCATCAGCAGCAGCAGAACTTGACAAACAGTGAGTGCTCCATGGCGCCCCCCATTCCCCATCCTCCACATTTGTGGTTAGGAAAAGCACCGCTACAGTGGCTTGGGCGGGGGTGGCGAGTGTAGATGGATGCATTTGAGTGCAAATCAAAGTTTTGTTTTTGACCAAGCTGCAGGAACTCCTCATAAAGCCTCTTCAAGCTCCCATAACTTTTGTCATATGCGTAGCAGGAGCAGCAGGAGGCAGTGGGCAACCAAATTGCTTGCCTGCAACGCAAGGAGAGTCCCAGTTCGCCACCCCACCCGCCCCACCAAACCAAAATAGAAAGGGATATACCGGAGAATTTCCGTTCTCTATGCAGTTGGTTTACAACACTTATTGCTTGCCTCTGGACATTGCCACCACTCCAGAATCCAATACTCATCTCATGCCTTTTGGAATGTTCAATATAAACCCCACTGTAAAACCGATTGCCATGCTCTCTCCTCTCTCTCTGTAGTGGCGCAGGGAGCAGGAGTAGCAGGCGTTGGGTCAAAATGAGATGCTGGAAAGTTCGCATCGCATCGGAATGGGCATCAGAATAGGAATTGGGAATGGGAATGGGTTTTTGGGATTGCAAATGCGACTGCGACGGCGAATGCATATCGTACAGTCGGAAACCGGAATCGGTAACGGAATGAATTGTGAGCCAAGTGAATTGAATCGCCTTCTATGCGAAACATATTTTCAATTACTGAATGCTACAACTTTTCCCTTGGTTTTCCTGGTACCTGGTTTTCGAATGAGTTGCACAACAATAAACACCCACACACACACAGCGGCAAAAGTTTAATTACTAAAGTTGAAACAAAGCCAGATGCCGTCACTCAATTAGCCAAACGTAGGTAAATTGGTATATGGTAAATGGTAAATGGCATTCGGTTTTAGCCCGCAGGCAAAGGTACACGCAGAGTTGTACTGTTCCCTATCGATAATTTAGTTATCGCAGCTTTAGGCTGCGCCATGACTGTACCTTGGCATTCCTTTTGTCCGTTTCCTATGCCAGGTAAATTTTAGTAAATTTTGTTTCTGTATTTGAACATTTGTTACCACTGAAATGCGTGTATTTTATGCACAGTTTACTTTTTACGTCCCCTGGCCTTTGGTTCGTGTACCAAAAAATTTTAATTAATAATAATATTTTGCCCAAAAATGTCTGGCGGCGCTTAGCAGGCGCCTAAATTATGTACAAATGATCTACTGCCAGTGAATAAAATATTCCGAAAGACTCCAAGGGATTAGGTTTACTATGCACCCCGCCATGATTATTAATTAATTGCACAGTTATCGTTTAGAAATCATCTATCAAAAACTCTCTCTTGATGTGCTCTTTAGCTTTAAACATTAATATTTAAATAGAGTGCGAGTATTACCCCTTTTTGCAGCAACTAAAATTACTTCTACGCTCTCTCATTTGATGCCCCAAAACATCCGCCCATGATGAACTGGCTGCTTGACTTTGACGTGCGATTTGCCGCCCAAAAAGCAAACCTACAAAAATGGGGAAAGGAAAATCCTACGCCCGACTAAATGAAAACATTTGAATATCAAGTGGCGTAACCAAAAAGCATGGCTCAAACCAACCCAAATCCGAACCATATAAAAGCACACAAAACTTTACACCTTTGCATCTGGTGTTGGGCAGAGGCCAGAGGTCAAACTTGATTTAAATTCTTAATGAAATTTTATAGGCTGGCAGGCTGTGGCAGCTGTTGGGTGCTTGGATGCGGATGCTTGGTGCGGATAGAGGCAATAGTTTTGGGGGCACAAGCTTCAAAAAGCAATTTATTATTTAAAAACTAGCCCCGGACGAAGGACATCAAAGTGCTTGTATACAACGCAAGAGCCCACGAGCAACGAGCAACTAGCAAACGAGCAGGACGAAAGCTAGACAAAGTTCAGGTAAATAGACACGGAGGAGTTGTGCCGCCTAATGACTTCTGGCTGGGGCTGATGGCTTGGGGACTACACACCGAGTCATAAATATAAAACCCCAGCAACGCAGCAGAAGGGAACGACTAGGGAGAAAATATTCCCCTTGAATATTTAAGAGACGACACACGCACACACACACACACACACACACACACAGGACTCCGACTCTGAGTCGCACCTTTGTGCGACAGTTTAAATATTTTAGCAACAGGTTTTTTTTTCTTTATTTTTTGTTGTTTGTCAGTAAGGTATCCCGTTTCAGCTCCCTGCCCTGCCCTGCCCTGCCCTGCCCTGCCCGAAATGCGTGTGGGGTGGCAGCAAAGTTTCCATCCGAAACCTTTTTTCGTGGCATTTTAAATAATTTATGAATGAATAAATAATCCATAATCCAGCCAGCCTCAAATCAAGCCAAACTTTTGCCCCCGAAAGAAAGATACAACAACAACCACAAATAACACGAGAAAGAATGAACAAACTTCCAAAGGGTCGAAATGTGAACGGAATGTCGGAGGGCAAGTAAAAGTGCCAAGGAAAACACACACAGAAAAGTGGCAAAAATACGGCCGTTACTTTGGGTATCTATTGATTCGAAATCTATAAATATTGAAGTGAGAGAAAGTGCATGTAAAATTGTAAAATTATGTTTCAAACAAATATTCCCTTTGAATTTTTGCTCGATCTGGGCGTTTAGAATTTCATTGAAGGAATACTACGAATTTCCCCTAAGCGAATGGACACAGATGTTGTTTTTTTTTTTTTTGTGGAGCTGCCTATTCACGCGTTAACGTGGAGCCACAATGTACTGCATTTAACACGCTCTCAGCAAGCTACTGCGTCCCTGGGGGCATCGAACTGGGAGCAGCGCGGGAAAGTATGCTATGGATAATCTGATCAGAGGAGATTCCGAATTCCATCCAGGGCTTGAGGCCATACCAGACTCTCTCTCACTATCGCCCAGTGCACATCCCCCCTAGCCGTGTCTCGCTCTTGCTTAGCCCACGAAATCACATAAACCTCTGGCTACCGCAGACCCACAGTCCGGGACTGACCCAAAACCGTAGCGAAGCGAACCGAAGCGTTCCCATCACGTTGTCTGTTTTATGAGCGGCAACAAATAAAAAATATATAACACAACAAAAAGAAAAACCGAAGGGGAAAGAGTGGCTGGATGGGGGGGCATCAGCAACAAGGAGTGCTGGCAGGGGGCAGGAAGGCGTAAGAGGAGCGGAAACTATGGCATAAAATTTTCCAATTTGCTGTCTCGACTTTTCGGCCGGGAAACTTTTGGAACAGTTGCCGCATTTCTCTGTTGCCTCCTCCTTCCCCGCACCGCGCTCGAATGTTTGTGTCCCTGCAGCAGCTCCAGCTCCGCCTCCGCCCCCTCCCCCATGCCCCCCATATGTGTGGGTGTAGTGGGTTGGCCAGTGGAGCTTATGATTCAGCGAGAACCTTCTGGCTGGAGGCTGGACCGCTCTTAACTCTTGCAAGCCATCATCTTCCTCGCTGTCTTTGCGCTCACGTAGTAGTGGATATTGAATTTTGAGATGCGGCAAATGCCATTCAACGTTTGGCATCTTTGGGCACCAGACACTCTCGTTCTCTCTCTCTCTCCCTGTCTCTGTTTCTGTCCCTTTCTTAAGCAGTCTTTTGTTGCTTTCTTAGGCCAACTGTTCCCTAATTGCTCACAGATTTATTCCTCAAAATATGTACAAGCGAAAAGTTCAAAAGAGAAATGCCCAAAAATTCAATAACAAGATGCATGTCGTGTACATGATGAGGCAATTTAATGCTCATTTTTTTTGTTTAAATATGTTTCATCTCGTTGTGCTTCCACGTTCCATCTTTTTCTTTCATCTGCATTTCATCTATTTTCCTTTTTCTGCATTGCATATTTTTCTCTGCCTCTTTTCTGGCCACTGCCTAATTTAGCGCAAATAAAAATGTTGCATAGCCCCAAAGAAAAGTCGTGGAAAACGGTGAAAGACTCTGAGGCACGGCAGAAGTAGGAGGAAAAGTCTTAGGAGTGGTGGGAGTGGAGGGAAAAGTCTGAGAAGTGAAGGGTGTACACAGGAGGGTGTGTTAGCTCTGAAAGGTGGTTCGTTCGCTTCATTTCGAATTCATGCTGCCTTGAACCAGCCTTGGCTTCGCAAATAACTTTGGTCTTTGGCCGACAGACCGCCCCAGCCAGTAGTCCGCCCAACCATCCATCCATCCACCAAAATCCCCTACCTGCCACCAATTTTCCTCTCTATCTGCCACTCTGGCAACATCTTGCCTTGGGGCAAAGTACTCTCAAAGGGTAGCCAGCGGTATACTGGACTAGGGGTTATGCTGCCTCTGGCTTCAACTCGGCATTTGATTAGTGTCTAGGGACTTATGTGATTTATCTTTAGAAAATTATATTTTGTTCTTATTTTATTTAATAAACTTCCAATTCTTAAGATCATCTTCCTTAATGCTGTAAGATGTTATCCGCACTTATAGGGATTTTATATATAATTTGTATTAGTTTTAATTTATTTTTAATAGCTTACTATTTATTTTAAAACCTCTTTCTCTGCATTTTTCTACCCATTTCTTTCAATTTTCTTTTTAAATTAAATTAAATTCTGTTGGGCATGTTTCCATCATACAGTATGCCAGGCTAACCAATTTCCAGGATAGCCACAAGCCTTAACCCATGGATGCTGCCTGTACCAGAACTCTACTCAAATAAACTTTGTTTTTCTCGCCTCTTTCTGGTCTTTTCTTTTTTTATTCCCCCTTATTTTTTTGTTTCTTTTTCTTTTTTTGTGTGCTTTACCTTTTGCTGGTTTTGGGGCGAAAGAGACAGGGGTAGTGAGACCACGGAGCTGAAAGATGGGGGGGAGGAATGTGGGCACAATAAGTTTTTGGCCACATTGAAAACAACTCGGGCTTTGGTCCAGAGTCCTGGCGCTGGTCCTTGGTCCCTGCTACTGGTTCGGTTGTGCTTCTCCGTCTGCGTTTGTGGCTTGGTCTTCTGCTGCTGCTGCTGCTGCTGCTGCTGGACGCCCACGGGCATGGTTAGCCAGTGTAATTGAAAGACTCTGGCTGTGGCAGGTCCTGGGAGTGGACTCGTGCCTCATTGCCGCCTTGTTGCTTGGTAATTAAAAGTTTTCCCTATGCCCCAAGCTCACAATAGTGGCTGCTGCTGCTGGTTGTTGTTGTTGCTGCTGCTGTTGTTGTTGCTTCTGTTTTTCCCAGCAATACGTCAGTTAGTCAATCGTCACCTTCGTCATTCCTAGGCCACATTTAAAATTAGTTAAAGTTTTTGAAAGTTTTTCTACCTATAGAAAATAGTTAGAGAGCGAAAGAGCTCCTCCTCCCCCCCTGAAGTAAAAGAAAAGTTTAATTAGTGGGTGGGGTGGTTAGGGGAGGACAAGCGGGAAATTAATTAAGCCAAGACGCAGCTTTACTGATGAAAAGCTGCTCTCATTATCAATTCAACGGTGGGGCCAAGAAGAACGGGAAGCATAACAGAAGCAGAAGGCAGACCCACATGGCGAATGGAACTGAGAGAGAGAGAGAGAGAGAAAGAGAGCACGTGGCGGCATCTATCAATCCATCAATCTATCATTCCCGTTGGCATCATTCATCAATGTCATTTCGTGTCATTGTTTTGCTTTCTTCATTTCCATCTCCATCTCACCATTGTTGTTGCGCTTCTGCTTCTATTTTGTTACGCTTTTGTTTCGCTCAATAGAAGGAAAATCAGGTACCAGAAGCAGCAGCAACAGCAGCAGGAGCAGGAGCAGGGGCAGGAGACGGCGAGGCAGCAGAAGAAGCTGGAGGATTAGTTGGGGAAAAGGTAAGCAAATCAAAGCGAAAGCGAATTTATATTTGGCTTCACCTTTTGGGCTTCGGTCAATGGAAAAGTTTTCTTCGTTTTCCGTTTGCATAAGATATCTGGAGCTGCTCTTGGAGCTTATCTAAGAAAATTCTAATCTAGAAAGGCCAGAGGCAAAGAGGGCAAAGACACAGAGAGCAGCCGCCATTGTTCTTGGCTTCTTTTGACAGGAAAAATCTTTAATATTTGCGAATAAACTATCACAAAATATTCTCCGTTAAATCTGATTTAAAATAGGGCAAACAAAAAATATTTTTTTAGGAACAAACGTAAGAGGGAACATTTTCAAGAGAACCCTCATCTTCGATCCCAGAGATATGCCGGCCGCAAGCTTTAAGTTACAGTTGCCTTTCCCTTCTTGAAATTCAACCATTTTTTTTTGCAGTAATTTTTCTTTTGACCAACAAAAATTTAAATTCTCTTCATTGAAAATGATGTGGGCTCTCGGTGGGCGAGGGCGGGGGCGGCTTGGGACATTTTTCATGCTGATCCCGAAGCATTTTCACAGCATACTTATGCGGGACAGCGGGACAGCGGGACTGTGGGACTGTGGGACAGGACAGCAGGCAGCGCGCCAACTAAGCCAAAGAGCTCTCTTCAGCTCTTTTTAGCCTTCTTAGCTCTCTCTCCCCCCCCCTCCCTGTCACCCCCTCTCTTTACCCACCATTCGTTGGATCTGTTCTCTTCAGTTTGCCCTCTTGGAAAACGTTTTGGCTGCATTGCAACAAATATTTTAGCAGAAATGTTGCAAAAATGTAAGCGAAAATGCATTCCGAGTTGGTCCCAAACTCTGGCCCCCGGGTCTTTTGGTGGCTCCGGGGCCGGAAAAGCCCTGCCACAACTCACCCTTAACCCTACCCTCTCTTCGCCACTTGTCAGGAGTTTCTACCCCTTTCCCTCCGCAGCTGCAATGACATCTTATTTGGCAGTCGAATAGGGGAGCCCCGAAAAAACATTCCCAACGACAACTAAAAGGCGAAGGCAGGGGCCCCTGCCCCATTCGTAAGCCTCATCTTTAGACCGCTCCCCTCACCAACCCACCATGTATCCCCACATCCCTGTCTGTCTGTCTGTCCTGCAAGAAGTTCTGTCTATTTTCAACTTCCTTTTTTATTTCCGTAATCATTTATATGCAAATCGCTTGCCGTGGCATCCTCGCACTCACGCTCCCACATGCCACGCCCACTTTTCAGTCAAAAAATAAAAAAAAGAAGAAGAAGATGATGATGATGATGCAGGATGATGCAGGATGATGGTGGAAGGCTGAAGGATGGTGCTCCATTGGAAACCCCCGCAGTTGAGTTGCTTTTCTTCGATTTGCCATCAAAAATCATCCAACGCTTCAAGTTTTCTTTTTTACTTTATTTTCAAGTTCTTTGTTTCTTTAGTATGATACCCTTTGGTGGTAGAAGAGGGGTACAGAGAGAGACAGAGGAGATATGACTTGTCATTTTATGTGTCTTTCTGTTTCTAGGCTGGAACAAATTTTTCCCGCCAGCAGTAAAATATTTCCTCTAATAGAACGGATATATTTACAAATTTTTAAATGCGTTTAGTTCGTAAATATCAAAAAAATATAATATATATATTTATATATAGATAATCGTTCACTTTCAAACGATTTCTGGTGGGAATTTTATGCAGAATCTATTTTACTTTTGTTCCTCTAAGTGAAAGGCCAAGTTCGCTATTTAATAAATATTTGTATTAATAATCTTACAATTTTATTCCGCTATTTTCCTCTGCGTCTTTCTAAAGGGAATCACTAGAAGCGACCCCTAGCGTGAGTTTTTTTTTTCTGTTGCCAACTCATGGATTCCTTAACCCCCTGGTTATATTTAAAGGCAGAACGGGAGGGTAAGCCAATCGTTGGGCAATCCCCCTGCCTCAATATCTCTCCCTGTCTCTGTTTGTCCCATAGCAGTGTGTGTGCATGTTGTGTGTGTTGCTTTCTTTCTTTGTTTCGCTTGGAATTTTTCTTTGCTTTTGTTTTATTTTTTACCCCAATAATTTCCACTGCATATTCCAAGGCATCTCATTTGCATGTGTGTGTGTGACCTCTCTCTGTCCCTATTTCTGTCCCTCTTTCTGTGCGTGTGTGTGTGTGTGCGAGTGAGAACTAACTTTTTCCCTCCATCATTTACAAGTTTTTCCTCAATTTCATGGTGTGATGTGGCAGCCAGAGTGAGAAAGCGAAGCTGAAGCCAGGAACCAGCAGCCAGCAGCCAGGAGATGCGGTGGCTCATTAAAATTGCACAACACTTTGATTTGCATAAGCCGCAAGGCTACGGAAGGAGCAGCGGCCAGCGGGGGCAGTGGAGTGGCATGACTGAAAAGGGAAAGTTTGTCATGCTCCGCCCACCCCCACACATCCATGCACGGCGCCACAAAAGTCATTATCATTCAGCAGCGATGCTCGCATTATGAGATTGAAATATCCGTCTATTCCACAGGCAAACGCATGTGACCCCCATTCAATGTCGCTTATTCCATGGCCCAGGATTTTCGTGGGGGGGGGTCGGGCAAAATCGCAGCTGAATGATGGCAGGAAAAGGGGGAAATCACAGATGAGTGAAGGCAGAAAAGAGGGCATCGCAGATGCGGGAATCACACAAAATGGGGGTTGGGCATCGATAATTGGGAAATGACAAAAGACACATACAGCAGGACGACAGAAGGTCGTAGCATTCCCAGAATTAAGCACCAAAAAATATGCTTTCGTTTTCACAACAATAGCGGGTTAAAGTTCAACGCAAAATTACTCGAATTTCCAAGAAATTATCGATTTCGCAGAGTTCTCGCATGTTAAGGAAAAGTCCTGACATAACGCGCATTGTTTTAATTTTAAAACAATTATTTGTATTTAAATAAGTCTGTAAATCCAAATTAACAATAACAATTAATTTAAGTCTTCTTTTTTTTTTCTTTTTGGTTTTTTTATCCTTCAGATGAGGATCCATATTTTTTAAGAAGCCATCTTGCAGCATTTTTTACTATGCCTTTAATTTATGTATTATCATTGGTTAAAATACCTGTGCAACGTTCAAGAAAAAAGACCAACAAAAATCTGTCAGAACATTCAACCAAAAAATAAAATCACTTAAGTAGCTTTTATTGTGTGGAAAATGCTACATACATTTCTACGCATTATAAATTTTTAACTTTAAAGCAGCTTTTCCTTACAACAGAAATGGTGGAGAAAATTCTAAAGAATTCTTTTCTCCGTTGGCATTGTCTAGCCAAGAAAATTAATAATACTCGTACATATATCAAGGTAAATGACGAGAGAGAGAGAGCAAAGAAAAGCAAATATTTAACCAAAATAATACGAGTATTTTTGGTTTGCGCTCAGACTCTTTCTTGGAAGACTCTTATGGTTACATTGCCTCAAGGGTAAGTCCCTCAGCTCCACAAAAATTGGGTTCGCTTTTCATTTGGTTTTATTTTTGTTGTCATTTTGTTGTTGTTGTTTTTGTTTTGTTTCTGTGCTGCTGTTTTTGTTTCAGCTCAAAAAAACGACTTGAAAATATTTGATAATTGAATTTGTAATACATTTTGTTCTGCTTTCAGGTCATCCTTCTGCCCTTCTCCTCGTCTACCTCTACCTCTTCCTCTGTTTTTGTTTCTGTTCTTTCGTTGTTCTTGGTTGTTAAGGGATAATTTTCCTCGCAGGGAAGTCGAATGAAAAAACAGAAGGAGAGGTAGTGACGCATTGAATTAGCTTTCATTGTGTGTGTGTGTGTGTGTGTGTTCGTTTATTTGACAAGAGAAAATAACGTTAAATAAATACAGAAGGCGACACAGACACCCACAGATGCATTGTTTTTCCGCTCCGCTTTTCTGTGGAGTCGAAGGCGGGGGAGTGGAAGAAATTGTCACACAAATTTCATTTGATTTATTTGCCAGTTTTCTTTTCAATCCCCTCCCGACATCCCCAACGACGACGACAACATCCATCGCCGTTTCGTTCCGTTCCGTTCCGATCCGTTCCATCCCATTGCCAGACCTTTCTCTTGTTTTGCCATTTGTGTGTGTGTTTTGTGTTGGCAATTTTCACCAAATCAAATCAAAATCTCCGAGAGACGACCCAAAGCCGACGGTCGTTGCCTACATTTTGCGGCCAGACTCAAACCCAAAGCGTACAGTGCGTTTCGTTCGTACATTTACAATATATTCGGACAGATGGTAGATGCGAGTACAAAGTGGAAGATCCATTCCGGTATTAGTTTAAATAAATGGGAGGATAACTGGCAATTATATATTATTATACAAATTTAATGAAAAAAATAATATATGTATTTTAATTTTATTTCCCCCTTCGATTTTGTTAGTTTATGCCGAGGTCTTATAGTTTTGACACTGACTGTATGTCCATCTCCGTCCCTCTACTGCACACACACACACATAAATCTTATTCGGTTCGTGCTCCCTTTTTGATGGCATCTTGTGGGCATATCACTATAATTGTTACATTTATTCCACACCCTCTCTCTTTCCCCATCTCTCTCTTTGTCTCTCTCTCGCTATCTCTTTCTGTGTGGCCTTCTTTTTCTCTTGCATTTTTTTTTCTTGGCTAAGCTCATTATAATTAACCAATCAATGCGAGAACAGGCGACACAACAAGAGGCAAAGTCAAATTCCCTCAGAGATCTACTCGCAGCAGCGTCTAATTTTCTCATACTCTTTTAGCCCCCGCCACCACCAGCTCTCCTTATACCACTCTCTAGAAGCAGAAAGTTACTTGGAAAACGCTGATTTATTTACTGAAAACAAAAGAAGAAACAACAGCAGGGGCAACAAAGGAAAAGAAGATGAGCGTTCGGGGTGGAAGGAGATAGCGAGATGTGAATGGCAGGGGGAGGCAGGGTAATAATAATGCGTAATAATGAAGAGAGAGAGAGAGGGCAGTGGGGAGAGCGAGAGAACAGGGACTGGGGAGCGACCAGACAGGATGCCCAGAGGCCTGACCAAAGGACAATGGCAAACGGAAGTGAGCCTCAATGGCAGCGAAGGCAGGAGAAGGCAAAACTTCTCAGGTAATTATGGGCCTAAAAGCGCAATATTTTGTGCTCCCTCTCTCTCTCTCTCTCTCTCGCCCTGAGGCACACGCACGAACACCCGCCACACACACACACACACACATACACATACGTAGAGTAGCATATTTGAGTACTTTCTTCGTTTGGTTTATGGACACACGCACAAGGAGGCAGAACGAGGCTGCTGTTTCCTACTACTTAATGTAATTAGACTAAATTGCTTTTTAAGTGCGCCAAAGCGGAAAAAGTATCAGAACAAATACCACGTACTCTATGCCAAAAATATATATATATATATATATTAGGGGGGAGTAGGAAATCTCATACCAGAGATGGAAGTGAGCACACTACATCTTTTGGGAAAGTTATCCTGCAGCAAAAGTTACACGGTCAAGGTCTGACGATGAATGCCAAAAAAAAAAGAAACGGAAACACCACTGGGCGTGGAAGTTCCAATGATAAATCGATTCTGCAACCAGCACTTAGACATCGACTAAGATCAAATGTCGGCTGAATTTGGCCGCCGATATATCACCGATAAATCACAGATCTACAACCAGCAATCGATTGATTGCATCACATCATTCATTTCAATGACAAATAAACAATGTTCAAGGTCTGTTTCGATTAGTTGTAAATGAAATTATTGCCTAAGATTTTCACAACGAAAAGATGACCACAACAAAAAATCAAGCAGCAGCTGTAGAAATCATTAAAGTTGCATCAATTTGTCACACAAATGTCAAAGATGTCCTGGTTTTATTTATTCCACAAGCGATTACATTTCTACAGCATTACCGGGTGGATGTTTTTTTAATGGATAAATTCACCGAAATTATTCGCCAATAAACGCAATCATCATGCAATGCGGCACAATGCAGCTGTGCCACACATTTCAGCTAATTGGTCAGGCATATTCCTAATCAAATCTGCCATAACATGTGTGTGCCCATCATTCATGGCCTCATCCATCTAAAATTTCATTTTAAATAATGGTGACCCCGACAGATTGATCGGTAGCCAGAACTCCAACGCACACAGGGCACAGGCTATTCATCAATTAGATATATTATGAACCCAATAAACGTGTATGGCTTTAGACACACAGCAGCAACAGCAACAGCAGCCAGCAGCAGTGCAGCACCCGAAATTGGTGGAGGCGTGTAAAACATGATTACCAACGCAGCCGCTACTTACGGGACAACATAATTGGACACAATTTTGGAACAGCAACAACTTCATGTACGCACGGTGGGGCACACCACACACAGGCCATGCCCAGACCAGCACGCAGCACTGCCACAGTGGGGCATACACACAGAGTTCATGCACAACAATCTACATATGCCACAAACTTTTCGATTGGCTAAATATCCCCCTGCATTGCTATGCAATTTTGTCAAGACAGTGTCCGGCAATGAGACTTTTGCATATACTCTAACAAAGAGCACAGACATCTGATTGGATCTCAGGCTAAGTATGTCAACCCTTTGGGTTGAGAGTTCAGTGGGCAAAGATCAGGGGAGATGTCATGCTACCCACTGCACACTTCTGCACTATTCTCGTTTGGCACCTAATGCCATGGCAACAATTTATACAATTTCATTAGTTCTCAATGATGTGCAACTTTTTGATGAGTGTGCGCGCTGACAAAGTTCATAATTAAATTGATTATGCTTTAACCGATGATATCGAAATTGATGGTCTGTTCGTATCTAACACTTGGAGAGGGCATTGCCAGGCTCGACTTGTGCCTTAAGTTTTTGAGGTTAACTTTACTTTTGCGATTGTGTGTGTGACTAAGAACAGCTGCTGCTGCTGCTGCTGTGCTGCTGTCAGTTAAGCCCGCCACCGCTGCCCCCCGTTGGCGTTGGCGGTGCTGTCGACGCTCATGTAATTTGTTTTAGTTTTGTGTCCAACTCGAAAGTTTGTAATTAACATTGTTGCAAGTGGCAGTGGCAGTGGCAGGGGCTGTGGAGCGAAGGATGTGGCAGAGTTAGAGCAAGAGTGTGCTGCTCCTGATGATGAACTTTCCCGTGGAGCAAATATTTTTGTTTCAACTTGGAGCACTTGTCACACTTGGAGCACAAAAGCAACGGCAGCATATACTTAATTCAATGTAATTAATAGTAGAACAAGCAAAACTTTCATGTCCAGAGGAGATCTCTCTCACACTCTCTCTCTATCTCTGTGTGTCTCGATATATTTTCTATCTGTCCTGCAGTTGAATAGAGCAAGTTGGGGCCTGGACAGCTCTGGACAATGAGTGTGCCTCGACAATTCGATATCCAGCAATAAATGTAATCAATATTGTGTACATTGATTTATAGTTGTGGAAGTGAGAGAGATGAAGGTTCTCCCTCCAATAGGCGTGAAGAGGTCAAGTCAATTAAGAAGCACAAAGAACAAAGGACTGGAACTCAGAGCATAAATAGGCCTGCCTGCAGGAGCAATGTGCAGGACAAAACATCTCACACTCCATTTGCAAGACAATCCTTTCAGCTTAGCTCCTATTACGCACCTCTGCCTGAGGCGGCACAAAATGTACGAGAAATGCACAAAATGAATGAGTTACTTGAAGCGAGCGAAAGAAGATTAGCCCAAGTTAAGCAATCAAAAAAATGAAACAAAAAAAAAAAGATCAAGAGCAGCAAAATGAAAAGATTAAACGGTCGTAACTGTATGTCGACTTTCACAGATAACTCAAAAGATATTCCGCTAGATAGATACACGTATCTTTGGCTGGAAAGTATCTTATGAATTCTTGGCCACAATATCTATGGTTTGTGCATGGCAGTCGTCTCTCGCTGGGTGGAGTTTGTGTTGAGTTTTTCACAGCCCTTTGTTGCGGCGGTCGATTCTCGTTGTTGTTGTTGCAGCCACAAAACATAGCCAGCAAGTGTTGCAGGCGCACGCCAACCCCCCCGTCGACACCGCCACAACATATATCCAATATCCCAAAACCAGTCCCCGCGAGCCAACAACTGATGGACATGGCCAACAATGAACCTGGCCAACACACCTTTCCTTTGTTGCCCCGTCTCCTGTGTGGTCCTGTTGCATTTGCTGTTGCATTTGCTGTTGCTGTCGTTGCTGTGTCTGACTAGCGGATGGACACATGCAGCGGATATATGTATTGATTGTCAAATGGTATACTCGCGCGTTTATATATACATATGTATATACATATTCGTTTTAGCTGGAATGCTTTTTGGACATTCTCCCATTCCTGACCAGGGAGTGCTTCTCTCTTTGGCATTGAATGGGTCTAGTTCGTCCATCTATTGTAATAATATTTGAATAGCTAAATGTTCAAGTTCGTTTTAGTTTAGTCTTTTTGTGGCATCGGATGGGCCAAGCTCAAAGGTCAGTCCATTAATGTTTTAAAGCAAAATGCGCTTAGCAATCGGAACACATCGTTTTGACTTATCGACTAGTGGTGGGACCTTTTGATGTATCTTTGCCATCGAGCACCCAGGATCACTTATTGGGTGGGCTATCAAATTAAAGTACAGTTTATATTTTCAGTCACATTTATCGACATTTATCGATACCGTGTGTTATCGAGCGCTTGCGTTCATCGCGTTGCTGTTTTTCAAACTCCTTTTCTATTGACATTTTAAGCATCGCAGCGGAGCTTTTTATCAATAATCGATAATTATCGATAACGTATTATCACAGCAAATATTAATTTAATTCCAAGAATTGAAGAGGACTTCCCCGTAAAAAACAAATAAGTTAATATAAAATACAAAAAAGAAAAATGTTCCCACAATCATCAGGACAATCGTGTGAAGCGCACTCTTCAGGGAATATTTCCCTTTGAGTGACAATTCACCAAGGGGCGAGTTGTCAAGCACACTTACACGTACAATATTCCCGTTCTCTCTGTTGACATTGCCGCTGTGTGCGTGTGCTCCTCCATTTGTCTATTGTAATCCTCGGAGTAAGCCCCAGTGAACTAATTTATATACTTAATACAGCACGGGCAGCGGGGGGGGACTCATATTTGATTTCGTTGCTGGACAAATTAGTTCTGTCTTTTTTTGTTTTGTTTTTACCCAGCACCAAATCCCTGAGTCACCTTCAACTCTGTCCCCGGTCCATGCCCCATCAGGACAATCCTCCTCTACCCACTCTCTCTGTGTGGGGCATAATAAAATTTACAATGTTATCCCAAAAGTGTTGTCGAGTTTTTGTCATTTCATTTCAGTACATTTTATATTTTATTTTATTTTCAGTTGGTTTTTTTGTCTTTTTGCCACACAGCCTTTGGTGGCTTGGCCGCAACTATGTGGGCGGGCTGGGACATTGTCCTTGTGGCATGTCCTTCCATCGGAAGGGTGTGCGCACCGATGTCCTGCAGGGATTGTCCTGCGTTGTCATAATTCGCATATTAATGTTGTTCATTAAAGTTGTATAAATTATGAATGATATCACAGGAGGACTCTCCACACTCGCCTCCACACACATGAGTCGCACAAAAAGAGTCCTTGGGAAAACAGATTGTGCAATGTGACGTCCTCTTACGTGTATGAATCTCTGATCTCCTGAATATTGTATTATGTACGGATATTGTTCTCTGTTGCTCTGCAGAACTTTTATCGCGTTTACTGCAAATCACTTCGTGGAAAGTCCTTCCATTTAATTTGTCATCTCTTAAGAAGTTAAAGCGTTGGGCCCGCCCTTGGGCACGTATCCTTGCTACCAACTGCTGACTAATGCTCGACTCGGGCTGCACAAGCGAATGCTGCAAGAGAGAATGCCCGAGAATATGTGGTACTAAAACAATAAACATGTCGTGAGCCTGATGCTCGACTTGTTGTTGCTGTTGAATTCCAGGCAGATGCTGGAAAAAGGCTTCTTTCACGGCAGGCTTCATCTGTTGGGGTCAGAGTGTTTCCCATGCCCATCACATCTAATCGCATTTATTTTACTTGCGGCTTCCCTTTGTTAAATACCTTTCAGATAAATGCCTACAGATATCATCATCATAATCATCATCATATCATTATCATGGCATCGTTTCCATCACATCGTTCATTCGGTTATAAATGATGTTCGTGTCTCTGACATTTTGTTTTGTTTCTTTCAACTGTTGCAGGACTTCACGACATCCCCCCGCCCCGAAATGGCTGCAATACGCCACCGCTTTTTTTGCTTGCCGCTCCCTTGTGCAAACACATATTGATTGGCCTTTCCATCCTGCCAGCCTCTCTGACCGACCAGGGGGGGGGTAAATAAGGCAACATCTTTTCCACTTTCGTTGCGAATATAACGTGAAGAAAGGCTATGGCGTGGAGATGTGAAATATATGCCATTCATTTTATGCATGCAACAACATTTTGCCAAGAACGAACCCCAACGAACCCCCCCCAGACCCAAACTGATTTGATGATTGATTCGATTTGCCTTTCCAGCGGAATGAAAATGAAAATGTCCGCAGTGCAGTGGAAAGCTATGGAGAAGATGGCCAAAAGAGATGGCAAGAACAGCAGAAAGAGATGGGAGTACTGAAGATAGCGTTGCAGAGGAGCAGAAAGAGAGCAACAGAAATTGATATAAACAAAAATTAGAAGAAAATGTGAGAGAACTCAAAATGGCACACGTACAGATAAATAGATTGGCAGATCAAAAGTTCAAAGATCATTAAAGATTTATACCCCGCGAAAATATCTCTTTCCTTCTGGCGGCTCGTGTCACCATTAAGTCCACACCCATTCTGGGCAAATGGATATCCAACGGGTCACGGCATACCCGCCCCACCCACGCCTTCAGCGAGTATCTCTGGAGAATCTGTTCAACTCAATTGGCCAGATTTTCCCTTTTATTTGCACTCAGCTGGCATTTATGTTTGCACTTTATTTGAAAAGCCATCAGAAGGAGAGCGAACAGAGCAAAATACGCAACCGAATTGCCATTAGAGGACAGGTCCTGCTGGGGCGACACATAAGCTCCTGACTGCCCTGACTTTCTGTATCTGTATCTGTAGATGTAGCTGTAGATGTGTGTCTTCTTGTGTCATTTTGTCCTTGAATGGCTTTGTGTCCCTTCCACTCTTTCTCTCGCTTTCTGTGTGTGTGCAGTCATCGGAAAGTATTATAGAATCAATTAAGTGGGTAACGATATTCATTTGCAACAGAGTGAGTGAGAGAGAGGGAAATTCTAAATCGATTTTCCACAGCATTTAAGCTTCATCAAAGTGCTGTCAAACACTAAGAAAAGTGTCTTGCCATTGCTGTTGGGCAGAGTATTTCTACAAATTAAAAATACATATTTTACTCCCATTCAATTTCAAGTGATGCAACGAAAGACGAATGATCATTTGAAACGAGGATTTCCGGTATTTTCTTTGCAATGAAATCCGTAAAAAAAAAAGATCTCGAATGTGGCATAAAAATGTTATAAAATTTACAATTCAATTTTAAGATATTTTTAGAAATATATGAAAGGTAAGTTTACTGCCTTTTTAAGAGCTATTCCATAGCGGTGAAATATTTTCTGAGCGAGCTTTATGCGAGTACCAATAGCTGAGAATAATAGGAGTTAGCTTAGGGGAAATTTTATACAGAAAGTCCATCAGAAAAAGGAGCTAAAACTCTGATATATTTTACAATTTCGCAACTACTTTCAATGGATAAATACTGAAAATTTTCATTCATTTGGGGAGAGCTTTATTAAGTGGTGAATCCTCCAAAGGAAAAATCGAACAAATTCCAATCTACGATACACAATTAAGGGGGTGGGGAGAATGCAGCAGCCCTAGGATCCGCTTGAATGGTTTTCTCTTTTCAATAGCAACTTTCGTCAATTACATAATCGCAGACAATTCATTTCCCCGTTCCCTGCCGCCTGCCGCGCAAGAGAAGGATTCGGATTTCTCGGATTCCTTAATTTTATTTTGCGCCAAAGTGTCCTGCGGATGTGTCTCCAGAGGGGGAGTCATCGCGGCTCTGGTTTGTTGATGCCACAGCAACAACAACAAAAAACGAAAGGAAAAGGAAAAGAAAAAGCAAAAGGACAAGACCAAGACCAAGAGGGATGGATGATTCGTTCGACGGTTTCTGTATCGGTTTCGGTTACGGTTACGGTAGCGGGGGGATTTGACAACCCTTACGCTGAGAAATGGCAGGACAAAAAGGAATCGCAGACGGGCGGATTAACGCACAAAGCGTAAGAGGGGAAACAATTGGTCCACATAGAGCTATTGACCTTGTCAGGGAGACGCTGCTGCTGCTGCTGCCGCTGGGAGTCGGGTATGGCGCCTTGTCAACGCCTTCTTCGATGTGGCATGACCTTTCCCTCTGCCACATACATAAATAAGGCGAGGCGACAGCAGCTTGTCGGGGTCACCATCCCAGGAGCGGAGCGAGGGTTCATTTCAATATTACAATAAACACAACGACAACAAAAGCAAAATAAAACACACATTTTTTTCAAAATACATTTTTTTTTGTTCATTTTCCTTCCTTAAGTCCGCAGTCCGCCCCCGTATCCAAGCCCGTTGTATCCCTAATATGGAGACCCGTTTCGACCATAAAACCGTTTGGCGCTTTTTCTCTCTCTCTCTCTCTCTCTTGTTCGCCTCTATTGAATTTTATTGATTTTTCTTCTTTCTTTCTCATTCCTTTTGGGGGTTTTTGTTTTTGTTTCTGTTTCTTTTCTTCTTCCGACATTTGTCGTCAACGTAATTTGCCACACAGCGGCCGCTTATCCATGCCCCCCCATACCCCATACCCTATGCCCCAGTGCCAGCCACTGCCTTTGTGTTTGTCCGTTCTTGAAAATTTTATTAAAATTTGATGAGGAAACATCTCGTGATTTATTCTATATATGTACATAGCCATCAAAGTTCTTCAGATAAAACTTGATTAGCCAGCAGATCAGTTTCGTGTTTGATATACAATGGATAAGGCATGCGGCATGTGGCAAGTTGCAAGAAGAGTTTGCCCCTGGCATTAAGTGGGGATAGCCAAGGAGTGAATTTAAATCGAGAATTCTAGATAAAACTGGATAAAACAGTTGAATTCCTTTCTAAAAGAGACAAAACAAACGACCAAAGAGCGCTGCTGCATGACACGCGATACGTAAATGGGTTTGGATAAAGTACATCAAGAAGAATTAAATAGTGTTTGCCCCCCAAAAACTCTGAATGATCCTTGGCTGCAGGACTCAGAAATAACCCGAAAATCAGATTATGGCATTGGCATGCACCTTCCACCATCAGCAGCGCCCCCTCTTTGCCTATGCCATCGTGTGTCACACACACACACACATACAGACACACACATGTGCGGGAAGGATAATGACGTTAATGAAGTTCCACAGTTGCTGCCGCACAGAAGTTTTCATCAGTTTGCCACGTTGCGTTACAAAATGTGCCCATAAATGTGTCACGCCTCCTCCTTCTCTCTATCCACCCCGCACTCTCTGTGGACACCCCACTCACCCCCCCAAACACTGTAGAAATGGCTGAAACGGAATGGTCGAGCCACGCAATCAAAGAACCGTTGAAATGGCTACCGGTTACACATAATACGAGTACGTCCGTCCGTTACCCTGCCCCCGTTCCCCCTGCTTCCGTTTCCCCTGCCCTGACTGTGGCGTCATACGGCGGTACGTTCTAGACGTGCCACGTAACGGCGGCCGTGTGTGGTGGGTGCGGGGGGGTGGCAGCGCATGCGAGAATCCCTTTAGCAGTCGTCGACTCGACTCCTCTACGTAGTCGTCCTTAAATAACATTGCGTTGTTCTTTATTGGTCGTTAAATCTCTTGCGGTTGTCGTGTCTCCGTTTTGTGCCTCTCCGTCTGCCCCATCCCATCCCATCCACTCCATCCATCCACACACGCACACACACACACACACAAACAGGGGGACAAACCCCACCCTTGTGTTGTTATGCTGAAGCGCACACCCGCACCCGCCACCCGCACACAACAACGACAGAGCAGCAGAAGCAGAAGCAGCAGCAGACAGCAGCAGCAGTAGAGCAGAAGCCTGTTGGGAGTCACGTTTTCCTAGTTGGGATGTGAATCTTAAATACGTCAGTGTGGCACAGTGGAACAACATCATTTAGTTGTGGTATTAAAATTTAATTTTGAATTTAGTTTTAAAGACAAAACATTAATGGAAAATTCATGGTTCCACCGTTCCGATTAAAAGGATCCGCGATCTTAGATTTTAAGCAGTCAAAAGTATGTCTATGACCACTGTCCTGTCGCCCGCTGGCGAAAGTACGCGAAAAAGCAGCCGAAAAAAGAACCGTTCGATTTCGTTCTCAAGTCTGGGAGAGCGACAGAGCGTAGGCAGAGCCACGGTAGCAGAGCGGTGTCAGTGGCAGCGCGTGGGCAGAGCTTTGGCAGTGGAATAGCCTGGCAGTAGCAGCGCGTGGGCAGAGCGACGACAGTGGCAGAGCAAGGGCAAAGCATAAGCAGCGCTAGGGCAGAGAGCCAGCAGCAGCAGGCAAAAGTGTAAAAGCAAAAATGCAAACACAAACCAAATGCAACAATAAAAAAAGCCAAAATCCGTAGGCAAATTAAAACGGGACAGAGCGACGCCTGACGGTTTTTGCGTTTAGATTTTGATGTTGTTTTTGTTTAATTTTTTTTCTATTTAGGGTTGTGTTGCAGAACACACAGCAGCAGCCGTTCCTTCAGTATTTGTTTTTGTATTAGCGGCAGGAAAGAGAGGAAGAAGTAGATGGAAAAGTAGAAGGCCGTGGCTGAGAAATTCCGTGACGTGACGTTTCTGCGCTCCTCTGCAGTTTGGAGTCTGCTGCTGTTGCTGCCGATAAGAGAGAGAGAGATAAAGGACCGTCTTCGGTTCCCCTTGACTATGCCCATTTGATACCCTTCTTTCCAACCATTTTCTTTTGCGGCGGGTCAGAATTTTCTGTTTGTGGTGTAACTCTCAATCTCTCTTTCTCTCCACCCCTCCACCCAGCATACTTTACAGTACAGGGTATTCCATTGTCGAGGCTTCAATTCCATAAGGTGGTTTGTGCTGCTTCTGTTCCCACTGCTGCCTTCTGTTTTTCCCCTTCATTTCACTTTCGTTCGCTCCCGCGCTGCTGCTGCTCGTGACTTTGGTGTTGTTTGCGGCCGCCATCTAAATGCCAATCCCTTGCACACCCCGACCCTGGCCATTCTCTCACCCACTCACTCCTCAAGCAGTGTGAGTGGGTGTGTGTGCCGTCAAGCAGTGGTGTCGTGTCCTTCATCAGGATGCCAACAATATAAAGCCTATTTTCATTGTTTCCTCTTTGTCGACATCTTTCTCGTTCTGTTCCTCCCATTACTCCCTGTTCGCCGTGTCTCCCCTTTTCCCATTACTCCCTTTCTGCCACACTCCACTTCTCCCTTTTCAGAAACTTGAACAGCTGACAGGGCGACGACGTCAACGTTGTTGTTGTGCTTCGGCGCCTAGCCTATTGTTGTTGCTGTTGCTGCTGTTGCATGACATGGGCCGTTAATTAAATTAAGTAAAAGTAGCAAAGTATGTTCCGTACATTATTTAGTTAGGAACGTCTCCCACTCCCACCCTCACCATCACCCTCACTCTCACTCTCTTTGGCTCTATTCTCCATCGACTACTCTTTGGTATATTTTTTACCGCTCTCTTCGCGGCCGAATGACTTTATCTGAGTGTCATGTGAGGGGGAGAGGGGCAGGGAAGACCCATGGCTAACTAAATGTTGTTGTACCTCTCTCTCTCTTTCTACTTTCTTTCTTCTTTCTGTTCTTATATAGTTTTTCCTCGTTCTTTATCATTCTTCTCTGTTTCGCAGTATTTTTTTTCTTCATCTCTCTCTCTTTCTGACTTTTTTTACTGCAATAACAATTGCTGACTGTGGAACGGAACGCATGTAAATATTTATCTTGAATATATTTATAACCATTTCTCTTTTTTTGCACACCCTTTCCATACATTTTTCGCTCGTACTAGAGTTTTGTATTTTTATAGGAACTGGAACACTCATCGTATTTTTATAAGGACTACACACACACATACAAGGCACGTAAATAAAATAGCACGCTACACTGACAAAAAAAGGAGCTTGTGCATATGATTGGTTGTTAAAAAAATATAACTAAACCAGCTAAAAACATGTTCAAATATTATGTAAAGAACCTACAAAAAATGTGCAATTGTTCCTAAGGGCAAATAGAGGTTAATAAATGTATTTATTTAATAAATAAAAATGTTATAAAAATATGGATAACATTATTTGAAAAAAGTTTGATAAATTAAATCATTTGAGAAAAAGTTTCAATCAATTTCCCAATCGCAAATATACGACACAATATTCGAAATTCCATCAGAATTTATTCATTCAGCATTTCGAAGACACAAAAAATAAAGTTTGCTCTGCTTAATTAAGGCATAAAGAAATCTCTAGATAATATCTCTTCAAATCTGTTTTTAGCTTGCGCGACGCGAGTCAGCGGCAATCATCAGTTGGGCGGCGGGGCGGGAGAGAAAGGGAGATGAAATAGGCGCCTCCTTTCTAGCAAGTAAAAAGAGAGACACGAAAACTGTTGTAAAGTCAGAGGCAGTAAAAAGTACGAATACAGTTATGGTTATACTCTTGTTTGTGGATCATGGCCGGGGGGGTTTTTCCTACCAAAAGAAAAGCGATTTGCATTAAACGTTTAGTTGAGGCAGCAGCAGCAGCAAAAAAGGAGAACCAGATGAAGCAGACAGAGAGATGAAGGCAAATCGATTAAGAGGCTTTTACCTCTCTCTCTCTCTCTCTCCGTCACTCTTTCACTCTCTTTGCACGTGACACCAACAGACGGCTCATGGCACTACAACGGGGGAGTGGCGTGCCGTGCCGCCTAGAGGGTTAACAGTAGGTAGATGTGGCAGGCTGGCAGGCAGGCCATGGAGGTGGCAAGGGTGAGTGGAGTGGAGTGGAGTAGCTTGGCGTGGAGAGAGAGAAATGCGCCACATGGCAAAACGGGGCATAATTGAGCCGTCTAACAAGCCCAATGACCGATTAAGCCAGCATGTCGACTGACCCACGGACGGACGGACGGACGGACGGAAGTTTAGTCCGGCAAAATGAGTGCCTGTGCCCGTGTCCCGACTTTGAGTTTGAGTTCCAGTTAATGTGGGGGTTAAGGTGAGGCCTCCAGAGCTCTCAAGGATGTAGATCAAGTTCTACTTTCGGGGGATTGAGGAATTACTTGAAGGATAGACTTTCTTGTCTTACTTTATTGGAACATCAATCGATGATTGCCTTGGCAGAAAATATTCATAGTCGTTTTGGAGCCTTAGCAGGTGTTACAGTTATTCATTTAATTATTATTATATTTAAAGTAAGTTATATTTCACGTCTTATCGTAGAGATAATCTCTCTTTCATTTCATTGGAGTGCCATCCATTAACTTTGACTCTGTTCAGCAAAAAACGCTTTAAGTATATTCTAGATATATCCACCCATTATCTAATATATTTTCCCTCCATATCCATAATCATTAATCGAACACGTATTGATTTTTTGGGGGAGTCGTCGATGTCGTTTTTCGCTGGCGGCTCTCTTCTCTCTCTCTCTCTGTCTCTCTGCATTGGAACACGTCAACGCATTTTTTCACGCTTATCTCCAGATCGTTGGGTAAAATATGTGTATATAGAGCGGGGTGTAGGAGGTGTGTATGTACCTGTACCTGTGTCTGTATCTGTATCTACAATTTATCTGCCGGTTAAGGCTTATCTTATCAGGGAGAAGCCAGCACCAGAACCACTGGGTTGGGTGGTTCGGTGGGATGGCAACGAGCGAGCGAGCGGGCGGATGACGAACTTCAATTCAATTTCTTTTCAATTTCTTATTCCCCTATCGCCTACCCCCGGTCTCTCACTCTTTCTCTCTCGCGCTCTGTCTATCTGTTCATTCCCTTACATTACCCCTTTCCCATTTCCCTTTCCCGCTCTTTTCCTATTTCCCACTTTTCCCCTCTTTTATCTTCCTTTTTTTTTGTTGAAACATTTTCCGCATTTTCCTACAAAAAGTGGCACCTTCTGTGGATAGATTTGGTTGGAGTTTTTGGGTGGGACATTTTTTGGAGGGCTCTCTTCACATTTTTTGAGGGTTGCGGGGGTTCCGTAATGATGAGCGACGGTGTCGTGTTTTCATTAAGCTTCAAGATATTTAAATATGTTATAATAATAATAATAATAATAATACGTGTCTCTGTATGTGTATCCGCCCCATGGGGTGGCATTGAAAGGCGACTGGTGTTCGGGGTGGCATTGCAGGCGAGGGATGGTTAGAGGTGGTATGGAACCGTGGGGGTTTTCTTGGTTTTGGTGCCTTACAAAGGTGTGTGTGTGGTGCCTTGTGTGTGGCATTGTCTTAGTCCTGTCCTCGTCCTTTGATCCTAATCACAGTCACAGCACAGGCAAGAGGACCAGATTTTTGGCATACTTCCCCGAATAATCCCCCGCACCAACCATAACCATCTCCACCCTCTTTTGCGTTTCTCGAGAGTTTGCTTTGCATTTTGCGGCTTGCTTGGAAAATGTTAATTTTCCTGCTAATGGGAGGGGGCTGTCGGAGGGATACATGTGGGCTGTATGTTTAAGGGCAAATTACTTTTCCGCGCTGAGATTTTTCGCACAGAGCAGCCAAAAAGAAAATTTTGTTTCTTTAAACGAAAGCAAACATTTTCTACCAAGAAATTTGTCGAAAAGTTTGTCTCAATTTTCATAACAATTCTAATTATGGGAAATACTTTCTGTTTATTGCCTGGCAAAATGTTAAATTTGCCCTTAAATGAACTGAATTATGGAATTTTTCGGCCGCTTAATTGGGCATTTCTTTTGAAAGGAGATCGCCAAAAATGGTTAGAATTGAATTCCCATAAAATAGTTAAAGCAAAGAAATATACGAGTATTTGTGACGCTAGGAACAGGAAAAGTTTAGTTGTATCTACTTGGAATAACTGTTAAAAGGTAACTGAATTAATGCTAATTCACTTGAGCAAAATAACACATTAATTTGGTAACCCCCACAGAGTCACTGCATAGTCTCCTCGGAAATTGGCGAACACGACAAAACTGTTTAGCAGTCTAATTGCAAATGGAAAATGGAAAAAATGAAATCAGCACTTACCAAATGCAGTACGGTATTCACAACCTCACGGTTGGTGACCTGCCCAACCTCGATGAGGCCGATGAGGACGGCGAATTTAAGATTGTCGGCGGTTGTCATTCTGACGATTTCGTCGGGCCGCTTGATCTCGCTGTACGGCGGACGCATGATGTCCGCCATTTTTGTCGATTTAAATTGATTCGATTTATCGTTTCGTGTTTTGATTGAATGGTAGTTATTGGATATTATTATTCAATATTATTTTTAACGCATTGCCAGCGCGTTGCGTTTAATTGTTTTTTTGGTTTTTTTTATTTAAGTTTAGGTTTTGATTTTTTTTTTTTGTCGCATAGATTGAGTTATAAAATTAATGGATGGAATGCACACGAATGGATACACGGCACACGCACACACGATGCACAGATATATAATACATATAATGCTATATATATAGTATATATACCTATATATAGGACATATATTCAAAAACAATTTACGATATATATTGCCAGGCAATTGGAGGGGAGACGAACAAAAAAATTAGTTGAAATTTTTTTTTTTTATTAATTTTAAATTTTTCGATTTTTTGGCTTGATTTATGTTGTGATTTTGATTTTGCAAAAAAAACTTTTCCAATTTATCAGGTTGCAGCACGTTGTGGCTGTCGCTGTCGTTGCTGCCACTTCTTGGGGCACATATTGAGGGGGGAGGCAACACCCACACACACTTCTCTCCGCCGCAAGCCTTTAAGCACTTTTCTCTCTGCGAATTCTCATTATTTTAACATTAATTTCTATTAACTTTTATATTTTTAATTGCACAACAGAGCGAAAAAGTTTCGTATTTGTTTCAAACTTGTTTTGCCTGTGGTTTTATATTTTGAATTTTTTTGTTATTTTTGGTTTTTTGTTGGTGGATTTTTTTGATGATATTTTTGTGGTGGTTGGTGGTGACATACACATACAAAAAAGGGGAGAAAAGAGAAAAAGGTTTCATGAGTAAAATATGCAAGAAATTCAGATCAATTGGCGATCGATCTATGGGTCAGGGAGTGCAGTGCGTTTCAAAACTGTGGAACGTTCGGTGCAGGTTATATTCCAGAGTTATATTATATTTTTTAACTTAACTATTTTATATATTTCTTCAATCAAAAGCTGCTTGTTTTATGACTACGATTTTTTAAATTAATTGATTCATAGACATTCGATAAATCAATCGATTTGACTCTCAGCTTTGTTAAAGCTATGCCCGACAGTCACTACAACTATGAAACGCACTGTACGTTGCTTTGTGAAATTAAAATCTATGTGAAAATTAAATGAAATTCATATTTTACATTTCTTTTGGTTTTGGCTTGGTTTTCTTTTTTATCAGAACTTGCAAGTAAAGCATTCTAAATATTCGTTTGATCAAAGGGAGGATGGGGCGTTCAGGGGGGTACCTTTACAGAGGGGGAAATACGTGTGCTCGATGGGGCATGAGAGGAAAGGAGCAGTCCCATTATTCATTCGGTTTTCATTCCTTGGGCCAAAGTGGAAAATTGTCTGGGGGAATTTATGTGCATTTATAATTTTTGCTGCTTTTACGAGTATTTCTGTATTTATTTTTCTTTTTTTTCTTTTTGTGGCTCATTTTTATGCATTATCTGTATCTGTATATCTTTGAGTGAACCGCACTGACTTTTTTGCCTGAACTTTTCTTCAGATCAGCAACAAAAGCTTACTGTTTGTACATATGTACATATATATATATATTCCCATGACTCTGACTCATCTGTGGATCGATTTCGTTATGAAAGAGTAGTTCTGGGGCAAAAGGTTTTCCTCGGGGCTCTCTCGCCGTCACGCACCGGCGATAAGGCAGGGCCATTGGCCTCTGGAAAAGCCTGGGAAAACCTTCGAAAGAAACGCTAAAAGCAAAGCAAATATCGTGCGGCACACACACACACACATACACATAAGATTTGTGTGATGGGAATTTTAATAAATTTATTAACACAGTGGGGACCAAAAGGCCAAAACAAAAGTGTTTCTTTCATTGGATTTTTCATCGCAAGAGCATGAAATATTTAAGAACTCTTTTGAGGGAAATTGCTCACTAGAATTTCGTTGTAAAGTGTCTAGGAACTTTTCTTGTAAGAAAGTCAAGTCATTCACTTTGAAGTACATACATATGTACATACATAGATTTTTGGATATTTTCTCTGGCAGGAAGAGAGCACTTCATACAATAAGTTTTTCTCATTAAGAAAATCTTGTAAAAAGCTGACACACAAACTTTCTATAGATATTTTCACACCTACATAGAAAAGCAAAGTTTCCACTTGTTTTCTCCTTAATTTTTTTTTTTAGCATATTTGTGTGATATATTTTTACTCAAGTGGGAAAAGCGCAAAACATATTTTGCCTTGATTTTACTTAAAAATAAAAAAAGCCTGAGTTTTTTGTAGTAAAAAACAGTATGAGTAATAACTCTCAAAAGATCGATTAATATGCTGATTTATGTACTGCCTTGAGGGATATTTTTAAGATCTATCCTGTAAACTTTTGGAGCTACATATTTCTTTTCTATGCTGATCTATGATTCAATTTTTGTTTTTGCGTACAGATCGTGAAATTCTGTTCTATTGCTTCCATTCTTAGCTGTAGAGATTTCTTGTCATAAGCACTCGTACTCCCTGGAAAAAGAGGAGGTTTTTTTTGTCGCGAAGATCGACTTATGTAATGTTCACTGTACGAGGGGGGGCCGGCTTGAGAGGTAGTAAATGCAATTCACATTCTCCAGCGCTTCTCCTTTTTATTCACAATTCACAATAAAAAAAAGGCCAGCAAGAGGGAGAGAGAGACCAACAAAAACAGTAGGTGAACAACAAACAAAAACAATAAAAAAATATATATACATATATGCATACAAATATAAAAAAAAAGAACACGACACTCGATAAAGTGGAAGAGAAAAAAAACCGGCGTGGCATACGTGGTTTACGCGGGGCAGTGACGGCAACGGCAACGGCAACGTTGGCAGAAGCAGCACAATGTTGGTAGCTCGCGCTGCCAAGGTGTGTTAATATCAGGTGGAGGCACTCATTTTAGATTTGTTTTGCCATTAAGTCTAACTCTTCTCTCTCTTCCTCTCTTTTTTTTAAGCACGGAATTAATAACAACAAAAATTTTGGAGACCCTGTGACTGGCTGCACCTTTAATTAACACATTATGCACTAGCCGGTTTTTTTTTGTATTTTGTTGGTTATTACATTTTCGATTTCATTGGATTTTCGCTAAGCAGAGTAGATCCAATTAGAGTACGTAATGAAATATCCAAGCAGAGACGTAAGGACTGATCCAAGCAGAGACGTGAAAAATCGAATTAGAACATCGAAGAATTTGCCGTCTAGCAGGTGTCTACAATTCTTACGTTTTTCTTACGTGGAAAATACGCGTTTTAGCCGCTGCTGCCACTAGTTCGCACTCTTACCACGTTTTATTTTTTACCGCTAACCGCTATTGGCTAACCATTTAACAACCTGGCGCGCACTTTACTAATTGCACGTCAACAAATTCCAATTCGAATTTCGGTCTACGGCCACCAGTCGCTGCCGTTGACGTCGCCGTCAGCAGTGGCAGAGAGAGAGAGAGAGAGCGGCTCTCCAGTTGGTAATGCTTGTTACGAAATACGAAATAAAGATGCAATTCAGAGAGAACGACAACAAGAGAGAGAGAGCGAGAAACTGATGATCGCGAAACGTTGAGAAGGTGCACAGGGCAGCCTCCACCGCCCCCCTCAAGCACGTGTATTTCTACCATCCAACTCTCATTCAGCCACTACGTTCTTATTCTCTGACTTTATCTGTCTGCGCTCTGTTTTCTGGCCAATGTTCCTACTCTCCGTTTTATCTGTTTGCTCGTCCTCTCTATCACACTCTTCTGTTTTTTTTTTTATCTGTTTGGCCCTCTTCCTCTCAGTGTTTTTCTGTTTTGTTCTGCTTTTTAGTCGAACTTTTTGTTTGTTGTATTTCTTGGCGGCAGCGAGAGAGCTGCTGCTCTGCTTTTGGTGGTTGCTTTTACCGTTTTTGGTTAGGTTTTTAGTTGAATGCTGGTTCGCTGCTGATGGAGGGGGTAAGGTAACCAGTTTCAGATCTATGTGGGAGAGCGGGGTGGAGTATGACTGGGAGAGCGTAACCTGCAATTGCAGCAGGGTGTTCGTTAGGTGCACGTTGTGCGGTGGAGGGGGGGGTTCCACTGTAATTATGAATTGCAAGCACACACGGTTTTTCCTTTGTTTTGGCCCTCGCTCTCCCGCTCTCTGGCTTCCTTTCATCATCACTGTCTCTCTCTCACTCTCTCAGCTGCTTCCTTTCTAAAGTCTCTCTCTATACCCTCCCTGCACCATTCCACTCCCTGCCTATCTTTGTATCCTGCCTCTCACCAGCGCCAACCGTTCCCCTTCGGCACTCCCTTCCATTGAGCATGGTTGGCTTTCCTCTACCCTGCCCTTTGAGTGCGAAAAATCAATGAATTTGTCGCCCAAAACACACAGTGAGAGAGCGGCCAGGAGAGAGAGTCGAGTCACCAAGAGAGAATACTGTCCACGAGTTTGTTAACGTATTAGTCGGTCTTTCCCTTTCCACAGTCAATCTTTCAACCATTTAGCACGTTCTACGCTATGTGAGCGCGCTCTCTTTTGGGCTCTCTCTCTCTCTCTGCTGCTTGGTTTGCTCTCTGGTGCTGCTTACTCTCTCTATCACCAACTGCTCCGTTGCGGCTTTTTGTCAACCTGCTTCTTCTTATCTCTGCTGAATCTACTTCTCCTTGTGTGTCTCTCTCTTTTAACGTCACACTCTTGGATATTTGTTTTATTGCACTATTTTCTTGGATTTTCATCATTCCCATTGGAACAAATACAACAGAAATTGAGTGCTAATTGGTAAGAAAAACAATCCATGCTCCAAATGGCAGAAAACCCAAGCAGAATCATCAAAAAACGATGTCAACGTAAACGCACACGTAACACACAGAACAACAAAGAATGAGGTGGCAGCGAAGGACGCGGTGGGCCAGCAGGAGGGAGGACAAAAACCGGCTGTAATTAATATTTACGTTTGCTTTTGCTGTTGTTGTCGTTGTGTACGCCTAGTTTTTGATGCTTTTAAACATGATTTTTTACCTAATTATTTTTTGTAAATTCATTTTTTGATTGTTGAAATATTTTACACATTTAATTTGTGTTCTTGTAAATTATTGTTGACATTTTGTTTGTTTTGTTTTGCTTGTTTTATAATAGTTATCAGTTGTTGTTGAACACGCTGTTTTTGTTGTTGTTTTAAAAGAAACACCACACACACGGAAAAAAAATGTAACAAAAAAGACAACAAAATGCCGGCGTATTGTCGCTTTACGTAGTACCGTAGTGCGTAACGGTCCGGGGGGGTGGTGGTAGGCTGGAGATGGCCGGTCCGTCGTACGACTCGCGGGCAGGGGACTAACGAAGGAATTGATTCATAAATAAACGGGCATAAACGTTCCGTTCCGTTCTCGGTCTCACGTAACAACAAGCACAACCATTTTCGTTAACGTTACGCTGCGCTGCGCCTCTTGTCGCCAACCTGCGTCGCTGCGTCCGGTAGCGGTATATATCGAATATTGATATATATTTCTATTTTTTATTTTATATATTTTGGGTTATTTTTTGTTGTTGCAAAAATATCAATATGGATATTTTCGTGGGATTTATCAACGGACTTTTCTGAATTCAGAAAAAAAATCGACACTGTGTTGCCTTTTCCGCGGCACGTTCATTCATGTTCACGAGTTGGGGCGACATGTCCCGTACATCTTTCATTCAAGCTTACGAGTTTTGGGGCGGCAAGGCCGTTCTTTAAAATACGCCCGCCTTCAAAAGTTTCTGGTCCTTGAAAATGTTTCTTGGCCACATGTGGCTAGAAGAGAGCGCCGGAGCTCATTTTTGCTTTGAATGAGCGAGCGGGGTCAACTTAGGGCCCTCTGTTCAAGGTATGTTAGAAGACACTGTTAAGTTAACAGTTCCTGAGCCGTTAAATTCAAGATTTGTTAGTGTTTTTCATTCATTCCTTGTCCGGCTTAAAAATGTTTCATTCACGAACAAGAATATAGGGGTGGGCCAGCAGGGTTTATTTATCTTTAAAATAATGCCTTCATTTGTAGCAGGGCTTACTATGTATGTTGCTTAGCCACATGTGGATAGAAAACGTATACATATATGGCTAAATGTTGCTGAGAACAAAATAAGGTAAGGACAACAGGTAAACAGTAATGCAACGCTTGCAACCTGACCTGGACCCCGTTCCTTAACATACCCTGCAGGTTTATTTAATGTGCCCAAGGTGAGGTGTGGTTTTGTCTTGCCCTTTATGTTACTGAGTTTTACAGTGTCCTTACCTGTCCATAACATTCCGCTCCACCTTGCTTCGCTTCGCTCTTTCTCAGCTTTCTCTCGCTCTGTTAACGCCTGTTTATGGGTTGAGTTTTCTCTCTCGCCCTAACAGCTGATTGGAAGGGACATTTTTTGCAGCCCGCGAGTAGGACAGTTTTTCAAAAAACTGTTCGAAGGTACCTCAAGAGTACCTCAAGAGAATTTCTGTTTCAAACCAATATTTTGGAATCAACTGTATGTCAAAGCGAGAAATGATAAATACCAATGGGTAATGACCGAAATTAAGATTTAAATAAACTTAGAATACTTAGAATACAAGGAAAAAACGCGTTTTTCTACGCTTATGTGCAAATACGGGAACGTATGATAGATGTCTCTGTCAATTAATTTTTTTTTTGAAAAAAAGAAACTCATTATCCGAGGACTCAAAATCGAGCAATCGGCAAATCGTAGTTGTACACGTGCTGACAAGTAATTCCGAGGCACGGACACCATGGCTAACGCCACCTCCACATCCGAAAACATGCAAATCAGCAAGTCCGGGAATTCATGAACGACCTCATTTCTTGTCCTTTTGACAAATCCATACGAATGACTCTTCGAATCAATGACAATTATTTATTTTTTCTCATTATGCATTGTTAAGAGTAGGGAAAACCAACCAATAGAAAATAGCATTCATTAATAATTAATAAGTCAACAATGTTTTTAAATATGTAGTAGACCTATAAGATTTGTTCCCCACGTAGACAAAATTGAAATGATGCGCCCGTGCTGAGGACTGCGGTATTTATCGCTCAGTGCTGCCAAGAAAAAAGCTAGAAACTGCTAGAAAAAATAAATAAGAGCTAAATTTATTTTAACAGTTTTTGATTAAGGAGGTGATATTTCACATTATTGAACAGTATTTTTATATATCGCTGGAGAGGTAAGCTGACAAGGTCTGTTTTGTTTTTTGTTTGAAGCCGCTCATTGCACTTGTGTGCTCGTTTGCTTATACATGAGCGCGAATATCACTTATCTTTCAGCAGTCAGCCTTAAAAATAGCTAGATATGACGGGAAAAAGCTAACTGGGCAGCGCTGATTGCAGTCGGTCGGCTGCAGCTGCAAGAAAACGTACAGTTGCGTGATAGGAGCGAGCGAGAGAAATGTATAAGCTCTGCTTTGCCGTGCTGTTCTTACTACTAATAGCCTTTTCAACACTGTGCGCGTTTCTATCGTTATCGGAATAGACGCAATGATGCATGTGCTAAACAAAATTTTGTAATATCATCTGCAGATCATTTGAGTTATATGTACATTTAGTTTTACAAATGTTTCAGCTTTATTTTGAATTTGAGTGTATTTAATCCAAATTTACATAAACAAGAAATTTAACGACGAAATGAAAAATTTTATCCCTCTCTTTCTAACCCACTCGTATTTTTGAGTATTTTATAGTTTTTGAAGACGCGTTATGCGTCTAGACCTTATTTATAAATAATTCAAATGAAACTGAGTACTTATAATTAGCAAATCTTTTCGGAAATGGATTTATTAATCGTAGAAAAATATACGTTCAGCGCTGAGAGTTTTAGCTTGCTAGTAATATTAAGTCGAACATTAAAATCGATGAATATCAATTCATCAAAACTTTTCGTGTCCGTCAGTATATTAACGATATTTTATGAAAAAGATTTGGTATATTTTTGAGGGTCAGACGGAATATACTGTCGATAGATCCGCGGTCACACTGAAAACACTCGAGAGTTTTGAAAATTTCATGGGGAAATGAAGTAGCAGCATTGTTGTGCAACTTTGGCACGGAATGAGCAACAATGGATATTATGGACTTGATATACTGTTTGTAATTTCAGGCTCCAATTAATGCCGAAACTAGTCAGTCTCTTCTTAAAAGACATCAACGAAATTTTTTAACTCAATAATGGGTATCACAACCAGGATAAATGTACATATATATAAAACACAAACATATGCATTAAGAGGTAAAAAACAGGTCAATCTAGGATAAAACCATAAATAATGTTTCAATGCAGCTTGGAACAAAACATTTAAAATCAATTAAAAGAAATAAGGTATACAAAAGTCCATACGCACTGATGCAACTTAGTTGACCAGCAACACTGACGTCACATTTAGTCAACATTTACGTTTCATACTTTAGCCGTTTTTGTTTGAACCCTATTATCTAAACAATCCCATTAAAAATAGTTCTGAAAACTAACCAATCCTAAACAAAATGTATGGAGGAATTGGATAAAATTATTCGTTTAGGGCTGAGAGGGCCAACTAGCTAGTAATATTGAACGGAATATCAAAATCGAGGAATATCATCGTTGAATGTTTTGAATCGATACTATCGTAATAGTATCGGTATCAAATAATAATTAAAAAACCATTGAAACCTTTTAGGAACTGGTTCATTGTAAAAATTAGATGACACCTGTCGATTTGTTTACAACTGTGTCTTCGTATTTTATAGCAGCCAATCCAAACATATTAAAAGCGCACGACTCTGGCTCGATACTATCATGATAGTCTCAAAACCATCGATAGTAGAGGCTAGCAGGAAAAAAATCGATACTATCGATAGTCCCCTCGATGGTTTGACACCTCTACTTGATGGCAATTTTCCGCTAACCCATATAAAAAAAAAACGATGCATAAAGCATAAAGCTGTACAAGAAATTTGTTTATTGGGACAAATCGTAGGCATTGGCAAGGGCCCGGAAGTGTATGTGCGCGTTTTTCTTTTGTATCACAGTAATTGCTTGGTAAAACAACAGAGAATCTCACTGTAACGCGAAAAGAAAAAATCAACAATATAATATTCATTTAACATATAAAACAAAACACTACCAATACAGCGAAGTAAAAATCAATAATTAGAGCTCGTTCAAAAGCCAGAAAGGTATGCAGTAACAACAAGAACAAAATAATCGGAACACAAAAAAAAAAACACAAAAGTACCTATCTGTATGTGTGTACACGCATACGTACGTAAATCTGTATGTGTGCGCTAATATATTAGGAATATGTATGCAAATATATCAGCAAAGTAAAGGCAGTGAAAAGCTGAATTAACAAACTCTTGGGGCTCCAATTGGGGGCCTCCTATTCTTTTTTTTTGTGAGTTGAGTGGAAAACTTAAAACCAAACAAATCATAAATGGACAGAGTCGGGTAATTGCACATATGTACCCGGCACACACAAAACACAGAAAAGTCGCAAGTGTGTGTGTGTGTTTCGTGCACGCGCATACATCATACATACATACATATATGTATGGATTTATGTAGCTGTGTCTGTTTGTGTGCGTTTTATCCATACGGTGTCCCGTTCTACCATAAAATCAGTACCGTATATCGCGTAACTGGATGATGCCTACGCTGTGCCTTTTGTCACCATAAGGCGAGAGGGGAGAGAGCAGAGTGGAGAGCAGCCACCACAGCCACTCTATTTTGCCTCTTTGGTGCATTCAATTCATTCTCTTGGCCCTTGCGATTACGTATGTAGTTACCGTATAGTGTGAACGGTGTGGTGTGTGTGTGTGTGTGTGTGTATTTCTGCATGACGGAAAACGCATGCGACGTAATCCAATGGCCACATTACGTCCAAAACGGTCAAACGACGGTGAGGGAGGGTGGAAAAGAAGGTTCCGTTTTCTGCCGCCTATGTAAATATTTTCTTTGCGGCTGCTGTTTCTGCATTTTGCAAAATGTTTGTCGTCATCTTTTCGTACCAAGTACTTACATACATTGTACCTACATACATAGTTCTCTTATGTGTCAACTGATTCCATTAGCTATTTAGGGCATAATGTTTGGCCAGAAAACATACATACAGATATGTCAATTGAATTTTTCGAGTCGGTTTTTCCACCAGATTGTGCAAACAAATGCACTTACATACATACAAATGAACATATGTGCACATGTTTGATTGAAAAGTAGAATTATCTAATACGCAAAGAGTACAATAAAAAAAGAACGAAAGAAACAAAAAAAAACAACACTAGAATGCGCTTTTGGCCGAGCGAGAGCGGTCGGACACGTCGTCGAGCGGCTCGACACGGGTCGGTCCGCATTGCGGTTCCAATTCTCTCAATGGGAATGGGGTGTTGTTTGAAAATCGATGCTTAAATGAAACAACAAAAGATACAATAGATATGCGGCATATACACATACATATGTACATACATAAGTGTGTGTACGTTACAATTTACATTGATTAATGTTAATAATAATTCAAAACATTTGGATAACTTAAATAGTTTTGTATTTGTATTATTAAACCCAAAATCAAACAGTTAAGAGTAGTTTATTGAGTTTCCTCATTCCAAAAAAATGCGAAGTAAACGAAATTATAGATTTAACTACAGCATATACCATACACAAAATGTATATACTTGGGAGTTCTGGTTTTGTAGATCATTAACTATTAGATTATGTGTAAGTTGCTGTTATAATCAGTTTTGGACCATACGATAATGTAATATAATGTTGCTCAAATCTGTTAATGGCTAATTACAGCTTTACCAACTTAAAGTGGTGGAGAGAGGAAAAGGGTATTTGTTTTAGTAGGTGTTCCATACGTATTCAATACATATTAGAGATTCTTTCAACTTTTTTTTTTTTGCAGTTTATTGAATATTGATTTGGTGTTTCTACATTATTGTGTTAATGACCTGACCTGACCATTGGTACATACATCGTCATATTTTTAAATTAAAATATATACTACCCCTGTGTACTCTCTCTGTCGAGTATCGGGCGGTGTATATAATTACCATAAAACAAAACAAAAACAAAACAAAACAAGAGCACAACAACAACAACTTACACCAAAGATACTTACATTTCAAGTACCGTGAAATTCGAATACCCAAAAGTCATGTTAAACAGCGCAAATAACAATTCTCTCCAGCATGTAAGTAGACAAAACCAAAACAAAACAAAAATTCATTTACTATTTATGATTTATTTATTTATCTATCTATCAGAATGTTGTTATTATTGTTGCGTGTATGTGCATGTATTTGTTAATGCATGATCTATAACTATAGTTACATTTTTGTATTTTATTATTTCAATGAGTGAAGTGGACGTTGAGATATGTATGTACGTATGCCTATGGTTTAATTATGTGTAGAATTATGTGAACGTGTAGACGGTAAATTACATTTAATGTAATGTAACATGTAAATAGATCATTTTTGAATATACCTTTAATTATAGGAATTGTAATTATGTAATTATTGGGAACTAATTATTATAATCGGTGTTTGAATTGGCTTCAGTCGAAGCAGCAAAAATGATGATGATAGTCCTTGCTTTTCAACGTGGCCGTCGACTGTTTTCACCTTTGCTTTATGCTTCGCCTTGTCAATTGTATTCTTGTTCGACTTGCTCAATACCCTACACCAATATAAAACTCTATTTTGGTGGACGAAATTCTTAATTCTTGGGGTTTTTTTTTCCTCACAGTAAAATATGATGTAGTCATTTGTTTAAATACACATTTAATTATTTGTAGTAAATAATGTGAAAGAAAGTAAAAGCGCAAAACAGAAGCAAATGCACCCACGATAGCAAAGTTTTTAAACACGGCTAAGAGAACACATCAAATAAGCATTTTTCGAATCTATACAGACCGGTGATATGAACCGATATAGCTGGTCCTTTAAATGTTTATTATTACCTATTAAAAGCATTCTAATTTAGTAGATAATCAAATCCAGTTGGTCGGAAAACGTCATCAAATGTCAAACTGATTTATAAGGTCGGATTAGTCTTCACTTGCTTGTTATTTGTTGGGCAACTTTAGTTTACAATATGCTTAAATGTTTCAACTTATTTGATTCTAATTATTAGATTTTTATCATTCTGCGGCTGCACTTTTGCACTCACACGTCCCATCCGACAATTTAGACACACGACGCGACGCACAGGTGCAGCTTGTAGCATGCATTGTTATATAAATATGCTGCTGCTGCTGCTGCAATTTGAATTTGAAATGGTATTTTTTTAGTGGGACCCTCAAGGCTTATGGCTTATGCCTTTTGTTTCGTTTTATTGTTTCAATTGTTCCTCAATTTATCAAGAGAACTCGCATAGCTTGCACAGATTCTTGCATTCTAACGTTGCTGTTGTTGTACCTATGTGCAACTTAAATGTTATTATTTTTGTATCCTCTTAAATTTGTTTCCCTTCTTACCTCTTAAATGCACTGTGCATGACTTCTGCCCTTGCTGTTCCCTTACCCTTTTCTGCAGCATGCTTAAATCCTGTAGTAAATGTAAATATTTGAAAAAGTCGGGACTACTAGGACTCTCCCTTTTCTTTAAAAGCCCTCAAAAATTGGTATGTTCCATCGTCCATATATATTTATTGTATATATAAATGAGTTACTTGATATCCCCCTATAATAAACATCACCAGAAGTAGGCCACACAATTTCTCTAAACTCTCAACCAAAAATAAATAGTACATATAGCATTTGGGCAGATTTGAAAGTGTATTTCCAGTACTAATGGATGGTGTTAATATATGTACGTACACATTTATTTATTTGCCAGCACTTTGCCCGTTGATTACTGCAAATTTTGATACGCAAATGCAACTCATGCATTTCTGAGTTCTTGCGCGCAGCTGCTGCTGCAATAACCGCTCCAACGGCATCCAAATTTTGCTGCTGCCTGATGCCTGCTGCCTGGGGTTGGGGCTGGGACTGGGGCTGGGCCTGGGCCTCTTAGGGCCCCCCCTTCTGTTCCTGACGTTTGGGACTTCATTAAAAAGAAATTCGAATCGAAACGTGTGTGTTGCGGTGCACTCTGCAAAGTTTTTATCAACACCAAAAGATCAGATTTTGCCGACAGGCGGTACGGTACGGTTGTACTTGTATCAGAAAGAGAGAGAAACAGCATAAAAGCAAGGTTAATTTTCATTCCAACGAACATGGCATACGCTTTTTAAAGTGCCTGCAATAATGTTCTTTGCATTAATTTTTAATTTAATCTGTTGTCATGAATTATATAGCCAGGGTTCTTATTGTACGGACTACCATCGAGTGTACAGGCTATATGAATATTATCTGCAATATTGTAAATTACTGTGTATTTTGTTGGCAGGTTCTTCGCTGCGAAAAGTAAGAATGACAAATATAAAAGGACTTGCACATAGCAGCAGCTGCTATTACCCCGCTGCTCTATAGGGTATGCAAATATCTATCTTCTCGGAAAATGAAAAGCTAGCCAGCCGCGCAAATTATCTTTATTCGTACAAACCATGTGTCTACTTGTGAACATATGCATATATGTATATACAAATGTATGTACATACATATGTACATGTTTGTAATTTGTTTTTTTTTTTTTTAATAATTTCTTTTGCTTCTATAAAATTAGCTGCGGTTTGCTTTTGTCGTTGTCAGTTAAATGTCAGTGCTTAGCTGGGCAACTCGGAAATCGTCAGTCGCTTAGTTTTTCGTGCCCTGCTTGTGTGTCTCGTCTCTCGTGTCGCTTCGCATTTTGTTAGAAGTTTCGTCGTTACCTAGGAGAAGACAATCATGTATCCAGCGTATTATAAGCCAGAGCGTGCTGCGTGCTATAAGTCGTGTCATCATGCCGTGCGTTTGGCCAGATCTTCATCGATATTGTATCAGCGACAGCAGTTTTATTCATCATCGGCATCGTCCTGTTTTACAGGCAAAAAGTACTCGCGCATACTCTTTAAGCGGCGTACAATGCTACCAGTTTATCCCTACGGTGTAAGTCAAAGTTTTGTGATTGAAAGCAAAGGAAACGTGAAGTCCTAAAAGGGGTCGGGTTGGGTCGGGTCTGGTCTGGTCTGTTCACCCTTTGATGGACATTTTCATGCCAGCAATAGGGTTAATAGGGTCGTTACGTCCATCCATCCATCAACTATCAAATTAAAAAAAAAAAATCAATCGCTTACAGGGGACGGGGGTGTTGGCGGAATCAAAATGTAAATTACTTGAGTAAATTCTTCAGATTCAGATTCAGATTTAGAAATGGCTATAAATTTACGCTCCTATATAACATATAACATAACATATGTATTTACATGTCGTCCTAACTCTGTTCTAACTGTCTATATAAATATATAATATTGATGTTGTTGTGCGTAATCCTTTGACTAAACCATAAGTTTATGTGTGTGTGTATGTTTGCTACATTCCATTAATCCTTTAACCAAAATAACCCCTTAAACTTTGTGTGCGTTTTGTAACGGTCTGAAAAAAATACAAGTAAAAATTGCAATGGCAATTTTTATTTGAATACTTCCAGTAAATGGAACAATGTTATTTGCCATTAAATAATTGTTCGATTTATGGAATCGCAGAAAAGCGCTCATACAAAATGATTTGTCTGTCTTTAAAGGATATTTGAATGTTTAATTGTTGTACTTAACTTAAATTCTAACCAAATTCGATGAAAAAATAACTGCAACTATTTAGTAAAATATTTAATGTCATTTTGTATTTCAATTCTGATGTTTCCGACTGACTTGTCCACAGCCGGTGGCTAACTCTTCCGAAAACACCATGAATGGCTATAACCGAAAGGCGCCGCAAAAGCGGCGATATGAAATGCCAAAATATGCTGGTAGGTCCAACCCCCCCCCACCACACCCGCCAATTAATCAACATATACTTATGCAAAATCCTTTATCGTGTTGTCATACAGTACCACCAAAGAAGAAAACATGCAAGGAGCGGATACCACAGCCGAAGAATACAGTGGCAATGCTAAATGAGTTAAGAAATGGACTGATTTACAAATTGGAGTCACAGACTGGTCCGGTGCACGCACCTTTATTTACGATATCCGTCGAGGTAAGATATGCATAGCTATAGATAAACGTTTATAGATACATACATACATACTAATAACTAATAATAGTGCTCGAAAGTCAGATGTTCAAGGGGCCATTGGTTTTTCGTATTGTAACTTCGATTCTCAGTGCTTTTTTTCTCCGAGTGTACAATGACAATATAATTTATAATCGATTGTTGTATTTTTTCTTGTTGTTTACTCGACCAATACAACAAATAACATACCCATTTATTGCTATGCCAAATTATAAGCAATATTCCACAAAAAAAAAAAAAAAAACAACAAAAAACAAAAAACATTTATCCCATACTCGATCGACTTCCACATACGCTGGGATGGGCGGTGCACTTTAGTGTGTGTGTGTGTGTCATTTCACGCGATTTGTGGTTCAATAAGAAATCTATACAGACATTGGGGGAGTAAAAGGTCACAGCCAGAGAGCCATAAAAGAAGTGCATGATAAATAAACGTTAAGACGGTCGTATGCAAATGCAAATGATATTTGTAATGGTCGTAAACGTATGGTATGCAAACGTAAATAGTGTTGTTTTTTTTTACTTAGACGAATCACAAATAAAATAGAGCAACCATAATATAAATCTACATATTATGTATATGCAATAAATAAATGTCTGTCTATATTCGTTTGTTCTTATATATATATATTCACAGGTCGATGGTCAGAAATATATGGGCCAGGGACGCAGTAAAAAAGTCGCGCGTATCGAAGCAGCAGCCACAGCACTTCGAAGCTTTATTCAGTTTAAGGACGGTGCCGTATTATCGCCATTGAAGCCATCCGGCAATTTGGACTTTACCAGCGATGAGCATCTTGAAAATGGTATTGAAAATGTTGCCAATGGTAAATTGGTCGAATACATAAAGAAGATGATATTGATGTTGACCGAAAAGAAACCCAACCTTACCTCGCTTGAACAATCCACGTTGCGTCTTCAAACGTTTTGCATGAGTCAGAGCAAGTATTAGTAAAATTCAGTTTTTTTTTCCGTTCTTCTTGTAACCTTTTTCGTTTTCTTTTTTCCTTCATTTTTTTTCTTTATTTCATATTGGTTTGTTATTATTTTGTTATTGTGGCTGGACCTGTCTGTACACACACAGATCCAGATAAATTCAAAAGTATGTATACATTTTATGTATGCACAAATATTTGACACTTGACATTTGCTATTTTGTTTAGTTGTTTGTATGTTATCCATTAAAAAAAAAAAATACAGATTAGAGCAGTTGCTGAAGCGACTAATACATAAAACTATGAAAAACTGGTCCGCTTCAATGTACTCTATGTAGGAATTCTTGCTGTACCTTTTTTTTTTTGTTTTCTGTGCACTCCATCTACACTTTTGTATTCATTTATATGTATTAATATTATTTTGAGACAATGCATACATATGTACATACGTATATGTTAAACAAAGCTAACACTTACCCAATGTGCATATATGAAACGAATCCTGACGGGACACCTACAATAACCGGTACTCAATCAGTATATATGTATGTAATTTTATGATTTATATAATTTATATAATATATACATATATATAAATGTATATATCCCTGCATTGCGTCTACATATATATATAGATATATTCTTTCCACCTAATGAACGAACCAACCAACCAAATGCCACGGCGACACTGGAAGAGAAAGAGAGCGCGTCGAGTAGCAGGGGACGTTTTTATTCTGCATTTAGTCGTGCCATATTAATGATCCGATTAAAACGTATTTGTGCAATTTCAAGCAGACACGATCATTCATTTTCTAGTATTCCCAAAAATCGTGGATCCACACAGTCTGCACACAAAAATTCGGTTGCTCTGGTGGAGCCTCTGATCCTGATCAAGAATATACACATTTTTGTGTGGGATTCTTTCTGGCTGTTATTGCCTTGAGTACCGGGATATATAAGAACAACACTTCTGTTACATATTTGTCAGATGATGAGTGCATTTATTTTCATTATTTCTTTTTGTTCAATTTAATGTGTATTGGTTTTTTTTCCCCGCATATGTTATTTGTTTTTTTTTTTTTTTGTGTATGGTTGGAGACACCACTGTGTAATCGCGTGTGTAATAAGCATAGATGGCTAAGTTAGGGTTTATTTTCTATACTGGGACAGAAGGATCAAATATTTCTACTAACTGCCATTTCATCTTGCACAGATGTCAGTAAGAGCGCCATTACCGTCGATGGGCAGAAGAAGGTGCCGGATAAGGGTCCCGTCATGCTGCTCTATGAACTGTTCAATGACGTTAATTTTGAATGCATTAATATTGACAGTGCACAGAACAACTGTCGCTTCAAAATGACCGTAACCATTAACGAAAAGAAATTCGATGGCACCGGTATGTACAAAATGACATCTTACACATCTCGTACATATAAAAAAAAACAACTCTCTAATGCATGGATTTCTTTTGTAGGTCCATCGAAGAAGTTGGCCAAGAATGCCGCCGCCAAGGCAGCGCTCGCCTCGTTGTGCAACATCTCTTACAGCCCGATGGTGGTGCCACAAAAGAATGTGCCGCTGCCAATTGATGATAAGTCCTCGTCCATGGAGTTGCCGCAGATACATGCAGATGCGATTGGTAGACTGGTATTGGAAAAGTTTATGGAGGTTATTAAGGGCCAGGAGGCGTACTCTCGTCGAAAGGTATTAGCGGGCATTGTTATGACTGAGAACATGAATTTTTTTGAAGCCAAAGTAAGTCGAAACCTAATTTAATGCAACATTATGTACATGATCAAACATATTAAACATTAATTCCATTTTATTCTATTCCAAATCAGGTAATATCCGTTTCAACAGGCACAAAATGTGTCAGCGGCGAGCATATGAGCGTCAATGGTGCCGTTCTAAACGATTCTCATGCTGAAATAGTATCTAGGCGTTGTCTACTAAAGTTCTTGTACGCACAGCTGGATCTTCAGTGCAATCAGGGTATAATTATTTAATTGTATATATCAGTATCAGGGAATTTCGCTCACTCACTAATGAGTACCTGCCTAACAATAGAACTTAAGCTTGAAAATGTTTTTTTTTTAAAGTAAGTACGTTATGCATATGTATCACTCAAAATGTATAGTCAAACCAGTCAATGAAGTTTGCTGGCTCATTTGGCTCAGATAAGATTTCAAATAGCGGATGCACAGCCGAGTCCTACGTTCTGTAGCCCCTTCACGACTCTTAGCCGGCTTTGCGAGTGGACATGTTTTAGAAAGGGATGAAATTTGTATAACAAGAATACTTCGATTTGACATAGATTAAGTTATCCCATGAATAACTTACGTATGTGTATATATTGACCCTGCAAAAACATTGGAACTTTCTTTTGTTTCAACAAAGTACTTCACGCCCAAATATTTATGGCTGGCACCTTACAATTTCTATTCGCATTTGCATACAAATTGTTAAGCAAATTGAAAAAAAAAAAAAAAAACAAAAAACTCCCATTTCTGATTTGTTCTTCTGTTCAGTTTCTGCGATAACTTTTTGTTTTATGCTTCAGTACCCCCCGTTTTATTCGGATAAAACAAACGCAGCAGCAGGAGCCTGCCCTTCCCCTGTTCAAAAACCACTTAGGGCGTTTTCTAATAGAAAAGCTATTCAAAGAATATATAAATATATGTGTGTATAGGGTATTAAGATACGTCTATTTTGTCCATGGATCTTGTGATATTTTTTTTGATTAGTCTTAGGAGGAACTTAAGGATTTTAGAAGTATTAAAAAAAATATATATATATTTGTTGACATTATTTCCATATAGAATATCATTTCGTGGCATATACACTTGTGTATTGGTACAAAATAATATGATTATTCCGATACTTTAGTGTATATCTATTACAATAGTAATAACAAATATGCTATCCATTTTTTGTATTTGCTGAAAATAGGGGAAATGATGAAATTCCCTTAGGAACTTTTACAAATCTAAAATCGTTTTTACTTTTATTTATATTTAATTATTCAACTCTTATTCAATTTTCTCTTAATTTTAGCCACAGCATATCAGTCGATTTTCGTGAGGAATACTGATGGGCAATACCCTTATAAACTAAAATCCGGGGTACATTTCCATTTGTATATAAATACAGCACCTTGTGGGGATGCACGGATATTTAGTCCTCACGAAAACGACACAGGTGTTGATAAACATCCAAATAGGTTGGTACAAAAGATCTTTCTAAATACTCTTGCTACTGTTATCATATCTTATGCATTATGGATTATGCACAATAATGCATAATAGCAAAAAAAAAAAAATAAAATAAAAAAAGCAAACAACAAAAAATTGACATGTTAAAAGTATACTAAAAACAAATTGTAAAGAGAAAGTAGAACCAAAATAATTAATGTATGTATGTTATGAATAACTTAATAATTATTTGTTGGCTAAAATTGACTGAAAAAAAAAATACAGCTAAAACGGAACGATAACTCTACATTTGTATGCATATATACAGTCGAGCTTTTCTAAGTTAAACCCAACCCAAAAGCCAAACCAAATTGAAGTTCAAGTCTCAGTGTAATCTGTACAAGGAATGCAAGTAAATAATAAGTAAATATGTATGCAAATATTTAGCTTAGAGTCTTAATAAGTTGAATCTTTGTTGTAGGTTGGTTTCCGTCAGAAAAGTTCGACTCTCTATACATATACAAACTTAATACAACTGTATACAATACATGTGTATGGAATATATATTGCCAATCTGAACAGCAGCATGATTGTATAGACCCAATTTTTTATATGTAGGTACTTTTTAGGGTATTTCCTTTGTACTATTCTACTGTGTACAAACATTGGTCCGAGATCATCCAAAATCAAATGACAAAATATAATACATATTTAACATTTATCAGCTAAGGAACTGAACACTATAAAATATATATATTGTTTTTTTTCTGTCGGCTATTTTATACTGTCTGTCTGTGGTGGCATTAGTATTCAGACTTTAGTTGTTGTTATTACCTTTTTTTTTATAATTTTAATGTCAGATATAACTTAACTACTCTAGCTACAGCGGATACTTTAATAAACCTTATGCCATCCTTTATTATTTTTGTTTGGCGACCTGTAAACAGAAATGTCCATCATAGCCAGCCACATTGTACGATAAACCCAAAAAAAACAAATAATAACAAATAACTCAATAACCTCAGACCATATTTTGTTCGCAGTATAATGTTGCCATGTTTTGAAATACGCTTAAACCAAAAAAGAAAATTGTATTTTATTTATATTTTTCGTGTCAATTTTTACATTTTACTATGCTGCCATTTGTTCACCTGTGTTTATGTGGCTTAAATCATTGCAACGTAACGTCCTTGATATCATCCTTGAATCTAAACAAAACCAAACCAAACCAAACCAATAAACAGAAAAGCTCGTGGTCAATTGCGTACGAAAATCGAGTCTGGCGAAGGTACAATACCCGTTAAGAGTAGCGATGGCATACAAACCTGGGATGGTGTACTACAGGTGAGCACAACTATCTGCATTTATATTGTGTTGAGTTGTATTTCGAAATAACATCATAATCCATTGCCATAAAATATACAGGGTCAACGATTGCTTACAATGTCATGCTCGGATAAAATTGCCCGTTGGAACATTGTGGGTATACAAGGTTCCTTATTGTCTTCCATAATTGAGCCAGTGTACCTGCATTCCATTGTATTGGGGAGTCTGCTGCATCCCGAGCATATGTATCGTGCGGTGTGTGGACGAATAGAAAAGTCTATCCAGGGCTTGCCGCCGCCATACCATTTAAATAAGCCACGACTGGCATTGGTCACGTCGGCTGAGCCGCGCAATCAGGCCAAGGCACCAAATTTTGGTATCAATTGGACCATCGGTGATGGTGAATTGGAGGTGGTCAATTCGCTGACTGGCCGAACAATTGGTGGTCAAGTATCGCGAATCACCAAGCAAGCGTTTTTTGATAAATATGGATTTTTAATGAAAAACTTACCAGGTATTTTGAACCGCAGTGTAACCACAGACTACGGCCAGACAAAAGCCAACGTCAAGGATTATCAGGTACGCATCGATTGGATACGATATCAATTTTGTTTGTATAAATATATGAACCTTAACTTTATTTTTTGTTTTGTTATTTGCAGACGGCTAAACTAGAATTGTTTAGCGCCTTCAAGCGGGAGGATCTTGGCAGCTGGCTAAAGAAACCCATAGAACAAGATGAGTTCGTTTTTACCGAATGACTGCATTCAGCGATACTATATATGTTAAAAAAAGACAAAAGCAACGGCAAGCAATTAATAGAATTAGATCAAATAGCTTTAAAGACAAATTGTAATAAGGATAAAAGTTTGGTGCAAAAACAGCGAAACAAATTTCATCTTGATGAGATAGCGAATGAGAATGAGAATGAAAATGAAATGAATATGAATATGAATATGAGAACCTGCCCAACAATGTGTCCCAAAATAAGTAACGGCAAGCACGAGAATGCTAATGCTCGAAATATGATAACGGACCCTAACGACGGCTCTAGAATATTTATAGAATAGAATGTAGTCTTTATGCTGGAACTGAGTAAAGGAGTATTATGGCGTTTTTTTTAAATCAATTCCTTTTATAATCAACACACACACACTTTTTCTCTCACCAACAATTTGAACCCTCTCTCGTTGCATTCTATGCAAGCCCTTCTCCCCGCCCACTCACATAAAAGCGTCTCGGCTATACAAAACAACACACTGTTAAAATATGAAACTTGCAGCAGTTAAATTATTATTTTAATATCTATCAATTTTTTTTTTTTGTATTCATATTTTAAATGGAAATATGGAGAAAAACATATTGTTACAAACAAACAAAGAAACAACGCGAAAATAACAATAAACTATACATGGATCTAGAAATGAATCTGTTTATGATTAAGTATAAATGGGTAATGTATGTTGTAAAGTAATGTTACAACGACATAAACGAATACGATTAATGAAATTAATTAATAATAAAACCTTCAGTAGCCTTTAGGGAGAAACAGAAGCATCATTTCCACGTATCTTACTTCAGATCGATCATCCACTAACTAAGCTTTCATCAATTTTTGCAAATGGAAAAATAATACATTTTGGGTTAAACAAAACCAAAACCAAAACAAAAACAATAATAGAATTTCAACGGCAAACAAACAATTTATCCCAAGTTTATTCAAAGTTTGTGTAGATTTTTTTATAGTTACAAGAAAATAGTTTGAAATACTTATCTTATGAATATGAATTAAGAAAGTAATGGAATAGATTGGTTAACAGTTTTACAAAAAAAAATATACTTAAAAGACACTTTTTTCTGTATTATTGTACTGTAAGCATAAAGCTACTATTAATCTCATTGTTTTCAACCAAAAAGGGACACTTTATTTACCCAATGTAAGGGATGCAAATGCAATGCAACTGCTTACCACAACTTGTGATTTTTGTTTTGTTTTTTGAGCATCACTGCTTCCAAATAAAAACTTCCAGTAATTGTAGACTCACACTCATGCGTCTCTAGAAATTCAATAATTACAATTTTGTAAGCTATATATACTTCTACTTCCATTCTTCCAATCAGTAGTTGCTGATGATATTTCTCAGAGGGTTTCGTTTATGGGCCCTGAAACTACATATTACTGAGATACTTATTGCTGAACAAATTCGTAAACACACAGTTTGAAAATTTGCAGTCTGATGACATTGCTATGTGCATGTGCATGTGCATAACCATACCATATATATAGCCATACCGTATATAGAGACATACATATAGTATGAGAGTGCATTGTGAAAATGTACTTCAGGAATTTCAATAGGCGCAATTGACATTCAATAACGTAATTTACACACGTATTTTTAAACTACAAATAGCTTGAAATAATCTTAAATGGTAAATGGCCGTGCCCAAAATACATAGATATCTCCTATTCTCCAGTAGGCTTGAACAACAAATTATTGCTTAACAAATACAACTACACTAAACACAAAACAGAAGAGTACCACATGATGGTTAGAGCAGGACACACGCAACACACACTGAATACAACAGTAACGCAACACAGTAAAATCCCCACTCGGCTTTCCTCTTCGATTTATCCACCACAAAACAATTTTTTTAAAACAACTCTCTTGCATGTACGAATAGTATGAATTAGTATGAGTAATGAGTAATTAAAGGAAATGTGTATATGCGAATATATATATATATTAATTATTTGTGTTTCCTTGACTTGCCTTATATTATGTGAGTATTTCCATGTTACCAAAGTACATACACACATATATACATTTTTTTTTGTACTTTATGTACTTCAAAAGGGATTCGATTCATGTATAATCTGGGAGTATTTTCCGATAGGTTTACATAGTTTGTTTTGTAGCTTTTTTGGTAACCGCGAATGCAAAACGCTCCGTTCGATTTTCTGCATTACTTGTTTATATATTTATATATACATATATATATATAGTATATATACACATATACCTATGTGGCGACATACATACATATATATTAAATAAGTAATATTTGCATAAAATACAGCATATAATGGATAAACCTTATAAAACAAAAGTTGATCTTATATAAAATACTGTGATACTAAATTTTACTAGTACTTCCAGCATAGCTGCATTTTATCCATTCTTAAATATTCTATGTTATAAAAAGAAAACAGCAGCAAACAGCTAATATAATCAGGAAAAATCTTTAGACGACAAAACAAAAACAAAAACAACATTTTTTAAAATAATAATATACTATATATATAAAAACAAAACAAAAACAATTTAATAACAATGCTTGTCTACATTAGATTTTCAAATAAGAATTTTTACAAAATACTTACTTATTCATAGTAAAAAGAGTAAAGAGTAGGTATATAACTCGGGTTTCTGAAATATCATTTTAAAATTTGAAATTTGACACAAAATTGCAATCCAAAATCCAAATCCAAAAACATAGGCACCACCACACACGGAGCTAAAACAATATAAACTATAGTTGAACTTCACTCTTGCTGTAGATGGAAACAAGACCAAAACAAACTCTGTTCAACACTTGATCCTTTGACTAGAATATAGAAATGTTCGAAAATAAATACAGAAGCTCAAGTGGTTATGTTAGTTAAAAGACAGATCTAATTAAGGAAATAAGCTTATTATTGTTCAATATTTAATAGATATATTTATCTTATCAACTAATAGTTGAGCCTTATTCTATTTGGTTAATTCTAATCGTGTATGCAGTGATTGCAGTGAATCCCCCCAGTGAGACAAAATATGGGAGGTTTTTTTTTTTTTTTTTTTTGTGTAATCGCAAAGTGACACATTTCCTTCGGATCTTTCCTTTCTATTTTTTCTTCTATGGAATTTCATTCTTATTTACAATTAGTCGAAGCAGATTGATCGAAAAAATAGTTCTTATCAGAAAAACACCCGTCACTGCTAGAATATTTACCAACAAATTAATGACCCATAGATTTTGAAAAAGTTCTGCCCCTCCTCCCCCCCATCTAAGCAAATTTGATGAAATAGCAGCACTATAGCATATATAGTATATAGCAACTAACAGAAAAACAAACAAAACAAAACAAAAAAAAAAAAAAGGGAAAGAAGAGTTGCTCAAAGAAGAATATCGAACACTTTCAGATCTCAATAACATTATTTACTATCGCCATTGAGTGAGGCAGCAGCACCACTGCGATGAAAGCAAAATGCCAGGGGATACAAAAAACGTCACTAAACTGTCTCTTCCCCATTTAAATTCAATACGATCATGAAAATGTGAATCTAATAATCTTTGATATTTGAAGGAAACATAAACCGATTTGCAAATTGGGCTTAAACACAATTTGATCCCTCTGCGAAGTTATGGATGTTTCAAACGTATTATTATTTCATCAAACAAAATTTAAATTAGTATGTTGAATTGACTATAATCAATAAGAAAGGAATCTGCGAGAAACTTAGTGCCGATATGAGAAAGTGAAAACCATGGTAAAATATACACACATAGATGATCAGTGATAATTTCTCATTTCCCCTCCCCCCAAAAACATGTTATCTAAATGCAGTTGTATACATGCATATAATACCAACAAATTATTAACTTCTTATTCTGACAAAAAAAAACAAAAACAAAACACGATGTGGTATAAGCTGCAAACAAACAAACAAACATCAAAAAGCTAATTTTTATACTGGCATATAAACATACAAACATAATATAAACAGATATACATACATACATATATATGCACTTCAGTGTGTCTGTATACTCTCGCTCATACACTCATACCTGGCTTAACTGCAAATTCGTAGATGTTTACTATTCTAGTCAAATCGAAAGACACTTCCTATGAACACATGGAGTCTCGCAATTGAAGCTTTAGTTTAGTTATTTATTTTATTTTTTTTTTACCCCTTAATTTGGCTCAGATCAGATCATTCTGTAGTTAGTTTTACTGCAGTCGAAACATCGAATTTGTACATTGGATGAACCAATCTAAAAGGGTATTTGATCGGGTATCGGCTACCTACCTTCCCTTTCTTTATATATCGTAGTAGCTGGAATTATGTTGTATTATTATTTTTTTTTATATTCTGTATTTGTTGCTTAGTTGAATACCAATCTAAAGGACATTTATTTAATCGCTGAAAGTCGAAAGTCTTCAGGTCTAGTTGCTGTTGAACAATTAGACCGTTAAGCGTTGTATGAGCGTATAGACACATTTGTATACATATGCAATCACTCGTTTTTACGTTTAAACATTAAAAGCTTACATACCCACATATATACTACATAACTAAACATACATGCATACAAACATATACGTAAAATTATGTTGTTTGTCGACATTAGTCTGTGTACCCGATGGAAAACAAAACAACAACAACAACAAATACTGGAATAACAGTGAACAAACAAAAAGAAAACAACAACAACAACAATATTGTTAAGAATTGCAAAACAACACAAGCAAAAAAAAAGAACACTTTGAATACCTTAAAACAAACATCAATGAAGATTATTGAAACAAAAAACAAAACAAAACAAAAAATCACTCTCAAAACAAATTAGAATGAATTTTATGATTGCCTTTGTTCAATGGAAAAGATTTGTATTAGGCGATTCTATAATCGACTGTCTGCCAATAAAATTAACCATGATAACATTAAGCCGAAATTAAACTTTATAAGCTTATGAATACTTGGAAAAACAAATCGTTCGGTCTCCAAACTATTGTAAATGACAATTAAATAAACTACCAATATGATATAACAACAATAAACAAACAAACACTGTGTACGAATTTTTGATCTGAGCGAACAAGTTCCCAAAGCGAAAAGTAAGGAAAAGAAAAGAGAGGTTCCAAGCCCATTTCTTCATGTAGCTGTAGATGCTATAAGTCGTAGAGCCCAGAATGAGCTCGTATGGATATAGCAAAAGAAAAGGTAATAACTTCTTGCAGGCTAAGTTTACGGAAAGGTGCTACAGATTCTTTCCTTCTGTGAGTCGCATCAAAAATAATAATACTCAGTTCTACTTACTCCTTGAGGCATGTACACACAAATATGTGTCCATTCAATATCCGCAACTTGCTGAAGTTTTTGTTACGGGTCCTCGCCTGTTTCCAACATCATATCGATTTTTTATCTCACTGTTTTATTGTTTTTAGCACCGCCGTTCGTTCAACTTTAATGTTCTTTTATAACATGCAAATCCGTATGGAAAACAAAATTGGTTTGCTCCGGAATCTTACGTGGTGTGCGTGTGAGTGCTTACTTGCCTTTGCCTGCTTCTTGATGCTCCTCCCATGGTGTCTTCAGACTGAGCTCACGAGCGATGCGGCCGTAGCGTTGTACAAATATGTAAATATTTACATTTCCTTGTTGCTTTATTCTGCTTCTTATGAACAATTTTACTATAATTCCTAGCTGTAAACTAATCCGTCCTCGATGCGGATAGCTTTGCGAGAAGTTCTGACAATACTATTGGGCCCAGCTACCCTGTTTTCCCACTTGAAACTCAAACAGATATCAAATTTTGTATTGATACAATTTTCGAGAAGTTGGCGTAGATTTCGGATTTTGTTTATTCAAAATTATATTTGCTTGAAACTATACAAAATTATAGTAAATTTCTAGTGCAGCAGGTGAATTCTAGTCGGCGGTGGCAGCAGCACCAGCAGCTTTGTACGCCTCCACAAACTAAGCGAGTAGGGCTGAAAGCCCCAGGTAAAAGTCCGACCGGACCAGCAGCACTCAAATACGACTTTCACCCGCCTGACGAGGCCCTCCAGGTATTTGCCCCGCATGTAATATATATATTTTAATTCGTATTGAACCAGGCTCTTCACATCCCACTGTGCCAGATGCAAGCAGCGCTGGCGCAGCACAGCTCATTAATCCGAGAGAGCATACCACACAGCAGCTTGGGCTCCGGTCCGACATTGTGGATGGTGCTGCATCTGGGTTCCCTAGAGTTTGTGGAAGGACCTGCGGAATCGGATGCTGCTTTTGCTTCACCAATTCGCCTTTCCAATGGGACTGGAGCTCTGATGCAGATTTTGTTGCTGCTGATGCGTGTATTGTTGTTGTTGTTGCTGCTGCTGCTGCGTCTATTGTTGTTGTTGTTGTTGCTGCTGCGTCTGCTGTTGGTGCTATTGTTGTTGTTGTTAGCAGTGCTGTTCGTGCTTCTGCTGCTGCATCGGCGTGGGAAAGCTGTCCTGCCGCGATCTAATGCTGCTGCTGTTGCTGCTGTGGAGCCACGTATGCTCAGCCCCAGGAACCGATTCACCATTGTCCACTTCCACCTGTGTGACTGCCGAACTATCAAGTTTCGCCCCGCTAAAGCCGAACTAAATTTTACGTAAATTTGGAATTATTTAATTTTTTGGAAATATATGATTTTTGTTTAGTTGTTTGGTTGTGACTGAAAGATTATAAAATGGTTTTAGAGAGTACATTTCAATGATTTCAATATGTAAGCATTTTCGTTCTGGCCTTTCGTTTGCTAGAAATTAATAAAAAAAATTATTAAAAAAAGAAATGAAAAAAGTTTAAATATTCAAAAAGTTTTCTTATTTGCATGGCAAAAAATTCAGCAAAAATCGAACGAGCGGCTTTAAAGATATAAGCAAATATATATCCTGGCTGACTGGTTTTATGTTACCAAAAACACATACAAGTGTGCCTTTGATGTTGGTTGTCATCGAACATCAGCAACTCAAAACATTCAACGTCGCAGCTCGACGAACTAACAACAAACAAACAAATTTCGTTATTTCGCAATAATAGTTATTTATTTATATATCTACTCGGTGCCGCAATTAGTGTACTTACACAGCCGTCGGGATCATGTCCCACCCACCATACCGTCCGATACCCACGCTGAAGGGCATTTTGTCAATGCCGCGATCTGTGCGGGGTCGCAATTTTCTCAAAGAGAATAAATTGAGTTTGCGCCTGCTGGAGAAGTCAACAACTGACAAGCTGGCGGCCAAGGAACCAGTGCGTCCCACCTGGATGCCCACTATGCGCCGTGCGGGCTCGGAGCAACTAGACTCGAAGCCAGGCAAACCCCCACCGGTACCCGTAGCCAGACGCAACAAAGTCCAGGCCAAAACCAGCCGCAAGAACTCGCGTTCGTATCAGCAATTGGGTGCGACCGATTCAGAGTGTGGCGAACATTTTGGCGACTTGGAAGGCGCAATACTGCGTTCTATGACCCGTCGGAGCAAGCGGAGAAAGCCTTAGTACAGTCGCAGGACAATTATTCAGAATACTGCAGCTCTTGCGGCACACAGCGCAGTGCCACAAGCGTAGCCACACAGACGGAGGATATCACCGATGAGCGCTATCTCACAAATGCCCTAAAAAAGTAAGAAAATATATTCGAAAATATATATGTATCTGATATGAGCTATGCCCATTTTTTGGCTCTTTTAGGTGCAGTTTCGATGCTGAATCAATGCTGTCCAGTCGCTACTACGACCATAACGAAGACGGGGGGCAGCTGCACTCATCTGGCAATAAGATGAATGACTGGAACATGATTGACTTACCCGATGATGATCTCAAAACCGAAGTCGCTTCGGATGAGGAGGAGGCACCGCTTAGTGCCCGCAGTCGCTTTACAGTGGCCTCAAATGCCACGAGTTCCACATCGATTACTTCGAAACGCCGCGAGCACAAGCTGGGCTCACGCGACCAATTGCGTCTGCCGCGTTATTTGGAGAAGAAGAAGCGCCAAACTGCCGCCGCTGCGGCCAAAGAGATTGCCGATGCACCCGATCCGGACTGCCCACGCGGTCACAGTCTGCTCACGGAGCAGGAACGTCTTAGCCACTTGAACAGCGCACAGAAGCGCTATGATGGTCTCATCCGTGAGGTAAATCACTTGCCCATCACCTCACAGAGCCTGTGGGTGCGCACCCGCAAGGCCGAGATCGACAAGGAGCTGGACATCGTCGATGGGGAGATCCGCTTCTACTCCAAGGCCAAGGTCTACATCGACACTAGCAAATCCTCGTCTAAGTAATATCTGATAGCTGTACACGCCACAAAATCCCCGTTCATTGACACTATTTTTTGGTTATTGTATTGAAAATTAAATATTAAGTTCAAATTAAAATGAATATACAAAAAAAATGTTAAATATAAAGAGCAGTTTTTAGTTTTGATTTATATGAATTCGTGGGGGCATCTGACGTACCGCATGCATATATTCCATATTATTAATTAATTAATTATTAATTAAAATTAATATACAAACAAAAATGTTAAATATAAAAAAATTAAAAATATAAGTTTCAGTTTTGCTTTGTATTAAATCCGTGGAGGCATTCACAATATATATTCGCTGTGTTTGAGAGACTTTGTGGAACATCTTTTATCAGGGACCATCCTATCCTTCATAGTTATTAATAATGAAGAACAATAATTCATAAAAGTGTCTTAAAATTCTCAAAAATTTCTTAGTGGGTTGCCTACATACCGAAATCATGGTCCAATCCGCTGCTGATCCTATTTACTTACAATTACGGATGGAAAAATGCCCGAAATTATGAACATAAATATTTTAATTTATTCCATTTCTACACTTGGCAGCAAATATAAGATATACGTATGCATTTTCATTAAGGGGGAAATGGGAAATGTAAATACATATTTATTATTTATTATTTTTAAGTCACAGTTTCTTAGTTGCATTTGTTGTTTCTCCACACAGCATGCAGGTTTCGTCGACAACGAACTTGTTGATTTGTTCATAACAGCCCGCTGTTAACGAAACCCGACTTCAATGTGGATTTTTCGCCTAAAAAACTGCGTAATAAATATTTTCGTTCAATAAAAAACAATGATTTAAACGCAGATAGATAGTATGTACAATGTACATATTCGTATGCCTCTCAATATAGATACCATTTGAAATGTAGGGAGCAGCTGCCAAGTGGTAGAATTATCATGCATAATATTGTGTATTGTGTACAAATGATGGGCCAGCGACAGAAGGTTTCTGTATTCGGTAAGGTAACGAAATGCATATGAAAACATTCTTAGATTTTCCTTTCCCAAAAATACTATTTTGTTTTCTTCCCGGGAGCAGAAATGATGGAAAAACAAATTACCAAACGAAAAACAAAGTGTCCGGGTTAAGCAAAGAAAATAATAGGTAGGAAAATAGGAAAATAATAGGTAGGAAAATAGGGAAATAATAGGTAGATTACCTGCAACCAAACAATATGTTTGCATGGATCGTTGCACTTCTAGGGAGGTAGGATAGCCCAGGCTTCGGCTTTATTTCCATGGCAGAGTACGACAAGCTTCACAGTTCTTTCCATATTTGAAAGATCATTTGCTATGATTGCTTTGAAGATTATTGTATAAAAATCAGTGTTCAATTCTTGCTGAGTTAATCCTTGCAATGTTTAGACTGTGCAGGAAATGTGTGTGTTGCTGGCAATTTTCCTGTTTTGCTGAAAGCATGCGAATAAGATTTATTGCTATACCAAGCCATATAAAATATCGAACTTCTCTTTGAAGGTAGTCATCCTGGGGTCACTGCGGAGCGTAGGCTGACATCTGAAAAGAAGATGATGAGTTTTGGATATCTTCAAATAGTATTTGCAAGTGTATTGAAATATGGATATAGTCGCTGGTTGAGTGGCAGCGACAAAAACAAGCAAGTAAATAATTCACTTAAAATCAAATAAAATGTAATTTACTTTCAACGGAAGGAAGGAAATTCTGTGCGCACAGCACGCGGAGCAGGGGGTGGCACTTAAGCCGACAGTCGTAGCGCGGCCGGGCCCGGACCGGCCCGACCCGGCTACTGTTCTGTCTGTTTTACTGCTTATAAAATGCAGACAGCTCATCCTGCGGGTAGAGGACAGGACCGGAGAGCGTGAATCAAGCGACTAACAGCAAAACAGAAACGAAAAAAAGCGGAAAATAAAGTAAATTTGCTAAAAAACCAGCAGCCAGCTAACTTTGGAGTACCGAAGTCTTTATGCTCTTCAACTTGGTTGGAAAATAAATGTACATCTGGTATTTAAACGATATGGCCGGCTATGTGACATAATGATCCGATCTGGGCGCCGAATGAAGGAAAACTATGTGAAATATTTCGTTGATTTATGTGCTGAGAGATCTTAGAGATAAGCTTATTATATATTTGAGATAGTTTAGCTTTTGGCATTGTTTTCTATCTGGACATGAAGATATTCGCTACTCAATTTCTGCAGACAGTCAAGGCAACTGATCATAAATATATGTACTCCATGGATATAAAAGAATAATACCCCCTTTAAGGGCACCGCTCAGCGGTGAATGAATTGTTCGTTTAAGGTATCTGCTTTTTGTTTTGTTTTTTTCATAAACTATCTCACTGGAAGACAGCTTTCTGATTATTTTAAATTTAATTGGCTCTGGCAAAATTCAAAGTCCTTTGCTGAGTTCTGGGTGAAAATTCAAATGTAAGTTGATAGTATGCTCGGCTTTAACATTCTTACATCAGAGCTCACAGTATTCACAGCTGACTTCACAAATTTGTAACAAACGTAGAGAAACGTAGAGAAAAGATAAACTATAAACGATAAACGCCAATAAGCCCAAAATGCTTTTGAACTTGTAAGCAACTAAGAACTTGTTTGCCATTTAAGCCAAATTGATCGTTGTTTTCTTTCTAGATGCAGCAAGGTTGCCTTCACTGGCGCCAAGCAAAAAATACAGAATATAAATAGAGATGACACAAAAGAGAATCAACAGCGCCGAGCTCCGCATGCAAAAACGACTATACGCCCAACCAAATTACCTTTACGACATGGACTCAAAACGTATCATTGTCCATTGAAAGTGGGGCCAGTGGGTCCGAATGTTGAGAGCCGGCTGAACGATAGTGTTATCAACTTGACTGATCCATCAATGATCCAGCTGGGTGAAGCCATACAAGCCGCAAAACTAACGGGCAAACGTATTGTAGTTAGTGGCAAAGACTTGAACACAGACGAGGCTAAGCACCAAATGCCACAGCCGCAAGCGTGTGCTGCTCAATCCCGATTCGGGGCCAACATGAGTCGCTTCTTGGTAAGTTTCAGCACTAAACAGTTGGCCAAAATTTCGCATTGGCACCATTTGGGTTTTTACAGCAACACAAGCCGAACATTGACGTCAAGTTGCACAGTTTTACGGCCGCAGCTCAAGAATTGATGTGCCGTTCACGCTCGGCCGATGACATTCACCATGAAGGGGCGCGATCCCTTGACATGCCAGAGTCTTCGGTGTTGAGAGTACGCTCGGAGCATCGGGTGATATCCATCCGTGAAATATACAGTGATGACAGTGACTGTGAATCAGTGTCGGAATCAGAGCTCCCAATGGACACATCCATCATGCCGCTTGCGTGCCCTTTGTCCAAGATATCAACTGTAAAGTACCTGACAGTCTCCGTTAAGGCAGAAGAGTGGAAGTTGCCACAAACTGCGCTCCTATGTTATATGATTGATCTCGTTCACTTGGTTTTTGTGATTGCCTGCCTGCGCGGAGTGTTCTAATGGGTTATGGGAACTGCATTTATTTGCGCTCCCAGTTTCAAATACCTCTAGCTAAATTCCTAAAGTTATTTTCTCATGTAATATAAAATTGTAATAATTGGTAGCTAAATTCTTAAGGTTCCTATACCCGACGCTCCCGCTGTATTTGTAAATTCAATTGTTTGATATCTGATTAAAAACATTGTAAGAAAAGGATGTAATTTATTGGTGAAGCAAATTTTGTAGAGGAAACCAAACTAATTTATGTACATGCTCGTACATATGTATTTGTATATGTATACGGGCAGGTGAGAATCCTGCTACACTTCCTGTCCATTTCTGTGTACATTTTAAACTTGAAATCTTCCCATAATTCAACCGTAAAATGAAAAGCCCAAGAAGTTTTCCAAGTCACACGATGAAGCAGCCATCCAGTCAGAGAGACCTGAAGGCGCTCTGGCCAGAGGCACTCACAGCGGCAGTGGCAGTGGCAGGCGAGAGAATCAGACACCAGGATTCAGGACTCAGCCAGGATGCTGGGGGGTGAGTGGGGTGTGGGGTGTGGGGGTGCTGGGGTATAGGTATAGAAATGTTGTTAACAGCTAACACTGCCAGTGGTGGGGCAATCAAACCGAAAACGATGTTTGCAGGACACGACTTTTGGTTTCGGGGTATTTGTCTTTCCACTTTCTTGGGCGTCAGTTGTGCGAGCCAGCAAAATCATATTACAATTTACACGGGTGGCCCACACCCCACACCCCACCACCACCCAATTGTAAATTGGGGGTAGCTTTTGCTCTGAAGATGTTGCTGTCTGTTGCTGTGCCTGTGCCTGTCTGCCTCATGTAAATAAAATACATACATATACAGCTCGCATACATATATATGTATATAAATATTGTGTGTATTTTGGGTTAGACCCATATTAGCACTTGCCAATGCCCAATTTTGCCAAGTGATAACATTTTATTCCACTTTGGTGCATGGCTGCAGGGCGCAATACATAAACAAGCCTGGTGCGGATCGAGTGATTTGCAAACCCAAACCCAACATTAAAGATCTGTGAAGTTGTGGGCTGGATTAACGAGAAACTAAGTGCATAAATTGTAAATAAATTCTGGCATAAATGCTGCATTAAATTCGCTTATTTGAAGCGCTAAAAGCTTCATTGGCTCATAAATTATATTCTTATTTTATTATTCTTGTGCTGTCACGGTATGCCGATTTTAACTGCATTATCCTGCAGCATCCAATAGGAAGGAGGCCACTGTCACTGTCACTGTTTTTCTTCTGCCTGCCTGCATGCCGTACATTAGCGTAGCGTTGCAGCTTCCCTTTGCGTTGATTTTAAAACGTTTTTTGTTGTTGTTTTGTTGTTTTGTTTTGTACCTTACATTGTAAATACGTATATTCGTAGTTGTCGCTAAAAGGGCTGTGCGTGTGTGTGCACATGCATACATGCCCGTGCAAGCCCGTACTCAACCGCAATAATAAAGTTTGCTGCCAGCCAATTTGGATCTAATGCACTCAAAGTGCCATAAAAGGGTGGTCGACGTACGTCCCCCATTGATCGGGTTGCAGTTGCTGCCATTGCCGATGCCGATGACGATGCCGATGCCTTTGCCTTTTGCTTGGTAAAAAGCCCAGCATATAAATCGAATTATTGGACGTAGAGTCACCGTACAACAATGATGTTGCAGTGACAACCAATTTGCTTTTGCCTTTGCTGTTGCTGTTGCTTTTGCTGTTTTTGTTTGTTGTTCGTTGTTTGTTGTTTTCCAATACAAAAATAAAATAATGCAATTTACAGTGCCTAATTATATTAAAAACGACACAAACGAACACTCTCCAGACTCCACCGCAGTCACAGCCACAGCCAGAGCCACAGCCACACGGCAGCCACGGACGGGCCGGGCCGGGCCTTTGCCCGCCCAGTTTAGAGGTAAGCAGAGGCATGCAGAGATGTTGCTACAAAATACTCGTAGCTGGAGCGGAAGAAGTGGCTGGCCTTTTAGCAACTGAATGCCCTGCATCCCGGCCAAATGAAAAAATTAAAAAAACAAAAAATTAAAAGCAGAAATTATGCTTAGAGTATCGTAAGTGCAAGCAGCATACGCGGAGTCCATGGAAGGGCTCAATGGCATAGAATTTGTCATTCGTGCATTACCCAAAAATATTGTTGTTGGATTATAGTCAATCAGGGGCAATGATGCAACAAGTGTGGCCTACCGAATAACGCATATTTAATGGCAGAATTTACTTAAGAATAATCCAGCCTGAACCGTAAACTGTGATGTGCATGTGTAACCATTTTTGTAGGAGTTAGCTGCACGACCAGCACCACGTAAAATCCAATTCGAAGGCAACAGCCAGGATCTGTGACAGGTAGAGGCAGGACACAAAGCATGCGGCTGCACGGGCATGAGATGGGTGTACTGGTGGCACGCAAACAAGAATAGGAGTTAAAATTGCGTAAAGTTTATTCTACTTCATTTGATAAAGTACAAGCGACTACTGGGTAGTGCGGCTGCTGCTGCTGCTGTTGCTGCTGCTGCTGCCAGCGGATGCCGATTCGGATGTGACGGCGGATGTTGTGAAACCTCTTTGTTGCGGCCAAACACTTATACGCACACACACACAGCCAACATATGAAGCGGAAGTTGAAGCAACCGTAGCGACCACAGTCACACTCACACTCACAGCGGCGTGTTTGAGTGTGTGTGCATGCCGTATTGTAACACGCACATTTCCGGCACCCAGCAACAACTACTTGCCATCTTGTTGTACATTTATCACTCGCTTTTGTATCAATAGTCAAGTTTACTGCTCGCTTGACAGACAGACACCAACGAAAATGTCTGTGTCTGTCTGCATATCTGTCTCCTCTGTCGCCCCTGTCGCCCTGTCTCTCTGTCTGTCTGTCTATCTGTCTGCCACTTTTGTTTTGTTTATAGCGCCACTTTTTGTTATCCCCACCATCAGCTATCGTCATAAACATGATTATAACTGCATTACAGAACTAAAGTAAAAAGGCAGAAGGCAGCGCACCATCTGGTGCTGGTACCTCTTAGATTTTGGGCTCGTTTTAAGCTGCTAGCTGTGCAAATTGCTGCTGCCAGGGATGCCCCAAATTTTCGTTTGGCTAACCAAATCCAAAGATGATTCAATATTTATGTGTAGATATATTTTAGTGTCGCTGAGAACCCCGACTTGGCCGTGACATACACACATTGTCCATGCCGTATATACCCCATTAACGGAAACGATGCAAAGGTAAAGCCTCACCCTGTCCAACAAGTCGCTAGCCCTCTCCCTATCCCTATCCCACCTTCTTTTTTCCCCACACTCTCTCACATTTAGCATATACACATATTTAAATATACATATATACATGTGTGTGTATATGTTTTGTATATTCAAGCGTATAGATACTTTTTTTGTTTTTGTTTTATACAAATTGCCCTGCGCTTGCCTATGGACACAAAAAGTTGCAATTTAAATGCGGTGCAAGTGTATTGCGAAGGCAATAGACCGTGTCAGTGGACAAAGATATAGTTCGATGGACGGGCTGGCTGGGGCTTGGGCTGGATGGCTGGTTGACTGGCTGGCTGGCTGGCTGGCTGGCTGGCTGGCTCGATGGCTGGCTGGTGTCGACCAAACGCGACTTAATTGTGCTTCAATGGCAAGAACGACCATACACAAAGCCCAAGAGCGCTACAATTTCAAAAGCTCATTTGCCGCTGCCCATTGTGCCCGCTGAATAAAACACACCCGCTTAGCTGGTCATGAATGGTCATACCCTTGCCCCCAACACAGGTCCATGCACATCAGTGCAAGACTTGATCGAACTGATCGCAAATGTATCTGCACGGAAGGCAACTTCATAGTCGGGCCGGAATGGCAACATTTTCTGACGATAGATCTGGGATTAGCTTAAGTGAGTAATTTGCATTTACAAGCACACACTCACACACACGCACACACGTGTGCAGTGTAAGCATAATCTTACATGAGGCTTTAAGTCGTGTAAGTCATAGCCCCAAAGCCGTGAGCAGCCAGCAGCCAGCAGCCAGTGTACGGGGGTAGCTTGTCGCCCCGAAGGATGCGTGAGAGCACTGAAATCCGCTGACTTGTGGGATAGTCAAACAAGCTTACAGCCAACTGATACATACACATACAGACACAGATCTTCAACCTCAAACCTCAATTGCTGCTTATTTGTTAGCTTTCGTTTTACAACTTTTTTTTAAATTCCCTTTAGCTAAAAGTAATTCTGTTAAACTTTTCGCGGGACTGGAAACTTATTTTTGTTTATTAACTGACAAGCATATAATTCATGAATATATGTATTTAAGAGCTTGTGTCACCAAGTATATGTGGTGACAATTTCGGCACAATATGCCGGCGGACTAACCGCAATGCGAGCACTTCCCACGGACACCTGTTACCAGTCCAGGTTCGGGTGGCTAGACCCTTAAAGAAACCTAGCTTATGTCTTACCAACGAGCTTATATATATGCCCTTTTTGGTTTGAAATGGTTTAAACGTTTCACATACTTACTCGGCTGTGTAAACAATATTTGTTGCGTTTATTGTTGTTAATTGCGTGCTCAGTTTCTTACCGGTGGGTGCATCGCCTTGCATGCGACGAGTCTTAACTTATTGTCCAAAGGGTTCTACGGCCACTCATTGTCCAACAGCTGCTCGTCTCAAAATATTTGATTCCGAGTACAAACTTATTTAGGCACATAGGTTTTTTGGTTGTTGTTTCGAACCAAAAATAAAAAAAGTAACGAAAAGAATTAATTCTTCGGTTTGGCACTAAGTTATGGCACTTTCAAAAAAAAATATTATTCAAAGCAAAAATATTCGAGCAATTTATTTAAAAACGAAAACCCAGAAAAACATTAACATTAACATTTTTTTGGAACAAACACCGATGGGCTGACGCGATCCCAGCGTTGGCAATATACAAAAAAAAAAAAAATAGAATTGATTGTTCAGCCGTTTGGCATATACTTCCGCTTCGAACGTCCCGAACCGAATGAACCATCAACTGTTTTCTCGTTTATAATGAAAACTTTTTGCAGGGCAAGAGAAAGGCCAGAGCCAGAGCCAGGCAGCACGACGCGATGCTTTTCCAACCCCCAAAATCGAGTGGGCGAGTAAGGGCGAGTCACCTATACGGTATACGGGTTTGTTGTGTATACATATACATATGTACACAGCCGCGTATACGTATACGTGTATGTATACGTTCTGTGTGTGTGCTTGGGTGTGTGTGTGTGTCCGTTGCGCATGTGTGTGTGTGTGTGTGGGAGAGTAAGCGGAGCAACACAACGCATCCGCATCACAATGGCACTGCAGCAGCAGCAGCACCAGCAACAGCAGCAGCAGCAGCAGCATCAGTCTTCGTCCATATTGTCGTCGGGAAAATCACTGACACGAGCCACGCGACTCGTGCCCGTGTGCCCGTGCCGTGTCGTGCCCCGCCGCTCCGCGCCATGGCATACTGGAGGGGAAACGGAACTCTTGTGTTGCTAGTTTCTTGCTGCGCTGGGGCATGACGATGCGATGCACGATGACGATGATGTCGAGAGCGCTGCTCTGCTCTGCTCGCCCTGCTGCTGCTGCTGTTGCTGCTGCTGCCGCATAGAGTGCGCACCTTTGAACTGTTGCTAGTGCTGTCAGAGCCATTGGCTGGTCAGAACGAGCGCCAGCACCAGCACCAGCTCCAGTTCCAGCTTCAGCTTCGGCTTCGGCTACAGCAGGAACGCAGCAATACGTGAAAGTATGGAAATTCATCATTTTCTTCCTTTTTTTTCTGTTTTTTGGTTTAGTTTGGTTCAACGTATTTTTCGCCCGTGTGCCAGACAAGCCGTCTCTCATGGCAAGGCCAGGGCCGGGGCCGGGGACTGAAAGCGGGGCGGCTCGGCGTAGACGACATAAATCTTTTGTAGCTGTTGCTGCAGGCGACTCTATCGGTGTGCATCGTTGTTTTTGCCCCATAGATAGGCAGCGGCAGCAGCCCTCCCCACCCCACCAGCGTTCGATAGGTGGTTCAGGTGCTCGAAGCGTATGATGCCTCCCATAGCTATTGGCCCTAAACACACCCAAATGTCACAAGGCCAGATTTGTGGGCATAAATCATTAGGGCCAGGCGTAAATTTGTAAACATTTGTGGCGACAATTCGCAAGGACTGCAGCACCCGACTGTTTGCCGCTGAAGATGAATGTGCTTTAAGCTCGAAACAGTAGCCGTTTCCCGGCGAACATTTGCATAATTCTTATCACCGATTGGCATTTGATAATCAGAAAAATAGTCGGAAATGCTGCACGAATCATGGCACAAAAATCGCACAATCTTTGGCTAACTCGGGCATGGAAATACGCCAAACTAAATCAAGAATTTCAGTTCAGTTTCTGCGGCACAGAGTTAACAGTTTGGACACCTTTTGCAGAGCAACTTGCACTATGCAACACTGAAACAAGAAGTTTCCGCATAGAGCATAGAAATTATTCGTGCTTTGTTTTCTTTGGTTCTGACTTACGTTTGACCAAAATTTTCATACCCTTTGCTCGCGAAAGAGTAAAAACAATAGCAACAAAAACAAACACACACTACAAAAATATATACATATATATATATGTATATACAAAGCCCATTTATACCCCGACATCACCCACAATCGGTTGGCTGACTCGCCTGCAAAAAAAACACAAAAAACAAAAACGAAATTGAGGCATTTTTACCTTTTTATATGTAGGGGGGCTACTATGGGGAGTAGCAGACGGACAGAGGGACAAATGGACACACGGACATACTAGACGGTCATGCGAATGGAATGGAATCAATGGACCCAGAAGCACATGACAATAAAAACGGTCTGTTGCTGTCTCTGTGTCTCTGTCTCTGTGTCTGTCGCTATGTTTTGTGGATTTCAAAGTGCGTTCGTGGCCATCCGGCTAACAAAATTTCAAAGCGCGCCCCCTGGCACGGTTTTCTGAAATCGATGCAGAGGCAGTGCCAATGGCAGTGGCAGTGGCAGCAGTGGCAGTGGCAGAGCCACATTAAGCTATAGCTATAACTATAAAAAAAAGAGACAGCTTTGCATGCATACACTCCGGTACATAAATAGCAGTGGTCTGTCTGTATGTATGTATATTCCCTGGACAACGCTTCATTTACTTCATGCCGGGCAATTCGGGTGCAGTATTGAATTTATTCGGTTGCAATACGCCGGGGCAATCCGGGGGGCCAATCCCATCCACGGTTACACTCGTGTATGTATTATATTGTAGTTGCTATTACTAATGCCCAGCGGCTCATCGCATTGCTTTACGGTGCCCCAAGTGGCACGAGTGGCACGAGTGCTTGCCGTTTTGTTTTTCATTTGCTATTGGAATCGTATCAATAAATTTGTACACATTGATGCCCAGCCGAAAGGCCACTAAATAAATGGCACAGGCATATGGGCGGGATATGTTTGCAGCCACATAAATAGATTGTAAATTGCATTGAAGTTCCAATTAAAGAGAGTCAGAGTTGCTTAATTAATTGAATGCATTTGTATGGGCAAGGCTAAGCCAATGGCGAGGGGTGGGGAACTATGGAACAAGGACCACAAAATTAATTATGATTTGACTTTGGGTAAGTTAAAGAAACATTTTGTGGTCGCTGCAGACTAACAAATGGCTCCTTTTGCTAGGTCGCATCCGCATTCGCATCGCTCCAGCACTCCAGGTTGCTGGCTGGCTGGCTGGCTGCAACGTTGCCCAGACATATTGTTGGCACATTGGACGTGGTTTTTAATTTGCCTTATCTACGCTGCTCCTTGGTTCTTGGGTCTTGGCTCTTGCAGGTTGAATCTTGGCTGTGGCCACACGTAATTTATACCTTACTCAGGCACCGGCAATGGCAAGCACAGCATCACAAGAACTAAAGTACATTATTTTCGTCAGTTTAATTAGAATTTCGCCCAGAGATATACGTATAATAACAAAGCGCTCTGCGTGATTATGTGCGGATTTTACAATTAAGAGCAGTTTCAAATATGAAGCGCCTGTCCACCCCAAAAATACTTAATTGTTTTCTTTTTTGTTGCTGTCTCTGCTTTTGTGTGTGTGAGAATATGTCTTGGGGCATACTTATTGGGGCCAATGGCCCCAAATTACTTGGCATGCCTTACATTAACGGCAGCACCGATTGACACGACTGTGGCTCGGGCATACTGGTAATTTTTTGTGCTCAAAGTTGCTCTCTCTCTAGTCGGCAGCATAATACCCGCTGCTGTGTGGAAATAAATTCGCTATCAGTTTCATTGCCTGTATCGTTTGATTTGCGCAACACCTTTGCAACAGTAACGACATAGGCGTGCAGCCACCCACAGCTACATTTGCTGCTCTAAAAAAAGCGAAAGGGAGCGCCCCCACCCTGGCTCTGTCTCGGTGTGTGTGGGTTGTAAATTTGCTGGGGCTTTTTCCTTTTTGCAAAAAGGAATTGCGTGGATATCTATAGCACATACATATGTATGCATGTCTCTCTGTCTGTCTGTCTGTACATGGTGTGCATGCAACCTGCGATGGAGACAGTTAATTTAGTGTTTGTGCATACTTCAAATGAACTTATGCACGTAGCTACATACATGCACAGATATCTGGGTGTACATGCTGCCATGTATTGTGTGTGTGTGTGTGTTAAACCACGGATGCTGCAGTGGCAGGTTGTGGTGGCAGCAGCAGCAGCGCTTGACGCCTTTTGCGTGTTGCGACAAAGGTGTTAGGCACCCAACAAGTTGCCTTTTGCTATGATGACAATAGAACAATTGGCCATGGGTGGGCCGTCATTGTCGGTGCTGAAGATTTTTTTTGCATATTTATACAGGTGTGTGTGTGCCCGGCAGATGATAACCGAAGGCGACCAACCAGCCAACCGACGGACCGATCGACTGGCAGGGCACAGGGCGGGTGGTCAGTCAGCAGGCACAGAAGGCAATCAGTCTGTGTCAAAGTTAGAGGGGAGTTGAACATGAGAGGACTAGTACGGACCGCACCGGACCGAACCGGACCGGAGACCCTTTGATATTGTTGACATAAGCAAGACAGGCAGCCAGGCGCTGGGCCAACGAAAGCTGAAAGGCCAAAACAATTTTCCAAAGGATTACATTTGTCGTACAGATGCGTAAAAACATCCAGCAGCAGCAATAAGGACACAGCATCGATTCAATGCTGATTGAAAGCCAAATAATCCATTTCCATTTCCATTTCAAGCTACTTTAATACATATGCACATACATGAGTGCCCGTGCCCCTGCCCCTGCCCCTGCCCCGGCTCGTGCCAGCTAATAATAATAATAATAATCAAACATTAACAACTAAATACACAATTAAAATGAAAGCGTGAAGCGTTTCGTGGTTTTTATTTGTTTGCGTCTGCTAATTATAATCCAATGTTTTATAACGCACAAAAAATACTTTAAAACATTTGCCCGAATCTTGTTAATTGCAAATCTAATTGAATAACAATTCCGAATTGAGCATTAATTTAATGCTGCTGGATTTGGGGGCTTAAAATAAATATTCAAACGCAACTTTAGGGATGCATCAATGAATTTTTGTTATTGCGGGCTTGGGTTGGAAATGCGTGAATATCCTGTGATCCTGCGACTCGAGACATTCGAGTTAGGTTACAGGAGTCAAATGAACTGTTTTCTGCCCCCAAGCATTCACTCAACCATTCAAGCACTCAAACCCACTCAAACCCACCCACTCAACCCCACTCATCCACTCGGTTATTCGTTTTTATTGCGTACGCCTCGGGTGATTGGGTTTTCATCGAATGGCACTGAATGGGCGCCCCGCCACCCTATGACTTCATGTTAGTCCCGAAAAAGTCTTCTACATTATCAACTGCGATATAATCACAGCAAATTGAAACAAATAGAGCTGGACGTTACACCTGTAGATTCTGTGAAATGCAGCAGGGAATAAAATATCCCCAAAAATATCGAGCACAGAATTTTCTTTGTAAAATATTTTGTGCTAGCATTAAAGGGTGGAATCCCACTGGCCAGCTGGAAGCATCAATACGAGTGGCAGTTGAGGCCTCGTACTATGCCCAATAATAGTGTGTAATTATAAACCAGCCAAACCTGAACCATTTGCACAGGCTAGGGGTGCCTAAGCGTGCCACCCCAAGGGGGCACGAGTACAAGCGTTAATTGCTTCCTTTGCCACCCAACGCATTATGTGTGGCGTGTGGCAAGCGCTCACCAAAACGGGTTCTGGCTGCACACTCGCGGCTGGTCTCTTGTCTCAATTAGTTCCAGTTTATTGCACTAGTGGATAATGCCCATTGGGCCCTTGCCCCTCGCCACCATTCCTTGCATACAATTAACAGATAATAATTCAACTTGAGTGCGCGAGTGGATTTGCATAGTTTTTAAGCCTAGAAAAACCCTGATCTATTTACGATATTCATCTTCTCAATGAAGATATTTCGGGGAAAAAACTACTGAGGTAGAGGTGGAGTACTGTAGTGTACACTGTACAGGAACCGCAAAATAAATGCTCGAAATAAATGTATGCCTGAAAGATATCATCTTATTTTGTGTGGCGGCGGGGCTTGTTTGTTTTTTGCATGGCAAATGTGACTATATCGGATGCTATATGCTGTATATGTATGTACATTTTGTGCAGGGTATACAAAAACCAATTTTATTGGGTCTGCGCTTTGGTTTCAACGCGGCGCCGGGCCTTATCTTTCACGCATATTAATAATGGCTTCGTCATTAGAGGGCTAGGGCTACCCTGCAGCCCAGGTGCAGACAGGAGCAGCAGCAGCAGCAACAATAGCAATAGCAAGGAGGCGACGGCAAACGACAGCCAGGACAGGACAGCCAGCAGCCAGCAGCGGCAGCAGCAGCAGCAGCAGTTGACGTTACAACGCAGCAAAAAGTAAAGGCAAACATACTGAAGGAGTTGGCTTTGGCTTTGGCTTTCGCGTTGTGTTGTGTTGCGTTGCGTTGCGTTGTTGGCAAACACAGCTAGATGGCGGCGAAGCGAGAGAGCCAAGCTAAAAAGTACACACAGCACAGCGAACACGTTGGCTGGCTGGCTGGCTGGCTGGCTGGTTGGCTGGTGGAGATTCCATTTTAACATCTCATTAACTTGAGCGGCAGACGTGCTGTTTTGGGTGCACGAAGATGCGGCTGGGGACGGCTTCTACCTGCAGCCGTGGCAGCTACGTGCGTGGGGTTGGGGTGTGGCATAAAGTTGCAATAATTTAACAATTCCGCCTGCTTAATTGCCTGCCACATTTCATTTTAAATTGGGCCCGCTCCGCCCAGCATAGTTAAGCCAGAATAAAGCCTTTTATGCTTTAACCGAAAATTGGGCTCTTCCCCCCACTAATATTAGCAGCAGAAATAACATATCTGCTCAGATATATCGGCTGGCATTGCCGTAATTGCCGCTGAGGGGCTCAGCTGCTCAATCTGATATGCTGCTTAATCTCGCTTTAATTTTCGAGCGGATTAAAAACTTTTCAAAGTAGTTTTCATTAAAATGAGATTATCGTGAAACTGCATGCAACATGCGAGCACAGCGAAAATTACATGTTGCCATAAATGTTGCGATAGTTTTTACCACACCCCTCGAAACTTATTTTAATTGCAAATTATGCAAAATGGCTGTAAAAATCTGAGCTATCGCTTATTGGCGGCACACATCTGTTGCACTGTTGCAGCTAAATTCTGTAATGCTCGTTCTCGTACGTTTGCGGCTGCCAATTAGGCTCTACTTAGGCCCGTCTGCGGCCTAGCACTGCCTCCCAAAAATTATTTATTAATTATTTATTAATTTTGCTAAAATCAAACATTGATACGTTGATTAAGGTTCAAAGTATTTGCGCTGGCATTTGCAACTGTGGCTGCATTTGAGCCTTAAGTCGGATCTACCAAATGCTTATTGACATTTCAGGCCAATTAAATGTGGCTGGAATCCAATGCCAATATTCCTGGACTGTGTGTTGTGTAAAATTACTTTAAATATAGCTGTGTTTTGTGGGGGTGTGGGGCGGTTGAGCACACATCAAAGCATCACAGACATACGTCTTTATGGCCCAGCCCCTTAGCCACTGATTTTCTCGAGCTCAGCTCGTTCTAATATGTCAAGCAGACGGCGCTTAATGCGAAATTAAACGAAAACACCTTAATTGCATAGAGAGAGAGAGAGAGAGCGAAAGAGCTGGAGCAAGATGGAAAGAGAGCTAGAGCTGCGTCAGACATGGGTGCACAGCACACGGACACACACACGGACACACACACACGTAACATTCACGGCCATGAGCCACGTGAAGATGTACGTCATGCGACATAAGTATGTACGTGCATATGTACATGTGTGCGTGTGGTGTCTGCATGTATGTATTTTTTCTTTATAAGTTCTATGATTTTACGCACTTCCGCTGCCATGGTAATCGCATGAATGCGAATGTCTGTATATATACTTATTATTATTATTATATTTTTTTTCCTTCTTTCTTTTCCTGCATGAATGCAAGGCTTGCTGTAGCCACCGTTGAAGGAGCCTCTCCACGCAGTGCTGCGCGTTTTGTCGTGTCGTGACTAAAAATGTCATGCGGTTCGGTTACCAAAATGCGTTATAAAAATGTTATTATCACACCATTATGCCACTTCCAGATGCTTATAATGATGAAGATAAAGGTCGTCTCACCTTGACTAGCGCACAGCCACCCCCCCTCACACACACACAAGCTCAGATACAGATACAGATAGAGATAGAGAAGAAGCCAGTTGCCAGTTGGGAGTTTGGGAGCAAAAAGGAAAGGAAACGAAATGACAGGGCCCTAGGGGTAAGTGGCAAAAGGAATGAGTGGGTTGGCTGGGAACGGGAGCGGCAGCCTGCATTCAGCATTCAGTCGGTTGTCATTCAGACGAGCTATGAATGTCCACTCACTCCACCAAGCACTATGCACTATGCACCATGCACCTTGCACCATGAATCCTCGAGTGTGCAAGCCGAATGTATTTGAATGGCAAAGCATAGTGGTGGGGGCTGGGCAAAAGGGGTTAATACTCGTAAATTTATTTACATTTCACTTATAATCATGTGTAAATTCGACTTAATATATTTTTGTGCTTACTGCTTATTGCAATTTCCTTCCCGAACGAAGATCCAGTGAGCATATAGAAGTCTGATTCATTCACATTGATCTCAAGGTCTCCAGGGTATCGCTCCCCCCCGCTGTTTTGTTTTTTTGCTTGCAACTAAAACGAATGGAAGGTTTCTGTTGTTAGGTAAACGTTTTAGTGTTTGGAATGTGATTAAATAAATAAATATAGAGTAAATATGGCTGGCATTGTTCCAGGCTGCATTGCGTTTCATTTTCGTGTAATGGGCGCATTTTTATAATTGTATTTTCCATGTGCCCTGCGAATGCCAATCGACTGTCATACATGAATGCGTGGACGTGTTTGGCTGCATCACACAGACACACGGACATATTAACAAGCTTATAAGAGGCGCACATCTGAATGAACATGCATATGTACACATCTATGTATGGCATGTGCCACAAAGGGGGGCACTGCTCGGGCGGCATGCTGCATTTTGCTGCTGCCGTTTGCGCTTAACAGTGTTGGCATTGTGAACGAGAACAGAACGTGCCAATGTGTGCAAGCAATTTGTATTTTCATTAGGTTCGCCAAATTCTATAACTCGTACTTGGCTCTTTTTTTTTTTGTTTTCTGTTTTTTGCCCGCCAGTAACTATTAAGGCGGCTATGGCTGTGGCTGGAATGAGTGAAAATATATGACTGTGGCTGTGGCTGTGTCTACGTTCCTCTGCCACAGTGGATCGGCAGGCGGAGCATGCATATGCATACGTTACGTATACGTATATATGGTAACAGCTTATGTTAAGTGTCTGACATGCTCTGACGGGATGTGCATGTGGCTGTGGCTGTGACTGTGGCTGTGGCTGTGGCCGCCGCACATTAATGTAAATATCGAGCAAATAAAGTCCTTGATGCCATATAGTTGTATGCAGCCCAAGACAAGGACAAGGACAAGCCATTGCGAAATAATCGTGCTGGCTGTGCTCTGCAAATTACGAGTATTCGATTCGATCCGGTAGTTGACTTCTCTCTCTCTCTCTATCTGTCGCTCTGTGTGTCTCAATTTTGTAGCTCAATATTTGCTTGCCTCGGCGGATGTTTCGCCTGACATATGTACATAGATACATACATACATATGGATGTATGTATGTGCACGCTACCTTAACTCACTTCCTATTAAACAGTCTGTGTGCTGGCATCGTGGAGCCATCGTCCTGCGACAGCCACTGCCACTGCTGTAACCCAAGCGGATATGAATTGTGAACGCGGAAAATGAACAGAAATTAAGTGACTTCCGTGGCAATGTCTCGCCGTCTGGCCAAGCGAAAATCCTATTTCCAAATGATAACAAAAACTGTGAGTGCCAAGGTGTGGGGTAGGTGCTCTGCCAGTAATCAGCGCACGGGCGAGCATGCTAATATTTGATTTTGAATTGTATTTAGGGTTAATATGACCCATTCGGCACACTCCTCCCCCCATGATCATGATTTATCATGATTAAATTCATTCGTCTTTACATTTTACAGCTTAATATTCACTCATAAAAATGCACATATCCGCACTGACATACAATAAATATCTGCATGCATATGTGTGTGTATTTATGGAAGCGAATCCTTGATTTTATTTAGCAACACGTAGCACGTAGCACACGGGCCGCACATATTCGAATGGGGCGCTGGCGATGGTGGGCTTTCCTTTTCCTTTTCGTTTCCGACTGGTGCCCTTGCCAATGTCTCGAAAAATAAACCCATAGCTGCTTGCCAACACGCGGCAGTGTATATTGCGTTCGGCAAGTAGATTCTTTTCCGCTTTATATTCAAAATATCGAAATATTCTATGTGTGTGCTCTGCGACCCCGTCTCGCCCGCGTATTTCTGTGGCAGCAGCATGAAGCCATTGGCAGCGGGGCAACACCAGCAGCAGCAACATGAGGCAAATGGTGGCTGCACACCTTTCACACTGCTCGTGACAAATTGAAAACGAAAAGGCATCACAAGTTCAAAATCATAAATGTCTGGGCGAGACCAAAACTACGGGCATGAACAGAGCTCCAAACATACACACAGATATATGTACGTATGAATGTGAATGTGAATGAATACTCGCATGCATTGTGCATGTACTACATATTCGCATTCACGGTTGTGCGCTTGTCTATGGGATGTATGGGATGGCATGGGAGTTATGAGCTATGAAAATCTACGAATAATGGAGTAAGAATGCGCATGAATATAAATTGAATTTACTCCACTGGCAAAGTGTAAATCGTATTTATATTTATTTGACCATGAGCGAGAGTACCATGAAAGTACATATTAATGTACACACACACACACACACACACACACAGATAGCTTTTAAGAGTCACTAGTGTGTGGTGGGGTATGGGGGGAAAGCTATTAAATATCATTTGATGGGCTATCGCTCCATCTATTGGTCTGCTTGGCTCACATTTTCCAGCTGCATTGCCCACAGGGCAGGAACTCGGCTTTAGTTCAGTGCTTGGCTCAAAGATAAATGTTTGATGTGAAAAGTAGTTCATGGTCTCTCTCCCCCTCTCTCTCTCTGTCACAGAGTGGCTTAGCAGCGACAACTAATCATTAATGGGTATACAAATATGTGAATGCATAGACTAAGGTTTGCATTACAATGAGCAAAGGTATTGATACCCTTTAGCCACTTGCTTACCTTCTTTACACACATACATATGTATGTACACGCATGCATTTTCTGACTTTGTCTTTGGCTTTGCCCTTGCCATGAATATTCGTCCATCGCTTACAGATTCAAAGTAAAAGTTCAAAAATGAATGTTCCTGTATGCTTAGATTTGGCAATTGCCTATCCCAGCCCTGCCCTGCCCTGCCCTGTCTTTGGGATAAGCCATATGCGTATAGGCGTTGTGTGCATGTATTTACACAGACACAGACACACACACACGCACACCCACACACACATGTGCTGAATGTTTTTATCTGTGTGGCGTGTTTATTTGCACAGGAAACTCATTACGCAAATCTTCCCCAAAGCTATGCGTAAATCCTTTTAGGAGCCCGAAATGATTTTGCATGCCTCAGCCTCACCTAAGCCCATTTTCAGTAGAAGCAAAGCAAAGGGAGGGTTGGGATGGGATGGGCTGGCCCGGCTCGGCCAGCATTTTGATTTTTGTATCCTTCTTATGGCCCGGCAAAGGAAACTGTGATTTTGGTCACTCTCTGCATTCGCAATTCGGCTGAGTGAATGCATATACAAACTGAAACTCGTACGAGGAGCAGCAGCAGCAGAAGGAGCAGCAGCAGGAGGAGGAACAGGCGGAGGAACAGGCGGAGGAACAGGCGGAGGAACAGGCGGAGGAACAGGAGGAGGAAAAGGAGCAGGAACAGCAGCAGGAGTATGTACATTGACCGATATATTTTAAGCTGAAATCTACTATTCCGGAATTGAACTTGAACCTGCTCTGCTGCTCGTTAAAACAATCTGACAGCTTAAGCAAAAAGATAGCTTACTTCTGTGGGCTGGCTGGGCAGGCTGACTGCGAACAAAGAAACATTTTCAATTTCATTTACCACCTGCGTCACGGCAGCGACCACTCTTCTGCTTGACGGCCAAAGTTAGTGAAATAAAACAGAAGTGGAAGAAAAAATGCTAAAAGTGGCGTGGCACTGCACTCCGCACCAAATAATACACTTGCAGGCAACCAACCAAACTGCACACGAATATCATTATTAAATGGTGAATGGGCCAGCCATAAATGAAACTTTTGTGCAGCCAAGTAATGGCATGCGCTGTGCACATTCTGGCAAGAGTATTCCTGGCACGATTACTTCCGCTCCTTCTGCAGAGTTCGCTCGGAAGCGGCATTCGTTGTGTTCTAGCCCCAGTCATATAGGCAGAGAGACACACACAGACACACATAGCATCAAATGCAGAGATATATTTGCAACTGCAGGTCCAAGAACTGGCAACGACAACTGGCAACTTTTGCATATTAAGTCGATGTGGACGTGGACGAGTGCGAGTCGCAGATTTGATGATCAAATTAAAGTATCTTTTTCCCTGTGCAACGGTTCAACTGTTCAACGGTTCAACTGTTGTTACGCCTCTGCTGGAGCAGCTCTCCACTCCACATGCGACTGCTGTGCTGGTGTCATAGTAAAATGCAAAATTATAAACAAAACGCAGTGGTGTTTGTGGCTCCAGCTCGGGTTGTTGCCTGCGTTGTCAGTTTTTCACTTTTTCCACGTTTTTTGTTGTTGTTTTGTGTGTTGCATTTCTTTTTTGTTTTTTTTTGTGTGTTGTTTTTGCTTTTTATTTATGTCGGCTCTTACTCTCTGCCCAGCACTTTACAGGCAGGTGCCGCTATCGAAAACAAAACGCAACAAAACCAGGCAAAAAATGTCTCACAACTTTTAATTAGTTTTTGCTTAAAACTGACGCACGGAGCACGCCCGCGTTTATGGCATGAAGAAGGCTCAGGGACTCCAGGACGCCAGGACTCCAGGACTCAGGGCTCAGTACTGCAGGGCTCAGTACTCCAGAGCTCAGCGTTCAGTACTCAGGACTCCAGGGCTCATGGCTCAGCGTTCAGTACTCAGGACTCCAGGGCTCAGGCGACCAAAGGCGATGTGGAAGCAGTGGAAGCGTGAACTGGATTGGATTGGCTCAACGTAAATGGTGTAGCCACACATAGGTGAGGCTTGCACTTGCTTTGCATGGGCTACGCGCTGCACAATGGGCACCACAACTCCACAGCCGATGAGCACTTGTTCATCGATTCACACAGACAATTGTGCTGACATTTGAAACAAACATTTGTTCTGCATTGTCTGCGACACATTCGAATGTTTGTATCGTGATTCAAAGGCAAATACGACGACCCACTGTACCCGCCCATCCGTAGAGGAAAGGCAGTGGCATGTCAGTGGCTTGTTTACAGCTGTACTTCATGTGATAAGACGCAGCAATGGGCACTGGGCAGTGGGCGAATCGGATATTAGACATCGGATAATGAACTTAAATTTGGGTAATGAAGATTCGGCAAAATGTAAGCAACTCTGCTGGTGGAAAGATAAAATTAATTGCATTTCATGTCGGACACCTTTGGGCACCTTTGAAGGCAAAACCAAAAAGACTTTGACCCGTCTCTGCCACCGTTAACTTTAACTGAATTCCAACTAAACAGCAACAAAAAAAAAAAAAAAAGACTAAAAGACTGGCGGACAGGCGGACAACGTGACGGTGGAAAATGTTAATTACTTTTAATGCTATGACGGAATGTCAACAGAGGTAAGTCAGGTGGTTCTGTTCTGTTTTGACCTTCGTTGAAAATTTACGTTCACGGCGAACAGCAGGAACGGGCCGAGACGAGACGCGGAAACACCATCACCACCGCATCACACCGGCAACCCATCACCCCATCACCCCGTCACCCCATTGGCGCTAAGTGAAGTTGCAGATACTCCACTGTCTCGCGGACATAAGTCAAATGTAGCGCGCACTGTGGCTGCCGCTTGCTGGTACTTTGAACTTGGCCAAAATGCACTGCCAACAGCAGTTGCAGCCCACTGTGCTCAGACGCACAGCGTTGACGATGTCAACTACCTGGCGCTGCCAATTTTGATATAATCTTGGAATCTTGGCTGAGGGGTTGAGTTGGCTGGGTTGGCCCAACCCGCCTGCCGGTGCTGAGTTAATTTACAATTTGTTAGCAGGGGGCGCACTGCCATGGAAAAGCTGCTTGATCTGTTGCCGTGTGCCGTGGCTGGCAGTGAAAGTTATATTGGGACTGCGGTGCGGCTGAGATGCTGCCACTATATGGCACTTGATGCTTGATTGCCATAGTTGCCGCAGTCTTAATTTTAAGCGAATAAATCTGGCTGGGCGCAGCCCCAGGCAGCAACAGCTCAATTGCAGATTAACTATGGCTGTAAATAACCGAAATTAGCGCCAATTTCTACGCGTCACTTGTGCGCAAGCAAAGTTTTTGCATTTTGTGTACAACTCGGAGACGCAGCGTAGCGAAACAAACCGCACCAAAGCAGCTTCAAGGCGCAAACTTCTCCTGTACCTTATCGCCAGCCCAGGGACCAATGCAGCTGTGGCTTTTGCCCCAAAATCGGTAGCTTGCTTTTGGTTTTTAGCGTGTCGCAGCACGGACTTTGTCACTGCTTAGCTGTCTTAGGCTGCTTTAATGTCGGTCCCAAACTTTGCAGCAAGCAACAAAACACAAAGGGTCCGAACGCTGCCCACAAGCCCCCGCCAGAGTCGTCTATCTGCCCATGCCATGCTGGCAGGTTGTGGGTTGGGCGCTGGGAACGTCTTTCCGCATTGATAATTCGAGCTTGGCCGCAGTCAAAAATTCGGCTGGTCCACTGAGTTTGTATGAACTGACTGGCACTGGCCTGGCACTGGCACTGGCCCCGCTAGTGTTTGATGCGGTTGAGCTGAGTACGCTCAGGGGCAGTGCGAGGCTGTCTCTGGCTCTGTACTCCCCAAGCGAGTCGAAAGTGGCTTAATTTCGACTACTGACGCTCACGAATCAACTGCCTTTGGCATACCCTGCCAAAGGGCTGTCATAGAACCGATTGATCTGCATGGCTAGCTCTTCCGCGTGGCCAAATAAAAACGAGGCCGGCTAATGTTTAAGTCGTATAAATGGATTGCCCAAAAATATATAAATATATAAAAATATTTGTCATTTTCGATGCACTTTCCAGTTACCTCTGGCGGCAACATTTTCCAGTTTTGCTGCTGCCAGACAGACATCTGGGATCGGGCAATGTATTGGTGCGGAGTGTGCAACCGCACGGACAAGATTCAATTTTCCTGCTCGTCTTTATTTATTTCTTTTATTTATGATTAATCGTCTTTACGGCTTCACCATTTCCACACACAGCAAAACAAAAATAAAATACAAGACTGCGACTGCGACTGCGACTGTTTTGTAATAAAATGCGTCAAAGGCTTTACTCCGAGCGCTCACGAATTGTTGCTGCAGAAGTTGTGCCAGCGGAGTGGCAGCGTTTTGTATCTACATCTTGCACTGCCACTGGCTCCACTCCAGGCTACACTGAAGCCCCATCATTCTAACCGCAGTCCAAGCGCCCACTCCACTTCTGGATCACTGGCTCCGCTCCTCAAACGTGGCCAGTGCCCTGTGCCCCGTGCCCTGTGCTCCGTGCTCCGTGCCCCGTGCACTGTGGCGCAGTAAACAAACAAATATGAATTTCAACTTTTACTGTTGCCTTGGCTGTGTGCACCCACCCTCCTGTGTTTCCCCGCTAAGTTTGTGCCCCGTGTAATGGCTGCTTTTTATTGAATTGGACTTGCATAATAAACTAAATTTAACAGATTTCATTTCTTGCCGTCGCTTCAGCGAGATGCTTCTGCTTCTGCCTCGGCACTTTTTGCAGCCATTTTGTTTTCAATACATGTCATAAGTTCTGCTGCCCACATCCCCCCGACCTGCACAGACTCGCACCATTTTGCTACTTGATTTGTGCGTTCCACACGTGAGAAACATTTACAAAATGCTACAAAATGTTACAAAATGTTTTTTTGCTGGTTTTGGCTTTTTGGCAACTCAATTGCCATTAAAGTGAATTTCTGCCGCTCAATTGAAACGCAAGTGGAGCTCAGATTTGGCCAACTATGCAAATGCAGCTGTCACAAAATTATATTGTCACTTTTTGTCATGCTCGCCGCAAAAGGCGCCGCAGTGGCACTCGCAATGCTCTGCTAGAATGGAAATGTGTTTGGGAGAGGGAATGGAATTACCCGGGCTCATTCTGGCTCATTAAAATACCCCAAAATAAATCATGCGAACAGGGCTCAGCCTTGCCTCTGCCATCCTCTCTTTGGCGCTACTCCTGGCCACAACTCTGTTGCTGTACGCCTTCCGTTTGGTTTCCAACTCTGCTGCAGCTGTAACTGTTCTGCCTTCAATTTATAATAGAAAATAAAAATATACAAATACACATGCAACACCAATGCAACAATGAATACCAGCGCAGCATTTATTTCCGCCTAGACGCGCGAGTATACCTATTTATTGTCACACTTCACTAAGTCGAAAGCAATGCGCTCAAATAAATTGAATACGCGTCTGAGGAGTACAAGAATTTGAATAAAATTCTGATCTAAGAGGGAGAGAAGGAAAGCCGATTGCCACTGCCATTGCCGCACAAAAGAATAAAGCCAAATGCTGTGAGCCAATTGTGTTTTGTGTTTTTTGAACAAAACAAAAAGAAAGCAAGGAAAATTCGCTGCAAACTCGACGAAGGTGCAGGCTGTTCGCGGATGGACACCACCCAAGTGCTTCAATTCGACAAAACGTAATGTAATGCAAATGAACTGGCTGTCATTGGGCCCAGCAGCTCATGACAGGTGAAGTCAGCGGCGAAACTCGCGTGAGCACGGCAGAAATCATCAAACAGCGCTAACCTGCAGCCGAATCGGGCAGTCGACTCGATTCAGAGCGTCAGTCATGAGCCTAGCCAGTTTGTCAGTTGGCCTGTTTGTCAGTTTGTCAGTTTATCAGTGTGGCAGTCGACGGTCCTTCGCTTTATTAAGGTTGTTAAAAGCCAAGATATTGATTTATGCAGATAAGCGCTATTATGCCAAAGTGCCAGTGCCAGTGAGCTAACCTAACCATCCACCTTCTAGCTATCCACCCCCTGTCTGAGACCCCGAGCCAGCCTCGACCCTGACTGACTGCCTGACTGGCTGACTGCCTAATGGCGCCTGTTAGGCATGTTTGTCGTGTGGCTGTGCCTACTGGCTGATGCCTCCTGCCTCCTGCCCTGCCTGTTTCTTGTTACGAGTGTATGTCTTCACTTTCTTACCTCGCATCCAGACACTGATGAGCCGCAGGCGAGACCAAGCACAGCAGCATAAAGTGTGGAGTGTGGGCTGCGGGGGAATGGGAGCTGAGGTTTCTTCTGTCACGCAACCAAATACATCCTAAAAAGCGACCCCAACAGCAACGCTCAATCGCTCAATCGCTTAAAGCCGCAATAGGCTTGCTTGTCTGTTGCTTCTTTTTTTTTTGTCGTATTTCTTTTTGCCGTTTTTGGCTGCGGGAATGCTGTGGCGGTGGACTTCATCAGTGAAACGACTAAGGAAAATTTAAATTTCAATTATTTTCGCCGTGACAACTATAAGCTTAATTCGCTGTGGCACCTTTACAAAAATATACAGGATACTCCACACCCACACCCCCAAGTCATGCCACGCCACACCAATGAGAATCCAGCAAACAGACACGAGCAGAGGCAGAGACGGCAATTCACGACTGGCTGTGCTTGTCCTCGGTGTTTTCCAGCGATAAATCAAAACAAATCCCATTTGTTGAATTTCAATGTTGCTCACCAACAACACAAATAAAGAGATCCAAATGTAGCACTTGCAAGGCGTACCCTGACTTAGGCATAAGCCTTGCCCTCGACTGAGGGAAAAGGGCAAAGTCGCGAGAAAATAATAATAAGAGCAAAGTTCAAAGATGGGTGAGAATGTATGTGCATTTCCGATAGGATAAAGCCCAACTGAATCAATAGCGTGGTGCCAGCACAAAGCATATGCAATAGTCGGCTGGATGGTGTGACAATTCGTGTATCGGTCTCCGCTTTGTTCAAACAAAATGTAAATGAAATGCATACGATGTAAGCTTGTATTAGGTGTCCATATGAATCCACAGCATACGGATGTGAAGCTGACAGAACATCGTGTTCAAGCAATCCCATCCCAGCCCAGCCCAGCTCAGCTCATTCCCCTATTCCGATGTCTGTGGATTTAAATACCTGCAGACATGTACGTTTGCACGTATCGATAATTATCGATTATGTTGTTGGCGCTGCGAAAAGTGAAAGCCTTTAAAATGCCAATGCACACAGCTTAACTTTCGGAGACACATCTGCTCAGCTCTGCTCTGCTCAGCTCAGCTCTGTTCTATTATTTCTATTTATTTTTCTGGTTTGATTCCCAACCACAGCAGCTGTACAAATTGCATAGACGATGACTTGGCACACTCGTACAACATGTGTACATATGTACACATGCATATGTATGTGCCCAGAGGAGTACTCGCACAACCGTAAAGTAATTGGCACACCTGTAGCTGGTGACTGCTGGCTGCTGATGGCTGTTGGCTGGTCTTGGAACTCCTGGAGCTCCTTCTACCGCCAACTAATTTGATGTTGTCTTCGGTTAGTGCTAATTTTGTCGCTTTGCCCCCAAGGTGCAATCTGCCGCTCGGAAATTAGGCAGCCCCCCGATTTAAAATGTACAGACAAAGAACAGAATATTGTTAAATATTTTTTTATTACCCATTTTGACGAGTAGTGGGCGCTGCCAGAGTAAAGGGCTGCCCCTGTTATGCAGCCCACTGATTGAATATCTGACATCGGCCAGAGCCAATGGTGGAGGCGCGCGCGCTTCGATGATGCTACGCAGGACTCGTGACCAGTTGGAATTTGGAGTACGCGCGCCAACATTTCGCAGCGTTTACGTGTAGTATCTAGGGCTCGTAAATTTCAGCACTGGGCAAACAGCAAAGGGTAGGCACAGTGTAGGAGGAGGAGCAGGAGTTGGACTTTATCTGCCCCCCCGCCCCGAGGAGTTGCTGCGGGCCGACCGAAGCGTCTATCGCGAAGCGTCATCGTAATTAGCTGCTGACGCCATCAAATGAGTTAAATGAAGTTGCAAAATGATTTCCACCTATTTTAATGAACTTCTCAGCCAACGTTTGCCTACATTTATGGCGAGTGGGAGTGAGGGTTGGACTGGAGTGGAGTGTACAGCAGGTGCCGTTAATTCTAAGGAATGTCCGTCGCTTGCACAGTTGATTAGGGCCAAAAGGACTGAGAACTTGGTGTTGGGCTGGGCTAAAGACAGGCAGACAGAACCGAAATGGTTTAAAGCGCGTTTAGTATTTATTGAATGGTTTTTTTTTTATTCTGTTCTGCTAATAATTGTGCGAAAATAATGGATTTAAGGCGGCAGATATAAGGCCAGCAGATTGTGTTGGTATACTTAAAGAGCGAAATGAATTTTTGGCATTTTAGCAGCCATCGGAAGACGAGTTTGTAATGCAAAAGGGAAATGAGTATGAAACTCAATTTGTGTGACGATTTCCGGTTATCAGATTGGGTGCTTCGCAGTGTTTTAGGTGTGTGTGTGTGTGGGGTGTGTGGGGTGTGTGGCAGGGGCTGGAATGAGATTGCAGATTCGTTGGGGGGGAGGCAGACAGCGCAAGGGGCTGCCAATGCCAAGTGAAACCCCTGGAATTGTGTCATTGGGATTGTCTGGGCGGAATTGAGCCCCCGCCTGACAATGACAAACGGATGGGTAAGAGGCTCTATAACAGAATAAGCCGCCGCCACCTGCAACTAAGTTGATGAGAACGAAAACGAATCAATCAAGGCAATAATTTGACTACAGAAAAAAAAAAAAAATGAAGCTTTCCCAGTCGTACAAGGGCATACATATATGGGGATGTATGTATGTACTTGGCACTGAATATTAATTTATTTAACACTTAATACGCTTGTGATTGTCATTCAATACAAAAAAAAATAACAAAGAAAAAAAAAAAAAAAGAAAAAAAAAAAAAAAAATACTTGGTAGCGTGACATAAACGGACAAGGCATGGGCCCGGCCATTTCTACAACGAGTATAAGCAGCGCAGTTATGTAAATTTGCATAAATGAATTTTCGATTCCGTTCCTGGACCTCAAAATTAAATCACTTTTGGAGTGCAGAGAGACGCCGAGCGACAGAGCGACAGGGCGACAGAGCGGCCGAACATTTGCATAATTAAACTTGGCGAGCAGCGCGGCAGAGCGAACTTAAAGGCAAATTTTAAAGGATTCTTTAATTTGGCATCCATAAACGGCATTGTGTGGGACAATACCAATAATATGCATGCCAACGTCTTCATTTGAGTCCTGATCATCGTTGTGGCACTGCAGTTGCTGCAGCGGCGGCATTGTCGGAGTGTGTGCGTGTGTGTGTGCGTGTATAATGAGGAGAGGAAACCTAAACGGAGGCTAAACTGCGCTAGGCCATGAAGCCCAAGAAAAGGGCAGTGCAAAGCAAAAGAAAAAGGCAAAAAGGGAGGAGCAAGAGCAAGAATAGAAACCGACACAGGCCTGGGTTGGGTTTTGCGATTGGGATTGGATACCCAGAGCTATGCCAAATGAATAAATCCATTTAAATTGCAACATTCATGACTTGCGGGGCCATTCATCCCTGAGTGGAGTGCGGAGTGCGGATGAGACGAATGCGGCAATGGGCGGCGGTGATGAAGAAAGAGACGGCGTTAACTTTGAGCCAAGGCAAAGGCAAGGCAAGGCAAGGGCCAGCGGAAAACGCAATGAAAACGCATTTCGTATACATTTTCTTCTTGAATTTTTTCCTGTGCTTCGGAGAGTGCATGCTGGTCCATAGCCATAGCAGCCACAGCCACAGCAATCACCAACTCCAGGCCCACGCCCGTCCATGGAGCAGCACCAGCAGCAGCAGCAGCTAACAAGCGCAAAGTTAAAAGGACAATCTAAAGCAGTATATGTTTGTATATATATATAAATAGTAGTAGGTATATAGATATGCATATAAATGTGCTGCTGCTGCTGCTGCTGGGCTTCACTCTCTGTGTGTGTGTGTGTGTGTGTGTATGTATCTTTGTGCTCGAAAGACTATGCCTGGCAAGCAAGCCAGGCAGACAGGCAGCCAGGCAGACAGGCAGGAGGCAGTACGGAAAAGAAAAAAAAAATCAGCTACAACCAAAAAGAATGCTAAATCATGGATGAAGTGGATTCCGAGCGACGAGCACAGCTTGGCTTGCCCGTTGGCCCGTTGGCCCGCTCCCGCCGTATAATTGCATTGAACGCAGGCGGAGATTCTGCTGCTTTTTTGGGCTCTATGTGGGTGAGTAGCGTAGAGGAGAGGCGAGCCGAGGCGTGGCGAGAAGGAGCCTTGGCCATGGGTCTAGCTGTTAGCAGCAGGAGGTCAGTTTCAGAGTCAGGACCAGCAGTGCTGGAGGACCATGGCCAGGGCCAGGGACAGGGCGAAAGGCATAAGCACAGCAGCGTCACATGGTGCGAATGATCGTTGCCATATTGTGCAAATGGCTGGGTGGCTAGCCAGGACGCAATCTGACGCCGTTGGCGCTTGCCCGCCCATTTCTACGCCCACTCCTTCCTGTTGCCCGTTGCCTGTTGCCTCTATGCCACTGCCCATTTAATACGAATGCATGGTTGTGTTTGTGTGTGTGTGTATCTGTATCTGTGTGTCGCGGCGCTAAAAGGAAATTGTGATTGCTGCATAAAATGCTTTTAGAATGGTTGCCAATCGATTTTGGCACGGATTGGCAACAGGGCAACAGGCAGCAGCAGCAGCAGCAACAACCAACTGCCACAGGAAGACCATGGATTTCATGGGGTCAGGGCTGGGTGGGGTGGGCTGGAGTGGGGTGGGCGATAAGCGGCTGACGCCGCATCCATGGAATGTGCGATTTAAAATTGATTGTGAAACATTTGCACAGAATTGTGTTTCGTATTTTTGCCGCTCTGCTCTTTGTTCGACAACGACAACAATGCTTGTTGTGCCGCGTTGCTATGCAAAAACAAAAGCATCGTCAGCAGCAGCAGCAGCAACAGCAACAAATATGAAACCGAAATTGTGCGGCTTGCTCGAACACAAAATACTATCACCGACAGCAGGAGCACCGAGAACCGAGCAGCGAGCCAGCACAGGGCACCCGCATCGTCAGATGACAGAGTCACAGAGCAACAACATGTTGCCGTTGGCATGAATTGGCTTAACAAATTATGTGTAACATTAGAGCTCTTGCAAGTTGGTGGTTGCAGGGCTGGCGCCATGCGATGCCAAATTCTGTGCAAATTGTGGCAGTCCCCAGCCCAGTGCAGCCCAGCCCAGCAGACAAATGTTGCAACTTCAGTGGATCAACATTAGTGATTAAGGCAGGATCGCTGCCCAGATAATACACATCCATGTGGGCCAAGTGATGCAACAGCTAACTGGCTACGGTCCATAGATGCCACTTGCAGCCGCAGCACTGCCACATGCCCGCCAGCAACGGGGAAAACGAACAAGAAGCCTGCAGCCGAATGACCGATGTGGCCGTAGAAGTGCTCGACTTGATGGCTTGGACGCAGCAACAGTTTTTGCATTGTGGCAGATTTCATGTTGCCCAACAACTGACTGACTGTCCATGCCGCACATGCCACACTCCGTCGAGTGCTGGCAGGCAGTCAGGAAATTGTTAAACAAGAGTGTGCCCATCCTTTGGGCCCCGAGGCCTTGGCCAATTTTTGATCACAATTGATGATCTGAGCTGAGCTTTGAGGCGGCCGAAACTGTACACCATTTGGGTGGGAGTACGCCAGTGTATGCACGTGTGGTAAGCTCTCGGCCCGCCAAACTGATGTACTGCTTCAAAGGGATGATTTTCAGGGCACAGGACACGGGACACGGGACCCAGGGCAGCGCAGAATTAAGTCACGTGCTGACATTTAAGTCCGAACGTGCAAAGCGAAATACTTTTTTTAACACCACGCTGCAGGTGCGGATAGACCGAGCAGCCGACCAGCCGACCAGCAGCCTAGCAGCAGCCATTATGTATGCGGGCCAGTGCCCAATCTGTGTGGGGACACTCGTGCTCGTATCCCATATTCGTAGCCATTTTTCGGTGCCTGTGATTTGCCATTTGCAATACAATTGTGTCATTTAGTTGCGAGGACCCGCAGCCACGCAACTGGCAATTTATTGCTCTTTTATTGGCGGCCTTTGGGGAGTTGCCCAACAAATGATTCAAATGTTGTACACTAATTAGTTGCCGCGGCTTTTGGGGCCCACATACAGTAATGACAGGCAATGGTGTGATGTCTATTATCTGGGGGCGTAGAAAATTGCTGCACAGCTCTCAGAAGTTACAGAAGGGTTAAGGGTTTCCAGTCCCAAACAACAAAAAAAGAAGAAAACAAACCCAACAAAATATGACACCAAAAATCAGAATAAAATGAACTTAAATTGGTGACGAAAGGCCAGAAGACCACAAAAGGCAAACTGAATGAAGCAAAAGCAGAGGCAGAAGCAGAAGCAACCGAGCAAGCATTCTGCCACAATAACAAGGCACAACAAGCGAAGCAACGCAGCTGCGGTGCGGACTGTGGGGAAGTGCCAGTGCCAGTGGCAGTGGCAAAGGCAACAAAGATTTTGTTTTGGCTTAGCTCCGACCACGGCCCATAAACTTGTTGAAAGCTTCTGCTATGCGAGTGGGTATTGTACATACAATGTATATGTGTATGTGTATGTGTATGTATACAAAATGGTGTGGCATAACTAGCGGGGCTGCAGATAAAAATAACAATTGAAATAAATGAGCAGAGACGAAGGGCATGAGGCCTTAATGCGCCGCCCTAGCAGGAGCTGAGCTGAACTGTGGATTGGTGCGGGGCATGGTGGACTGGGCGGCACGCGCTGTTGCCTGGCTGCCATTTTATTTGCATACTTTTTGGCGAACTGAGAACTGCGAACTGCGGTCTGCGGATTGAAGGCACAATTTGTGGTCAAATTGTGTTTGACTTTTGTCCCTCTTTTGGGTTGTGTTTCTTTTTATTTTGCTCACTGCTCGCTTGTTTGTTCCAGACTTTTTTCCTTGGCGTTTGGCTAAGCAGTGTCGCTTAGCACTTCGCTTCGTTCACGGCGGACAGACTACTTCAAGCTGCAAGATCCCCCCCCACCGCCACCTGAGGCACAGCGCAGCAGCATGCATACATACAAACGTAAAACGCTGACTTGGATGAGAGCTGACTGCAGTATTCATGGCCAAGGGTTACGGCTGCTGGAGCGGGACCAGCGCGCTGGCATTCCATTCAATCCCAACTGCTCTCATATTTTTCTTAATTAATCTTCTTTTCTTTGCTTCGATGATGGCTGAAGCGGTCTTCGCTTTTTTTCTGCTCTTTCTCTTCTTTTTCTGTGTGTGTGTGTGTTCGCAGAAACTTCACTGAAAGTGCCGAAGCGAACGAAATGCGCGTTAAAGCTGGGATAATGTGCGGCATGGTCGGTGGCAGGGGCAGGGCGCAGTAACGCAAAGTAAATTAGCTAAAAATGTTTGCGAACGTAGCAAAGATGAAGATGAATGTTCGGTGGGTGCGACGCGGGGACGTGGGGACGTGGCGGTTGAAGCGCGGATAAGTATGGCGCTAAAAAGGGCAGCCAAAGCCTTTGCCTGGCTAGCCAATGCTGCTGACAAGGGTTGCGTTGCTGCTGCTGGTTGGTTTGCCGCCCTTGGCGCATGGAGTAGCCCTAGATCTGGCCCTGGACAGCAGCACCTGCTGAGCAGAGCAGAGCAGTCGGTCGGTCGGTTGGTCGGTCTCAATCTAGCTTTTACGGTCCCTACTACTAGCTGCTGGGGCTGGCTGTCGCGGATGCGTCATCAGGTGGAGTGCAAAAGTTTCCCTAGAGCGCGAGAGCGAGAGAGACAAGGAGAGTGGGTGGGAGGTAGGTAGGGATAGCGGCCGAGAGTCGAACTGGCTGCAGACTGACAGAGCAGAGCGAAACGGGGCTGTAGTAATGAAGATAACATTTCCTGTTGTCAGCATTTGCAAAAGTTGAACAATGCCAGAGAGCTCTCTGGCAGCCACCGCCACCGAGCGGCAGCCATCGCCCCGCACTCTTTGACGGCGCTGTGCTGTCCGAAATTGGCAAAAAACCTATTCCTCATTTTGAAACTTTTACAACAGAATAGACCCGACAAAGAGACAGCGACAGCGACAGAGAGTGAGAGAGAGTGAGTGAGTGAGAGTGAGAGCCTGTGCCTGGGCCTGCCACTATGCCCATATATGATCCAGCAACTACTTATGTACCTGCATAAAATATACACTTCTATTTGGTTTCTATTGCTACTAGATCTGGGGGAAATCTGGACAGTAGTGCGGCCAGCAGTGGGCTGCATCATATGTCTTCATTAGCGTTGCTTAAAGTTCGGGCAATTAAGCGACTTTTATTTTGCAGTTCAGCCACCATTTTAGTAGCTGTTGTGGGGGGGAGGGGGGTAGGAAACCCCGGCAAAAACAATTTGCAGCAGTAAATTTTTAACGCCAACTCAACGTTCGTTTCTGCGTTGCAAGTGGGTTTCAAGTAAATTATTTATCAAGATGAACAAACACAGCACAACAGGTCCAAGTTCCTAGGTGCTGGGGTGCCGAGGTGCCGCAATGCAAAGGTGCCGAGGTCCAGGACCGTGCTGGAATCCGACGCTTGTCTTTGTTTTGACTTTGTGCAGTTTGCCAGTTGGGGTTTTAATTTGTGCGCCAACATATCCAGCCACGTGCCCACAGTCCGTGCCCGCGCTGGCACTGCTCTCAGATTGTGGGCCTCCTGTGCACACCCTACCCCAAGCCTTGCCCGCGACTGTGCGAGGGCAATGGCCATCACTGTGCACGTAAGCAGCGCAGTCATTTACACTGCAATTAATCATGATTACGCGGAGCAGGCAGGCGCTGGGGCTGGGGCCCAACTTCTATTCAGGAGCAGCTCGGCCAAAGGAGTAAATTCGAATGGAAAGTGTAAATTTGTAGCTGCCATGAAGGGTATGCAATGGTCGACTCCCAGTTTCACTTGTTGCATTTTTATTCTTCTTGTTTCGTTTTGTGTTGTTTTGTTTTTGGTGCCGCTCAAGTCGTGAATGGTACGTCTATTCACTTTATTCACTTAGCCAGGCCATGCCGCTTGCCAGCAGGGGGAAGTGCATTTAATAATCTAGGTGCCAGAGAGCTTATCTTTGATCGTGGCAGGCGTCGCAGTGATCTGGCAGAAGAGCTTAAAGCGGTTTGCCCGGGCTACGGGTTGACTCCCAAAAGCATTGCCTACATTTATGCGCTCAGGGGCAGGGATTACACACACACACACACACATGGGCTTATTGTGAAATTCAATATGGAATGTGTGGCAGAACGTGCATTTGTGTTAGCCAGCTCTGAGCAGAGTCACAAAGTCACTGGAATTATGCGTAACTTAATTATTTAAAAAGAGATGGATCAGCATATCCTGCAGCTCAAGGAGCTGCCTGCCACACTTGCACACACACACATAAGAATGGCAGCTGGCAGCTGGCAGATGGCGTATGGCGTATGCATATTTGTTTACACTTGAAGCCAGAGGAGAGCAGCCCGTGTGCCATGGGAACGGAGCACTCGCATGTGCCTGTCGCACCAGCAACGAGCTCTAATTAGATTACACGCAAATTAAATGCAGCAAGGAGCAGCACGTACATAGCTGCATGCAGCATTCAGACTATGTGCGACTATATGGCATAAATGCTCTGCTTATCGATTATGGAATAGCATATATATATAGTAAGTGGATGTGCGCTTAAGGACTACTTCAACTACTGTTGTAATTACCTGCTGACGGTCGTTGTTGCACATGCTCGCTGGCTTAAGTGGCTCACTGCACCAACAACAACAAAAAAATGATTAAAAAAATATTTGCTTCGATGTTTTTTTGTTATTTCAATTTTGGTGTTTTTTTTTTGGGTTTTTTTGGTTTTTGTTTTGTTGTTCGGCGGCATATGCAGGCGTCACTTCCTTCGCTGGTTGTGTAACTTTTGGCTGTTAAGTGCGCCGATGACTCGGCGCCTGTTTGCTATGTGGCTTATGGCTGTGTGTGTGGCATATACAAGTTTATATTGGTATATTGGCTGGCTGGGAGCACACTAAACTGCCTTGGGACGCGGCAGTTGAACGACTGAATCTGAATCAGAATCCTTGCACATTGCAACGATAGACACGCAGACTCGTCGCACGATTCTCGCGCGATTCTCTTTTGCACACACACAAAGCATATAGCTTTCTGTATGTATGTATATATATATATAAGGATATGTCTGTATATATAATGCATTGTATATATATTGGCTGGTCTTCTTCGCCTGGGCCGTGCCTGGCTGTGGCTCTGGGTCTGGTGGGCCTGGAAATCGCGCAACAGGCAACTGGCAGCAGCAACAGCACTGACGCAGCTGCAGCCGCAGCCGCAGCCACTGCCAAAGCTATCACCACTGGACTGTATGTGTGTGTGTGTGTTCGTGTTCGTGTTGGTGTTTGCTTTTGCAGCCAAGTGTGTGAATAAAAACAAAAGCGTAAGGGAAAGGCTGCGAAGAAAAAATACGAAGATAGTAACAATGAGAAACAATGAGCAAGACCCGACACACCCAAAGAAGGCAACAGAGACACGCAGACACGCAGCAACAGCAACAGACGTGGCTTTCTGTGATACCAAGCAGCAGCAGCAGCACGAGAAGAGAGAAAGCCATAGCCCAGGGATCTGGATCTGCAGACAGTCAGGCAACAAATAGGATTCAGCAATAACAGTTGAGCAATTAATGCACATAGCGGTGTGAGGGGGAGTGGTAGGGCGGTGCTGGTGGGTGGTGGGCCAATTACTTTGTATGTAGGTATGATTGGTTTATGGTATACATTTAGTTGCTGCTTTAAAGGCATTTAATTTGGTGGAAAATAATGCTCTGACATAGGCAGGAATAGCAGCAACAGCAGCAGCAGCAGCATTGGTGCTGCAGTCTGCAGTCTACAGTTTTGCAGTCTGCGGTGGCGTACACGCACCACACGATGCAGGTGGTGTGTGGTCAGTGTCAGCCTGTTGCTGTGCGTTATCAAATGCAGAAGCCATATGCAACAGGCAGGCGGCAGGCAGGCAGGCAGGCAGGCAGGCAGGCAGGCAGGCAGGCAGGTGGCAGGCAGGAGATGCAAGCCAACCCCAAGGCATGCGCATGTATGCACTCACACTCTGGCAGCTGCCCACTTGCATTACACACGCACACGCACACACACACGCACACCAAATGCTGGGCACATAGAGAGCTGCATGTATGACACATCCGCTTCCGCAACAGGCGGAATTCCTTTGTGTGGGAGAGAAAGAGAGTGTTGTTCAACATTAATGTTGACGAAACAACACACAAATGCAAATGAAAGCTGGCAACACACACACACACACACACATGTACATGTACATGCAGCTGCCCGGCACCCCCGGCTCGCACCTGCTTCCTTTTTGCGTCAACGGCGTCGACTTCGGCGTCGAGGCTGACGCCATCATTGGCAATGTCGTGGAGGAGGCTGCGATGCAAAAACCTCCACTGCACTCCACTACACTCCACTCCACTCCCATCTCTCCCACACAAGTACCCGAGGGTTGGTTTGGGCTGGCTTAGCGTCGCCCTTGCTGCCTGCACGGCAACTAATTCGCCTTCGGTCGCTGGCTCCTCCATTAAGGGGACACCGAGTTGGATCAGAGAGAAACACCACTCGACTCTGCCCTATTTTCTTTGCAGCGACAAATCTGAATTGCCTTGCCCTGCCTGCCCTGCCTTGGCTTGGCCTCTCCGGCAGATGGGATGGCGACATACGCATACATATACTCGTCGCCCAAGGGCGCTGGCCCTGCCGGTTCGCAAAAGTCTACCAAAGTTTACACAACTTTGGCCAACGGAGCATAAGACTGTGACAAACCAAACCGATTATTGCGTCCAAGTCGTCGGTCGGCTTCCAGCGCCCAGCTCCCAGCGCCAGCTCCCAGTGTCCGCAGCCTGTTGCTGCTGCAGCCGCAGCCCACTCACTGCTCACCACTACATGCACAGATACATGCACCAACACACTCGCAAATGCACGCACACACTGGCGCAGCCACTCGCACACAGGCACACACGCCTAAGCTCTCAACTGTTGCTCGCTCGCAACAGGTACCAAGGCACAGGCACAGCCAAAAGCCGAGCGGAGTTTCGCTCAGCGCTCAGCAAATCGGCACCCGAACCTACACATCGGGCACCTACATCGTGAATCGCATTCGCAATCGCAATCACAGCCTGGCTGTGGCCAGCCCCTCCGCAGCCACTGCAGACATGCGCAGTGGGCACGAGTGACGCCTAGAGCGAGGTTCTTCGGCAGCTTAGAACCTCTCCGCGTGCCAGCAACTGACTGGTTTTTGCACTGCAACCGCATTGCCCCTCTTTGTGCTCGTTGCAGCTGCACGAAGTGCTTCCACCTAGGCGCACCTATCAGGATCCGTTTCCGATGTAGGGGAACAGCATCGGCTTCATGGGTATGGTGGACAGGAGCTTCATATGTGCTGCCAAGGCCCAGCCATGGCGTTGCGCCTCTGCCCAAAGCCCAAAGCCCAAAGCCGATTGCCACTGCGGTGCTCCAGAGCACTGCGTCCGGTTCACCGTTTCATGATTGCGGCAGGCGAAGGCAAATGCCAATGCGAATGTCACTACCGTATTTTTATTTCCATGATGTGCGGTTGTGCCAATGAGTTTTCCGCTCAACATGTTCCGCTTCAAGAGTTTAGGATTCAGCAGCCCAGATTTTGGTAGATTTGCATGGGCCAATCAAAATGTATTTCTTACTCGTATCCTTCGCAGGCGAAACCTACTCCAACTAGGCAGTTCGCATCACAGCAACTTGCCCAAAACTCATTTGCAACATTTCAAAAGGTTTTCCGTTTGTTTTACATATGTTTTGCCTATACGGCTTCAACACTTTTCATATTTGTATGCAACTTAAAATAAAGACAGAGTACAGCATTAGGGCGGAATATATATATTATTGTTTAGCTGCACTAAATGATAATTACTTAAAGGCAATTACTGCACACTGTACGGATCATTTCTGTGACTTTTTTTGCTCAAGCTAATTATTACGAGTATAATTATACGCAAGTAGAAATTATTGTTCATTTTTGTTCGGCGCAAAATAGTTGATCTTAAATATAAAATTCATATATTTTTGTTTAACTAAAGCTTAATATAATATAATATAATATAAATAAATAAATAATATATAATAATAATATAATATAATTTAATATAAAATTGATAATAATTTTTTTTGAGTTTAAACTCGAATAATAAAATATAATATAAGAATATAATATAATTGAATATCAAATTAATATTTCTTTGTTTAACTAAAGCTTGAATAATATACCATAATATAAAATAAAAATAATAATATAATAATTTAATAATTTAATATAATAATTTTATATAAAAAATTAATATAATTTTGTTTAACTAAAGCTTGAGTTAATATAAAATAAAATAATAAAATAATATAATTGAATATCAAAGTAATATATTTTTGTTTAACTTAAGCTTGAATAATACTTCAATATTGTTTAAATAATACGAATAAATGCGAATAAACAAGCCATAATTACGCAGAATTGCTAAGCTTACTAATCTAAGCATGTAAAATGTACATATGTATAGTATACATACGTATGTATGTAAAGTATGCAGCGAAGTCGGATAAAACGATTCCAAAGGTAAGCAGCTCAAAATGAACCATCTGAACTTTGGTTTCCCCGTAGCTGTAGCTTTAGCTTTAGCTTTCCTTTTTATTTTTATTTAGCTTAAAATGATAATTAGTTTTCGGTTGTAAGCGATAGCCCCCCAAAAAAAATGGTTTGCATTTGGCCAGAGCAAATACGAGTGTAAAATCTGTTGTTTGTTAAGGGAAATTAATAGTGCGGTGCCGGTGCTGGTGTAGCGGGGGCTGGGGCTTGGGGCTTGGGGGTGGCTTCGCTGGAGTTGGATGCTGATCACATACTGAGTGGGTAAAACTTTATTGAATTTCTGTGGCATTACTGGTCGTATTGTTCTTGTTCTTGTTGATGTTGTTGACGTTACTGTTACTGTTACTGTTGTCGCCAGTGAGCGGAAGTGCATCCGGTTACATGCAAACAAAAACGACGACACCTACACCAATGCAGTGCACATTCATTCGCCTTGAAACAATGGGGGCCCAGAGTGTACGGTACGGTGCGGTACGGTACGGTACGTGTGCTGCAGAGCCGACTACGAGCCAATCAGTTGCTTCAAAGGGGCTTTGGGTTTGGCATTGCATCCCCAATGTCTCCCCGAATCTCTGCCAATCTCCCATCGCTCCCATCTTGCAGCAAGCAACGCAACAACAGCAAAACGCTCCACACACACACAGCTTCAATCCCAGCCGCAGCATAGCCCCCACAGCCACAGCCACAGCCCATAGCCAGTCACAGCAGCCCGTACCCGAACCCGTACCCGGACCCGGAGCCCACCCAAAGCTACCGCCTGGCGGCTGTTGTAAATGTAACGCTTCAACAAGTGAGCGCACACAGAGGACAAACCTGATGCGTTTGACAAAAGTTGCATAAATTAACGTTAAAAGCAAACGTTGTTGCTTTTGTAGTTTCTGCCTCTTTTACTTTGTCAGGCCGTGCAGTGCCGCAGTACCGAGCCGGGGCCGGGGCCGGGGCCAGTGTTCCGCCCGTACTGTCCAACTACATGCAATAAAGTCATCAAGTGATGCCACCGATGTGGCCGTTGCCGTTGCCATTGCCGTTGCCCCTCTGACTCCACAGTCTGCAGTCTCCAGTCTGCCGCCTGATGGACTTCATTGCGTTTTGCATGTAATGTAATGTTATGCGTTTTTCACATTCCTTTTTGTTGCTGTTGTTGTTCTTTCTTTAGTTCGTATGAAGTGAACAAAAAAAAGTAAGGGCAAAACCCATCGCAAGGCAAACGCTAATTTGATTTTCAATGAATACTCGCTCAGCGCCAATATTAAAGTTCTCGACGACTGGCAGCCAGGGGAAATGTGTGCACAACTGACGAGTGCCCCGTCAAGGGCTTTCCGTGCGAATGATCATGGCATTGAGATGATCTGCAGCAGCTCTTTCGATGTGCTGGAAGACATTCGCCTGCCTCGCCCCCTGGCCCCGGCTCTCCTAGCCAGCCAGCCCACTAAAAACCAATTCAAAATTAAGTTTGTAGTGCCACACATGTAAATAAGCCCCAAAAGAATTGAAATTTTAAACTGTTCTATCCACAGCACTCAGTCGCACAATGGCAAAGCCACGTAAGGGACGGTCCTGACCCGAAATGCTCACGTGCGGTAATCTCCGTGCTCGGCATCCTGCGACGTATCCAGCTGAGCAGCATGGGTGGGGGCAGCAGCAGCAGCAGCAGGGATATGTGAGAGGGAGAGGGAGAGTGAAGCGAAGTGTGGGACGGCAAAAGGTTGGGTTCGGCAACCTCCGGCGCCTGAAAAACCTGATGCACAAATCTAAATACAGAAATTAATGAATTATGAGTAAAGGGATTTGTTTCACTCTTGTGAATCTGAGTCCAACACCTTTGGACCGACAAACTCATCGGCAGAACAACGACACAAACGGCACCACCACCACCACCAGCACCGTTGCTGGGTGTGTGCTCCTGCTGTGTCCCCCCGTGTGCTGGGCCCCGTGCGCTCCGTGTCCGTGCCCACTTGAGCGGAAGAAGACATAAATAGTAACCATACGTAAATGTGTGGACATTTTAATCGCTTTGATCTTTATATTCCCATTTGGTAATTAATTAACCGAAAGGTTCTCTGTATTCATGCACCAATATGCATTCAAAATATGTGCCTCGCAAAAGGGTTGCTCTGCGCCTCCGCCCAAACCGAGTCTCGACCAAACCAAAGTATTTTCCGATTAATTAGTTTTGCCCGTTGTGATTGTCAAAGCTGAGATACAAACGTGGCTGTGGCTGTGTGCCCTATCAGCGGGGTTGGCTGTTGGGTGTTGGCTGTTGGGTTTGGGGTCCCTGTCCCTGTCCCTGGGTTATGCAAAGCACTTGCGTGTTGCAGTTAATGCTGCTGAACTGGACACAGTGCGGATTAGTGATTAGGGCTATCTCTGTGTAACCCCCTCGGCCAAACCGGTTTGACTCCGGTTGACAGCGATTTGGCGCGCCTCTAATGAGGGATAATAAAGACCGCCTGCCGTGTGCCTCCCCTTGCGTGTGAATCTGCTGCGGTGTGGCCGCTCAGCGAAAATTGGTCAGCGGCACAGAGCTGCGAGCTTAAGGCTTTCAGCACGAAATGTACGGCACGGCTAATTTATTATTGGCACCTTTATGGAGCTGTATGTGGAGCTGATTGTACCGATGACCAGCAGCCAAAGGCTGATCAAAGGCAGAGCAGCAGGATCCAGAGCAGCAGGAGCAGCAGCAGCAGCGAACAATGACAATGGGCAACGAACGGACGACACGTTTGCCGCTCTCATATCATCAGCGGAGGTGTTGTTTAATTAAATTTCTGAAATTAAAATGTTTTGTTTATATAAATTGAAAAATGCGCTCCAGCACAAAGAATGACCAATGGCATAAAAACAAAAGCAAAAGCAAAAACAAAGAAAAGGAAAACTTCACTGAGCCCACCGACGCGTAAATACTCTCCATGGGCAATAGGAATTAATTTGATTTGTTTACTTCTCGAGAGCCTGCCTGCCGATCGTGTTGCCCAAGAGAAAGGCCAAAATTGATGGCGCATCGCGCACAGCCGCATTCGCATGGGCAGAGTGTTTTCCGCTGTATCTCGCACTGGCTGATTGAGGCTGTCAATGGAAATTGGAACTGGGATTGCAACTGGGATTGGTATTGGCATTGGTATTGGCGTCCGTTGTAGCCGGGGTGGCCAGGGCAGCCAGGTAGCACCCCAGCGGCGCCATTGTTCACAGCTCAAATCGCTGCTGATGGGACACATTCCAGCTAAAGCCCATTCCATGCTTGCCGGCAGCAGCAATTCTTTTTTTATTTTTTTTTTTTCTTTTCTTTCTTTCAATTGGGCAGGCTACAAGTCATTCATCGCTCGAGCGGCGGCATACATTCATGCCATACATTCAAACACTCAAACACTCAAACATACATAAATGCACAGCAACAGGAACTCGCATACTCCCACTCATCCTCCCACTCATATTCTGATGCTCTCGACACCTACTACTATCTGCACACGGCTGCGCGTGCCTGTTACTGTACTGTCTGTCTGTGTGTGTGTGTGTGTGTGTGTGTGTTTACACAACAACTGTCGCTGGCTTTTCAATTTGATTCATTTCATTTCAATTCTGTTTTCTCTTGCATTATTCAAACGCGCCCACGGCGGCCCCTGCACCCCTTTTTGTTTTTGTTTTTGTTTTGTTTGGCGGGGCCAGAGAAGAGTGTGGCCAGGGCCCAATCTATGGAGCATTTAATGGCAGTGTGAATGGGAATTTCGCTGAAATGCGAGATCTATGCAAAATGCAGGCCTGCCACATTTCCGGCGGCCATAGCACCCATTTGGCAGGCGCCCAGCACGGGCCATACAAATGCTTAAATGCTTAATTAACTATGCGAATTAATGGCAAGGACCAGCCTTTGTTGTGGTGTCAGTTTGCGCACGAAGCTGCGCGTAATTGAGAGTCCGGCCGCAGTGCGATTTGGACACTTGGACTTGGAATCAATCAACCAAATCAATCGATTCCTTAATATGTCAAAAAAAAAATACTTCTGGGGTTTCTGTGCTGTAGTTCAGCTCCCAACTGCTAGAACGCAATCAAATGCGCCTTTATTGGATTATGTTTGAGGCTCTGAATGGAATGGAATAGGCCAGCCCAAATCATGGCTAAAAGTCATTCGAAAAGAACAGAACTGCTGCACACATTTATGTGGCAATTTGAAGTCGTATTGCAGCAATTACTGACTCAAATCTGAGCACTCAATTGGTCTCTCATCCCCCCGATTAAATGAGCATTGTGCTGCGAGTCTTGTGCCACCTGTCCTTGCTCTTGCAGTGTCCTTTGTTGGGGGGCTTAGTTTAGATTTGGTGAATGAAGTGGCCTGCTCTTTCAATTGTTGCCACAAAAGATGCACCCACAGACGTGCACATTGTTGAACATGTAACAAAAAGGCTTTGGCCCTGGCACTGGAAACTGAAACTAAAACTGGACATGGACATGGACATGGACATGGTCATGGCGTGGGTGCATGGGTGGCAAGCAGGCGCTGAGCTAAGCGTACCCAATGAACGAAAAACTGAATTTATGGCAACATAAATCAAAAGCAATATTGTCATATTCTAGTATTTCCTGGCCACCTTTGGCTGCAGCCGCATACATCGCTGGCGCTACTTCTTTTGTCGTTGGCACAAGCCCGCGCAAAGGTCAGCAGTCGCGGCAGTCAGGGGCAGCCACACAGGTCAAGATACGGGCAGCAAGAAATGCTTTGGTCCGTTCCCATTTGCTAGACATTGGGGCATTGTTTGCTGCTGCTGCTGCTGCAGCACCAGTCTTCCAGTCTTCCAGTCTGGAAGCCCATGTAACAATTTGTTGCCGAAAGTATCCGCCTACGCGTACTGCGGGAAGGGTTGCCCGGTGCTGGCTGCCTGGATGCCATTTTGCCTGTTGCCAAGCGCCAGTCAAAGCCATGACTTGGATATTTGGTTGCAGCTCGCACCCGTTTGGGCTGGCTGCCTGGCAATTGGTATGCATGCAGCATAGGCAGCTGCATCCATTCCAGCTGGAGGCACTGACTGCTCGATCCATCAATTCTAGTCCAGTGGCACATAGCCAGCAGCCGGCAGCCGGCAGCCTGCAGCGCTGTGAGCTGTGAAGAAGACTTGGGGATATCTGGTTACAGGCATTGCATCCTTTCTCCGTTCATCTTGCAATTGGATGCACTGCATCCCATCCACATAAGCCACCCCCCGCCCCACCCCTTGCTAATGTTAAAGGCAAGTAATTACTCAAAACATAGGTGGTGTCATTTTTTCATAATTGACACATATTGTATCCAAAGGCAGGCAGGCAGGCAGGCTGCTTGCTGCTTGCTGCTCGCAAGGGTTCGTTCTCGGCATTAGGGCTGCCAGCTAAGGTGAGCTCAGTGTAGCAGATGAACCGTTCGTTGGTAAAGTGGAGGGGGGGCGGGTTGCCACTCAGAGGACGTGAAGTCTGTGGACTGTGCACGTCGTCCTTAGCCATCTGTGAGGCTCATTTGACACTTGAATGCCTCAATATGGTCCATAACAAGTGGGTGCGATGGGTAAGCAAGAGACCTCATGCATAAAACGTGGACAACAACAGCAGCAACAACAGCAGCAACAACAAACAGGAACGACAGCACGAACAAATGAATTTTTGATACCTGACTAAGCAGAACTCATTTGTTCATTTGATCGGTGAGTTGCTGTCGCTGCTGTGCCCTCAAATCCTGGTCTAAACATACACCAAAGCGAGTCAAAGGAGTGAGGCGAGGCCCACCCCCTTGAAAATCAAACGAATTGAAACGAAAATAAATGAAACGTTTCGTTTTATTAGCAACTTAACTCAGCCAAAATGCAAACTGTTCGATGGACAGCAAGTGGGACAGAGGGAGAGAGCGACAGTTGCTAAACAACCAAGTGAAGGTGAAGGTGCCCAAATCCAAGCAAAGCAACGTAGAAAAGGATGCGGAAAGACGTTTGGATGTGGTGTAACGCTAATCAACCCGTATCAGTCAATCATCATTGGAGTTGGGCGTGCAGCTGGGGGAGTTGGGAGTTTCATTGAACTGCAAAATATCTGATTCGATTCGATTCAATTTCATCAGACAAGCGACCCCTTGGAAATGTCTCTCTGTGTGTGTACTGGTCAAGTAACGCAGCGAAAATTATTTAATTCAGCTGATCGCTGTCAAGTCGAAATTCAGTTAGTTGTGTGCACAAAACACTCGAGTCCGCAGCAATCCGCAAAGAAAGCAAACAAACCACAACAGTGGTGCGGTTCGGTTCCGTTCCGTTCGCTTTGCCGGTTCCTTCTCTCTGGGTTTGGGTCTGGGTTTGGCTGCTTCTTGCTGGTGGGTACTGATGGGTTGATGGGCGGATGGGTTGGCTGGCTGCTGACGTCTGTGATGAGGATAAAACTGTGTTCAATTGCCGGGAAACTCTTCGGTTTCCGACTCATTGCTGTCCAAACATACACATGCAAAAAGGGAACCCACATATCAACCTTGATTGGATGTAACCAGTGAGACACACACACAAACATATGTATGTACAGATGTACAGATGTAGCTGTGAAGCTGCTGCCAATGGGATTGGTATTTGTATTGGGCGTGCGGCGAAAAGGAGGCCATACAACTAGTTGGCAGTTGCTCGTCCGTCACTGAACTACAATTCGAACTACAAGTCGCCTACGTACACTTCCTGTGCACAGTCCCACACTGCGAGCATAGATGGATAGATGGACAGGAGCTCTGGACGAAGGTCCATCTGCCTGTGGGGCAGTGCACAAAAGAGAGTGTCGCCTTTTGGACATGCATCGGCCCCGAATATCCGCTCTTATAAATCCATTTAGAAGTGCCATATGCATGGCATACTCGTAGCTCGTAGCTGGTAGCTGGTAGCTCGCAGAGGACTGATTTCAGGGCGTGTGTAAATCAAAGCCACTGCCAATTCAGCTCACAGATAAGCCTTCCCCCACGCCACCACCAGCACCACTGCATACATGCACAGCGCTTGGTGGAATGATGTTAATTCCGTCATACAGATGTCACTTTGCAAACAAGTTTTTTGCACACACAACACACAGCACACCCACAGCACACCCACAACAACCCATAACACTTCTCAGCCGCACATGTCGCGCGTCAAAAGCCCGTCAATCAATGCAGCGAACAATGCAATCAGGCCGAAGTAAACTGACCATAGACCAGAGACCATAGAACATAGACCATGGAATTGTCAAGTGAGCGAAGCTTCCTTAAATTCAATTACTTCAAATCGGATAACTCATGGCTCTCATGCATCTGGACATCTCGGACACTCGGCCGGACATATGCAGATATGGCATGGCATGGCATGGCATGGCAGGGCATGATGGCAGGAGCTGCTGCATATGGAATGAGCGGATATCCATGCTGAATGGTTGAACACGCTCGTCATGGCTGCTGGGACAGCATTTGCTGCGTATGCGAGGGCAGGGCACTGTGGCCAGGGGATAGGCAATAGCCGCAATGTCCCTTCAGCCATGTGGGCGTGAGGATGCCATCTACACACACATATGTATATGTATGTGTGGCATGAATAAGAGCCAACTTCCGTTTTGTTTAAGGTCCTTGGGTGCCAGTCCACGCACGGCTATGAGCTTCAGAAGCTAATTTCTTTTTCAACTTTTAGCTGAAGGATGTACCCGAGCTTCAGTGCCTGAGCTTCTGTGCCTGAGCTTCAGTGCCTGAGCTTCAGTTCCTGAGCTTCTGTGCCTGAGCTTCTGTGCCTGAGCTTCAGTGCCCGAGCTTCAGTGCCTGAGCTTCTGTTCCTGAGCTTCTGTGTTCCTGCAAGCTTTGCGGTGTGCAGTCTACGCGTGCGCTGCATCTGTTCGAGTCCTGGCCTGAAAGCTGCCGCCATAAGCTCACATCTGATGTCCTGCAGCTTGCCATCGAGCCCAGCAACCACGCAGAGCTTAGCGTAGTTCACGACACGGCTCTGCAAAGCCATAAAATACCAAACGTTCGGCTCTTGTCTCTGGTTGGACTGCCGCTAAGCTCTGACCCTAAAGCACACTGGGAGCGAAACTGCACTTTCCGCAGCCTAGACGATGCTCCTCTGCCTTGGTGCCTTGGTGCGCTGTGAGTGGGTGAGTTGGGCCCGTCAAATTCCATCCGCAAACGGGTCACCGAGTTTCTGTGGCATGCTCGAACTTGTAGCCTTTGCGGCAACAGCAGCAACACACCGAGGCCCTTGTCAATTGGGCAAATCGGATTCGTGTCTTACGAGAATCAAAGCGAAGTGTTAGAGGAGCGAGCTGACACACTGGCAACTCAGCGTTTGCATATGCAATGAGACGGATGGCTGCATTGCTCGCAACTTGTTTTCTCTTAGGGGGGCGCATGGCAAGGCAGAAACTCAGAATGCAAACTGAATCAAATGCAAGAAGAAAACAAGAGGAATACGGATATGAGGGACAACTGCGAGGAGCAGCAAAGTGGCACCGGCACCGCCCGAAAGTATTGGGCGGACACCCTTTGGTGGGCCTCTGTGGTTGGTTGGTTGCTGGCAGTGTCACATTTGCGGCTGAAGAGCAGCGACAATACCAGTGATGACAAGTGGGCCGCAACAGCGACAGTTACATTGGAGTTACAAGAGGAACAGGAGGAGCAGCTGCAGCAGGAGGAGGGAGCAGTTCCAGCAGGAGGGAGATTCTTGTCCTTTCAATTTGTTATTTTGGATACTTGGATATGGAACATCGAAAAGAATTCGACAAGTTAGAAGCCAAAAATAAAGGAAATAATAATCAAAAGACGGTGACCGTGCGTGCCACACGTGAAGCGAAGCGAAATGAGGGGAACTGACAACGCGTGGGGCGGGGGGCTGGGCTGGGGTGGAGCGGTAACTTTTGCAAAAATTGTGCGCATATTAAAATTCTTGGCGAAAGCTTTTGACATAAATTAAAACTTTTTATCAATGTACGTAGGTGCACACACACACACAGACAACCTTCTATACAGCTACACACACACCCACACCCGCGAAGGGCCATTGCACTATGGGGAAAATTCCAAATTTTCGGGTATTAATTAATAACTTTTAAACTAAGCAAGATTTCTCGATGCGGTTTTTTGATTAATGTTATGTACACCCTGAAACATTTTTGGAAAAGTAGGCGTGTTACCGCCCACAAATTAAAAAAATAATTTATTTTTTAATAATATTAAAATTGGAATATCTTTATCAATATTTATTGACTATAATACTCCTTTATACATAAAAAAGTTTTACTTTTGGAAAACTTCATTTTGATGAAATTCAGGAGCTAAAGGAACAAAGTTAATATTAATAGACATTTTTTTTTTCTTAATCCATCTTCGAAATCCTCAAAAATTTGATATGTGCCTTCAATTTCACATAATAAGAGTATTTAAAAATAGATGGGAAGGGCAAGGCTTTTATGCTTGCTGCTTGAATCAACAAAGAGACAATTCTCTTGAGTTTTCATAGGCTGCTGCTTGTTTTTGTTAGCTCCTACTCCTTTCAACAAGTAAATCTACTTTGGATGACCAATTTGTCGATTATTGTTCCTATTTGAGTAGCATTTGCATAATTTTTCTGTGCTTATTAACCAATTTTAATGCTTTTTCAAATTTTTTTGTTCCGCATGCATTTTTTCCATTTTTCATACAAATTTTGGCAAAAATTTGAGTTTTGCTTTTTAAATATAAAACATGTCTTAAAACATGAACGTTTTTATTAAATCTACCCTTAAAAATCAAGAATAGCAATTTCTTGGTTGGATTTGCCTTTTCCTTGCCCATACATCAAACCGATCCGCGATTGAAAACTCGAAGTCCCTTGCAAAAACTAATTTGCGCAGTTAGTGCGGAAAAGTGCACATTGAGACAAACTGCCTTTAAATCAAAATTAATAGTTCTACGACATACAATTGGACGTACACTTATGGACCCTTCTGGACGTTTTATATGTCTCCACAAACTTGAAAAATATTTCCAAGAAATGTGCTTTGGGAACGTTTCCTACTTTTACAAAATACTAATAGAACACGCACAACTATAAGAAGTAGTACAACCATTACATAGTTAAAGCCCGTGTGATTGCTATCCTTTTTGAATTTCACAAAAAGAATGTTTCGCGTTTGAATAGTGGCATTTTGAAAATAGGTTGCAAAAATATTGCAATCTTAAAGCAAGTGCTGTTCTACAGCAACAGCTGACTTTAACAGCTGTTAGACTTAACAGTGCTATGTTATATAACACTTTACAGTTTGCAGTTTTCTTAATATGTTACCAAAAAAAAACAACCAATTTTAATACTTTGAGAAAATGACTAAATACCCGAAAAATGGGAATTTTCCCCATAGTGCATTGCCGAAGCCTTTTGTTTTTTAATGGATTGTTTGTGCAAGATGAGTGCCCGCCCCATGAGGCTGCCAGGAGGCAGGAGGCAGCGCTGGAGCTGCCCAAAACTGAATCTGAATCTAAATTCTTTTTCCCTTGGATATTTATTGGTTGGGTAATTGATGGAAGTTTGGCGTCCGCACTTGGCCATCACATCATATCGAAGGAAATACCTACTCCGGCTCTCCCTTTCACGCCACTGACACATTCGAAGACTGATTGAAAACTTTTTTAATTAATTTCCATGCCAAAAAGTAACTGGAGACAGCGACTTGGGTACTGCCAGTGGAAGTGGGGGGGTGGGTGGTGCTGCACGACTGTTAACGAGCGAAAGCATCCTCTCGCAGCCAAAAACTTTGGCTAGGCCACACACCAGCACACAGGCATTTACGCTTAGCTGGAACTAGGGTTTACGCTCCTGTAAGTGATACTTAGCAGCGTCATGGTATTGGTAGGGAATGGCAACGGGCACGGGATCGGTGAGCTGCAGCTGCAGCTTCCTTTTTGGTAGCTGATACTGATGCCATCGAGAGCGCATTAAAAATGAATTTCAATTCATTGCCGGCTGCTGGCGGCTGCTGGGGGCCAGCTCCTGCTCAAAGACAACATTTTTGGGCATACAAATTATTTATGGGCTTACTATGCGTAACGTGTCCCAGGCATCGGCGGAGTCTATAAGTCGGCTAGAGCTTGGGTGTCACTGTCGCTGTCAGTGTTGGTGTCGCGCATCGCATCGCCTCGCCTCGGGTACGTGATTGTCGGTGCAGGCTACTGATTGTTCTGCCTGTGACAAAAACTTTTTCAATAATATATAAATCAAACTGTCATAAAGTCACAGTCCCAGATTGCCACGAACAAATCTTCTAGACCATTCCCAACCTCCCTCCCGCTTCTACGTCCGTTGTCCTAGTCTTGGTGTTCGCTCTGGTCCTGCTGCGCGATTTTGCTATACATTTTATTTGCTCTTACTTTACGAGCAAACGTCAAAAATCCCCTTTTTCGGGTGACATTTTCTTAGACAATTTAAGTTGCCATTGTGTAACACTGATGTGCATTTAATATGTGTCCGTCTGTGTGGGTGTGTGTGAGTGTGTGTGCGTGGCACACAGACAGACAATCTCCAAAGTCGAACCAACACCAGCAGCAGCAGCAGCAACAACCCCCCAGATGTTACCTGTCTGCCATTGCTCCTCCCAGGCCCACACACACATACACCCACACACCCACAGGTTTATTCTTTTTCTTCGTTTTTCACATTCATGGAAATATGTCACAAAATTTATTGCAAAATAATTTTACCTGTGCTAAAGTGTGCCCTGTAATTCCTTGCCGGGCTACGGCTTCTCCAGCTTCTGCAGCTTCTCCGACGCCTGCTAATGTCCACCCACGTGAGAGACGATTATTTCGTACGATCCACGACAACTCACGACTCGCCATTCACGAGCAGCAGCAGCCAGCAGCAGCAGCATCCATGGGCCACTCCACGCATCATTTATTGGGCTCCACTCCAGGTACGCCTGCGAGTAGGAGTTCTTGGCTTACCGACTTGCCTGATGCTTCGTCTACTTACATCTTCACCGGCAGCTCCATGCTCCATGCTCCATGCTGCACATTAAAATATTAAAAATTCCTTTGGAACCTTAAACAAGAAGGGACTAGCAAGCTGCCTACAACGCTTTGTTTAATACCCTTTTGCCGCTTCTAACTTTTTTGCTAGCTTACCCGAGTGGCAGATAGCTTTTGCTGCAACATAAAAGTTATTTTCACACTTTTCATTGAGCTGAAAAATATGTGTATGGCATTGTGATCTGATCTTGCAGCAAATGGAGGGCAATCTGCCAGCTGAAATCGGATGTGAGGCGCTGCTTTCTGTGCGGTATATCCGCTGAAAGGGTATGCAAAAATGTTTCACTGGCTCTTCGCTCCTTGCGTCCGGGGGTGCCCCTTGTGTGTGAGTGCGGCTTGAAACTTTTTTGAGAAGCGGAGCACAAAAATGCGTATTTGTGTAAGGACAAAATATTTGTTATCTATTTAGCCGCAAATCGTTTTAGTGTGCGCCTTGTCCTCGGGCCGTCGAGCAGCATGACAAAGTTTCCTTTGATGCAATTCTTTTGATTTGCCTGAAAAATGCATATTACGGAAATATTGTAATAATTATTTCCAGGCATAGCTGGAGACCTGGAACCACAGCCCTACGCTGTTGCTTCAAAGCTCCCTCCACAGGCATACAAATATTTTCCAAATTGGCAGGAAGGAGTTCAAACCAAGTCCGGACGAGACAGAGTGTCCAATGGCGAAATCAGGGGCTATATATTACACATACATATGCAAATAAAACGAGTACTTATAGCTCTTTGCCAGGGCAGGACAGGGCAGAGCTGGGCAGGGCAGGGCAGGGCATGCCAAAATGAAGCGGCAGCTCAATTTAATTCAGAGCAAGGATTAAAAGTAAGCAAATGTTTGCATTTGTGCGTTTCCATTCCGTTTGAATGTGAAATATTTTTTACAAATACGAGCACGAGTGCGAGTGCGAATCCGAGGGAGTATATTCGGGTTGAAAAAAATGCAAATACCAATACAAATGCGGCAAAAATCGTCAAAAGCGTGCCAATGTAAGCGAACTGGCGAACTGGCTATGGCGATGGCTCTGTCTCTGGCCCTGGCTGTTGATATTGGTAGCGATGCTACGCCGGCTGGCATGGGTGGCATGGCTGGCACGGTTGCAGGGCCGCTTGCCGATTGATCTCCGTGCATGTTTAAAAAACGATTTTTCAATGTAAATCGACAAATATTCACGCATCAGTGCATGGAAGAGCAATAGCAATGGCAATGGGCAAGGAAGGGCTCATTTACAAATTGGTTTACAGGCCCTGTCTCTGGGCAAGTGGGCTGTGGACTCGATTGGACAGTGCAGCTCTGCACTATCCAGGTTTAATCGAGCTGATAATTACCGGCCCTTACTGTCCAGCCAGTAATGTGCGAATCAACAGTTTGATGCACAGCAGAGCAGGGCAGAGCAGAGCTGAGCCGAGCATCCTCTGCGCAGTCAAGCATTCACCGCGTACGATTACGAGCACGAGGATAGGTTCTAGGTTCGAGGTTGGAGGTTGCAGCCCCAACCACTAGCCAAAACTCAATTCAAATCGTGTGAACGGAACAGCCACCAGAGCAGAGCAGAGCAGAGCCACCACCTCGCTTCAGTCAACGCCTTGAAAGCGTTTTCCAATGATTTATTAACTAATTTAGCTGCAATATTATTTATGCCAGTGCTAGCAGGCGGGCAGGCAGGCAGGCAGTCAGGCAGACAGCAGTCAGAAGGGCAGCGGGTACCAGACAAACGGTTGTGGCGGGGCATATCCATAGAGATATCCAGGGACTGGGCGACTTGCATCGACTGCATGGGCAGGGATAATGCTCGAAAATGCTGCCACAATGTTAAACAGTAACAACAAACGGCTCAACAGAAAACAACAAAAAGAACAGCAACAGCGATGGCCAGGGAAAGGGGCAGGGGCAGGGGAACGGCAACAGCCTGCCACTGGATCCGGCGCGACGGCAGACTAAGAATAACGAAAATGAAAAGCAAAAATTGAGCTGCGAGCAACGGAACTTAGGCGGGGCAAAAACAATGCACAAGTTGGCAACTTTAAGAAATTTACACCATCAGCAGATACGAGTGCATGCGCCCAGTAGGCGAGTGGCGGGTGGCGCCTCCAGATCACACAGAGTGGGTTGGGGCACTGCCACTGCTACTGGAAGGCAAGAAGTTCAAACTGCTAAGGAAAATTGTGCACTGTTGGCACTTTTTCCGTTGCTGCTGTTGTTGTTGCTGCTGCTGCTGCTGCAGTTTGCTGCTGCAAACAATCTGTTTCCCGGCATCAACTTTGCTAGAAAAATTGAAACAAGCTGAACAGCGGCGGCAGTCATCTAGAACAGAGGAATATTAGTGAGGGATGGCTGTGGGGGGGCGGTAGGCGGTAGGCTGTAGGCAGTAGGTTGCTGCACTTGCCACTGCCACTGGCACTGGCAACTACCAACTTGTGGCAAGGGCATGTATCATATTTAGACATGGGAAAGACAGAAATATAAACTTATAAAGACCAGGCGCAGCGCTAGCGCCAGCCCCCCGTTCCGGCCCACCGCTGACCCCACAGCAGAGCAGCAGAGTTGCCCCACCCACCACCACCCCATCCAATTGCTTATATAGTTGCAAAGGCAAGCACAAAAACCATATTTGGCAACTGAGCAGCAGTTGAAAGGACTTTACAGCGCGCACAACTGATGAATTATGGCCAAAGTTATCGGCGGGTGTTGCCGCTTGCAGGGCTGCGCCAGGGGCATGGGCATGGCCGTAGGCTGTAGCTGTGGCTCTGGCTGTGGCTGCTTGCTGCTTGCTGGTGTGCTCTTTTTGCCAATGTTTTGTTATACTGTGTGGCAACTACTGATAATAAGATATACTTACCATTGGACAGGCGCAGTCCTGACCGCGTGCAGCACTTGCCCCCGAGGCAGGCCGCACCAGCGGAAGTCTACTAAAACAAGAAGTTGCACTTGGGGGCAGTTGCAGTAATGGCAGGGTGCAGGGCGCAGGGTGGACTGTGGCCCAAGTTAAATAAGTTTAATTGCTCGAAACGGAAATAAAACTTGGTTACTTGGCCCTGGTTGACCTCCGTTCAACTGCCTGCTCTTCGCCAGCATCCAAGCCACATCTTTTGTGCATTTTCCCATTTATATTGAAACTCTCCACTGGATCCCAGAGAAGGCAGCGGCATGCCAAATCTCAAAAGTCAATATTTAATTTAAATATATTTCATGCGTAAATTAAATATTCTTGCTTGGTTTTAGAGTGTTTTATATTTAGATGAAATATGGGCCAAGATTTGAAAAATTTAAATATAAAGCAGCACTTCCTAGCGGCACTTTCTGCACGAGATTGATATAAAATATGTATCATAGATGGTATATGTAAAGAATCCAGAGGAAACGGCTGCACTTAAAGAAAAATGTCTTGGTAAAAAGCAGCACATCCATATTTAAATGAACGAACTTTAGTTCACTTTGATTGAAACATAAATTTACTCAAAATTCTTTTTTGAAAGTCGCCAAGTTTTTTCTATATATAAAACACTTTAATATAAAATTCAAATATTAAATTAGTTGCTTAATTTGCTAATTTAAATGTGCAAATATATTTAGTTTAAATAAGCAAATATATTTAATTTAAAAATGCAAATTTATTTCATTTAAATATTAATTAATTAATTTATTAATTATTTATTCTTATTAATGTCAAACAGCTTCCTCGTTTGTGTAATTTTCACTCTCGTTCAATTCGTAAATCTAAGTGAAACTATTTGCTTTCCGATATTCGATTTCTTGGGCGTGCAATCGGAAGCAGATCGATATTTATTGGGCATCCTTTCCGCGCGGTGTGCCATAGAGAGCCTTGCTCCCCGCTCTCACAAGCCGTCAGTTCTTGCCCGTTGCCATATGCCAAAAGTGCATGGGGCTGGCTGTCCTTAAAATGAGCGAAACACCTAACAGGATTGATTTTATATGGCTTATCTGTGCTGCTGGCAACTGGCAGGTCCAAATGCTTCTCCCAGCATGCACAATGTGCATAGATGAGAAGACCTCAACTGAACCTCGATGGCTGCGCTGTACGCTGTAGTGGAATCACGGTCAGCCGATGATTGCCATCAATTGAATGCCAATTGTTTTTCTTCGTTCGCGTTCTCGTTCTCGTTTCGTTCTCGTTTCGTTTATCTTTTGTTGCATTTTTTTGGCCACGTTTTGTTTAGCATGGCAATCGTTCGCTGCGCTGCGCTGCACCGCTCTGCGCTGTGTGTTTCAGCCTTCTGTGTGGGAGCGAAATCAAACGATTTTTGGGCCAGATCAAGTTCCCGTTTGCCGTTTGCCAGTTGCCAGTTGCCAGTTGCTGGCTTAGTAGCACAGGCATTTTCATTTTCATTTTTAAGGGGCGTCCTGGGACAAAATGTCTATGGCTGTAAAACCGCTGAACTGAGTTGAGCAGAAACGAGAAGAGTGAGCAGAGCGGAGCAGAGTGGAGCAGGAGGTGGCACAGGAGGTGGACGCGGGGAAGGAGGCGCAGCTGGGCAGAGAGTAGAAAGTCATGTTGCATAGTGGCAAAGCGACTTTGGCCCACACACCAAAAATAGAAACAAATTTTACTGTCTTTATTGCCAATGATTGGCATTCAGGTTTTTGTTTTTTTTTTTTGTCTGTTGCTGTTTTTTTTTATCTGTGCGGGCAAAGGGCTGGCGGGTGGGTGGTGGGGGTTCAGGGATGGATAAAAGTGTCGAACGGAAGTGCAGGCTGAAAGTGCGCAGTGATTATCCGCGCTATACAGTACAGTACAGTACGTACAGTGGGACCGAGTACACCTGGCCCAGGCACAAGCTGATGGCATGGACTGGACAGCGTGCCCGAGCGAATGGCTTCCGAATGGGTAGCCAATAATCTTGCAACAGATGCAGCTTGTTGGCACACAGAGAAGATGCCAGGCTGATGCAAATTCGATTGGCAGCGAGACACAAGATTTGGCAAAGCAAAAGCCAAAGCAAAACCAAAAGCGATTGAAATTGTACGAGCAGGTCGTAAAATATTCCCGGACACGGACACGGCAGGCTGGCCTTTGCCGTTGCCGTTGCCTAATTTACATTAAATGGCGCACAAATGTAAAAAATATGAGTATTTTGACCCGAAGGACATCCGCCTCACAGTCACACACACACACACACTCCGCCTCTCTGTGTGTGTATCTTTCGCCAGTCAGACCATGTTGCAAATGAAGCTCTGCCGCTCTCTTAGGGTTAATGTTCAGGGTGGATTGGGCGGAGACGGGAACGCGGAGAAGTATGCTTGGAAATGCGCCGCAGTGTGTGCAGTGCGGGAAAAGCGCAATGCCAGCTCTGAGAAGGGAAATTGTACTAGGAAATTTGCCGGAAATTAAAACTTGTGCAAAATAAATCGCCAAACCTCGAAATAGAACACACGCAGGCACACATACAAGCAGACAGACAGACAGACAGACACAAGCTTGTGCAGACAGAACGAAGTGGACAGCGGACCGGGAACAGTGGACCGGGCACGGGGAGCAGAGAGACATTGAAAGATCGATGTACTCCACAGAATATCGCACAAACATTAGCAGTTCAGGCGGGCCATTTGGCATACTTGGCGCCCCGTGGGTGGGGTGGGCTGGTGGTGGGGGCAGACGCATGCTTACACATAATGCCCCAAATCTGCCCTTTTTCCTTGCCCGTTTCCTGCTGACCCTTGCAGCAGCAGCAACAACAACAACAGAAGTGGCACCCTGGCACCCATGAGCTGGCGCTAAGGTTCTTCGTAGCCGAAGGAAAAGTGAGCACAGGAAGTGCCTGGGCTCTCTGGCCGTTGTCCCCGCACCACTTCACTGCTGCTCCACTGCTGCTGCACTGCTTCGGGTACATCCACCCGCGTCAGTGCTTCATTCCGCTGGATTTGCCGCTAATGGAGTGACAGTTGGCAAAGAATTATTAGATTTGCACATGCATACTGCATTCAGAACGTACCACTGGCCACCCCTCAATCGCCACCCCACACTCCCCCACTCGCCACCGTACACTGCGAGAGTTTTTGGGTGCGAACTGGCGGGTGTGATACGCGGCATGGGAAGGGCAGTGGCAATGGGAATGGGAATGAAAATGCGAATCGGAATCAGAGTAAAAGCGGGAATAGAAAATTGAGTAAAGAGGAGTGGAGCGGCGGGGCGGAGCGGCGTGGCAAAAACGTGATTGCCCCCCAAAAATGGAACGAAGCAAAGAAAAACGTTTCGGGCGGCAACATCCATCCGTGTGAGTGGGCAGAGAGCTGATTTCCTTAATAATTTCCAACAATTAGATGGATACGCTGGTGTCTCTGGCCGTCGATGGCCGCTCAAAAATCATGATGTTTAATTTCCTTAACTCGGTCTAAATCTAAATCCAAATCCAAATCGAAATGGAGACATTGATTGACTGCCCCCAAAGCTGTCGACGAATCTGTCTCTGTGCCTATCTCCGAGCCCAGGGCAGGACACTCTCTCCCACACACTCCCACGCTCACTGATGGATTCTGATATTGGCACTACGAGTGGCAGACAACGGCCAGGGGCCACACATTGTAGGTAGGTAGGTGGGTGGGTGGCTAGGTGGGTAGGTGGGTGGGTGGGGTTTATATTGAGTTGCGGCTGGCGTGCTGATTGCCTGCCAGCAAGTCATAATGCATGTAAACCCCCCACCGAACACCCAACCAACCATCCGCAGCCGTCCCGGCATTTAATCAGCTTTAATTAAAATTGCACACACAAAACCCGAAAACGACTTGATAAAACGCCATTAACTCAGAGCTCAACTGACAGGGGGTTTATGGGCGGCTTCGGTGCAAAGCTTTTAATTGATAAGTGTGCGTAGCGGCGCCATGGACCGACTATCTGCCTGTCTGTCTGTCTGTCTGTCCTGTGACTCGATTGGGGCAGCGTACACCAGCACGTCATGGGGCCTGCCCAAGGGGCAGACACAATTCAAACTTTTGTCAGAATGGTCATCGAGCATCGAGGCTAGTTATGGGTTCGGTTCCCCTGGCATAAATAGCCGCCATGCTTGGGTTGGTTGAGGCAGGGGCAGGCGTACGGGCAGGACCACTTTGCGCTTTATGCCACATTATTTCAGGGCTTATGCCAAGACGGGGAAGAAAGCTCGACGAAATTACGCTCATTTCAAAATTGTTATTGAATCTTTGGCGAAGTAAATAATCCTTGTTGAAATGAACGAGAAATCCCATTGCGGCCGCAAGTGGCTAAACCCCCCACAGAACCCCCCACCGCTTCCGCCAGACTCAGCCGTACGTACTCCGTTGTGTCACTGCCATTGGAAGGGGAATCTGTGTGGAACTCGCCCTGAACCCTCGCAGCAGCAGCAGCAGCCACCGCCTTCAGCTTTTGCCTTTGTCATTTGGCCCAACTCCGCCCCAAAAACTCAGCGTGGTGGCGGCGTCGCCCACTAAATGCTGCCAAATTATACGCAATCATTTTGAGCTTAACTAAAGTGCGGCAAGTCTGCGGCCAAGCGAAGAACGAAGCTGGCAAATCCATGCAGCAGGACGCGGCAGGGCTCCTCCATGGGGAGTGCTGAAGAGAAATTGGCATTTCGGTTCAGACAACAAGCGAATTGGTTGCTCGGAATGCTGCAGCTTCTGCTTCGGCTTGTGCCTCAGCTTCTGCCTCAGCTTCTGCCTCAGCTTCTGCTTCAGCTTCTGCCTCAGCTTGTGCTCCAGCTACCAAAAAATACGATGACAATGTGTCATCGTAAATTGTTTGTCCCTTTGAAATTTATACCTTCATATTAAACTGGCTATTGTACGCATATGGGGCAACCAGAAATGTTGTATGTCTTGGCTTGCCGGTGCTTCCGGTTGCTCTGCCCTTCCGGCCACTAATCGGCTCTATGGAAATTGAAGCTAGCAGTTTCTTGCTCGAATATCTACTAGACCATCCTTGCAATTTGCTGCCACAGTTAGCGCTGTTTTTTCTTATCAAAATTAACGTTTATTTAGCTTAAAAGCTTTCCCCGCCATCGGTACAAAAAACACAAGCGGAAGGAACAACACGAAATAAGTGGAAGGGAAGTGGAAGCATTTTATGACTGTCCCAGTACTTGACGCAGTTGACTTCTCGCCTGCCCAGCCAACCATCCAACCAGCCATCCATCCAGTCATTCATTCAGCCCGCTGGCATCAGTCTTAGCCCCAAGCTTCGAGCTATAAAAAGTGCATGAATAACAGCAAACAAAAAATAGAATAAAATTGGTTTAATAACAAAAAACAAAACAATGGAAATTCGCAAGCAATTCGGTAATTTCTGGTTCGCTTGCCACTTGAAAAAATTCTATTTACATATCGTATTTATATTTTGTATTTGAAGATTAGAAGCGACACTTTATATAACCCCCCCAGCAACAGCAGCAGCTATGAAGAATCATAGAAGCAAAGTGAACAAAATACAAAAAAAAAAGAAATATAAAATATAAAAAACAAATGCCGCTCAATTTGCTGCACAAACAGAACTCAAATCAAATAAGAGCCGTAGCCACAAAAAGATGCTAGGGAGCACACAGAGCACAGAGCAGTGGCAGCAGGAGGAGCAGGAAGTAAGCGCCCCGACTGAGGCATAGGACTGAGTACAGTGTACAGAGGACACCAAGGGAGGGAGGGTGTGGGTGTGGGTATGGGTATGGGTATGCGACACCGACTACGTTAACGGAAAGAGGAATGGAGCAACGGTGGAGTTGGGGGTGGAGCGGGTGGAATGGGGATGCCGGATGGGAGGTGTCGTCGGCTGCAGTGGTACAATTTATGACAACTTAATTGATTTACTTTACGTACGTGACCAGAAAAATGAATATTGCATTACGTTGGGATTTTCGTTAGAGGTTTTTTTATTCCGTTTTTGCTTTTTTTTTTTTTTTGCCCCGCCGGAAATTCTATTTCAACGCAACGCTGTTTGCTGCTACACACCCCTCCCCAGCACCAGCATGAATACCAACACAGGCAGCAAAAAGCATCAGCCAACACCAACACACACACACACACAAACACACGCACACAAAGAACTCCTCGAAACGCTCTCCTCGTTCTGTTGTCTCCGTTTAATGCGCGCAATTAGCAATGTCGCCAGGCGGAGTGGCGGCGAAGGGCATGAAGAGTGGAGTGGAATGGCATTGGGCGGGTGGAGAGTTGCATTGCACCTAATTTAATTTGTATATATATTTTACAGAATTTTTGTAATTTGCCCGCCCCGCCCCCCAGCCGCATACATGAGTTCCCAGTTCTGCCCGCAAAAGTATGCTACAACTTTGTGCCGAAGAAAATAGTGTGGCACGTGTGAGATACACACGCGGCCTGTGGATGCACCAAGGCAACAATAGACGCATAAATATGACTGTGAATGAGCAGCAGAGATATCCGTAAGTGACAGCCCCAGCTACGACAAAATCACTCATCGAGGCAGAGTCGCCCCTTGGGGGTCACACACTTTCTGCTCGTACCGATACGAGAGTTCGCCAGCAGCATTCCCGCTGCCGGCTTTGGTTTCAACTTCATCTTGAATCCATAGAGCAGTGAGCGTGGAGCAGGGAGCATGGAGCGTGCAGTTCTGGCTCTGCTCGGGCAGTAGGAAGTGCCTGGCCGGCAAACTTTTAGGCGTATGCTATTTGAGTAACTTAAGCACGCCAGTTTATCCCGTCTTAGTTGCTTTGACCTTTTTTTTCTTCCTTTACTTGCCAGTTTTCTTTCTTTTTTTCGCTAGTTTCTGCGTGCGGGCCGGGGCAACTTTGCATGGAAGTAACAGAACGAAGAGGATTGGCAGGAAAGGGCAGCCTGACTCTTATTATTCGCTTCGTACGATTTAGCTGGCAAATGTGACGGTCCAAGTCGACGGTTTGCTTGTCTTGGGTGCACGCCCCCACGCCCCCATCAGGCTTTCAGCACTGCGGTAAAAGTTTTCCTACAGCGCTTCATCAATTCACTTTGACTATGAGAGCGAGTGCCTTTGTGAGCTGCTGCTGCCGCACTTGCCTGGCCTAGACGGAAAGAGCCGCCACACATCCACACACACCCGCACACACACCCACACCCATGCTCACTCACACGTTCAATTCTACTTGCGACTACTTTGGCTTAATCGCACATAAGCGGCGAGTTTTTTGTGTACTTAAGAAACCACTTAAGAAGTCGTTAAATAATCAATGAATAAAGATTTTGCTTTGGCAGCGTCTTTCGGCGTCTTTCTGCGTCTTCTCGCGATGTTTTCTTTTGCGGACGCATAAATTGTCATAAATAAATGAGAGCGCTATGCGCCATGCCAGCAAAGGCTTGATGGACGACGTGCCTCCTTGTCCTTGCCCTTGTCCCCCTATCTGGCAATCACACAGACCACAAAACGTGCGCTTGTGGCTCTCAAGAAGTTACTGGGTTTGGCTTGGCTTGGCTTTTAAAAATTAATCGTATCAGCGAGCAAAATCAGCTGCCAATCGATGTGTCTCTGTTCGGTATTGGTCGGGGTATTGAAGGTGGCATTGGTTGTGGTATTATTCAGTAAAAAATTATAAGGCTGTGCCACAGGCAGAGCAAAGGCTATGCCAAACTTTTCGCTTGGCAGTCATGAGAGGTAATTGAGTGGAAACGTGAGCAGATTCTATAGCTGTGTTTATGCCACGAATGCCTGAAGCCTGATGGCTCGATTCGGGTTTTATCATAACAAAACAATTAAAATGGGCCAGGTGGATACATGAATGACGAATCAATGCTCAGCTAAGAAGTGCAATCGGCGCAGCACAGCAGCGAAGACCGAATGCGACTGCAGCCTCAACCTTTGGGTCGTACTAGACGCTGGAAATATGCAAAAGAAGCCAGCCCAGAAGCGATTGTAACATTGTGGACTCGGCTCGTTGTTTGGTGTTGACGTCGGCAAACTTTTTCTCTTTTTTCGCAATGGGTGGTTTCAGCCATGATGTGATGTCTAACGATGCGTCTGATGCTGATGCTGATGGTGAATGCTGATGGTGATGCTGATGGGGCATCTTGAATGGCTCCACTCCACTCCGCTCTGCCATTTGCCATATGCAGGCAACTGTATTGATTTCCCTAATTTTGCAGCAGCAGCAGCGACGCTCTTTGGTTCGCTCAAATGGCTTGATCTTAGCCACTTGTTGTCCTCCGTTTGAACCGCAGCATCATAGGTTTTGGCGCTGCTCCAACAACTTTTTTTCATTTGTTTTTTGTTTGTGTTTTTTTTTTGCTTCAAATTTTTTGTCTCTATTTGGACCCTGAATTTTATTGCATTTGATTGCTGTATTCATTCCTTTTTTTTTTGGTTTTTTTTGTTCCTTTCTTATGCTCTTCTACGTTATTGACTTTGATTTTACTTTCGGCATTGGCTTTGTGGCGCCTCCGCCGCGATTTAACGGCTTTTAGCTAACAGTTGGATGTCGGATAGACGACCAGAGCAAAGCACAAAGGCAGCCCGGCAGCCCGGCAGCCTGGCAGCCAGCTGCCGGTGGGGAGTCGACATTCGACAGCTGTCATGACGCGCCCTCCTCCATGGCCTTTTTCGCTGTGGCGCTGTGACTTTGTCTGTGCCTCCGTCTGTTTCTGTTTCTGTGTCTGTGTCTGTGCCTGTGTGGAGCAGCAAGAGCAAGTGCCTTAATTTGTGGATTTTGTACAAATGGTTCGGAAGAATTGCTTTAAGTAATTGTTTTCCTCTCCTGCTCTCTGTTGTGCCATTTTTGTTTTGTTGTGTTGTTGGTATTTTCTCCTTGGTTCTTCCTTTTGCTGTTGCTTTAGGGCGGGCGGTGTGCGGTGCCCTTGGCCTTGCTGCGGCTGGTGTGCTGCAGCGCCTCCACGGATTTCGTATTCAAAGAGAAAGAATGCTGTGCATTTGAAATTATTGTAATAATGCCAGGTTGTAGCTCCACGTGATTCGATTTGAGCACTTGCATAGTGCGGATGGCAGAGGTGTTCCGTCACAAGCTTTGCACTGAAGTGGGCTTGACTCCAATGGTGAATTCCTCCCTTTCAGTCATTCGTTTGTTTGTTTTGTGTGCTTTGACGAGCGACTGCATTCAGAAAGAGGACTGCAAAAGGGCTCGCCTGAATCGAAGCCAATATACGGCACGGCGAGTAATACGGAACTGGACATCCCCAGCAGTGGGGGGTATCAACCTTTAATCAGACCCAGATGGACTCATGTCGTATGGCGTGGTGGGGGTGGCACCCAGCACAGCGGCCCCCGTGGGAATTCGTAGCCCTGCGGACTCTCTTTGCAATTTTCATTTTACATATTGCCCTCGGAGTTGCATATTTTTTTTGTGCTCTTCTTTTTGTTGTTTTTTTTTTTCTACCTTTGTGTGTTTACCCAACTGCTGGGCCGCCGTGCCTGGTTTGAGCAGCACTGGGGGGGGGGAAGGAGAAAGGGCTGACTGCGTTGGTGCTGGGTGTTGAATGCCGCTGCCGATGCTGCTGCAGCTGCTCTTAGAATCCGCCAGAATGTCCGACTGTCTGTGTGTGTGTATGGATGTTTGTGTGTGTGTGTGTGTCTGTCTGTGTGTGCCATTTTCCTCTCTGTTTGCGCACACTTCCTTGGTGGCTGGCTGGCTGGCTGCCTGGCTGTCTATTTTGCACCTTTTGTACGTTTTTAATTTTCCTGTTTTATTTCCGGTTTTACGATTCCCATCTCAAATCTAGATTGCAATAGCGAACTCACTGCTCACCGTTCAACGTTCGCCGTTCGCCGTGTTGGCGTCACTGCACAACACAACCAGCAGCCAACCCGCACCCACCCACGCAACTAACAGCCCACCCACCCATATCACATATAGCCCCATCCCACTCGCCTTCACACATTCTCGCAGTCACAACGCCAGAGATCATTCGGTGTCTGCCTGCGTGTGTTTGTGCTGCTTCTCAGTCAATCACTGATCAAACCCTCAATAGGCAGCCTGGGAATATGCCAGGGGATATGGCAGCTTATGCAGCAGATCCTGCTGGCAGGACAATGCCCAAAGGAATACCAACAATTGCAGCAGCCAGGCAAAAACACTCAACTCACTCACTCACTCATAGTGCATGGCATGGCGGCTTTAAGGTGTCGCCTTTAAAAATCTCTTCAGCCCCGTCAAGCAGCCGGGTGGAGGACATTCGACAGGGCTACCATGGCCGCTCAAAGATAAAGATAAGGATAAAGCTGAGGTTGGTACGTGGGCCAGGTTGGCGCTGCCGTTGGCCCTTGCAAAACTGTTGGCAAAACACCGTTGAGGGGTGGGGCGGGGGGCAGTGTGAACGTTTATGTGCTTGCTTAGCCGCCCCAGCTGTACCTTTATAAAAAATATTTGCATAAAAAGGTCACTGGCACCTTGTGTGTCGTGCCTGTGAGGTTGAACGAATTTAAATGCTTCTTGTTTTTTTTTGTTTTTATGTGTGAGGCTGTGTGGGTCATCTCATTGAGGAAGTAAAGTCTATCTTTGGGCTGTGCATAGATGCTAGCCGGTTGCGGAACGTAGCCAGATACGAACTACTGCCGCTGCATTATAATCAGTGGATTATCCAATGTTGCTGCAAGGCCACAATGCGAGTTTTGGGCAAATTGCAGCGATGAATCGATGAATTTAGTGCCTGAATTAAAGCCTGAATTTTGTTATTTTTAGGCTGCAAATACCACGGGCACTCAGCACACAATACGAGTAGCAATTGGGATGGGAATTGGGAGGGGAATGGGGATTGGCAATGGGATTGTGTATCCGTTCAGCGCTACCCGGCCATTAACAACAAAAGGCAATTTGCTAGAACAGAAACTATGGCAAAAAGGGGCTGACGGATGATGGACAGCGAACAGAGCAGCGAAAGAGTAACCAGGAGTAACCAGTCGCAGAGGAAGATGTTCCCAGCAACTCAGCCGTAGTAAAGGCAGTGGCTGTGGCTGTGGGGAGGGGAGGGGATCAACGCATTACAAAGCGTAATACAAAAGCATTGTTTCCCCGCTGCTACGATTATTTCCATTCCAGCCCACAACGGGGCTCGCTGCTTAACTGCAGACTTCAGACTCTGCACACTACAGACTGCACACTGTGGGCTGCTGTCTACTGTCTAGTATCGGCTGGCTGCTCTGCTAGCACTCGTATCTGCTGCCTCGCCTGCCAAAACAAATAAGTTTTTGCACCAAACACCAAACACTCACCAAAACTCTCACTCTGGCTGGTATGGGGATACTTTGGGGACGGCTGCGGGCGCGGGTGCGGGTGCCAGGCTTTGGCTGCTGCTGCTGCTGCTTGGCAGATTTCTTGATAAAAAGATTGACAGCGTTGATAGTCGAAATAATTAATTGAATGAAAATGCTACAACAAATGCCTTTAATTAGTGTCTGGTTTCGTGCTGCTTGCCCATCTGTCCAACTGTCTGCCTGTCTCGGTCCCTCGGTCCCTCGGTCCCTTGCTCCCTCTGACCTCCACCTACCCGCCCACCCGTCAGCATTTTGACTGACTTTTTGTTCTGTTTTTTTATTCCCTGATATTTGGTGCACACTTTCGCCTTGTTATTTTTGTGTTTTATTATTTTTTTTTGGTTTTATTCTAATTTGAAGTTATATTTTACTCAAGTTAAATGACACTTGCAACGGCGACGAGTGCATGGATCAGGGTGCACCTGATGGCAGGGGACTGGTTAGGGGTAGGGGTTAGGGGTAGGCCGGTATTGATGGTTAAGTTGGTTACCGTTCTCGGCGCCTTGTCGCGAATTTCCATGAAAATTATTCAAGCAGAAGGATATATGATAATTTCCGTCGGAAGTGTAATCAAAAATCGCTTAGACAAGTGCTCTTGTCTGTCGCACATGCACACACACACACACAGACACACACTCACACACACACCTATAAATATGAGTACATAGATGGGTACATATGTAGATGCTTTCATATATGTATTTTAGCTTAAAAGAAGAGATTGGATTGGGGCAGGCCATGGTAACATTTCGCTGACTGAAAACTATGCAAAATGAAACCAAATGTAACTTTAATGTGAGTTAAATTAAAGAACCCACAGGCCAAAAGGTCGCTTCCAATTTCTTAGTTCCAAGTACCTATATATACCTATATGTATATATATATATTTTAATTGGCATGGTCTCTGCCCCTTTAAGCTGTGTTTATGTGCTGCTCCTTTATGTACGTATTAATAAATACTCTCGAATAAAGAAAAATCAAGTGAATCAAGTGGCACTGAGTGCATTGAGTACTGCCACAATGTGACAGCAATGGGCGGGGACGGGAGCAGGGGCATCAAAACGAAAAAAAAAAGAAAAAAAATAAATAAAGGCATCCAGTGCGTTGCGCGGTGGCAAATGTGGCACAATGTGTGCCAATCGTGTGTATTTTCAGTTGACTTGTATGGAACAATGCCATTTGTTCATATCGCTGACTATTTTCACTGTCTGTGTGTGTGTGTGTGTGTGTGTGTGTTCGAATTGAGCCACCAATTTTATTCTTTTTGGTTTGTTTGGCTTTTGTTTTTACAAATAAGCCGCTTTTGCTGTTGGCCCTCTCTGATCCTAGTCAGCTTTTGTCCGCTTTCACACCAACTACCAACTATGCAGTGCACGGTGCATGTTCGGGGCCCGACGACTGACTACTACGCACGCATCGAATATCGTATCGGTCGCTTTTGTTTTCCGGCTTGCTCTTTTTGCATTTGTTTTATTGTTTTTTTGGTTTTCTTTTTTGGTTTGGTTTCATTTTGCTTTTAGTGCGGCCAAACGGCCGAAAAACCAAAAGATTTTAATGCCATAAATTCATATTCCCATCATTCAATTGACAAATGGCCATATGTGTGGCCAGTGACATGGTTTCGTTCCTCATCTTTTATTTGGCCAGGCCCTTTCCCGTGCACACCCCTCAACCCCACCCCCCATTGTTGTCATTGTTGTTGTCGTCACTGCCTGAAATTGCTGCTGCTGCTGCTGCTGCTGTTGCTTCTACTGTGGCTGTGTTTTAACGGGATTTGCCATGCATTTAAACTGAATAATTGATACAATTTTGACACAAAAGTTTATTTAAGTGTAGAGAGATGCCAGCCCATAAACAGACCAACACAAAGTGCAGGCACAAACGAATGTTTCGACTATTGATATACCCGCTACTCAGTAAAGATAAGCTCTTCATTTGGTTTGGTTTGGTGTTGGCAAAGGAAGGAAAAGCAATGCATGGGGCATGTGGCAAGTGGCCAGTTACGTACCAAGTCAAGTACTGCCTGCGAGCATGTGTGTGTGTGTGTTTGTGTGTGGCTAGATTAACTGCCACGGATGGCAGGCAAATGGGCGTGGCCTATGAATTGTTATTAATTAATAAGTGCACAGCGCAAAACCCAACCAAAATGTTTTGTCCGAATCTTGTCCGATTCCGAGCGGACAGCAGCAGCAGCAGCCACAGCAGCAAACTCTATCAGAGCCAATTGCTGTCCTCTGTCGTCTGTCGTTGACGCTGTGTTACCGTGATGTATGTATGTTACACTGCCAGCAAAAATGTGAAAAAATACAAAGTGCAATTGAAGTGGAATTATTCATGGGCTCTCGCTTTGCTGGGGCATACCCGTGTCCCAGCCTCAGACACAACCTCTCGCCGCCCAGAAGCTGCTGCAGAAAAAGAAAGCACAGAGTAGATGGGTCGAGTCGCGATACTTCACGTTGACGCTTTGCCATTGTTAGTTGGTTGATTTTTGGTGCCCTACGGCATGTACCGGCTGTGCGGCAGGAAGAGCAACAGGAACAGGAAGGAGAGACCAACGCTCCGCATCATGATGAGGATGACGACGACGACGACGAGGACGTCTGCTGTTGCAGGTGCAAGCTGCGTGGTGCGAGGTGCGGTGTGCTGCCTGCCTGCCTGCCTCTGATGTGGATGTTGATGCTGTCTCGCTGAAGCTGAAGCTGATGCTGATGCTCCTGCCAAAGCCGTTTAACTGAAGCCATCGAAAAACAACAACGGCGACAACAATAACTTTGCATTCGCACTCAGATTGAAACAATTGATGGACTAGTGACTAGTGCATAGCTCGACGTCGTCGCAGATAGTCTACCTCTCAATCAATCTGGCTGGCTGGCTGCCTGGCTGAATGTCTATTTTATGATGTGATTCCACCTCTGAAGCTCTCTCTTTTGCTTGCCGTTGCCGTTGACAGCACTTGGACTGGGACTGCAGCCTAGACTGCTGGAATTTCAGGCAAAAAAACGTACTGCGAGTTTCTTCGTGACTAGTGGCCATGATAATAAAACAGCCCAAGTCTCTACCCCAGCCCCTTCCACACCATCAATTCAAGTATTAATCTGCGATGACACTCGCACGACACTCGTCCACTCGTGATGGGTTGTGGTTGGTGTTGCCGTTGGCGTTGGCGTTTTAGTCCAACTTTTAGTCGATATTAAAGCCAAATACTTGAACCAATTAATTTTCGTACCCACTGGCGCAGGAACAATTGGCAGCGAACCATTCAATGGATTTTAGTAGTCATATTTATGGCTGTGTTTTGAACGAATTATGGCTCGGGACGGGAACGGGGACGGGCACATGGCTGGCACATGGGGGATGGGGGCACGCACTGTCCAACATTTTTATCGAGAGGGTGCACACACCGCACATTGAAATGTATACATAAATATTCGTACCAGCTTGTCTGTCTGTCTGTCTGTCTGTCTGTATGTTTCAATGCATTGTCATGCGTAAATGTGTGTGTGTGTGGGCCGGGGAGGGACCTGTTTGGTCCTTCGTATGCCTGTTTGACTACTTAAAATTCAATTGGCTCTAAAATAAATGATGGCCAAATATGTGCACAAGTTTTGCGTTGTTGCTGGTTGCTGGCTGCTGGCTGCTGTTGATGTTGTTACTATTGTAACTAGTGTCAATTGTCATGTGTCAAATTCTGGCATACAAATTAGGATAATCAGAGGACAACAGTATGTTTGATTGCTTGCTTTATTTATGGTTGTTTGCACAACTCCGAGCAGAGCCACGCCAGCCACAACATCGTGTATCCGGTGGTCGGTCTCGTTGCCCGGCTTCCACCCACCTACCTACCTACATGGGCAACCGGAGACAGGAGACACGAGACAGTAGACCGTATTTTCAGCTGTGTGCTGGGTGCGAATATGCAGACTCACAGGTGACACACGCCTGTTTGCTCTGCACTCGCACAAATTCGCATTCGAACACCTGCATATGGATGCACGCGTATGTGTCCAATCAAGGGAATACCTACGGTGCACAATGGTTTTCGGCAGAAGCTGTGTGCCGCGTACTTGGCACCCTTGGAGTGCCCTGCTTTTTTTTGGTTCTTCCAAAGCAGCATCACTGTAATATGCAGAGCAGCCTTAATGTATCAATTCAAAGGACAGGAATTTGCTTTCGCTATGCCGAATCGTTTTACTTCTGATATTCGTAATTGTAATAGTTAAAACAAAAGCGGCCACACGCAAAAAAACAAAAAAAAAGACGAGAAGGAACGTGTGAGTCGTTTCTGCTGCCGCGACTCCTCTTCAGTCAGCCTAAATGTGAGCTTATGATTTACATATGTGGAATTTTGAGATCAGTTTTATCAGTTTTAGAACCAGAATTGTTAAGCAATTTCAGTCCAAACTCATCACCGCTCTCACATCATTTAAGGCAATTAATATTTACGATGCAAGCAACAACAGTTACAGGTATATCCCTCTCTTTCTCACCACTTGCCATCTCATTGGAACAAGCTCAGTTTGCGCTCTTACTTCTCGCTCTATTGATCCCCTCTCCCTAACACACATCTCAATTTGTTCTCATGGATTTCTCGTACTTAGCTCCATGTGCTGCCAATTAAGTTGCATTAAAATGCTATATTTTTAGACGAAAACCTTGGAGAAAACGAGAAGGACTTCCCTGAAATAAGTAATTAGCTGCAGCTCCTACTGCTGGCTTGAATAATATGTAAATATGTGTACCGAAAATGGAAGAATGCATTTGGAATGCTGTGGCGCTGGTCCACCGCTTTTATCCACTACAATCCAACATGGAGGCAGTATGATCAACAATAGCAGTCATCTTATAAATACTTTGGGTATATGGCAGGAAGGCAAGGCATGGCCTGACCTGCCTGCCTGCCTCATTATTTTTACAGTTGGGCCATTCTGCTGCCAAATCCAAGAGCCAAATCCAGTTGAAAACAAGTTTTAAAATTATAAATTCATAAAAGGACAAGCGAAATAGTGGGGCGGAGGACGACAACTGTTCCAGCGAGCCAGCGAACCTGCCAGCCGTGCCCCCGTTGCGGAGAACAATTAACATGTGTGTGTGTGGGTGGGTGGGCGTTGTGGGGTTAGCCCTGTTTGCAGCAGGGATCTGGGTGTGTTGTGGGCGTAGCAACTTAAACTTCCACAATGACTGCCTGACTGCCTCAGTGTCTCTCTGCCAGGGGGTGCGACTTCGACTGTGACTGCGATTTTGACTGCGAGGCTGCTTCTTGGAGCACTACAAAAGCATTTTTTGGGCACCACCCACAGCCATCCCCCCCACACACACACACACACACAACATATGCGATTACACATATGTATGTAGTAGCTGTGCAGAGTAGCTGGAAAAAGTGGACGCAGATTTGAACAATACACAACGTCAAAGACAAGTGGTAGGACTGGAGCTGGGCGGTACGTCCAGCGTTTTCGTGTGTGTGTGTTTTCGCCCAATTTGTGTTAGCCAGGAAAGCGAGGAGCGCACTTTCGATGTGTGAGCTGATCGGCCCCCAAATACATGTACGGCAGCAGGCCACAGTTCTGAGACCCGTCTGGACGCTGTTCCGCGCCTGATCCACGGCCCCCTCAACGGGCGACACCCAGCGCCTGCGAGCAGCAGCTGTTGGCAAAGACAATTAGAAGGACCAGGGACACCATGCCACACAAGTGGATAAACATACAAACAGCCATACATATATTTATGTGGGATGAGTGGGTTGAGTATGAGGGTGTGTGTGTCTGTGTCATGCCAGGCGGCGGCGGGCTGTCTCTGCCCCTGCGAGCATGTTCCTAATGAAGGCGCAAAAATTATGAACTTTGGCCAAAGATGAACACGCTTTTAATTTATAAATACGCATGGGCAGGGGCGGGGGCAGGGCAGGGGCATAGCAATGGGAATGAAAACGAGCCGGGGCTAAGGGCAGTCCAACTTAGAAAAGAGCAAAAAGCCAACCCAGCCCACACACACAACCCAACCCAAGTATTTTGAGTCCCTTGACTGAGTGTAAAAAGCGACGGCTTATTACACCCACATCCACACCCGCACACCCACTCCCTCTCCCATACACATACGAGTATACGAATACAATGAATAATTTACGCATTCTGGCGAAACTTTAATCAAGTTTTGCTCATACCCCCCACAGTCATAGCCATAGCCGTACCCATACCAGGGCGCGTAGTGGAGAGTGCGAGGTACACGTACATATATACGTACATATGTATGTTTGTATATCCGGGCTCACACCAAATGGAGCTTAAGGAGTTAACGACATAGCGCAAGCAGATATGACGGCCAATGGATGGCAGCAACATGTGAAATCGGTGCACCAGACCATGCATATTTAAATTCCAATTCGGGATGGAAGCCACAGCCTCCGCAGCCACATGCCAGATATTCTGGGTGCTCGGAAGAAGATATACACACGTGCATGATCGTGTCCAGGCCTAGCTGGTGGCTGGCCCAACAGCAACACGTGGGCAGTGTGGCACCAGCCACGTGTTGAATGCAGCCATGTGCTCGGCACATCAAAACGTAAACAAGCCGGAGCGACGCGACGCGAGGGCGAGGGCCGGTGCCACTCGGGTCGCGTCGAGTGGCGCCCGAGCAGCGACGAGGCCGTGCCCGTGGGACGAGCCAGCGAGTTACGAGAAACGAGCTACTTGGCCACAGCCAACCCATGTTTGAGTGAAACTTTTGGCTGGCTGCTCGGCGAAAGCTTTATGGAGCCGAGCACCGGGCCGAACAGCAGGCAGGCAGCAGCAGAAACAGCGGCTACTGGCGACTGGCTGCCGCTGTATCTTGAACGGACGCAATGGCCAACATTCCGGCACACTGACTCCGCCATCAGTTGTTGTGCAAGCGTGCCCGAGTACGGTAACCCGTACGCGCATACGTCAGCGGCATTTTGGCGTAAAAATCAACCCAAGAACTAATTTCTCAAGTTTCTCAAAGATTTGTTCTCTGCCGGTTCCCAAAAAAAAAACCCAAAAAAAAAACTTAACAAAAAAAACAACTAAAACTGTTTGTGCTTTTTTTGTGAGTGTGTGTTTTATGTTTTATGTGTTCTGTGGCTCGATGGCCAACCGTGACGTGAGACTGTGAGATCTCCGAGTGCTGCCATTGTGACTGCTGTGCTCTTGGCCTGCTGCTTGCTGATCAGCAGTGTTTGCGAAGGTCAGCGAGCGAAGATCAAAGATCGGGCTTCTCCACCATTATATAAGTGTAGGTATGTCATAATACCCGCCAAGTGGCCATTTATTCTGCTCGGCGCCCTAAATAAACAGCAAAGTAATTGCTCTTCGTTTCCATTCGACATTGAAATTGGGTGAAACATTTGCCAGATTTACGTACAAAAATATTGGCTTGATTTGATGCAAAGAGATCACTGATCGCCGATCAGCGATCTGCGAACTTTCCGCTGTGAAACTTACCAAAAATTATCCTGCAGTGGCTGGGCATAGAGCTGGCACAGATCTGGCACACTTTGCCAGCGACTAGTGAAGAGTTTTTGGGCTCCAAGGGACATGCAGTGATCTACACGGGCTGTGCAATAGACCCCAAGTAGAGAGGGAATTTTAAATCATTTTCGGCTGTAACTGGCCAGGCCCGTTGGCACAGGGCAAAGGTCTCATAGAGCAGTAGAAGATATTAGTTTAGGTTTGGGTGGTGCGGTGGAAATTTAAGGTTTTTGGCTTCCCTACGGCACTTACGCATGATTGGAATAAAAATGTCCTGCAGGCGGCAACAAGGACATAACAATATACATACGTATTACGTACAACAATGACAACAAGTGTTGTCTGCTTTGGCAGCGGCAGCGGCAGTGGCAGTGCTTACCAAAACGTACGAGCGCCATTAAATGTGGCAACTACAACTACAACCAAGCTACACCCTTGCCACCTACCACCTGCCACCTGCCACCTTCCACCCCGACACACAACATGAAATTGTAACAAAATATGAAACTGCTGTGCCGGTCCCAGAGTCGAAGTGCCGGAGTCAGAGTCAGAGCTGGAGGAGCATTATTCCAAAAACCACGACTACGACTAGGACTAGGAGTAGCAGTAGCAGTAGCAGTAGGACCATGTCCAGTACCCAGACCATGCCCATGCCCTAGTCCGGAACGTGACACAGCACAGCAGAGCAGAGCCGGCTGGCTCAACCTCAATGCGGAGAGAGGGAGTCCAACCCTTTGGCTGGTCACATATGCATACTGTATGTGGGTCTCGCCATCTGTGTCCCATGTCTGTGCCTGTGCCTGTGTCTGTGTCTCATTCTGCGTCTATGTTTTTGGGTCCGTTCCCGTCGTTGTTGATAACTTAATAGCAGGACAATGCAATACTTTCCATTTACGAGTTTATTTCTATAAACGAGTCAAACCAAGTCTCGGACCGTCTCGGTGCCGGTCTAAGGGCTGCCCGCTGCCCGCTGGCCGGCACCTGTTTCCATCTCTGACATCCTTGCCGACAGCCGAATCCAACTCCAGTGGTGCGGTGCGGTCTGGTCTGGAGAACGACTGGAGGACGGGGAGACTGGAAGACTGGGCACTGGGCTGTCGTCAGGGCACGGCTCGAAATAAGCCCATTTCGCTTTTAATTACCCACTGCCAAGGACTTTTAAGCAACTTCATAAGTTGCCGTTTCCGAAGGGAGGGCAGTGGGGCAGGGTAGTGTCCACACACTACATAAATCCACTGTACGCATACAAATGCACTTTAGCCAGCGATGGGCGCCGCCTTAATGCCTTTTCCCTGGGCATGTTGGGGCAGTTCGATTTGTCAGTGCACTCACACATGTGTGGCTACATATACCGATATCTGTGGATGGATATCGGATATGATCCCTCAGCCCTCATTTGCTGCTCTGCCTTCACACTTCTGCAGCATATCTGGGAGTACGCACGACTTGGGCTGTAATTTCCCACGACTTACACAATGTAAGCGGACAAATGTGCAGCGGCAAAACTTCTGTAGGTACATGGCTACATGGCTGCTATTACTAATACTGCCAGGAACGTGTAGCAGCTGGGGAACAGGGAACAGGCAGCTGGGCACCGAGGGGTAGCTACCAAGCTGCAAGCTGCTCAAAGCCAGCAAAGCAAAAGCGGAAGCATCCAAATTAAGTAACTGTAAGCGGCAACTGTGTGTGAGTGTGTGTGTGTGTGACTGTAACTTTGGCTGTAACTGCAACTGTAACTGTAACGTGGCGTACGTGCTGCTGTTGGTAGTTGTGGCCCCCAGTGGAGTTTATGTGGCACTCGCCACTGTCGTAATTCCATCGTCGTCACCAGCTCCATGCCGGCATATCCTGATCCCGCCATTTTGGGTGCGTGTAATAACCGACCAACTGTCTGCAGATACTAAATCAACTTCAACTCCTTTGAACAGTTCACGGAGCACGATCCTTGCTAGTCCCCCCCGCCCAGCTACCCTGCTGCCCTGTCTCCTGTGGGCCGCATGCAGAATGGAAATGGAATTGGCACCCATTCGGGTTTGCATCTGTGGCTTGGGCCGTGGGCCTTCGGCTGCATTAAATTAAAAGAAACTTTAAATAGGAAATCATTTGTGAATGGGCATATTTCAATGGGCGTATATGCGACTCATCTTAATTGCCTGGCGGGGCTGGCCGTGCACTTCAGTGCGGGATGATGTATCAAATGCATTTAAAATAATCCATTCCCCTGCTACCCTACAGCCCCACAGCCCCCGCGCACGGTTTAACCTTTCCATTGTATCTTTCACTTTGCTCTTTGGTCAGATAAACCCCAAATATTCCCCTTTAGTTGCTCTCTGTGTGTTGTGCTCTGTGCTCTTTGTGATTCGCAATTTAAATGAATTTATTTTTATTTGATTGCCGGATATTCCCTGCCATACACCACCCACCATCCACCACCACCGAATACTCCACTGTCTGGCTCTGACTCTGACTCTGCCTCTGATTCCGCTAACTCTTAATCCGTGTGTCCTTAACTGCAAGATTAAACCTTTGCCATCGATTCCAACCACATATGAACACACATATTTCCACAGAGCCCAACGAACCAATGGGCGGCTGATCTGAAGATCACAAATCCCCAAATTTAATTGCCTCGATTGTAATTATCAATTCAGTTGGGCTGCCTGGCTGGCTGGTTGTCTGGGCCGTTTTGTTTACCGATTAGAATGCACTAAAATGGTCCATAAACAACTGAAGTAATTGCCGCCGCAGACTGTATAAACATTATGATAAACATAAACAAATAGCAGACCATGGTCATGCCTGGGAGGAGACTGCCAGATTGTGTACAGCGGAGGATTCCCATTATTCTTTAGAAAATAAATCGCAAAAAATGTGCTTACGGGCAGGGCAGGGCAGGGCAATTCCGATGCTCAGGTAGGCCTTCAAGCCAAAAAAACCAAACAAAAATATGGAACTAACTGAGACCATCATTCATGCCGGAGCGCTTCACGTACTTACGAAATGAATAAAAATAAGTTTGCTCCAACAAGAATTATCTATACATTTATTTATAAACATTTATTGAGAGCGCAGCGCGCAAAATGTATTTCATTGGCCATTCCTCCACTCGTCCATTCGACTTGATTGTCAAGAAGACACAGCGAAAGACGTACACCCAGAGAAAATAGTATACCTGGGCATCAAATGGTTACAACAATGCCACAACAGACTTGCACCGAGAGTGGAAGCGGCCAAGAAAAGGAGCCAACTAATTGATTTGAGTTTTCATATTTGAAATAAATATATTTCATATTCAAATGAAGTGTTTTTATATTTAAATTGTGTGCATCATATTTATATTTAATATTCATTTAATTTAATATTTAATCTATGTTTTAAACTGTTTTATATTTGTATATTTGTACTTCTTTTAATTCAATTATGCTCGCATCAATTTGAATTCTATTTAACTCCCCTATGTTTGTTTTTAAAGCCCGTTGCCATTTTGCTTTCTCTGAGTGCAGCCAGCGAGCAGATCGGAGACGCGACGCGACGCTTTGCGTGCTACGACAGTGCTCTAATTTTAGATGGTTGACAATTCCAAAAATCACGATCAGTTTGAGAACGATTTTTGAGTGAACGCAGCTGGCTGCTGGCTGCTGGGGGGTATGGCACGCAGCTGGGCAGACGACGAGTACCGTTTCATTGGCGGCATTCTCAGCTGCACTCTGACTGCTGCCGACTGCTGGCGACTGCTACTCAGCCACAGCGTGTGATTTCAACAGATTACCTTTGACATCAGTCTGTGTGTGGCATGTAGGCCAGGCCATGCCACGCCACGTCACGCCCACGTATGCCACGTATGCCATGCCGTTTGAGGGCTGGAAAATAATTTACTCGCAACTCTAGAATTACTTATTTACTTATTTATGAGCCTCATGAGCAAAAAAAAAGTGCATAATTTATTCATTTATGACTTTTTATTGTATTTATTATGATTTCTTTTGACAGAATGGTTTAATAAATATATACCCAGAGCCAGAGCCAGACACAGAGCCAGACCCAGACCGTAGCTCTCCATGGAGCCTCATGCATGTAAATGCATCATGCACACCCACACTCTGTGGCGCTGTTGCTGCTGCAAATACACACATACATATATGTATGTATGTATGTCTGTACAGGTGTATGCTGCAGCTGCAGACATGCATAATTAAGAAGCTGCACGTGTGAAGTCGCCAACAGCTGGCACCACTAAAGTCATCAACTGATGCAGTTGCAGCTGCAGCTGTGGCTGTAGCTGGAGCTCGACTGCCGTGTACAGCCTGGTGGCAGCCGCCTGTTACATATTTTAATGCTTCGCCCACTTGCAGCTCATCTGCCCGACACTCCACAAAGGAATGGCCACACATTACTCTTGCAATTGCAGAGATTTATGGTTACCCATGCAACAAAAATATCCTCGTGCATTATGCCTCAATGTATCCTGGCAACACTCGGGCTGCTGCCAGGCTCCCAGTGAGCATTCATTCGAATCATAGAGCCCATGGGTCGCAGCAGGCCAGTGAAGACTGAAACCTTTCTCTCTCTTTCGCTCTTCGCAGGCAGATCACGCGAAACTCCGAGGGAATAGCAGCGGCAACGTGAGACTAAAAATCAAGAAAGAAATAAACGTCCAAATGATGCACGAGTCCAGAGCGGGGCTAAGCATATCTCAGTAGTGGCGGTGCAACCCAGCAGCAATGTCGGGTGACGGCAGCGTGGAGACAACTACGCGGCACCTTAAGGCGGCTTCCGGTTCCGGTGAAGGTAGCAGACAGACAGCAGCAGCAACAGAAGCGGCAGAAGCGATTATCGACGGGCACAACGCCCAAGAAGCCGAACAAAGCTGGCAACAATCTTGGCCTAATGACAGCTGGCAACAGCAGCAGCAGCAACAGCAACAGAGCAAGCGGAAGCGGAAGTGGAAGTGGAAGTGGGACTGCAGCTGCAAACATCCAATCGTCCGCAAAGGTAGGCACCATGACGACAGTGACAGCAACGCCAGGCAAAGCGACGCTCAGTCACGTGCACAGCCACAGCCATGGCCATGGACATGGTCATGGCCGGGGGCACGGACATGGACACGGCCACGGGCACGGGCACGGGCATGCACGGGGCGGCAGAAGTGCTCGCAGTGCTGCAACTGCAGCTGCAGCTGGAGCCAGTGGCAGTGGCGTGGCTGGACCCAGGACAGGTCAGTGCAACGTGGACGGTTTCGCGGGCGGAATTGAGACATACTTGGGACTCATCGGATGGCGCAAGAAGTGCCTGTACGCGCTGCTGCTGCTGCTGATGCTGCTCATCGTCACCAATCTGGTGCTCACCCTCTGGATAATCAAAGTGATGCAGTTCTCCCTGGTACGTAAGCGAGGCGGCAGGCTGCGTGCCACACGCCACACTCAACGGTATTAATTGATCAATTTGCTATCATCGATTGCAGGAGGGCATGGGCCAGCTGAAAATCTTACCCAATGGCATTCAGCTGTCGGGCACAGCGATAATTATGGACATGCTGCGCACATCGACAATCCGTTCGAGGCCTGGCCATCCCCTATCCATAGGTGAGTGTGGCAATTGATAATTGAGTGATTAGAGGCAAGCAGACAACGTCATAAACAGCACAGCACAGCAGACTCTCCCTCATTAATATTAATTTCATGAATTTTAACATTTCATGCAGCCAACTGCTGCACTGCTGCCACTCCATTAGGCCATATTATAGGCCATATTATGGCTGTTATCTTTGCCATTGAAACAAACGTCTGTGGGGTGCGGGGGTGGGGAGCACACACAAAGGGTCACGTCACCGTTGTGACCTTCCCATCTGCGAATGTCAAAGTCATGCAAGTGACCGACCGCGCTTTGTTGTAGTTTCGGGCGCGGGTGGCTGTGCCCTGCCGCTGCACTGAGCTGCCCCCGATGACTGGCTGAATGGCATTTGGCGCATGTTTAATGAACTGCGCCCTCATCGCCTTTATGGCAGACTCAGGTGTGCTGTGTTTACATCTGCTTAAGGGCAACTGCGTACTGAGATTAAACCTGAATGCGGCCTGCGAACATTAGGCGGGACAGACGGGCAGGGAGACTGAGACTACGACTACGACAAATGTGTGCCGTTGCCAGTTGGGGCATAAATCAAGAGATATCAACAATGTTGCTCGCACGGAGCGTGCAACGTGGAACGAGTAAGCGCCCACAAATGAGATCGGAGCTATTGGTGCTCCGCAAGAGAGCAGCAGCAGCAGCTGATGGCTGGCAAGATGTACAATTACAGATAACCCATATGAATGCACGACCAGACCAAAGAAGACGGATGCGATTTCCAAGGGACCTGCGTGCCCATGTGTCGACGAGACGAGGCAAAAGCAGAGAAGAGAAGACAAGAGAAGAGAAGTGAAGACGTAAGGGCAAAGGCAGAGGCAGAGGTAAAGGCAAAGGCATTTCCCGCAGCGATAAGCAACAACCGCAGACACGCACACGGAAGTGGGTACGGGACACTGAATGCTACATAGTAGTTTGTAGATGGCAAAATGGCGAACAGCGAATGGCGAATGGCGAGTGGGTGATGGGTCATGATAGTACACGAAGAGACGGGACAGGACAGGACAGGGCTGGGGCCGGGGCCAGGTAGCTGCTGGGGCTGGTTGTCTGATTGCTGATAGCAATGGCAATGCGACTCGAAACGCGACCTGAGACAATGCTAGACGCTGGGGGAGAGCTCTGAAATTTGATTTCCGTTTCCGCTATCTTATTACGTGCTATCTTAACTACGCACCACCATGTGCATGAGTGTGTGTGTCTCTCTGTCGCTGTCGCTGTCTCTGTCGCTGTCTCCGTCTCTGGCTTTGCGTATTAGCTTATTTATATTGCAATTACGGATAAAATTACCCTTTAGATTAATTGCTCATTCTACTCTGCCAAAAAAACAAATAGCCAGATATTCCTCATGCAATCCAATTCTGAGTCTCACTGTGTCACATCTCTCACTCTCTCTCTCCCTCTCTGCTTCTCGTTTCATTTCTCTTCTATGCGCCGCGACACCATCACCATCGGCACCTCGGGACCGGGCCCATCGTCGCTGCCATCAACAGAATCATCACGTAATTTTTCAATCAATACACGTGACGCGAATGGTATGATTGAGAATCATTTATTTCTGGGCCACGACAAGTTCGAGTGCCTGGCGGCGACATTTCGCATCAACGATACGAATGGACGCAACCTATTTTCCGTTAATCGAAAAGAAGTCACAGTCGGCGCGCACTCGCTGCGGATCGACGGCGAGGGCGGCGCCGTCTTCAGGGCCTCGGTGCAGACGCCGCATGTGCGCGCCGAGCCCGGCCGCGAGCTGAGGTAAGTGAGTGAGTGCCAGTGGAGTGCAGGGGACCCACCCACAGTCCCCTGCCACTCAGTATGCGGGGGCGGGTGTTTTGTTTTTTTTACCGATCTCAACATCCTTAGCATGGAACAAGGAACAAGGCGCAGCACCACCACCAATTAAAGTAAATTAAATCGAAAGCCAATCTACTGCCAGCCAGCCAGCCAGCCATTGCAGCTCTTCTGTCCTGTTCGGTCCTCTCCTGTGCCGTGCTGTGCTGTGTTGAAATTCAATGACTGTAATAAATTTTGCGGAATTCATAGCCCGGCAGGAGAGCCCCGAAGCCCTCCAGCCCGCTGCCAGAGCGACAGAGGCGAGACCCACTCGGGCGAGCATGCTGTGGCATATTAGTCGGCGGGCAGGCATGAAGGGTTAACGGAAATCTGAGAAATAAAAAATTAAAAGCAAACACTCAGCTGCGCTCGTGCGCCTCTGTCAACGTCACCTCTTGCGGTAACAACAACAAAAAACAGTCATCCCATAACTGCACCACCCACCCGCACCACACACAAATCGCAGCCAAGTGTGAGCGCTGGTGTGCTGGAGTGGTGGTGGGGCGTGAGTGGACAGGTGTTGTTTGTGTTTGTGTTTGGTGTTCGCAATGCATTGCACCTGCAGCCTGCAGCCTGCCCCGCCCCCAGCGCTAGGTGTCGCCGCAGCGCAGAGTTGCTGGCGAAAATATTTACACACATTTGTATGAATGTGCACAAACGTTGGCACTGAATTAAAAAGCGCTAAAGGGGCCCAACACACAGTTTCCTTTTTTTTGCTCTCTCTCTGCCCCCCCCCACGCGGTTCTGTTTGGATTGGGATTGGGAATTCGATTGGGGAACGGGCGCTGGGGGGGGGGCATGCGACAAACGGCCCATCCATCAATGCTGTACCGTGTCCCCATCCCCCTTGCCCCATGCCCCATTCCCCTTGCCGCGTGTGTACATATGTACATATGAACCATTAACAGGATCGGCCGCTTGTAATAACATTTTCATTGACAAGTTTGGTGATAGCTGCCTGCCTGTTGGTTCATGGAAATTAAAATTGTCTGGCGCCGGGCACATGCACCGGGGGATGGGTTCATATTGCATTCGGCCATAGGAGCGCCCCGCCTGGGCTCCAAATTGAAATTGCAATATTTTTAAAGCGCCATTTATGCGGACTGCAGCGCCATTTGCGGTGCAACTTTGCGCTCCATTAGGCAGCCGGGCCGATTCACATCTCTGGCTTGATTTAATTGCAGGCTCGAGTCGCCCACGCGCCAGCTGAAGATGGCAGCGGCCAAGGACATCAATTTGCAGTCCCGTGCGGGCGCCATCGATGTCGTGGCCCTGAACGACGTGAAGCTGCGATCACTGGACGGAAGCGTAAGTATGATTAATAGTGCCCCGATTCGTGGGCACCCACACTGGTGCTCGTGCTCGTGCTCGCACTTGCACTTGCTCGGTGGCTGCAGTTGGTTGCACCTTGGATCAGCTTTTCCCTGTCTCTTTCTGGTTTACTCTATGGCGCTGCAGGTGCGACTGGAGTCCTCGAAAATCCTGATGCCCAATTTGCGCACGGCCCAGCCACCCATAATGGGCTCTGCCCAGAGTCGAGAGCATATGCATCGCGTCTTCCAGCTGTGCGCCTGCTCCAACGGCAAGCTGTTCCTGGCTGCTCCGCACTCGATATGCGCCGGTGATGATTCCACGGTATGCAGGTGATCTCACAGCAACAAGCGCTGGCCATCGGCCACACACAGCGTTGGCGAAACTTAAAACTGGCGAGCGGAGAGTCGCAATCGGAGAGTCTAAAGCTAAAGCACCCATAAAATACATAAATGCATGATGCTTCTGCCCAACCGGTACACATAATGAAGTGGAGCAACTCCTACAGAAACATACCCGTACGATACATAGCTGCATGCTGCATACAAGTAAATACTCCCCCCACATAAATAGCTAGTATTGAACCTGTATCCGAAGAACAAAATCAAGAGCTTCTTAGACACTTGGATGTTGTGTATTAGTATTTAATAAGAGAAACGAACAGCAAATTCAGAGACACAGGCATATCCTACAGTACATATATACATACATACATACATATAAATACATAAAATATAATTATAATTATTATTATATTATAAATGCAAGCAGCAAAAGCACCCAAGAGCCAGCCCATCAGAGTCATCAGAACATAAAGTAGGGAATATATCATATAATTATATAAATGTAATATGTATGTGTAGTGGATACCCCGCCCCCTGTAAATGTGTGCCTACCCAGCCCGAACACTGGCAAAGTTGTCGTGGCCAAAGGATCAGTTAAATCGAATCGAATGGGTCCCAGACCGTTGCCAGACATTTCGCCAGCTATCCGCTTCACTTTGTTAGCTTGTACAGATCCGAGATGGCGAGTAACGGAATTCGGGGCATAACCCCTTTTCTTTGCTTCTCTCCTGCCTGTAGATCTTAGCCCAGAAAGATGTGTGTACATAGAAATATTATTTCCCACTGTTCAACTGTCTTGGCGTTCATTCGAAACAGTAGCTAAAACCCCGACTAACAACGACTAACAACTAAGAAACGAAACGAAGAGAACAGAACAGAACAGAAGAGAATATTTATTTAGGTATGGCAACTATCCGCGGAATGAATAATCCAAGACAAAAAAAAACAAAACAAAAAGGAAACCAACTGGCACTAACACACAATACGAAGACAATGAAATATCATCCAATGAATCGCAAGAGCTATATTATTATATTATCCCTAAATGTGTATTAACGATACGAATATACAGAATACAGACTACAGAATATATGAATATCGCGACATGAATATGAAGAATAAATCTGGGTTTGCATATACAGAAAATACACCACATATATATATAGATAAAATGAATATTGAATATGAATATTGAATATGAATACGAATAGAGTTGAAATATGAAATTGCCGTTGAATTTGTCAGGTGTGTAAAAGACTACACTGATATAGATACCGATAAATAGATATATATATATACACATACACACAATATAAATATAAATATAAATATAAATAAAATAACAAATAAATGTGTAATGTGTGCTTTTAGCAAGGCATTCAATTATAAATTTAAATTAAATTAAATGTGTTGCTCCTTTTTTTTTAGCACGATTAGGACACGTAATGTTTATACCTACTTATAGACAAACGATAAGCTAGAGAATATACCTATGTGTGTGTGTGTGAATATTAGCATACACATCCAATATATTGTAACACACTGCAAGATACTTCAAGAGAAATATATGATGGGTAAATAATAAATATGCTCGCAAGTATATGAATTTATTAGATGGCTACCACTCCCAGCTATGGCTAAGTGTGGGGGGAGCGGGCAAACGCGGGAACGGTACATAGAATATGGACGTATGGTAGGGCCTTGTCCCTGCAATTGGTTGGACATACGGATTTTTTATTCGACGGCTGGGATTGTGCGCACTTTTTGCAGGCAAAGCGCTCAAACGAAGACTCAAGCCGAGTGCTCGTTGGTTAACGCCTTCTAGCACCACTTCAATTGAACTGGATGGCGCTTTGAAGTGCCTTTTGTGGGTGCGTCTAAGCGAGCACTGCCACGACTACGACGACCATGCCAGTGACGGGCGAACAGACGCAGACACGGACGCGGACGCGGACACAGTCACCGCAGCCGCCCAGCCAGGACAAACGATGTGGTCGTGATCCTAGTCCTCGTTCTCGTTCTCGTCATCGTAGTCCTCGTAGTCCTCACAGTCGTCGGCGTTGTGGGAGTTGCCGATGAGAACGACGACAGTAACCGACGACGACTCTTTTGCCGCCTCGGCATTCGTGCCAGCAAATTGAGTTATTCTGTGAGCCAAGCTCCATGCTCCGGGTATTGCTTTGAGCTGAAAAAACGAGCTTGGCAGCCAAAGAGCTTTGCTTTCGGCCCAGCAGCGAAAGCAACACAACAGCCAGCGCGCGCTCAGCCAATTTGATTTGAAAGCTTCTCCATATTGTTGCACGCAGTTGCACGTAGCTGTAGCTGTAACTGTAGCTGTAACTGTGTCAGTATTTGCCTGTGTCCACGGACACCTAATGGATGGGCAGCATTTATGGTTCGATTGCTGGACGCTGCCTTAGCCTGTACGGCCAAGCAGTTGGCATACGCCAAGTCAAGTCGTCAGCATCCATTGGCATCCTTACAAATTGGGATTCAGTGTCAGAGTATCAGAGTTCCATTGTGGCAGGGGAGAGTACAGGCATTGGGGTATGCGGTCTGGTCTCGACTCGGGGTAGCATGGGGCGGGCACACACAGGTTGCCGTTATACGTGTATTTAGTATTCCATTAATATTCTAATAGGCGCTTTTGTACTTTGCTTCTGCTCATTGGCGCTGCCAGTTGGCTACTGTTCTGTGTGCGGTGCACTGTGTGTGGCAGGAGTGGAGTCGCTCTTTTTGTCAACCCATTCTATGGGTCTATGCGACTATGGCACAGATCTGTATGTGTGTGTGTGTACAAAGAGTAATCACATAAAATTTTCTAATTACCACACTAACAAACGCACACACACACAGAGGCACTGTGTACTGTCAGCTTGAAAGTAAGTTTCGCGAAAGTCTTCCTTACATTTTGACATTGGAGTCTCGCGAGGTGACTCCCATCGAGACCCTGTCTCTGCTCCAGCCTGGGCACATGCATAGTTTAAATTTCAATGCATAACTCAAGTGTAGTGGGCGAGGAGGAGTACGTGCCGGGTACGTGCGGCTCGACCTGTCTTAAGCTGTCCTAAAATTTAAATGAACACACCTTGCGGGGCGCCATATGTGAGCGGCCATAAATTGTGCAGGGCAAAACGCCAACGCCAATGCCATCCCTTGGCCTAGACACTCAGTGTCTCCTCCTGCCAGCAACGTCAACTGCCTTCTTGTGCTGCCTGCCCCAGGACCCGCTTTCAGGGCGCAACAGTTAGTTAGTTAACGGTATCTAAAATGGGTGTAAACCAGCGTCAAGCTGACAAATTAAGTATGCATGAAAGTGGCAGCGACACACATACGGCCCAGCCGCCCCACCACCCCACCACCCCAGCAGACAGCCCCCACCAACCAGCCCAAAAGGCGCCCAAAAGGGTGGGGTGGGGGGTAACATTTTTCGTTAACGTTGCAGTTAATAGGATTTGGCTGTAACAGAGTGGAATCAAATTAATTGTTTCATTTGTTTACAAAATGCTCAAGTCATTGTTGTTGCAATACTCCAACAGAGACAAGTGCGAGAGCGGGTATGGGGCACGGGTATGGGGTACGTGCAGTGTTGACAGGCAACGTAGAACGATTCAAGGAGTCACCAGAGAGAGAGAGAGAGACAGAGACAGAGTCATGTGCCTGTGCGTGTGCCGCTGCATGTGGCTGTGCCTTAACTGACGTTTATGTGGGCAATTAAGCAAAACTGTGCAATGTTTTGATCGTTAAGGAGGCCAGGATGTACGTGGGTCTTAAGACCCAGACAACCCCGCAGCCTCCCCACACACATCCCGAACTGCATTGGAAAATATATTCACCCATTTGGCTGCCAAATTTAGTTCGGTTTTTGGGCCCTCTGACTAGCTGTTGGACCTGGCCTGGACTCGGCCTTGTGCTGCTCAATCAAGGCTCAATCGTTGCCGAAACGCAGCCATAGTTTTATTAAATTAAAACGAGGTATCTGCCCACAGGGAGCTGTTCGGCCAGCCGTTGAAGCTGAGCCGAGCTGCAGTTGGGCTGTTGGGATGGCTTATTTATGTGCATGCAAACAGACAATCTGGAACTCAAAGGAGAACGTATTTGGGCTTGTGCCTGGCCCAGGACTCGGCGCTTACTTTACGGCATTTTGCGGTGCAGCACTCTGGCGCTGTAGCGAACGCAGAAGAAGCAATGCAGTCAGTCGTCTTATCGCCGCTGTCGCTATGTGTGTGCCAGGTGTGCCAGTCCGAGCAACTAAACGAATTTATGTCGTAATGAATGTTAGTTGCCGGATATCTCCGTGTCTATCTGCGCTTTATGCACAGCTCAGCACTTCTTTTACCTGCCCCACTCTATATCTCTGCCACAGACAAAAACACACGAGCACCAGCACCACCACTACCAATCTTTTTTTGCATATCCGTGGGGATCTCTCTCTCCCTCTGCCTCTTCGCTGCTGCAGCCGTTCTGCTGTTCCGTTTGCAATTTGCAAAAATTATTCAAAACTTATTCAAAACATTCGCAGCGCAGTGAGAACAGTTTGCCGCAGTTTTCTCGCTGCCAGCTTATCGGCCCATGCAGTTTCAAAAGTTGATTAGTTGCAGCCCGACCTGCCCCGTTCTGTTCTGTTCTGTGCTGGCCCCAATAGCCGAAAGCAGCCAAAAACTGAATGGAAATCAGAAGTAGAATCAGAATCAGCAAAACGTACCTGAGAGACCCCCCCCCGCTCCCAGCTCACTCCCAGGGCAAAGCCGAAACGCCACACAGTGGGCGAGTCGCTTGCCGCTTGAAATTACGAGCTGCTCACTTTGAGCTTAACTGTTTCCTTTTGTTTTAACTCATTTGCCGTACTTCCATGCTGTGGCAACACGGCAGCCAAGTGGGGGCCCTTCCACAGTGCCCTCTCGTCGGAGTACTCCTCTGCTAATTGGAGAGCCAGCAGATACCCAGGGCTGCCTCGGAGATGCGCCTGCCGCACGGGTCGGGCAAAGGGTATATGCTGTTCGGCTTTTAACGCTCGCGAGCTTCCTGTCGCTTGTTTTCCTTTTTTTTTTTTGTTTTTTTTTGCCTTTTTGTGCGTTTTTTTTACGAGCTGTTACCGGTCGTGCCCCGCTATGCGCGAGTGCGTGTTAACAGGCAATTAAATCCGAATTACATTTTGCTCCTTTTGCAGCCAGAGCACCGCACCGCCCCATCGCCGCCCCCAGCATGTGCTCTGCTCTACCGCTGTGTGTGTGTGTTTGCTACAAGTTGCCTTTCAAAAGTTAAACGGCAGGTGTGCCAAGCGCCACACTGCGTGGCACGATTTAGATGCCCGATCCGCGCCGCACCACCCCACCCCACCCCACCGGCGCGATAAGGCTTGCAAAGTTCAAGAAGCCAGCAGGAGTCGCCCTTCGCCCGTCAATGAGCCAACCATGGGATGGATACACGTGCCAATTAAAGATAAATTTTAATTGCCGGCCACACAATGGAGATTTATGTAGCCGTCATTAACCAAACCAAACCAAACCGAACCCAATCGGTTTCGTTTATCAACTGGCTTTTAATTGAATTGAATTTAAATTGCCACAGCACCCGACCCCCGCCATTACCCGCCCACCAAACGGCGATCCCTGCGGCTGCCCAATAATAGGAATTTGCCAAAATGTTCGAGGAGTCAGCATCAGCATTTGCATCCGAATGTCAAAGGCACTAAAAACCCCAAAAAAAAGTTATCCCAATTGGATTTTACTCGAACTCCAGCTCCGACTCCACCTCGAACTCGAATTCGAATGTAAGGGAGCGAAAGCATATGGAAAACGAGGCAGACACCGCCGCATGCCGGCCTATTGGGGCCATTCGTGGCGAATGGGTTCTATGTGCACCCAGAGAAATCTCTTCAGTGGCTGCATAGTTCCGCCAGCGGTGAGTATCGACGGGCAGGCGGAAATAGTGCTCAGTGTGGAATATCAGCATAAATACACCCACACACTGCCAGCACTGTACACCGTAGGTATGTGTATGTGCATGTGTATGTAAGGACCATTTGCAGGCGTGCCAAAATGTGAGTCCACCATATCATTACCAAGGTTGCCCATGAAGCCATTTCACACCATTCATGCAGTGGCACTGCCACAGCCACACGGGCAAAAGGGAGGCTGCCAATGTGCGCTTTGCTTGCTATGGTAATGGTAATGGGGTTATATCGGGGGCAAACTTAATCCTTTTGTGCACAAACATACGCTCTCCGGCTGCTGCTGACCGTGGGGCCACGGGGGAGGCGACACACACACACAAAAAGTGTGGCAAACGGAAATCAAATAAAAAACTCGTGCGTCGTGCACCAAAACAGCACACAAAAAATAATATAACGTAAAACAAAATAAAGCAAACTTTTTCGAACGCATTTCTATTGTCAGCGGCACGGCACGGCACACACAGTCTTTGCCAGTCGCCAGTTGCCAGTCGCATTCACAGTCAGAGTCGTCGTCGTCGTTGTGGCTTTTGGGTAGGTACAAAAACTTTCCTGGGCCACTGTGGCGGTGTGCGGGTGCTGCCCATTCTTGCCCGCCTTTTGTTTGCAGCTCTCCTGCTGCTGCTGCTGCTGCTGTAAGAGCGTTTGTTTTCTTTTTCTTCTTTATTACGTATTTTATTTTTTAGCAGCAGCAGCAGCAGACGCCGAAACCGTTCACTTCATTTGCCTACACGACCAAGTCAAGGAGCACTTTACATGGATGATAGGCAGGGAGTGAGAGGAGCGCTTTCAGGCGTCGTTACTGCGGTTCTTCCCACCGCCACTGCCACTGCGACTGCGACTGTGACTATGACTGCCACTGGCAGAAGGCAGCAGGCAGCAAGCAGGCAACGGCGGCAGTAAAAGGACAAACTTTTGTCGCTTGGTAATGATGGCATTTTGGCATTGCCTGCTCCTGTTGCTGTTGTTGCTGCTGCTGCTCCTGTTGCTGTTGTTATTGTTGTTGTTAAAGTTTTGTGCACACAAGTTTAAACAAAGCAGCCGCCAGTCCCATAAACAGTCGACAGGCGTTGCGTTCTTGGGTCAAACAGCAGTGACTTGCGGGCGGTGGGTGGCTGGTACTGTGGGCCGTCATGGGTGCAAAAGGACAATAGAAAAGTGGGTAGCAGCTGCACTTGTGACTCCAGCCAGCCTCCATGCGCAGCCTCCACGATACGCTTGTCGTATACTTAATATGCTCTAGCGCGGCATCGAGTATACGACAAAAAAAACAAAACAAAACAAAACAAAAAAACTTAAACTAAAACAAAGCTCTGCCACTATTTGGCTGGCCCTGGGCAGGCCGTGCTGGTTTATGAACCGCAAAATTCAGTTGGTGTGTTGGTCAGTTGGTCAGTCGCCGTATCATTGGCAGCTCAACTCGCACAGGGACGCTCCCTGTGCTGCTGTGCTGCTATGCTGCGCACTGCTCTTATCACTTAATTGAAAACATAAAATGAACGCTCATTAGTTCGGACAAACCCCATCAATTGGGGTCGCCATAATTCCGCCTGCTAATCAGCTTACGCAATGCACTATAATTTTTTCACCGTTCCCACCCAGCCCAGCCAGCCCAGCCCCCCGTGAGAGCATCAAAGAGACACAAACAGCAGCAAACAGCAGCAGCAGTGATAACCAACTGGCGAATAATTTTGCGCACGCAAACATTAACATTAACACAGTGGCCTGTGCGGGCGTGGACTTGGGCTTGGACTCGGTCTGTGGCTTTCTTGCTGGCTGCCTCGCCCAGAGGATGACAGAAGGTTACTCGCAAGAGATCTTATCGCTGGGGTTGCAAGTGCTGCACGGTTCACTGAGCACCGGGGCATCCCAGGCCATCCTGGGACACGCACTGGACACTGGCTGCAGGAAGGAGCTCTCTGCGCTTTGGGGGGCATCCAAAGTATGTTTCGTTTGGGCGGCCACATTGATAAGGCGACATGAGCAATGCTTATGGGGCACGGCAGATAACACTTAATTGTGTCCAATGTAATGGCAAATTTCGTTCCAACTAAATTAGTGCTAGCAATGCGCAGAGGGATGGCCAGCCAGCCAGCCAGCCAGTTAGCGTTTAGCAACGAAATTTAGCTTCAAATCTCAGCTGCAAGAACTCGGTCCACGATGGTCTGGGCCACCGTTTAAACGCTGAGTTTTGGCCACTTTACAGAATTTACAGACTTGCATTTGGATTTGGGATGCGATAATTTCAAATAAAATTTAATTTAATTTAAACTTAAAATATTACAATTTGTATTAAACAATAAAATCCTGAATAATAATAATAATAACAATAATAATCTGGACTGTATCTGGTGGATCAGCGATGCACAGCAGCGGAAGCTGGAGTGGCATGGCCAGGTGGGATGCAAATTGTCTTCGTCTTCATTCTGAAGCAGTTGAACTCATTTATGAGATGAGATGAGACGAGATGAAATAAAATGAAATGAAATGAGATGGGATGGGATGATGGGAGCTTAATGACGTCGATGTCTCGGGGTCGACGTCATGTCTGGGGAAAAAGCGTTTAATTTGTTTCTCAAGAATTTGCACAAAGCGTGCCAAGCTGTTTTCCCTCTTTCAGCTGCCACAAGCGGCCCTCTACCCGCAACTCTCGTCTGTGCCAACAAGGCCCCATACCCCATGCCCCATGGCCCCATGCCCCATGGCCCCATGCGGCCCTTCTTCAGTGCGTTTCTTTTTATGAACTCTTTGGCGTGGCTTCGGCGCGTTATCTCCGATTCCGAGTCAAGTTCGCTGGCACGCTTAATTACCGTTTCCCCCTTCGCATTGCTCCTCTCTCTCTGTCTCTGCCCACTGCGCCAGCAGCCCATTGCCACGAAGGATAACCGACAGCCCAAAAAGTATGCTGTGACGTCATTTATCTTCAATTAAAATAGCTGAGGATGAGCATTGCATGAGGATTTTTAATTAAAATTTACTTTGTAAATTATACGTTTCAAGGATTTGCCCAGTGCGTGCTCCCACATCCTATGCTCACTTAACGGCTAACAATTAACCAGTTATCCGAGCCCCTCCTCCCCTCTTCCCTTCTCCAGCCATCACTCGTCACCAGCACTTAGCCAGCAGCCAAAGAGCGATGCGAATCTGGCCATACCCTTATCAGATTGATCGAATATGTGTGCGAGAGCAGCTACAGCTACAGAGCGCAACAGAGTCTGCACAGTTAACAGAGCAGGTAACAGGGAGAGAGAGTGAGTGGCTGGAAGCGGCCGTCGATGCTAGCGCAGAGAGGATCGACGTAAATTCTCTCGCAAGGGCAGTTACATTTGTATTTGTAGCTTACAGAGGCAGTGTAAAGTCCAAAGTCCAATGTGCTGATTGTGCCTGCGTGCGTAGGCAGATCTCTCTCTTTCTCTCTGGCTGCAGCAACTTACACTTACACTTTGCTAGGGCATACAATGCTGAGCGAGACTTGGACTATGGCTATTAAAATTAACTGGCACTCACATACGCATTAGGCTCTCGCACTCGCACATAGAAAGAGATGGAGAGAGAGAGTGTGTGTGGAGATCCAGTAAAGTTGTTTTATGTGGAAAATAAATTGTTTTTGCCATTGCCATTGTCGTCATTTAGCTGCTGTTTGCTGGTTGTCCGCTGTCCACTGTCCCGTTGTCCCGTTGTGTGTTGCGTGTTCTGTCCTGTCCGGACGGTTATTTGCCAAACGCATTTACCGGGGCAAAAATGTCTGTTTATTTGCATATGCTGAATATAAATAAGTAATTGCCTTTCGCCATTACAATTTATGCATATTTCAATACCAACAATAATTTTCATTGCAAATTCAATCGCTGGCCAATTGCCACAATTAATTGCCACACAACTATGCCCCGAACCCAAACCCAGGCCCAGAAGCCAGACCCCAAACCCAAAGCCCAAGCCTAACGAATCGAATCGAATCGACTTGACTTTTCCTTGGCCCCGAACACAAGTCGCAGTCAACCACAACCGGCAGCAGCATGTTGTATCAATTGACAGCGAATAAAAATGTCAGTGCTGGGCTGGCAAACATGGAGCTGGCAAATAAACAAGAGCCAGGACCCATGCGGGTAAACATTTAAGTGTCCAATTTTTAGGAACCGCAAACAAGACACCAACACACACACCGACGAGGCAAACATGACACGGCAACACAAATGCCAATCCAATCCGATCCAGTCGAGTCGAGTCCAGTGCCAGTGGCAGGCCACACGCAAACAAAACGAAGTAGAAATAAAGAAAAGAAAAGAAAAGCTTGACAGCTCACCGAGCGAATATAATAATGATGATGGCAGGCTGACGTGTGTGTGTGGGTGTGTGGGGACTCCACCAGTCCCCAATCGAACAGCGAACGCAGCCAAAGGTCGCCCATCGAATGGCAGCCACTTACGTGGCTTGGATCAATGCTGGGAGAGGGAGTGCGAGTGGCTCCGGGGGGTGCTGTGTGTGTGCGTATATTGAAACGTATGAGCACATTATCTACGTGTTTACATCCCAATTTGATTCCCCGATGATTGCCCTGTCCTTTGGCAGTGTGGCCCAGCTCCAGCCACAGCCACTGCTCCTGCTGCTGCCACACCCACTGAACCGCTGCCACTGTCTTTGCCTTTGCCTTTGCCGCTGGCTGCTTGCCGCTTGCTGCCTTCCCCTTTCTGTTTTGTTTTTTAAAGATTTGTTGGCAGCAGGTCGACGCTCTGCCAACCCTCCGGACAGACTGCGGCGCGTTTGGCGTTGGTGGCTCCTTTTCGATTTCCGTTTGACATCGTCGTGTTTCCTGTATCCTGCGAGCTTAGTCACTTGCAGCCAATCGACAGGAGCAGGCAAACAGGGCACCCACTTCAGATCCCCAGATCCACATTCATATCCAGATCCCCAGATCTATCCCAGTGCCAGTGCCGCCTCCATACCCCTTCCCCTGCTTACATTGCGTTTCAATTTCTTTCCCTTTTTATGTAGTGTATGTTTACTGCCGCCAGCTCGTCTCACGACTTCCGAGGTAACCCTAATAACTGCTGATTGTGCGATTTCCTACCCTCCACGCCTCGACATGCCCCAGCACACATTTGGACGTGTTGCGTGCCGCCCAGCCATGGCATGTGGCAGGCAGTGCTAGCTGTCAGCGTTTGCTGTTGGCATTGACCCTCCGGAGACCTTTTCGTGCACTCATAAATGTCTTTCAATCATAATGTTTCAATAAGTCAAAATCGATTACGAACTTCATATGAAATTTATTGCACTTTCGCAAATATGACATTGACTGTCTGTGTGGGTGTACATGCTATGGGTGTGTGTGTGTGTGTGTGTGTGGATGAATGTAATATATTTGTGTGTGCACATAAGAAGAGGCGGGCGGGCGCTCGGGCTTGGCTGATGGCTGCTGCTTGGAAAGTTGAAACGGGGAAGAGAGCGTGAGTGAGAGGGAGTGACAGAGAGAGTCATGTGGTGGGGGCGGGGTATGAGGCTCCAATCTGACGCGTGTGTGTACCACATTTGTGGTTTGTTTATCGAAAGGTGGCCAGTGGCAGTGGCAGTGCCTGCCGCAATGGAAGTGGCCGCGCGTGCACACACAAAATTGAATTTGCCGAAGGGGCAAAGTGCTTAAATATTTAGTTAAATGATTGACAGGGATTGCTCTGGTCTGGCCTGGCCTGGGCTGGTCTGGTCTGCTCTGGTCTGCCCTGCTCTGGTCGTAAATACCCACAAGCACACACACACGCACACACACACACACACACGCACACACGAGCGCACAATCTCCATTGACATTGACTGTTGTTCGATTATTTGAATATGGACAAATTATTGACTGCTGAGCATTCAGACGATTGCAGGGGATTAGCAGCACATTTTGCCGGCCCCATTCTCGGTCCGTGCATGCCACATGCCACATGCCACCAACTGACAAACTGGTAACATATCTTTTTATGAGCTGAGATTTACCCTCACCCTGCAGCCCCTGCCCCTTTGCTGCTGTGCCTTGCCATTTACGTTCAGTGAAGCGGAAGTCGTTGGACATTGTCCAGCACCAGCTACAGCTGCAGCCCCTGCGAACAGTGGCAGTGGCAGGTCTCCGCAGCACGCAGTGCCTGGGATGAGCAAATCATTCGCTAAAAGCTGCCACACACACACCACACACACACCCACACATATGACTCGTATGTGCCACACGCTAGAGTTCGCTTCGGCAGTTCTTTTGCATTTCATTCAGGAGTCGGTCGCTTTTGTGCCATTTTTAATTTCGCATTGCACTGAGCGCAACTCCTTCTCCTTCTGCAGCTGCTCCTTCTACTGCTACTCCCTCTGCTACTCCTCCTCCAACTTCTGCTCTCTGAAGCAGCTGAGGTGCGGGGAGGACAGGTGCCAGTTGTGCTTGTGCTTTTGCTTTCGCATTACTTGCGCAAACAAGCGACGCTTAATCAAAATCATTCGCGACGTTGCATCGCATTCTGCGCAAACAGCAACAAAAGCAACACACACCAGCGGCAGCAGCAGTAGCAGCGGCGGCAGCGGCAGCAATAAGTCGTAAAGTGGGCCGCGCACACTGGCGGTGCACTGAAGCACTGGAGACCTTTTTTTTTTGTATTTTGTTGTTGTTTAGTGGCCATCCACGACCCATGCCAAAAGCCAAAGCCAAAGCCATGGGCCAGGGACAGGAGCAGGGACTGGGACTGGGACAGGATCAGGCACCGGGGTATTCATTATTTTGAAATTTTTAGCGCGCATTTCAGCGCCTTCCGCTTCCGACGCCTGAGCCAGAGCCGGAGCCGGAGCCGGAGTCAGAGCTCGACCTAGGGATAGGCAACCATAAGAGAATTAAAAGAATACCCAAGCCAAGCAATGGATAGAATGGAAAGGAATGGTATGGTGTGGCATGGTAGGGTAGGGTAGGGTATGGATGCTTCCACTGTAGCACCACTGGATGCGGCAGATTGCGAGTGAGTGTGGGGAGTGGCACTGGCACTGGCAGTGGCAGTGGGGTTTGAAGGCGGATAAAAGCCCTCAAGCTGGTTTAAATAACAATTTCGCGATAGCAACAGGACGGCGTGGACGGATGGGGGAGTATACCTGAGCTGCTACACCCCCCACAACTGGGGCGTGGAGCCGCAGGTGTGCATCACCTGCTGTTCGGCTTAATGAATGCGACATTATGCTTGGTTTCTACTGTTGGGCATGGAGCAGGCACCATGGAGCAGCAGCGAAACGAAAGCCAAAGTCCTTGGCACGGATTAGGCGGAATTTCTCCCGCTGCTTTGTGGATCTGCCCCCCGCTCCAAAGACCTTCCTTTTCGTACCTTTCCATCTTGCTAACCACCTTGATTAGTATAATGCGAAATAATTGCTGAGGCAGCAGCGCTCAGCGCTCGGCGCTCGGCGCAAGTGAAAATGAAAATGAAAGTGAAAGGATTTTATTATTATTACACTTTTGACTGTGTTGTTGCTGTTGGCGTTTGGCCAGTGGCCTAGGAGCTGCATAATTATATCCGGCGACGGGGCAGCACTGTCAGCAAGTCATCAGCAGGACGTCCAAGCCCAGGCCCAGGCCCCGGCCCAGGCCCAGGCCCAGATTTAATACCCACTCGTTACCGGCACAACAAAGTGGCCGAAGGCTGTGCAAAGGCATCCAAATGATATCATTTTATTAGCCACAGAGACTAAACTCTTTAATCTGCAGACCGATAACTGGGCAGGCAGGCAGCTCGCAGCCTCAGCACGGGGCCCAACGCTGATTTTAATTAATGCGCCTCACACATTTCGGCGGCTTGGGCACCTGCCGCCTGCTGCCCCATTAGAGATGTGAATACAATATTTTGCAGAGCAGTTGAAGCTGCAGCAAGTACTGGAGCGGCCAGCAAAGGGGGACACCAGAGCCGACGCCCGCACTGACCGGACACGTCAGACGCGTTATTAAAATAATTGTAATGAGAAAGAAGACAACAAATAAATGGACTAGGAATGGGAATGGGAATGTGAATGGGAATAGGAGACACGGCTGCAGGAGTGCACGTATAATCAGATGGTGAATGTTCGGGGCTGGGTGCTGGGCGAGCGGGCTGCAAATAGTTGCAGGTGTAATTTTAGTGGCAGGTGGCAGGGTGGCAGGGTGTGGGGTGTGGGCTAACAATGATGGCAAAATGAGCAGAGCGTGCTCAGTGCATAAACAACAGCAACAGCAGCAACAGCAGCAGCAACAGTAGCAACACCACCAACAAAAGGCCGGACAGGAGAGACAGAAAGCGTGGAGCAGGGAGCTGGGTGAAGGGTGGAGGGAGTAGTGCAAGTGCGGCTAACGTTGCATGGGTCATGGACGGTGCTGGTGATGCCACGTCTGCGGCAAACAATGCTGATGCTTAGCCTCAACAAACAAACACACACACACATACACCAACCAATATGCCTGTGTGTGTGGGTGGTGGCTGGGGGGAAGGCCGCCCTCTGCATGGCGACTGGCTTCCGTTTCCTGTTTCGTTGTGCTTTCAACTCAACTCGAATCCTGTTTGCCGTTTAATTAGAGACACACACAGACACAGACACAGGCACAGAATGAGAGGCACAACCTCCTTGCGTTACGTCATGGCTGCTGTCAGTGTGTGGGTGGGTGGGTGGGGCTATGGGTGAGCGTGGACTGTGAGCGTATAACGATGTGGTAGGTAATCAGAAACTGCTTTTAATTATTCAAGGTTCCATTCTGATGAATGAAGACAACAACGATAACAGCGACGACGACCAGCGCCAAACGGCGCAATAAAGGCAACAGCAACAGCAGCAGCAGGGAGGAGGCAGCAGCAGCAGCAGCAATAGCACAAAGAGCAACAGAAGCAGCAGCAGCAGCAGCAGCGGCAGCAGCAGGCAACGAATGCCAAAGAAACTGCCTCCTGTCCGAGTCAAAGTCCGAGCCTGTTGGTGCCTCGTCATTTAAGGCAACAGCAGCAGCAGCAGCAGCACCACCACTGACTGACTGACGTTGGGCGAAAGGGGATTAAAACTCACTGCTGCAACAAAGTGTGTGTGGATGGGTGAGTGTGGATGGGTGTGTGGGTGTGTTTGGTACTCTGATAGGTTCCCTGCTGCTGCTGCTGTTTGATGTTGTTCCTGTGCTGTCCTGTCCACCATGGTTGCTGCCCGATGCTGGCCCCACGCCATTAAAATGTATGTATAAAAAGTCAAGCACTGATGGCAGCAACAGCAACAGCAGCACCCACGCTGACCACAACAAACGCAAATAAGTCACTTGAAAAATGCCCATCGACACAGGTACGACGACACAGGGTGCAGGGGGGTAGGGGCTAGTGGGGGGCGGCAGTCGGGTGTTGACTGACGGGGTGTCCGGTGGCGGTTGGCCAACAATAAGACGCAACACAAATAAATTTAATGCACCTGTCTAGCTGCCCGCTCTCCCACGAACAGGGAGGGACAGAGAGAGAGACGGAGAGAGAGAGAGATGGAGAGAGAGTGGAGTAAGAGCAGAGAAGAAAGGCTAAAGGTTCAGCCCTGCCGGTGGCACCCTTGCTGGCTGGCACCCTTGCTGGCTGGCACCCTTGCTGGTGCGTGGTGTTCAATGACTGATGCCGCAGATCACAGATGTCACATGCTGTAATTGAATCCCAGGCGATCGCTTCCTTTTGCTTAGCTTTCGCTGCTGCTCGGCTGAGAAAAGCCGCAAGGCAGGCAGCAAGATTCTGCTGCACAGCGGGTTGAAACCAGAACCAGCTAACCGACGTCTGGTTCAGCTTCAGCTTCAGCTGCAAACAGTAGAGGAAACAGTGAACTCTCCACTCTGCACTGCCGCTTGGTGGGTGCCCCACGAACGCCGCCAAGCAAAGTCACAAAAGTATTTGGTCACGCTCGTTAAAGCGGCAAAAGTTGCGGCTTGCCATTTGGACAGCTGAAGTTTAGCCAGCACTTTTGGCCCCCAAGTGGGTTACAGGTACCCAGGTACCCCGGCACCCCGGTTTCCCGGTTCGTTTTTAATGGGTGTCCCCATTGTGATCGTGCCTGCGATTGTGCTTGCTGCAGGGCAGCAGGGAGTGGCAGTGGCAGCGGCATTTGGGTGGGAATTGTGAGTGTAAATGTGAATGTGATTATGTGCGTGCCCGTGAAACGCAACGCGGCCTTGCCAGGGCTTTTGTTGTTAATTCTGTTTACTTTAAAATGCCCAACTTCGGGGGGGAGCAGCAGCAACAGCAGCAGCGGCAAATCCGTCGACGCCTCGTCTGGCCCCACGCAAATATTTGTCGTATTAATGAATGCACGGGTTAATGTGTTTACATGCGGCTGCTTCTGCTCCGCAGTGGAGGTAGAGGTAGAGGTGAAGGTGGTGGGCCTGGGCCTGGGCTCAGGCTGTGCCCTGGCGTGGGTGCATGCAGCGTAGGGGCGTAGGTCAAATCTGGCGGCGACAGCTATCAATTTTGCAAGTGGCGCGACATTGAAAGACGACACCAGCCGTGTCACCTGTGTGTCTGTGGCTGAGCACAAAAATCAATAAGAGTTCTCCGCTTTCCAGACAGCGCGAGCAACAGAAAAAAGGAAAACGAAAAAAAACAGATGGAAATGGCTAAGGCCGGAACGCGGCTCTTACGACTGTCGGGAATTATTTTGGGCGCAGAGAGGGAGAGCGAGAGAGAGCGAGCTCATTGACCGGCATACGGTTTACTTTTTTACGTACTGCCCGCAAACAAATTATTGTACACATGAATTTCCACTTAAGTCCAATGAAAATGTTGAAACAATGCCCCGGCCAAGTGGCAGCCAGCGACAAGAGTTACTGACTGAGCGGGTGGCTGTGCGGGTGGCTGGTGGGGGCGGGGAAAACTGTTTTAAAATGTAAATTTTTTCGCTAGCAAGCCGGCATTAAGGCCAATAAACAGAGAGTAAATGTGCCATTTAATAAATGCGAACGAAGTACGAAAACGAAAGCAAAAAAAACACAAAAAACCAAATAAGTATTTTGTGTGGACGCCAGAGAAACGAAAATGAAATGCCCTGCAACCCCAGCAGCCCCTGCAGCAAGAGTGCAAAAGTAGGCTAACGTCTTGTCCAGGGGGCGTGGCAGCCAGAGGGCTGAAGCTGGAACGGGAGCGGCAATAAGTTAAATTGAATTAAAAACAAATTAATTAAATCCCTCATGAAAATTGTGCAAGCTGAGCTGCTGCTTCGCTCTCTCTGCTCTCTCTCTCTCTCTCTGTCTCTCTGGCAGGCTAATGGCCCATCCTATGTGTGTGTGTGTGTGTTTGGGAGGGCCTTTAAGTGCCTGGAGGAGCATTAATTTCCGCATAATTAGCTAACAAATTTTGAAGGCCTCACATTTTTGGGCACACCTGATGCGAGACCGAAGAGGCATCAATCACACCACGCCACGCCATGACACGCGCTTCACGCGAAGATAATTACGTGAGTCCAGGCTCAGCCTCCGCCTCCAAGCAAGGGGCAGAGCAGCAAGCCAGCGGGAGAGACAATCGTCTGCTGATCAGAGACAGCCAAAGAGAGAGAGAGTGAGAGAGAGTGAGAGTGAGCGAGCAGAGCTGGGAGCGCGTCACACAATAGGAAAACTAATTCCACTAATAGGAATCACAAGGAGGCAAAAAGGATAACACACAATAAATAATGACATTGGAATATTTATTATTGGAAATGCCCCGCACGTCTGTATTCAATTACTTGTTGAACCAGCAGCAGCCAGCAGCCAGCCCACCCTGCTACCTACCCCACAGAGAGAAGACAGCCACCCAACCACCCACTCAGACCCATCATCTGTCTGTGCTGTGCTGTCGTCTTGGTGTGTGGTGTGTGGCCACCGGACTTACTGCGGACTGCGGACTGTTCGAGAGGAAATCATATTTTCTGTTATTGTGGCCGAATGAGATTATTAAATGGGTTTTTGGGTAAAACCCGGTAAGGCCTTGAGCTGGGCTGTGGAGTCAAAACAGCAGACGGCGGAAAGTAAACAGTAAGCCTGACGCCGGCACAGGTCCCCGTCCCAGGCAGGGCATGAAGCACAGGACGAAGCACAAGGTAAGGAGTGGCAGCGCATGGGAGCATCATAACGGGTGGGGGGGGTGGTGGTGCCTCGTGAAAGTGTAATGGCCTGTGGTGTGAGCGGCGTACGTGATATGTATACATTGCATCGAAACATCTACCCACACAGGACACAGGCCACAGGACAGCGAAGTGAGAGTTCGAGTGCGAGTGCGAGCCTCGTCCGGCATCTTTGGCTGACATTTAAAGGTTCATTTGTGAGCAGCGATCCCACACACAGACACGCCAACAGCTGGCAACAGTTGTCGTAGCTGTCGAGTCTAAGCCACGGTCCACGGCTGCCTTTCTGCCTGGCTGTCTGCAGCAATTTGTAGCCATTTACTGATGGCAGCCCCCCAGGCATTGTTCTATCTGTTGCTCCAATCCCAAGCAATATCCGCAAGATATCTTCAGCAGCAACGAACAAAAAAGAAAGCTGAGGCTGGCGCATTCGGCACGTATTGTTTGTCCTCTCAATTGGGCCATGATTATGTGTGTGTCTCAGCCTCAGTCTCAGACTGCGTCTCTGTCTGTCTCTGTCCCTGTCCCTGTCTCTGGCGGCTACATTCAATAAATATTTAAGCCTTCGTGCTAAATGAAGTTCAGCAGCCCCAGAGATCACGCGGCTCTGGCAGCAAACGGCCAGCAGCAGCAGCACCACTCAAATTAGCATCAAAGTCCGGATACCGGAGTGCAGCCCGCCCCCACGTTGCGCCCACTGGTGCTCAGTCTTGTTAATTGCGGACGGAAATCGACAGGACGGCAGCTGTGAAATGTGCAAATTGCACTTCAATTGTCTGGCTGCAAACAAACGAATAAACGAATAACGAATAGCGAATGAATAGGGAATAGGGAATAGGGATTAGGGCGAACCGACAGCAAGATGTCCGCTGCTGATGGGCGCTGGCCCGGAGCTGTTGCTCTGCCTCCCAATTTGGGCGCCGCTCACGCACGTGTCACGTGTCCATCACTGACCCAAGCTGCGGCACTGGCATGCCAAATAAAAGTTCGGAAAAGCCCAGGAATAGGTAGAGGTTGGGTATGGGTGCAGGGATAGGCGGTGCGAAGCTTATGCAAATTATTTCGCAATGAGCAGCCAACGAACATGTCTTTGAAACGTGCAGCCGAAGGGGGCAGGGGGCGCACGAAGCTGGCTGCAAGATGCGAAATGGATGTCATCCTTCCACTCCATCTGACTCGCACCCCAATCGCAGGTTCACAGTGCTGCCACGTAAGTTTGGTGGCAATGCAAATTAAAATTCAAGCAGCAGCGACAACGTGGCGTATGGGTAACATTTGCATTTGCATTTGCATCGCCCTCTCTGCCGCTGCCACTGCCTCTACTGGCTGCTGCCACCTGCACTTAGCCCCCCTCCCATATCCGTGTTGTTCTTGTTCTCACCTTTGCATTGACTTTTGCCACACCTGCTGCGGTATGTTCGTGGGACGTGGCTGGGTCTGGGGCTGCCTGGTGCTGCCTGGGGCTGCCTGGGTCGCAGCAGATTCCTAGGTACGGCTGCAACAAATACACAAACTGCTGATTACAAAACGAAAATTGAAAATCTTAAGCTCTGCCATATTGAAAACGGTAATCGGGTCATGGCTGGCTGGGGGCGTGTGTGCCATAGGCACGAGGCAAAAGGCACAAGGGCCAAGGAGCAAAGCACTTCACTTCACTTCACTTCATCCAGCAGTCGAAGCTGGCAAGTCCCCGAAGTCCCAACCAATAGCAATCAGAATGAGCCCAAACTTTATTTCCAGCAGCTGTTTAGACTATGAGCCACGTGTGCTCCACTCCACTCCACTCCACTCTGCTCCGCTCTGCTCTGCTCTCCTGTCATTTAAGTCAACTGTCAATGTTTTGTTTTGTTTTCAGTTTTGTGCTTCCTCCTGGCAAAGATGTTGCCATTGCCATTGCCATTGCGATTGTCTTTGTCTTTGTGTTTGGCTTTTTGCGGTCGTCGTTGATGGTTTGCCTTCTTCTCTTGGCAGTGCCAGTGGCAGTGGCACTCCCACAGAACTCCTACAGCACACAGCACAGAGATAAAGTCAAAATTGTGTCGAAAGTCGAAACTGATTCTGGTGCCGTGCATATTAATGAGAGAGCGAGATCAAACGGCTCAAGCTGAGCAGCAGGAGCAGCTGGAGCGGCAGAAGGACCTGGCACGAGTGCACCGAGGCGCCATCGACGCGACGCCATCCCAGTGCCGTGCCAGGCCAGCGCAAAAGTAATAAAGTTGCGGTTAAATTAAATTGTGCAGATGTATCGATAAAGCTTTACGAGAGCACGAGAGGGATTGGGCTTCGACATGGATGGAATTGGTTCGGAGGGGGCGGATTGGAGCGGCGCGGCAAGGCACGGCGCGGCATCCGATTGCAATTAGAAAGGCCAACAGCAGCCAGCCATTGATCGCTGGCAGTGTCTAGGGCGCTGGCAGGGCCCGCCTTCAGTTAAGTTGCGATGGGGTTGGCCGTGCGATGCGGTGGCCAACAATAACTGATTAAAATGTTGGCCACAAAACGTATTAACATGTCGGCTGCAGAACACACAATTTGGCAGCGATGACAGCCCACAGTCAACGGGTCGACGGGCTGCTGGGCAGCAGAAGTAGGGGAAGTAAGGGGGAAAAGGTACAATGACAAAGTCATGGAAAAGAAAACAGCCGCAGCCGCAGCCGACACATAGAATCCGGGCAGAGAGAGAGCGAGCGAGCGAGCGAGACAGCGCGTACAGTGGGAACATGGCGCGGGGGCAAACAGACAAAACAAATAAGCCAAGCATAAAAGTTTATATTGCGGTCTATGATTCACTCTCTCGACACAGCCCTGTGTCGCTGTGTCCCCGTGTCCCTGTGGGTGGGGTTCGGCTCTCACAGAGACACAGGGCCACGGGGCCCTTTGCGGTCGGCTTTGGTTCGACCTCGAGCAGGGACGAGCGACTGATGGGCCTCCTCGCTGGCTGCCTGGCTGACTGCCTGGCTGGCTGATGGCACACAGTCACAGCTGCAGTGGAACCATTCAAAAATTTTTGATATTTTCCATTGCTCTGCGTCTGGGTGCTGCTGCGGCTGCTGCTGCTGCTGCTGCTCCGATGTGTTTGCACAGACAAAAACAAGTGCACGGGGGCATGAATGCTGTGGCCAGCAGAGAGCAAATGAGTCACAGGTTGGCATCTTGGGGCGCCCAGCCAGCCACCCACAACCCACCCACACCCACAAGCAGCAGCAGCCGAGAGCAGCCCCTTGGCTACGCTGCTAGATTGTTCGAAACCCATTTACTTAATGGATATAATAAATTTTTCTACAAATTGAAACTCGTAATTTCCATTGTTCTCGCGCTGCTGCTGCTGCTGCTGCTGCTGCTGCTGCTGCTGCTGCTGCTGCTGCCGCCATTGTCTTCCTCTGTGTCCCAGTGTCCTCGTCCTGCTTCAGTTCTGTTGTCTGGCGGTACATGTGGCTCTCTGCTCCCTCTGCTGCTCCTTGTGCTGCTCCTTCTGCTGCTCCTTCTGCTGCTGCTGCTGCTCTTTCTCTGCAGGCTGTGGCCCGAAAATTTCACTCGGTCCGACCAGCCTCTTGTGCTGCCGAGCTCAACCGTAAAACTACTTGTAATTACGTTAAGCATTGTGGCTGCTACTCGTCCTTCCGCACTCGTGTGTGTCCCAGTCCCTTACCCATTCCCCTACCCACTCCCTTGAGCTCTTTTGGGCTGTGGCTGTGGCTGGGCATGGCCCGTCTCAAATTTGTTAGCCCAAAAACGACCACTTAACCCATTGACACCGACAAGTCAGAGCGCGCAAAGACTGACAGCTGGCCAACTGGCAAAGACTGTCACTGTGGAGGGTAGCGCGATGATCCCGATGCTCGTGGGGCTGTGTGTTTACCCCAAGCGAAGATCAGCAAAGGGTTAAGCTACACACACACACACACACGTACGTACTGTAGTGTAGTGCGGAAATGTAATTTGTAGGCAGGGATAAACATCAGCAGCAGGACTGGCTGGAGGGACTGGCTGGAATTAGTGCCGGTAAAAATGTAATGTCCTTAATTCGCTTTAAACATAGCACACACACACACACACACACAGAGAGAGAGGGAGATAGCTGGCATCGCAAGACCCCAAAGCCAAGGACCCAAAGGACCCAAGGAAATATGTTTTGAGTTTCTTGTGCCTGTGCTTGTGGGGCCCCGACTTAATGTCTGGCTTCATAAATTTTATGTCGGTGATGTTTAATTTGGCAACGGTAACTCATGTCTGCTCGGACTTAGGCCCACACACACAGAGGGCTCTGGTGTGCTTGCCGACTGCTTCATTTGGGTACATAAATAAATTTGCTTTAGCCCCCCCCCCAACGGCACCCAGCAGCACCATGCAGCAGCGGAATGAAACGACAGCGACAGCGACAGCGACAACGACACGTAGCGCTGCTAGACAAAAGATGGATTGTTATCGCTCAAGATAACAGAGAGAACACACACACAGGGCGAGCAGAGCCATATCCCTGCCGCATCACACCTTTTGCTGGCAAAACCCACGAACCCCAGCCACAGTCCCAGCCCCAGTCCCTGCCCCAGCCAACCCAAAAAACGTTATTTCATTAGTGTCTAAGTCGAGCGGTTGGGTGGGGCGGAAAGCCAAGGCAAGGCAAGGTAATGCTGGGGCCAAAACTTTGCCATTTGCGCTAAGTACGTGAAAATTTTTCATCAGCAAATTAAGAATGCGTCGAGATGCTGCTGCCTTCCCCCCAAAAGTGGAGGATAATTTCCATGTTTCTGGCTAGACCCAAGCAATTACCAGAGCCCCGCGACTGGGGCACTCAGTGCCAGCGCGAGTGGCTGGGAATCAATCTCTGGCAAGTGGCAAGAGCACGTGTTTGTGGCCAGTGGCCAGTGGCCGGTGGCCGGTGGGCAAACATTATTTGTGCATATCGATATTAACATTTATGAGTGCTTTAATAAGTAATTACGCCCCAACGGGCAGGCAGCCAAGCCAAAGGGCGGGCCCATGCCCGTGCCCAGGGACATTCTACATACTAAAAAATTCAATTAGTGCTGCAAAGCGAGATAGTGAAAGTTGCATAGGCCAGCGAGGGCTTATAATATGTACAATATGTGTACAAATATACATATATTTATGTGTGTGTGTGTGTGTGGTGTGTGTGTGATGACACATGCTCGCACACACGAGTGTACTGTGTTAAATCCAAACAATGAAATCAAATGATTTAATTATAACAGACAATAAAGCAACAGAATAATTGCGGCCAGTAACTGCAGTTGGAAGGGCTCTGCTCTCTGTCATTGATGTTGCACGAATGTCCCTTGGCTGGCTGCTGGCTGCCATGACGTGGGCAGGGGCACAACAATAACCACAAAATACGTCAGACAGCGGGTACCGCAGGACAGACACTCGAAAAACAGCAGCAGCAGCAGCAATAACAATACGCACACAGATGCAACTGGCGCTGCCACTGCAATAACAATTGCAATTAAAATGCGTGTGCCAAAAAAAACAACAAGTGTGGCAAGCAGCAAGCAGCAGGCAGCAGCCAGCAACAATATCAACATTTAGCAGTCAGCCAATAAAAAATAATGCAAATAATTCACGCCACCAGCAACAACAGCAACAACAGCAGCAACAACAACATGTTGTAAACTGTTAAACAATTGATTAACAACAATTAGCCGCTTATTAAATTCCAATAACAACAGCAGCAACAGCAACAGCAGCAACAACTGAAAGCCAATTGCAATAAAGCCAATTGGGGCAGCAGTCGCAGCATGCCAAATGCCAATACCCCCTGCCACAGCCAGCTGCAGCTGCAGCTCCATTACCTCGCCCCCACAATGGCCAATGTGCCGATGTGCCACGCCCACTGATGCGGCAAACAGCTGCCGGCGGACAAGTCAATCGCTTAGAATATAACGCGCATAAATTATTGCCACCCATTCGCATGCCACACGCCACATGCCACTTGCCACAGCCCGCATCCAGGCTCCCAGCTCCTGCTCCTGCTCCTACTCCTGCTCCATTCTCGGTGCGTGCCAGCAAATGCGATTTAATGACGTGAACGATTTAACCTGGACAGCTGGATGGCAGCACAGGACACAGGCACAGGGCCAGGACACAGGCACAGGGCACAGGGCACAGGGCACAGGCACGTTGCCAATTACTCACGCATTATGTCTAGTTAGATCAGTTGTTGTTGTTGCTGTTGTTGTTCCTGGGTGCAGGGTGCAGGGGCAGCCACTCTGAAGAGGCGTTGGACAAACTTCAAAAGTGTAGCATACTTATTGGCTTACCTTCGGGGGGTGGCTGGCTGGCTGGCTGGCTGGCCTGCTTGGCTTGTTTGTACGCAGTCAGACGAAAAGAAACGCATGCAAATTTTAAAACAACACATGCTGACAGGCAGAGCAGCAGCAACAAGGAGCAGCAGCAGCGGCAGGCAGCAAACAAAAGCAAAAACTAAAGGCTGGGCCTGGGCCCTGGGCCCTGGGTCTCTCCGGGCAAAACTTGCAAATGGCTAACCGCAAAATGGGCGACAAATGTGAAAAGTTTTTTGCTTTAATTTCCAACACTGCCGACTCGAAATGGCAGCCCGATCAATATGGCCGGCCCGCACTCGCACGCAGGGTCTAAATTTAAGCAACATACAGCAGGGCAGAGGAAGAGGAAGTAACATGCGGAGTGAGGCATGCGGCATGCGGCATGAGCGATGCATCCACTCATTGACACTCATTAATGTTGACCTTCTTGAAAGTAATTAAAAGTGACCCTCAAGCATAATGCTCAGTAATTTTTCAATATGGAGAGAGCAGGCAGCAGAGACAGCGAACAGAGACAGAGAACAGGCAGCAGAGAGCAGAGAACAGGCAGCAGAGACTCTGGCAGTGCCAGTGCAAAAGTGGCCACAAATCCGAGCAGCCATTGCCGTTCCATGCCGAGGGCTAAAACCCATTTCCATAAGCAATTTATGCATGGCGATAGTTTTCGCACACGGTGTGACCCATGACAAAAACACCCACAAACACACACACACACACAGCCAGACCACACCCACCCACACACACACACACAGACAGAGGGGGGGCGAGAGAGATTCAAGCAAAAGCTGCAAACATTTTGGTTAACGAGACTTTTAATCTGTCCAAAGGTATTTAAAGTTGGCTAAGCCCCAACTCTGACTGACTTTTATGGTTACGGAGCAAGTGTCAAAATGTTTGTTGACGACAATGACCGCCCCCCAAAGCCCAAGCCCCAGCCCCAGTCCCAGCCCCAGCCACTGCCTGACGACAACAAGGGGATGGGCCGGGATGGGACAGCATGAGTGGTAATTTATTTTGCCTTTTGCCAGCAGCAGCAGCAACAACATTCCGACACAGAGCACAGCACAGGACACAGCGGGAAGGTAGGTCCAAGGTCCTGGTCCTGGTGCTGGTCCTGGCCCAGAGCTCAAAGCCAAGCTACAGGACTTGTCGAATTGCATGTCACCAGCCAAAGCACACAGACGCAGGGACAGAGCAGAGAGAAGGTCCTACATTAGGCGCTAATCTTGATTTTCCATGCGGCGGAAAAGGCACACAAAAAAAAGGGCAGCGCAGCGCAGCGTCCCGTGTCATCTGGCAGTGACAAGAAGCACCACCCCAAGGTTAAGCAATTGAAACAACAACAAGAAGAAGAACCAGAACCAGAACAAGAACAGAAGCCAAGGCCCGCGCCACGCCCCACAGCCACACACATGACAGGGCGTTGCTTTCAACGGTAGCTCGGTATGTGTTTCTTTTTTTTGGGTGTTGTGTGTGGGGGTTTGTGTGGTGTATGCATCGCAGCGAGAGATTTAATTGAGCAGGGCATCATAAACCCTTGCCCAACGAAGCTGCAAACATTGAGACTGATGCGATGAGTCAGCATTAGCAGGCAGGGCCACAGGCACAGGCAGAGCCACAGACAGAGCCACAGACAAAGGCAGAGGCAGAGGCACAGCCACAGCCACAGGCAGCCTGCGGCTATGGCAAAGTCTGGGCCATCAGCAACTGGCTGACATTGATGGCTTGTCGAAAAACTAGGCCCAATTCATGGCCAGTACCGCACATCCCAGCGTCACTTTGGAGCGTGTCAACTGCACGCCCTGCCCAGCGGTCAAGTGCAGTGTCGGGCCAAAAGCCACGCTCCACGGGTCCACTGGGCCACCGCTTCAGGCGCTTCCCTCCAGCAGTGTGGGCTACCTTTTGGCGACTGAAAACTAAACAAGAACATTTTGAAAACTGTTCGTTAAGTAACTGCTGGATGGATTAATGCCAAACGTGTGTAAAAACGAATCACACATCGCAATGTGTGCACCGCTCTGGCTCTGGCTGGCTCCTTCTACTCTGTCTCTGTCGCTCCCTCTCTGCTCTCTCTCCACTCTGTGTCCTTGATGTATCACTTCCGCTGTCTGTTAACTTACGAGTACGGCCATAAATACGCTCGGCGGCCAAGAGCACACGCGCCAAGCGATCCGGCGATGGCAGCGATGGCGGCGCTGGCAGTGCGACCGGCATTCAGACCATTTAATAGCAACACGTCTTTCTGGTATTTTCACACGCTTGAGCATCACATTGGATTCAACGTCACGTTTTAGTGCTGTGCCCCACACCCGCCAGCCCGTCATGCACCATCCACAGCAGCCCCCCAGCAGGCCCCCACAGCAGCCTTCTGCCGCACTGCCGCATGGCAGAGGCGATGCCTAATATGCTTATGTTGAATGGCTGGCTAGCTGGCTGCATGGCTGGATGGATGGCTGGATGCCTGGCAGACACACGGACAGACAGACAGACAGACAGTCAGTCAGTCAGTCAGTGGAATTGAACCCTTTTCTCGCTTGCCATTTTAAAGTGCCCCAAAAACAGGGACCACACCACACACATTGGGAAGCAGCCCAATAGCAGCAGCCACAGTGCCACACGCAGACATTGGACGGGCCGTGCGGGCGGGCGGCTGTCAATGTTGATATTTCAACTACAATATTATTTTCACTTTTAGACAGACGAGGATGAGGGGAATGAGAGGATGTGGGGATGCCAAAGAGGGTAACCAAAGCACACAGTTAGTTTATTTTGGAAATTATAATAAGCCACTTTGTGGCGCCGCCAAGCGGTGTCATGCAGCAGCTAGAAGGATTGCGAGTGGGACTCGGGGTAGCAGTGTGTGTGTGGGGGTGTGTGTGTGTGTTTGCTGAAAGTTATTCCAGATTGAACGTGCCCGTCTGACGACTGCTCCATGCATGTCCCAGTGCGACACATAACTTTCGGCGCACAGTCGCTGGCAGTCGCCGGCAGTCGCTGCAGCATGTCGATGATGCTGCACCGGCCCAGGCTAAGGCTAGTGCTTAAAACTGTAGCCGGAATGTGGGATTGCGATTGGGCGCACAGGGCATTTCTCCGCGCAGGACACATCGTATATCTATGACTGGCACTTAATAAGATAAGCCGCGGCCCCACTGCGACTAATGTAATTTGTGAGGACAGAGCCAACAGCCCGACAGCCGCCCGACAACAGCCGACAGCATTTCCAAATTCAATCAGCCGTGCAAAAATGCCTCAGAGTGCATTCTGGCGAGGTCTCTGTGCGCCCTCTACCTTGTGGCAGCAAGCAACAATAACAGCAAAAAATGCAATTAAGCCCTCAGAGCAGTGGAGCTTCAAAGGAGCTGCACCGAATGCGGTCACTCGAATAGTTATAGAGCTGGCATGGCCCTGGATGTGGACAAGGACTGCACTCCACTCCATTCCATTTCCAGTGGAGGCAACGAGCAGAAGAGGCAGCAGGCCCGACAGCACGACAAATGCCAGAGATAATTAGGATTATGCCCATTACCTAGCTCTCGTCGAGCGGAAAAGTAATTTGCAGCAGAGCCAGCCAGAGAGCGCCAGCCAGAGCAGTCCCCGTCCAGGGGCATAGGTAACTGGCAATAGCAGACGGCACGAGTGCTTCTTCCCTGCCCCTCATTATCCCTCCAGGAACCCAATTATTTTTGTATTCACACAACTGTCGCAGACCTGATCAGGGCATCGACTTAGACTCGCAGCTCGATCTAGGATCCAGCCAGAGCCAGCCAGCAGAGCAGATACTTTCCCTGGCGTGGGTCTGGATCTGCATCGGTTGACTGTCCAGGCTGTCCAGCTACCATTGACCTTCACCAAGGCTGAGCTATGGCGAAATGAGAATTGTTGAAATATTGACCGCCCCCCGCCACATCCACTATCCACTCACACATTTGCTTACGGGCGGGCTGGCGGCTGCGGCACAACTTTTATCATAAATTTGAGAGGAGGCTCGCAACTGAAACAAACGGGGGCAATGCTGCGAGTGGGGCGCGTAGCTGCTGAGTGGGGTAATGTGAATATATTGCCAGTGGAGCCCAACTGGGAGCCACAGCCACCCAAAGACAGTGGAATGCCGGCAACAGTCGACAGTCGACAGTCTTAAAGTTTAAGTATTATTGTAAATATTTTTGCATATGACTTGCGGGAAATTTCAGGCGCACCTTAACCGTGAATCCGCGAATCCGTGCATCCGTTTATCTGCCTGGCTATCCAGCCTGCAGCCTCCAGCCAAATCCCCGTGCCAATCCAAGCTGTCAGAGCGGAAAAGCCTTGCTCTCCAGCACCCACAGGACGGATAACTTCAACTTTTTTGAGCGCTTTTCTCCCTTAAGCAGCAGTGCTTATGCAGCTCCCATACGCCAGTCGGAGAAAGGTCAGCCTGGGATCTTAGGCCCGAATCGGAGCTCTGCCACTGGAGCTGCTGGCAGCTGGCAGCTGGCAGGACTCTTGTCGATGGCAATTACCACACGGCTCGGCCTTGCACTTGGCCCAGCCGATGCGATGACAGCAGGGAATCAAATGTGTCATCAAGTGCCAGCACTCTGGGCTGGTTGGCTGCTCTGCCCGGCTTGCCGTATGAATAGTTAATGACTCGTATGCGATGTGTCCGGCACTGGTCCAGGCTCTGGCTGCCCTTGTCCTTGCCACACACACACAGGCCAAAGCTGTTGCAGGGGCAGAGACATTAGCAATGCAGGTGCCGGGTGCCGGGTGCAGGTGCCGGGCGGCAGACACTGACTGGAAGCTTGCAAGCTGTAAAATCTTACACTGCAGTTTATGCAAAATTGCCGATAGCAATTTGCAAATTTAATGGCGTGAACAAATTCAATCAATGTATGCAAACAAAAACAGAGGCAGAAGCAGAAGCAGCAGCAGAAGCGTAGCCAAAATGTCCTGAGGGGCAAAGCTGCTCTATGCGGAATGCACGACTCTGTCTCTGGCTCTGTCTCTGTCTCCGGCTCAGTCCCTGGCTCTGTCCCTGGCTCTGTCTCTATCTCTGTCTCTGGCTCTGTCTCTGGCTCTGTCTCCAGCTCTGTCTCTGTCTCTATCTCTATCTCTGGCATTTTGGAAGCTGCAGCTACTCCTACGCGCTCGACAGTCCGCATGGATTTTTGGCTGGTAACCTGGGATTTTGGGCATCCTGGGCCCTGAATGCCTTTTAGTTAAAACTGCAAAAGGCAACAATAATCAATGCTGGGAATCGTTGTCCATCGACCCGATAAGTAATACGTATGGCAGCAGTCCCCCCATGTCCAGCACTGTCCTCTGTCCACTGTCCACTGTCTGCTATCTGAGGGCAGTCAGGTGCCATAATTGTGTGCTGTGTGGATGCTGCCCAGCAGGACAAGGCAGGACTGTGCACCCATGGGAACCTGCACAGCTGCTTCCACCCCCCCACACACTGCCACTGCCACTGCCACTGATTTTACTTATCACATTCACATAAATTTCGACTGTGCTTTGGCATTCTCGCTCGCATTCTCCGTGCTAAGCCCACAGGACTGATCGAAATTTGCCAAAGTTGTTAATTGTTGAAGGACAATTAAAAGGTTGTGTGGCCACAGCAGCAGCAGCAGCAATGGCAGAGATAGGAGCTGCCCTCCGATTGCATTGCTGCTGCTCTGCCATAATGGCTCGGATTTCCCAACAGGAAATGTTGTAGCTGCTGCACGAGGGGAGTGCCAGTTTGAATCTGAGTCTGAGTCTGCAGCTAGAATATGAATGTGGGGAAAGGCACTGGGAAAGCACTGGGAAAGCCGCTTGGTAAAATATGGACACCATTTTTTGTTCGTTGCGCACAAATTTGTCTCTGGTAAGCGTGCAAAATGACAAGTCAACTTAAAAACTTGGCCGAGGCAATGGCAAAGGCAAAAGGCAAAAGGCTGCCCTGCCACCACCCCAAAGAGCTGCGTCTGCCCATGGGGGGGAGCACTTGGGTTCGCCTGTCATCAGTAGGGAGCGTATAAATATCTGGTAAAATATTGTAAAAAGCAGCCTGCAAATTAATGATAACGACGCCGCCGAACCAACACCTTCAACTAGGCAGACACCCAGCCAAAGGCAGAGGCAACGGGGCAGAGGCAAAGCCAAAGGCAACGACTTACTCGTAAGTGACATGAAACAAGCAACTACTTGCTGAAGCAGGACTGGGCTGAGGGGGAGACAAAACTTGACAGGAGACCTGCACCCCATGCCGGCGCTGGGCTGGCTGGCTGGCTGGCTCGGGGTACCGTCTCTGACTTGACAAAGTGCACCCCGGAATTTGTCCAACTGCAGAGCGCCGCAGACCCAGTAAGTAATGCTTCCTGTTGCTCCACACTGTGCCACAACACAATCACACATCCAGTCATCCAGTCAGCCACGCGTTTTAGTTATTTATTTGCGGACATTTTTCATATGCCTATCTGATCAGCAGCCCCCCAGCCCAGCCCACTCGGCATCGGGCAGTAGGTCGTACAGTCGCCTCGACTGGCATTTTCAGTCAGTTTTCCAACTGACAAGCCGCACACACACACCCCTCTACACACACACACATACGAGCGTTCCGAGTATGTACAATGAGACCTTCAAAATTAGTTGTTTCCATCGGGCTGGTGCTCTGCTTGGCCCACTGGCCGGCAGCGGCCTTGGGCAGTGCGGCGTCCGCGGCTGCTGGCACTACGGCGGCGGAAGGGTCCCAGGGGCACAGTCTGTCGGAGGCGGAGATGCAGAAGATATTGCTGGCGAACGGCAACGGCTACGGCGACGGCAACGGCAACATCTCCGAGTTTCACTTTCTGATCACCGGCGGATATCGGCCGGAGAAAAACAGCCTGGTCAAGTACGTGGTGTCTGTGCGCACCAATAGGGAGCGCAAGTTCTTCGGCGACAATCACTTTTGCGGCGGAGCAGTCATTTCCACGACGGTCATCCTGACCGCTGGCCACTGCCTCTACTCGGGGTGGGTACTGTGAGGGGCAGCTGATCCCTGCCACCAGTCGCATGCTCATGCTGATGCTCTCTTGCTCTCTTGGTCTTGCAGCACCACCAGGATAAAGGCCAGCAGGCTGAAGGTCGTGGCCGGCACACCGCGACGGCTGCAGCGCACGGACGTCACACAGGTGCGAGATGTCGATGCGGTGAAGCCCCATCCCAAGTACACGCCGAAGCGGCTCAAGAACGACATCGGGCTGCTGCTGCTGAAGAAGGCGCTCAATCCGAATGCGGAGTTCGTGCAGATAATTCCGCTCTCCACCGCCACGCCATCGGCGGGCTTGAAGTGCACCGTCGTCGGCTGGGGCACGGTCATACAGGCAGGTTGCCCAGCCCCCACCCCCACCCCATCCTCCCTCCGGTCTTTCATTTTGTTTTCGCCCCCCTCAGTTTGGTCCCACGCCCGACGAGGCCGTCAACGGGGATGTGTCCGTCAACGACAATTCGTTTTGCTCCTCGCTGGAGGGCTTCGGCAAGGGCATGATTTGTGCCAGCGATGCCAGCGACCACGAGGTGGACAGCTGCCAGGGCGACTCCGGCGGGCCCCTCATGTGCGACGACATTGTCGTGGGCGTCGTCTCGTTCGGCGCCGGCTGCGGCGAACCCAATTCGGCCGGCGTCTACTCGAACGTCCACTACTTTGGCGATTGGATACGGACGAACGGCAGCACTCGACACGAGCTCGCCGCCCTTACCCTGCCACTACTCATCGGCCAGCTGCTGGTGCTGCTGCTGCTGCCGCTGCTGCTGCCTCTGACTCGTCTGTCCATAAATGCTTATTAGATTCCACGTGCCCCGGCAGTTGTTTGCATGCAACAGGCGATGGAGTGGGACGTGGCCGGCGCGCAGCTACTAAGTAATCACCGCTCGCTGCTCATCGCGGTGTACCCTGGGAGCCTGCAACATGCAACCTACAAGCCAGCTGACAGCCAGCCAGCCAGCCAGCTGCCAGCCTGCAAACGACAAACCAAAATTGACTAAAACCAACGGGCACGGCCTGTCAGGCTCTCTCGCGGACAAGCTGTGTGTGGGAGGTGTCCGTGTCCGTGTCGGTGTCCTTGTCCGTGTCCGTGTGTGGGGGAGGGGACTGGTGCTGGTGCTGGTGCTGGGGCAGGCGGAGGCGACCAATTGCAAAATGCGGTGCACTCCACGCGCCTGTATGTGTGGCTCGTGGAACAACGGTTTATGGTTGCGCTGCAGGCGGATGCACACAGGTGCACTGTTTGTGACAGCAATTATCGCATCACGTCCAAACACCTGCCCCATGCCCCACGCCGCATGCCCCATGCCGCTACGCTCAAGCAACAGCATTATGCAACAAATGGCAATGGTTAATTTCCGCGCACTCACCAACTGTTGATTAGACCAATTAGGGGCTACAGTAGCCTCCTCGTCCGCCTCCTCGTCCGCCTCCTCGAGCGTCGCAGGCTTAAGTTCGAGTGGCGTGGCGTGGCGTGGCATGCAATCAAGGCGTTGCAGCTGGCACCCGTTTGAGGGGAGAGGGCAATTCCCTCATAACTTTAATGCTGTTGATTCTATGGAAACGATTTTTGCATCACACAGGTCCGAGGTCTGCGTCAGAGACGCCAAAAGATGCCCAAAATTCCCAAGAAAAAAGAACATTAAAATTCAATAAAAATTATATTTCCATATACATAATACCCATAATATTTCCTAAATTTATTGCGAGTCAACTAACCAATTGACACATCATTTAATTAACTTGACTGTGGAAACCTATTAAAATTGGCTAAAAATAAATTCTTTCGTTTTTGGTATTTTTAGACATTTGTTTGCTTACTTCATTATTTTCTTTGAAGAGATATATCTTGATAAAAGATCTGCCACAAAGTCACTCCAACACGTTCATTTATCTGCAACAAATTACAACAACTACAACCAATCCCCCGCAGGTTATTTTTGTAGCCTTTTAATGCCCTGTAAATGTGCAATGCGATGCCTTTAATTCACGTCGGAGGCAGCTGCGCGGATTTAATCAAACAAAAAAGAGGAATAAATATTTCTTAAATATTATTAAATAATAATTAACAAGAAAACAACTCAATAATTTATAATATAACAATTTCTCAGAGTTTTGCAATAATAATAATAAGAACAATATAATTATTTCTCAGAGTTCGAAAACTATTTCAGGTCAGGTCCTACCTTGACGGCACATACTAAATGTGCCCATTTTCTGCTGCATATAATGCTACTTAATTACTCTGCAAAATAGAAAAAAAATCCATTTGTAATTTGACTTTTTTATTATATTTTAAAGCAATTTTTCTAAGGCTGATACGCCCCAGATCCACTGCTCTAATGGCAGGTACTTCCAGGGCGACTCCCACAGTGCCGGCTGGAGCGTGACAAAATGCAACAGTTCCAGGCAGTTCCGGAATGTGTTTGTCAGAGGGGTGCGGGGGGGAACGAGAACTGCTGCTCCTCCCGTGTGGATCTCTGGGAGAAATCAGTGCGGAAGCATGTTGATTTAATATCAGCAATGCAATTAGTAATCGCACACGCACACTCCAATCACTTACACATACAATTAGAAAAACCAAAGAATAACAAGTGCCGATGCCGATGCCACAGCCACAGTCAGAGTCCTTAGTCCGTAGACCTTAGACCTTGGCCCCTCAAGCACACAAGTCACGAACAGGGCCCCCACTGTGGGTGTGTGGGGTACCAACGGCAGACGATGCAAGGCGGCAAAACAATGTTAAATTGATGTGGGACCGACTCTGACTCGACCCTCCCGTGTGAGTGTGTGTGTGTGGGCAACCCAGAGGCAAACACACACACACATGCAATCAGGTCTGTCATTTCGCATTCGTATTGTGTGTTGTTCAAGTGTTCATAATGAATTTAATCGCGTATGTTTATTGCTCACTTTGCCATGGTAGACTCCACTTGGCGGCCCTGTCTCTGTCTCTGTCTGTGTCTCTCTCTCTGTCTGTGTCATGCTGTCTGTCACACACACACACATACACACACAAAACACTGCTGCGCCTGTGTTGGTTTCCATCGCCATCTTCATCGCCTCATGGCGGAGTCGACACTTTATCATTTTGTCACGCTTCTTGTTTACCAAGTTGGCTCGTGAGCGGTCTCCTTCTTTTGCATATTGATTTATGCATTGTTGTTGTTGTTGCTACTACACACACACACACACACACACACACACTCCGCTCTGGAGTCCCTTTTTGCCCTCGCAGCAAAGCAAATTGTTTGCATATATTAGACACATGCCAGAAATTGCATTTCCAAATGAACTTCATTTCAGAATAATTGCACTTAAAGTTGTCGCCGTTTGTCGTGTGCCCGATCCCCTGCTGAATCCAGCGAGTCCCGTGTGGCATGTGGATGACCCCAGACATTCGAAAACAATACTTAACACACACAGACACACATCCTGGCAGCCACTCCATCTCCATGAGCTGCTTAACGTATCCAAATGGGATACATCCCTCTCCAGTGCTCCCGCACAGTGCGTATGGCTGGCTAATCGCCAACCTGTCGACGTGCTAAGTGCCAAAACCAACTCTTTATATTCCACCGAGCACACACAACCCCATGCCCCATGCCCCCAGCCACACGCTGGACAAAGAGGATGAAACAATCGCTGCCAGAGCCGCAAAGGGCAGGCAGCGCCAGCGATGAGAATGAGAATGAGATGAGCCGGGCATTGGTTTATGCGAAGCCCAAGCACACAGGCAACAGAGCAGTACCTGGGACCAGGACCAGGACCAGGACCACCCCCAACCATGGAAGCTGCAACCGTACGAGTGGTTTTACTCGCGATGCGTGCTGACAAATCGACGGCTAAGCCGAAACGTCAACACGTCGATGGCCAGAGCAAGAGAGAGAGGGAGCGAAGCCAAACCAATCCCAAAGCTCAAGCAGAGACTCTGAACCACAAGCCGACCATGGGACCCATCCGCGCCATCCACATGGCCCGGCCAAGCCCGGCCAGGCCCGGAGCTGCAGCCGACGAAACCAAACCAAACCAAACCAAAATCACTATCAATTTGCGTTTGTAAATACATTTTAATGGCATTTCAAAGTGAAGCCGAGCTGACCCCGGCACCAACCCCAGCAGCAGCCGCCCACGCCCAGCCACCCCCGAACGGCGTTCTCCGGCGGTAATCAATTTGGAAATTTAGGCGCAATAGTCGCGGTTGTGTGTCGAGAGCAAGAGCAAAAGCAGCAGCAGCAGCAAGAGTGGAGTGTGTGGGTGTGGATGGGTTCGTGCTATGCCTCGGCATGGGCAGATCCGAATGACACCGGAAATTCAAACTACTTCCTGTTTGGCGGCGGCATTCGTTAGGCCCGTGTTTCATTTTCGCTTGGATTTGCTTTCGGTCTGACGGATGATGGCTTGGCCTGCGATTTGATTTGTTTTCATTGTAACGAGCCTTTTATTAGCCCCAGTGCCGAGCGACCAGTGCTCAGACCCGTCCTCTATGCTCCATCCTTTGCTTTTGCCCATACCCTTCCATGGCCATGCCCAAGCCCATTCCACATGCCACATGCCACATCCATCCCATACAGCCCATCCACGTGCCCTGTTATATTGGCTCTATTGTTGTTTCTGTTGCTGCTGCTGTTGCTGTGTCGTTGTGGCGCTGTTCGTTAAATGCAAACACCAAAAGGGTTTTCAAAAACAACAATCAACGCCAGCAGCAAGCGACCGACCGACAGACCGACCCACCGACCAACAGACCAATCCGCCCACTCCATGCCTCTGGCTACAGGCTAGCGCGCTGGGGGGGGTGGGCGCCAGGGGCACAGTGATAGGAACGCCAGCGGCAGGCAACCCGTTTCGATTCTGTTTGCCCAACACACTGGCAAGGGAGGGGGTGGCCACAGCAGTGGCCATCAGCACAGAACCGTCGCGAACAGCAGGCCAAGAGCGCCGGCTATCGGTGCTAGGCAAGTGCCCCGTGGTGTGTGCACTTTTTAATTGTCTGACATTTCGCGTGCGGCTGTGTGGGTGCGTCTGTCTGTCTCTCTCTCCCTCTCCCTCTCACTCGCTCGCTTTGTGTGTGTGTGTTTGTTTGCTTGTATCTGTGTGTGTGTGTGTGTGAATATTTCCCGTTATTGTCAGTCTGTAGCAAAGCGATTTGCATACAAATTTGGCACGAAGTGTAAATATTTAAGCAGATACAAAGTGTGAGTATTAAATTTTTGATACTAATTAATTATGCATGTGTAAATTTTGCATTGAAAATTATTATAGCGCCATATTTTGGCCATATTTCCGCACACACAGCGCCCCGTTCCCGGCCCCACCCCTGCAGCCCCTGACGCGCTTTTGGCCAAATCAAATCATATGTTTGACAAACAAGAATCGTAACAAAAACCCGATTGCCACGGACTCAGCCACCAATTGCATTTGTTTAGCTGCCATCCAGGCACACAGCACACAGCGAGCACGGCCAAGCACGGACTGTCGACTTTATTGGCCGCATAGTTGCACTAATTATGTAATTGGATTAAGCCACTAGTACGCCCCACCCTCCAGCAGTGGCACCCATCACGTATGCACAGTAATTGTGGCCCAGGACCAGGAATCAGAGCGCACCATGGCCAGCAGCGTTGGCCCAGGCTGCTGCCTTGCCTGGCGCTTTAAAATGTGACAGACAGGAGCAGAGGGCGCCACAAGAACGTAAAGAAAGTGGAGGACCCAGCCAAGGGCTCAAGACAGCAAAGAACGGAACAAAACACTTGCGAAGGGCAATAATAACAAAACATTAGGTGCGAACAAAACGAGCCAGCAAATAGACAAACAGCAGCCAGCAGCCAGCAGCTCGAACAAAGCGCTGGGATACAATGTAACTAACGCCTCGAAATGGCGGGATTGGACTTTGATTGGGATTTGGATTGGTATTGGTATTGGTACTGAAGACGGAAGGGGACTTGGAGTTGGACTTTGACTTGGAGTTGGGGTTGGAGTTGCAGATGATGCTGTGTTTGTGGTTGTAGTTGTTGTGGCTTGTGGCTTGGGGTGAGGCTGAGGCTGAGGGTGGCAAAGCAAACACAATGTGCAAAAAAGGATATCAAACAAGAAATTCTATTAAAACTTTTTCACTTTTCGCCTTCAATGTCCACCCTGTCCCTCTCCCTGTCCCTGTCCCTCTCCCTGTTCTATCCGTAAGTGTTTGATTCAAAAGCCAAATATGCCAATAAATACTTTACTATACGTACAGTGCGGGTAGGGGTGTAGGAGTAAAGAGATACACACCCACACCCTGCCATACGGCGCGTCTCTATGCCGCATGCTTAAAGCGCATTAGCCTGCTCGGAGTCCAAGTCCGAGAGCCAAGCAGCAGCAAGAAAGAAATCTCTTGGGGAGAGCGGCAAGGCAGCGGCTGCATCGGAGATGATAGCCGCCGATGAGAGAACGCTTAGGCCAAGTGGGTGTGGGCGGATGGGACTCAGCCAGACATCCGGCGAGACCTTGGCATACCCTCTACACAAGCTTGCCGCCTACACATCGACAGCGGTTGCCTGGGTCCGGGTCTTGGTGGCTGGTCGGCTGGGTCTACCCCGCGCCACCCTGCAGCAAGTGGCCAACGGCCGAGACGGCCCCGGCAAAGGGCGAATCTGTCTGCGAAAGTGTAATCTATGGCCCAGACCACTGCAGGCTATTTGTATTAATTTGTTGTTGGCGACTTTGTTGTCGGCGGCGGTGCCTTCGCTGCTATTGAATATGAGGCGGCGTCCACGGAGCTGCAGCCTCGCAAAAAAATGCCCAGGAATTTGTCTCTGCTGCTGCTGCTGCTGCCTTTGCCGGACCTCAAATAAAGGACGCTGTGAAAGTACCTAAAAAGAGCCAGTTGGGCAGCAGCTGGCTCCTGGGTCTCCTTTTCGTGGTGGAGCATCTCACTCCACCCCACCTGCTCCGTTATTGGTGCTGCTTCAGCACCGAGGATCGATGGATTTCCGCTGGAGTCAAAGCCAAACCCCGGGCCGAGCTTAATGGCTTGGAATTGACAAAAACAATTTTGCAAGGTTTTCTTTGGGTACCTCAAAGAATTACTCCCAGACAAAAAGGTTCCATTGCTTTGTCTTTCATATTTATAGATCCTTGGTCTTGCAATTTCGTAGATCTTGGGGTGGCTCTCGCTGCATGGTGGCCCATCCGCTTTGATTACGGCAGCTGCGGCGTATACTTAATGTTTACCCATCAACTCAGGGAGTGGGAATTTCCTATTCGCTGTAGCCAGAGAGGAGCCCGAATACGAATAGTGATCTGCCGCTTCATGCACGCATAGCATCGGTGGTTCAGTGGTAGAATGCTCGCCTGCCACGCGGGCGGCCCGGGTTCGATTCCCGGCCGATGCAGAAAACTTTTTTTTTTTCTTTCGTTTCTTTGCTTTCTATTTTTTGTTGATAAGTGTTTGTATTTTTACATTTTGCTGGTTTTTAAGATTAAGTAAATTATTTATTACTGCACTAAACTAAACTACAATATAATAAAAATAAAAATTATTTTAATAAACTAAGTTGAATGTCTAATCTTATCTGCCTGTTGTCTCAGTTGCTTATCACGTATCAAGTAAGAAAAGGTATCGTCCAATTTTACGAACCGCGCTTTTAATGCTATTTTCTCCTATGCTTCGTCTGTTTTTTTGTCCGCCGTTCAGCAGAGTTGGTCTCAGGATCCTGCAACAAATACAAACGCGGAAAATAATTACTTTTCGGGCCGATACATTTCTCGGTAGACAAGTAGAGGCGTAGCCTTGCCGCTCGCTTTAAATTCTACGCATTTTCCGCCGTGCTGGCTAAGCAAGAAGCTCAGGACAGGACAGTAGGAGAAGGAGAAGGCTATCGTCCATCAGTTTTTCCTAGAAGCAGGAAGAAGGAAGGAACTAATGCGTGAAAGTAAAAGTGTAGAGTCTCGAGCTACAAAAACAGAAGCTGCACACTCCCGAATACTCAAGTTGGTTCAAGTTGGTAGCTGACCATCTGAGCGCCAAAGCTTCATGGAAAAATGGGCTGATCTTTGTGGGCAAGCCATCGTCCCCTCACTCATTCGCATTTCCCAAGGAAGCGAGCGTTCCAGAGGCATTCCAAGTGCATGGGCTACACACGAATCTGCAAGACTCCGATGTCGGACTCCGATTGATATTTGAAATGCCCCGTTCAAATCCAGCTTCCCCATTCCTACCTCCTGCTGACTTGGCTCTCAGATCCAAGTAGCATTCAGTTCATCCAGTGGCCGCTTTTAAGTGCCGCGGACGGACAGGGCCATCATCCTGTCGCCGCCTTTCGAGCGCTGCGGCAGCGGCGGCTGTTAAGCGAAGCACATCGGATAGCCGCGCCAAGAAAGAATGGAAAACGGAAGGAAAACTTGCAAAGCTTTTCATCCAATTAGAAAGTGTAGTTTCATTGTTAATTGCTCCATCAGAGCATCTGTGGACGGGACGGTGGGATGCTGGGATGCTGGGCTGGGGAACACACTCCATCGTAGGAACTTAACTTTTCCCTTCCCTTGCCGTCCCCTCTTCTTGTCCCTTCGCTTCGGCAATTCTCCCTCCCATGCCGCATGCCCAATGAGTTGTAATTAACTTTATCCGAAAATCTTTGCCGCCGCAACGGTCGAGTGCCGTCCGGGGCAGGGCTGCCTGCCAGTAGACTGCGGAAGAGCTTGTGGGGGGCTGGCTGATGGCTCGTTAGCCCAAAACCGAGTCGAGTTGAGTCCCGTCTTGTCTCGTCTCGTCTTGTCTCTTCGCACTGTCCAAGTGTTGGCGTTTTTATTGAGTTAAGAAGCTGAAGTTATGTAAAGATGCCCTAATTTATGACCGCTGGTTCGTGTTCGTGTTCGTGTACGTGTGGCTGCTCGTCTCGCAGTGATGGGGCGTGAGTCCGAGTCCCAGTTGCTTCGTGGGATAAGCCGTTGCCACAGCGACAGCGACAGCTCGCTCGCTTCAGATGCATGCGAGTGCCACGCGGCAGACACCACACTCGAAGCAGCCACCTTCAAGCCACCCCTACCCTTCACCCTTCCTGCCACCCTTCACTGTGCTTGCTGTTGCTTGTTTTACTTTCAGCGAATTCGCTGCCGAGGATTGGCTTTGGGTACCGTTGTTGTTGCTGCTGGTTGCTCCGTTTCCTGATTGTTTCTGTAATTGTTGTTTAAGTTGTTGCGGCTACATTGGCGCACTTCCTTCCGCTGGCAGCAGCGTCTTAGCTGCCGCTCTCGAGCGTGATTTAATTGAAATCAATTAGCGGTAATGAGTGGTCATTAAGCTGGCTTAGTGCTCATCGTCCTGCCCCCTTAGCCCCAGCCAACGCGTCAGTTCATTTTGTGTTCCTTTTGTGGCACTTGCCCAATGCTAATGCGAACCTCCATCCGGTCTGGATGGGGCCTAACATTGGAGTGGAATTGAATCGAGTGGCGTTGAGTCGATTCTCGTTACAAGGCAGCCCCCCCCCTGTTCCAGCAGCCCCCAGGGACATGCAAATATGAAGCACACAAATATTTAAGCAGAATTTAATGCAAATTGAACGCAAACTTTGCTAAATATATTTCAATTAGACAGCGCCAGCAGAAGCCTTCACTAACAATAACAAATTAACTGCTCCACATGCAAAGTGGGCCCCCACGCCGCCCCTCCACGCCGCTGCCGTTTGCTGCCTTGGCCACAGAACTGCCGGCCACTGCCACGTCCAGCAGTTCACATATTAAATGAAGGCATAACATTTGCAACCAAAAGTATTTCTGCCACACTCTGCCTGCCCTCTGCCTGCCTGCTGCCTGCCTGCCCTCTGCCTGCCTGCTAGCAGAGAACATTGCGAAAATGGCGGATGAACAGTTGGTTGCTCGCACTTAAAAGTGCATGGCCGCTGGGCGGAAAAAGGGGCGCTGCGAGGGCAACTTTTTAACTGGGTTCTTAGCATTGCCTGAACCCCCACCCACCCCACCGGTTTGCATGGCGGTTGGCTCAGTGTTGCTCCACTTGGCCAAAACGTTACATCCTTTGCTTTGTCGTTGTTCCTGCTCGCCGCTTTTTCCTTTCCTTTTCCTTTCTTTTCTTTTCTGTCCCTTCTTCTTCTTCTTGTTCTGATTTTTTTTTTGTGTAAATTGTTTTGCTGTTTATTGCAAAATTACACAAAAACAATGCACGTTGATGAAGACGACGGCAGCAGACGCAACTGCGAGAGCAGCAAGAAGCAAGCCAGCAGCAAGCCAGCAGCAGCAGCGGGGGCAGCCCCACGACGACGACGATGATGACGCTCTGGCTCTGGCGGGGCAGAGCTGTCGAAGAGGCAACGGCAAAGGCAAAACCAAAAGCAAAAGCCCCAAAACAAAAGAGAGATAACGGCGCTGCGGAGGGGGGATTGTGTGTCAGTGCAGCAGTGCAGGCGAGGAGGCGCTGCAGTCGAGCAGGAGCAGCGGGGTGTGGGGCCGTGGGTGGAGGCAGCACAAAATAAAAACTTTTCGAAATGGGAAAACTTTTTTCCTTCAACGAGGACAACGCAGGACAACCAGCAGAAGTAGCAGCAGCAGCAGCAGCAACGGCCATCGGACCTGCAGGATGCGAGAGGCGGGTGGCGGGTGGCGGATGGGGGGAGGCGGTACATTGGGATGCGGAATGCCAGTAACGAGGCAAGTTGAAAAATCTTTATTGTGTATCAAACCATTTGTATTAATTAGAAGCGGCAGCGGCAGCAAAATAATTACAACAATGCAAAAGGAAACCAAACTGAAAAACGACGACAAACAAATGGGGTTGGGGAAGGGCAAGGGGGTGTGGGCCACGGACAGCAGCAAAACAATTGCCACGGACCACTAGTAGTCCTGCTGCACAAAATATATATTTTCAGTGGGCGCTGGGGCAGGGCGGGTGGCAAACCGGCAAACCGAAACTCCCACTGGGCATGTAAATATCTCGGTGTGTGTGTGTGTGTGGCTGGACCTTTGCAGGCCGATTGCGGAACCCAAAACTGTCGCCAAAGTGGAAAGTGAAAGAGTGGCAGGAGCGGAAAGAGTGGGGTGAGGGGCTACCTGGCTGCCGCAGTAGAAGCCAAGGCCAATTAGGTAGCGGGCTGGGCAGACGAAATACGAGCAGAAAAATGCACTGGCAAGCAATGCAAAAGCGCTGACAGATACCCGGCACCAACTGCAGCAAGTTTGAGGTGCCTGCAACCACCCACACGACCCACCCCCCGCTGGGTGGGCGCATTCAATATTGAATGCGAAGCAGCGTAGGGGAAATATGAGCGGATTCCCTGGCAGCAGACACAGAGCCAGAGCTGGAGCCAGAGCTGGAGCCAGAGCCAGAGCCGGAGTGATAATAAACTTATTTATTGCATAGTTTATGCACTGAAGATATCACTCATACGACATGGGTGCACCCCAGCCCGGTGTACGCAAAATGCGATACGTCGATACAGGAGCTGCGGGAAGACGAGCGCAGGGTGCTCTCATCCTCTCGTACTAGATGGGGCAAGTAAATGCGACACAAGCGACCGCCCGCACCCCTCCAGCCACTTGTATTCCATCCATGGATGGGGGGTGGCTGGGGGGTTGGGGGAGGTTGTATCGAATAGATAGACGCACGTCATACATACACGCATATAACTACAGAAATATAAGTAGCTACAAGCATAATGCGATCGTAAAAAGGCTTTTCATTGCGAGCATAAAGTATTAAGCTACTTTGCAGCATCTTTGCATGCATTACCGAGGGATAATACACAGACAAACGTCGGAGCACACCCGGAGCCACAGCCATTGCTGCTACCCCATCAGCATCTCACTCTCTGCCTCTCTCTCTCTCTGCTCGCATGCTACACATACAGAGCACGTATCCTTCGTCCAGATTAGTGTGCACACATGCAGTCGAGTACGTAACTCCCTCTCCAGTCACCCCGTCACCCAGTGCCAGTCCCAGTCCGAGGCCCCTTCTACCCGGCCATCCTGTGCCCTGGAACATATTTTGCAAGTTTACGAACAGAATCTCTAGCCAAGAGAAGACCCAAGCGAGTGTTTGTGCCCGAGCCCGAGCCCCGAAAAAGGATTGAGCAAAAAGACAATGCGCGAAATTGAATCTCCTCCTGTCATCGTCTCTCCTTCCCTGCTTCTCTCTCTCTCTCAGTCTCTCTGTCGTATTTGTCGTATGTAAGTTGCCCAAGAAAATGAAATTGCCATTAACTGACTCAGTCTAGCACTGAGAACTGAGAACTAAGGAATGGGACTTAGTCTGGGATTGCAGTCGGGCTGCAGCAGCCCGAAAACAATCTCAAATTTATGAAATAAACTCTGTTTTCTCTGCCGATTGCCGCACGGAAGGATGAATTTACAAGCGCTGTGGCAAGTGGCCCCAAAAACGGATATTTATTGCCATTGCAATGGGTCCAGGGCTGTGGTCACCGCATATACAAACATGCTCGTACTTTGTGGCAAAAGGGGACGACACATTCAATCGGCATTCGCATGTGTACGGGCATGTCGAGGGATCTGTCTATAAATACATTTATGTTCCGCGACTACAGTCCGCTTCCAGGACTCCCTCTCCCTCTCTCTCTCACACACATACATGCGTGCAACACACACACACAGAGAGAAGGACACGCTGCTTGCCTGCCTGCTCAGAGTTGTACGGGCCGAGTCGAGTTGTGCCGGGGCCGGCGACATTTTCGTTTTGGCATTTCGCATGCAATTTGCAGTTCATTGATTCGGAAGTTTTCCCATTTAACTTAAGCCTCTTTAACAATCCTATTGACGCAAATTTCTACTTACCGCTGCCACAGACTCATGCCACCGATACTGATAGCCAGTTGCTCCGTCGCCGCCGCTTCAGGTGCTGCGGCCGCCTTTGATTGCCGTCCACCTAAGAGTCCACTTAGACGGACCATCTGCCCAGCCAACCCCCCTATTGCCATTCCCATTCGGCCTGCTCGATAATTATAATAATGTCAATGGACAGCGGCACTGGGACGGGGTGGGGTGGGGCGGGTCGGTGCGGTGCGGTGCGGGGGACAGACAAATGGACAATGTCCATCTAATGGTTGTCGCTGCTGGACATAAATGGATTCCAATTATCGTGCTCTCTGGGCCGCCGAATCCGAAGCTACGTTCTCGTATTCACAGTGAAAGCAGCTTGTGGGCAGGGGCATGGGGCATGCCCCATGGGCAGCGATCGATTTCCACAGCCAGATGAAAGTGAAACTGAAGCTGCGGCTGAGCAACGAGATCTACTTTGCTGTCTCCGAGGCGCACTTTCGCGACTCCCGCGACGCATTTAAATGATCATCAAAGGGAGAGCGGGAGCCAGGGGAGCCCATTGCTTCATCAGCAGCCTCAGACGGAGGAGGCATCAGCATCAATGAGCCACTGGCCATGTGCAGCAGAAGTGCCAGCCCCCCCACCACACCCCGCCCAGGACAAAGTGCCGCTTCCCAGGACAGGTGCAGCGTGCAATCTTTTGGTATTTTGTTGGCTTTGCACATTTGGCGTAATGCCAAAACACAATAAAAAAAAAAATACAACAAAAAAAATCAAAAGGTGAGCCAGCCAGGAAGGTGGCGGCTGGCTGGGGCTGTGCCTGTGACGGGGGCTGGGGCGGGGAATGTCTAAAGCAAAACAACTGCGGCAGACGGCGAATAACAAAAAGACAATGCAAACTCAACACCTAAGGATGGCAAACACTTAAAGACGCGACGGCGGCATCATCGTGGATAGAGCGGGAGAGCGTGAGAGAGAGAGTGAGAGAGGGGGGGGGGGGGTGTGGGGCAAACCATGACGAGGGTGCTCTGCCGCGCCATCTCCTTGGAGTCGTGAAACCTGGCATCAGGCTGAGCTTCAGCTGCAGCATCGGGGTCTGTGGGTGCAGCCAGGACGTGCATTCATTCAAATCGACTTGCAGCTCGACTCTCAGTCCTCAGTGCTCAGTTCTCAGTCCTCTTGGTGCTCCTTTTCCTGCACTGTTGTCTTTACAAAGGGTATTCATTTTAATGTTAAGGGCGGGCCGGGCCGGGTCGGGTCGGGACAGAGGCAGGACTTGGCTATGGCAGGAAGCGTTTGGCTGGCACAGGGTCCTGGTCGTAGCCGGAGTCAAAGCCAGAGCGAGTCGATTACGTCTGCGTGTGGCGCGCCAAGATGCGGCTGTGTCTGTGCCTGTGCCTGTGTCTGTGCCTGTCGCTGCCTCCACGGATACGGGCTTAAACGGCCAAAGTGCAATCCACAAACACAAACACAAACAACACAGACACACAGAGCCACAGCCACAGCCAGAGTCAGAGGACAACAGACAGCAGACAGAAGACAGAAGACGGTGCAACGCCGGCATTCAAGCGCAAAGCAAGCGCCAAACTCCAACCCCTGACCCCCGCCCGCCCAGACCAAACCAAACCAGGCCAGGCAGGAGTCTATAATTTCTGTTGTGGTTCCTGTCTATTGTCTTACCATTCCGCCCCCCCCCCGCACCTGCCCTTAGTAGCCCTATCTGCCAGCGGTATCCTTCGCCAAGGGCAGCCCCAGACCCGCCCGTCGTGCCGCCTTCTGCCAGGGAAATGAGCCATTCGCGTGAATTACTTAAAGCGGATCCCCCCCTCCCCACCATCCCTGCCATTCCTGGCCGCCCGTGCTGCAGCTCATTTGACTTTTGGGCACACTCCCGCGATTCGTTCAGTTCTTTAAGGCGAGGCGCGCACTTTCCTTCTGTCTGTGGAGTTTGTGGCAGGTGCAAGGATTGCCCCACTGCAGCTGCAGCGTGGCAGCTAAGCTGGGCTGCAGGGCCATGCGGTTGCTAGGCTCAGTCCCGGCACCCCACTGAGGTGTTTGCGTTCCATCTGTTCCTCTGACAACTGAGCTGCGATCTGCATGGATTTGTGCTTTGTGCTCTGTCCTGTGTCTCTGTGTCACTCGCTTTAGAGAGATGATCAATGGAGCCAGCAGAAGGTGATTCTCGGGCTGGCTGCAATGGGCCAGGCCAGGGATCTGGCCTGGCGGCTGGATTATTTGCCATAGCCATATGGCAAAAGATCTTGAATGTGTCGCTCGTGTCGCAGCTTCAGACTTCCCTCGCTCCAGACGCCCAAATGGTCGCCTGTCAAAACAAATTCACAGTACAAATCAAAACGATTCAGTTGAACAAATTGAATCTAAAATCTAATCGCTCGAGTGAAAGCTCGGCCCCTCGAATCGAGTGAAAGCTTTCGCCTGAGCAGAGCAGAGGGTGTCACAGCGCCTGCGTCTGGCAGTTTGAGTTTATCTCAAAAATGTGGGTGGCGCCAAATGCTGCTTGATACGGAGTGGATTCCGAGCGGATTTTGTGGATTTTGGGATTATTTTTTATTTCTATTTTGGCACTTGGGGCAGTGCATTTGGCTGGGTGGCAGATGGAGTTTTCGTTGGGTGGATTTAAATTGATTTAAATGCCTGTTTTAAGGATGGTGCCCCAGCACTCAATTTCAAATTTGGCGCCAAGCTTGTCGGCATGTGACCGTTCCGCCTATCGCACCAAAATACCGATATGTTTGCATTCATCGCACATCGGATCATCACTGGAACAATGCTGCGTCATTCCCGTTAGATACATTTCATTTGTATGGAAAAACTTTCAGCAACATGTGGAGAGAAAAAGAGCAACATTGATCTGCAACTTTGCCATGGAACTAGCAACATTCTGCATACCTTGGGAAAAGGATATATTATGGAATTGAGAAGAGGTTTGTCATCACGGGCTCACATGACTTCTGTTTTGAGGCTATCTCAACGAAATATGGCAGATTATGGTATTCCCACAGAGACCAGGAATAGGTTTCTACAGAAAACAAATCAAATGCATCAACAAGTAAAAACCATGCCAATCTAAGAGAAATCAAAAAATTTATATCAAAGCAGTTTGGAAAAACAAATATTACACATAAATTATGGAAAATAGGGTATACATGTGTTCATACTCATAGCTGATATCGTTTCATTCCATGCACACTTTTTCTTTTACTTTGGCCGTTTGTTTTGTAAGCCTTATTTTATAAACTATTCAATAAAATGGAGTCCGCAAAATAATAGACCATTTAATTATCTATCAGATAAAATGATATGTCAAGTGCTGAGAGTCCTAGCTAGCTAGTAATATTAAACCGAATATCGAAATCGGGGAATATGATTTGTTATCATGGACAGAGAACGCTTGACCCATTGTCGACCAGTGGGTATTTCCATTTAAGCACGAAAATCATGAAACTTGAAAATTGTTTACGCATTTCAGATTAAAGATATAGTGGCATTTGTTTATTTAAGTCAAAATGAAGGATGGAGCTACAAGGAGCATTAGCCAACAGCATTACTTACCGCGATTTAAGTCAAGGTGTTCCAAAAAAATTAACAGCGCGGATTTTAGTGGGTTAAATTCTTTTTTTGCCTTGGTATATTTACGGTATATTTTGAGTGCGAGATGGTATGTTTCGGTATATTTTTCTGAGGGTCTGGCGGTATTGGTATATTTTATCATAAGTCCGCGGTCACACTGACCACAAAATAAACAGACTCGGAAATCACAAAAAATACAACAAAAGCGCAACATTTAGGTGCATTGCGTACGGAAAACTAAGGAACGCGGCAAACTTCACAAACCAAAATGTTGTGCAGAAGGTGGCAGAGCGCCTAAACCAGCGCAGCCGCTACGGAAGCGCACTTTTCCACTGAGACGCAATTATGCAAGTTGCAGCAGCCGTAACAACAGCGCCAGCAGATCTAACTGTACTAGCGTTGCTGCCAGTGGTTGTGGTGGAGGTGGTGTTGCTGCTGGTGGCGGAGGTGCAACAGTTGCTGGACAATTCGCACGGCGCCCCATCGGTCAACAAGAGCTAGGAAAGGACCGGGAAAAGGAAGAAGAACCACAATCGGAACGCACTTGAACGGTTGGGCCGAGAGTCGCTGGGTTGGGGGCCATCACCTACACTTTTGACCATATTGTATTATTTCTGCTACTTTCAGATATGACTCAAAGACATTCCGAACCATTTTACATATCGCCCAGGCTATTCGACAACAGGCGCCTCAAGCGACGCCGCTGCAAGTGGATGGAGCGCGTGCGTGAGCGCCAACAGATATGCAACGCCGAGATGCGCGCCAAGGCGTTCGCCTCTAAGACTGAACGTGGCAGGCGGCAAAGGCATCATCATTTGGCCACCGCCACACTGCCTGCAGATGTAACTATCGATTTGCTGTCAGATGACGACGACGACAACGGCAACGACGTCAATGCGATTGTGGAGCCGAGACCTTGGCCGATACCTGCAGGTGCGTCAGCAACGTGCAACAGCCTGTTTCTGCATCAGCCGAACTTGCTGCTTATACCGGCAACCACGCTCAGCATCCATCAGTATGACGGTGGCGGCGGCGGCAGCGGCAGGGGACAACAGCGAAGGCCCCCGAAACACGGCGCCATGCGCCAGGGCAACGCTGCAACAGCAACTTGTGTGTTGGGGCGGGGGACATCCACAGCAACCGCCACATCCATACACTCACAATCTCTGACTGAGAGCATACTGATAACCAGCGACGAGGAGAACAACGACAATGACATCGCCAAGTATGTGCGTAGGCAGCACTCGATGCGCTCGCCCCCGCCGCTGGCACCGCTGACACTCTCGGAGACCGTCGAGGAGGTAACCGTGTCGCTGGTGCCGCGTAATACCACCACTGCCAATTGCCAGGCACGCCTGCGACACTCCCACCCGCCTCACTCCGGCAACTACAAAGGCTGCAACATACCGACAGCACCGCCGCGCACAGCAACCACCAATGGCCTAGGCAGAGCCAGCTGCAGCAGCAGCAGCGGCCATGGCAACGATGGATATCTGGAGGTGGATGTCGGGAGCGGGATAACGGCCACACTGCCGGATGAAACCACCGTGCACACGGTCATTGCGAATCGCATCTATGAGCTCTCCTTGAGCAAGCTGCGTGAGGGTCTTGCGTCCAGCGGAGTACCTGAGTATACGCACGATTTGCTGCCCGAGCAGCTGCAGAAGCTGTCGCCAGCGCTGCGTGCCAAAGTGGCGCCTCTGGTGGCGCCATCGCCCCCCACACCCATATCCCTCAAGCTGTCCAGCGACCTCAGCATATCACTGATCTCAGACGACGACGATTGCGAGAGCAGCAACCCCCACCACGCAGCCGGAGGACTCGGAGCCGAGCTGGTCTACCCAGTGGTGGCTGCCGAGGCACACGCGGCCGCCAAGCTGCTCAAGCAGCAGCAGCCTCAGCTATCGGTGGTGCAGCATCTGCAGTATGCAGGCGGTGGTTTTGCACCGCCCGTCGCCCTGGCACTGCCGGTGATGGCCCACACGGCGACCACTTCCACGGCTCCATTACCGCGTCGCCGTAAACTGGGCTAAGGAGCGGGCCAGACAGACCCGATCCGATCCGACCCGACCCAAAAGCCAAGCAGCCATAAAATCATTCCCCCACAGCCGGACTCGCGTCACGATGTAGTCGCTGGCTCAGACTTTTCCTAGCATTGGCTAGTAGTGCAAATATAAAATTAGTTTTAGTATTTCGCGCGCCCCTCATGATTTTCCCAGTGTACTCCCAGCCACCACACCACCCCCCACACCCCATCCGTTGCGTGTTTTGTTTCTCTCTCTTTCTCCCTCGCTCTTGCTATCTCTGTCTTTCTCATATATTTAAGTTTAAGCTTTAACGGAATGAGAGACGAAGAACAAAAACAAACGTACAAAGTAGCAGAAAGAAGAAGGAAAGGAAAGAAAAGGCAGATCCAGAGCCCAGAGATTTTTTGGCAGAAAAAAAACAACGTAAAGAAAATTTGTATAAATTGTTAGGAGAAGAGAAAGTAGCAGAAATTTGCAGGCACGGAAACAAATGGAAAAAAATTAATCCAATGCATATTTATACATATACAAACAAACAGAAGAAAAACACACACACAATTAGTTTTAAAGCTATACAAGTATTTCGATTAAGCCCCCCAGCCCCCTAAGTGTAATCTGTGTGCATCAATGATCCACACACATGCACGCACACACGCCCGAATAAATATGTATGTAGGTGTCGAAGATGGAGAAGCCTGTATTATATATTTAACCGATCGATCCACGCGCACGCCCCCCGATCGGAATAAACTATATTGTACATACATTTCTGTATATCCCTAACCCACTGCTGTATTCATCATGTACAAGGGAAATATGTAAAAAAATTAACTTTAAAATATATATACCATGCAAGCTGAAGCTGAACCCTGTCGATGTGACTTGCATCCGTTGTGGAGACGTCTTAGAAGGCCTCCCAGGACCCTCTTCACTCCGTTCTCTTGGTCCCTTAGCTAAATCATTCCATCAGCTCAAAGGAAGATGCAACATAGTGGAGCTTGTGCCAAGAGGAATCTGAATTAGTAGCCGATTTAGCACCTGGGGACATTAAGATCTATTTGGTAAGTGAGTGACACCTCTCGTTTGCAACATCCTCTCACTGCAGCAAGTCGCATAACTCTCGCTCTAAGGCGTCGCAGAGCAAAGATTAGTGATCGGGTGTAAACGTCTCCGGAAATTAAACCGAAGGAGTGTGCTATCCACACATTGGGGTAGGGCTGAATCAAAAAGTGTACATTTGGCAGATGTAGAGATGACCCTCCCATTCCAATTGATCCAACTAAGGCTCCATTTATTGCAGCGAATTATCATTATCTGGGTAGAAATCGCAAAGCGAAAATCGATGCCAATCGATAAAAATCGATAGTCGATGTGTACATGCAATATCGATAACAATACGCACTTAAGGAGCCAATTCTCAGTCTCTTAGTGAATTCTTTATGCGATTGTGTCCTTTTGATGCATCACAATGCAGCCCTTCCTTTGGCCAGTGTGCAAACGAAGTCAAGTCAACAACTCGAAACAACTGGAAAGGCCTCTACTCTATCCTCCCTAGCAGCCAGCACGGCCACAGAGCACTCGATTCCCTGACTTTTGGTCCCACGCATGCGCCTGCAGAATTAGCCCGTGTACGATTTAGGGCGGAAACGCTTTTCTGATGTAGATATACCAGAAATATTTTTACTCTTCTGCTGTTCTACTGTGGCGGTGGCTGTGCTGCTGCTGAGTGCTACGTTAAATCGCATCGAACGGTTTTTAAAAGCGGTCGCATACCACGGCACACACGGTAAGCTCCAGCTCCACGACCTGGGTACCTGGCTAAACCCACTCTGCATTAATTTTTGGTAGCGTTTAATAAACATCCAAAACGGTAAGGCATACCAGCCACAACAAAAAGAAACCACCGGCCCCACTCGCGCTGCGTGTGTGTGTGTGTGTGTGTTTAGTGTGTGTATGTGTATGTGCCACTGATTCCCACTTGCCACTTGCATTCTTCGTGCAACATATACATCTCTGTACATACCCCTCGGTACTTGGGGTACACACACTCACACAGCGGAGGGCCCGGGACCCGACCCGACCCGGGACTCCCGTATGGGGCGGGCGGGCGTTTGGCCTGCTCTGCTCCAGGTGTATAGAATATTTTGTGCTGCATCTCCATTAACGCCTCTGAAAACTATCTAAAATAAAGCACAAAACTACATTAGTTGTGCGTGGATGTAAATGAATATGTATTAAGTGTGCACGCGGTTACACTTTAACGTTCATACATATGTACATATGTGTGTACATTTTTACATACGTATATTCGCCAAAGAGGAGGCAACTGTGGGTGGGAGCTAGCTGGCTGGGCTGCAAGTGTAAGTGCGGATGGATGGAACGCCGCACCTAAATCTAATCAAAAATTCTTTCAGTATGTACATATTTACATGCATATTTTATGTATAGATATGCATTGAAAAGTATACCACAAATGCATGTTATATGTGCTCACCATGTACATACATATGTACGCATATAACACCCATATGCACAACATTCACCGTCCATAAATATTTATATATTTCCATATTGGTTGATCGGCACGAATTGATGTGGCAGACTATTAAAAGTGCGCTTCAGATTAAACAAACATTTACCAATGGTTTTCCAATGCTCTTTGGTGTATTCAATGAAAGCTTTCCACTTGAAGAACTTTTCTCGAAGATCATCAGCCCGAACCGAGTTAATCGCTAAACATTTTGGTTTTCAGCATTTTAAGTTTCATATGTAGTAACGTTACGTCTAACGGAGTTTAAATTCCTGCCTTACCCATGTACGCCCTTAACTCACAGCGCCCCCCCTTGGTCGTTTTGCGTTTTATGAAATGTTTTGTCATTTTGATGCAAACTTTGTGGCCTTGCATAATTGTTTATGTTTCGACCTTCCACTCTGGGCCGCAGATCAGACCGCCGCTATTTCCTCCTAGTAGATCGTTCAAAATAAGTCAAAATTAACAGAATATTCTCTAAATACAGTCACAATTACAAGGGCGTCACTGTGGGAAAAATCTGCATCGCTAATGAAGCAAATGATCTCACCAAAAGCACTAACCTTACCGTTTGCGCAATTTGCAGGTACCGCATCAGAGAACACACCTCGAAAGGGACAGGAAACCATCACAAAAATGTTGATACGCTGGAAGAGTAAAGATAAAAGCGCATCCGCAAATCAAAATGCCTGCGGCAGCAACAGTTCATCATCAAAGAAGAAGCGCAAGGGGCGTGAAGGCGGTAAGTAGGCCGGTAGAAGCCGTTACGACGTAAGCAGGATAAGGAATATCCTAACGCGTTCGGCCTCATTGTGCAGTGCTGCAAAACGAGCTGCAAAACTTATCGGTACTTCTTTCTATTGCTATCTCTTTCCAATCCAGAAGAAGACTGGCAAAATGAAAACAAATCGGGACGTATGCCGCCAAATGAACAGGGTAAGTGAATCATTTGCTAAAGACCATCCTGTATCCTGTTATCTGGTTCGCCTGCTGATTTGTTTGTTGTTTTTGAAAGGAGGCGGTGACGAACGACGACGCGCCATGAGACGCGACGATCCCAGGCGCCACACACTTGGCGGGGATATAATGGTCTACGGTGGCTCACAGCATCCGCACGCACATCAAATGGCACCGCAACAGCAGCGCGCCATGGACCTAGAGGTGAGCTTAGCACAGCAACAACAACAAAACGTATATGTTCCACGAATATTTGCAATAATTATGGTTTGGACATTCACAGATGAGCACACGCGCTCAAAAGAACAAAAAGAATCAGCCAATGCGTGGCTATGCGCCCGTCAATCAGGGCCCGCTGTTTGACGACGATCCGGGCATCATGTCCGAGGTGGAGACGGCAAGTACCGGATTTCGTCGTGGCGGAAAGCAGCGCTCATCGCTGCCTGTGGTGCGCACCCCCTCAAAGACCCTCGAGCGTCCGCTGGGGCTGGTCTTTCTGCAGTATCGCTCGGAGACGAAGCGAGCGCTGCTGCCGAACGAGATCACCTCCATTGACACGGTCCGTGCGCTGTTTGTGCGCTCTTTTCCGCGCCAATTGACCATGTCGTACTTGGAGGGACCCAACGTGAAGATCTACATACACGACGCCAGCAAGGACATGTTCTACGAGCTGGAGGATGTGCGCTCCCATCTGCGCGAGATCCGCGATCGGTCTGTGCTGCGCCTCTTCGAGTCCACAGAGGTGGCAGCACCACCCCAGATCTTGCCCGGCGGCCCCGGCATACCCCAGCCGCTGCCCCAGTCCCAGGCACCGGCCAACTGGGATCAGGATCAGAGCTACTTCAGCGAACCGGAATTCGATTCGGACTACAAGCACCAGCACATCCACAAGTCCAAGGTGAGCAGAAGGGGGCCGGCAGCCTCGTTTAAATAATCCATTTTGTGTTTATTCAATATCACCGCGTAGTTGCTAGGGCTGGTTTTGTTTGTGAGGTGAGGATGCGGGAGTGGGTCATGCATGGGTCATGGGTCATGTCCATGGGCGAGTCAAAGATCGTTGGGGAGCCGAGCCTCCGCTGCCTCCACTGCCTCCACTCTAAAGCGTTGACTCCCACATGGACATGCACGGACAAGCAGAATCGGAATCACACACACCGAATTGAAACGCACTCGTACATACATATATACAAAAAAAAAAAAATAAGGGACTATGGGGGGGCCTATGGTACATGGACATGGACTAAGCTAAAGACTGCCCTGCCCTGCCCCGCTGTGGGGCAGGTGGCGGGCCAGAACTAGAAGTTGCCGCAGGTGCCCACGCTGAGGCCCTTGAGTGCATTGTTCATGTGCTCCTGCACCTCCTTCCACGCAAAGACGATGGCACCCTGGAAGGGCTCGGCGTGACAGCTGCTGCATATGGCCATGACGGCCTTCACCTCCTCCTCGGCGGGCTCCCGGTCGTGCGTGCTGATCTCCTCCTCGAGGTTCATCTTCTGGGTCAGATCCTGCTTAAATTGCTGGCCACCGTAGTCGGCGAGGCCGTTGTAAATCTCGCTGGCATCGGTGTCTCTGCCATCGTCAACCACAGATCCATCGTCCAGCAGCACCAGTCCGCGCTTCTTCAGTTTCTTCTCGTCTGTTGCTGCTGCTGCTCCGGCTGCCCCGGCTGCTCCTGCTGCTCGCTTGAACTGTATGTGGGTCTCCGTCTCGTCGATGAACTGAACATTCGCCGAGTTGCTGAGCATTTGGAAGCGGCTGCCAGTGGACTGCTGCGGAATGCCGTTCTTTGCCGGAAGCCCCAGAAGCTGCTGTGCCACCAGACGAGAGCCCGCATTGATCTGTCCGTTCACGAAGTTTGTGTTGAATGTGATGCCCTGCTGCTGCTGCTGTTGCTGCTGCAGTGCTGCATCGGATCCAGCGGCTGGCGCTGCAGCTCCGTCGCTGGGTGGATTGGCCAGATTGATGCGCAAACGCGTGGGTATCTGGCCACTGGCCAGCAGCGTGTGCATTGGCTGTGGTCGATTTATCTGCAAAGGGAGCGAGACACACAAGTTGAAGCGAAAAAGCAAGGAATATTTTGGAAGGGACACTCACTATGGGTGGGGGACGCACTGTGCTGGACACCTCCTGTCCTTCGTGATCGAAATGATGCACGTGATGATGCTTGTGATCGCGATGGGCCTTGCCGGCACTGAGGGCCACACGATACACCTGGACCATTGTCATCTCAAAGTGCAGGCCGTGGCTAACGTCGCCGGTGATGGAGGTGCCGCCAGAGCGTAGCTTTCCATTTGCTGGAATTTTATGGCCCACAAGCTGCAAAAAGAGAAGCGGCCCGGCTATAAATTGGATTACAGCACCTCGTCGTCATCTCGTCATCGACGGCGCGACGAAAGTAAAAGCGTCTGTGGATTGCGCAGCCACAGAGACTCAACTCGACTCAATAATTTTGCAATTGGCAGTAATTGGAGACGGGCCGTGGCCAGCAGCAGCAGCAGCAGCAGCAGTTAACCGTTAACAGTTAGCAGCAGTACTCACCGAGTTATGGAAGCCACGCCCAATGCGTTCTGCCTTGAGCCAGGCCTGCCATTCGCCCGTCTTGCCATTCCATGAGGTGCACATGTGGTGCCACTGGCGCATTCGCAGCGGATAGTTGAGTCTTCATCGCCACAGCACAAGCAGAAGCAGAATCAGCAGCAAGAGCATAAAAGGAAACAGAAAGCACAAATGGAAATAGAAATAGAAACCAAGCAAGAAATCATTAGCACGATTAGTCAGTTAGTCAGTTGGATTGATCGATGGATGCAGTGCAATATACATACATACATACACACATACATACCTATATAAGCGACGACTCACCTGTACATTTGCTGACCTTTTATGGCCATCGAAAGGAAACTGGAATTTTGCGCATTCGCGACCCAGATTTGTATCTCTCGCGATTCCTTGCCAGCTGTATGTGGATGGATGGATGGATGGATGGTTGGATGAAAGAAGTGGATCAGTCTATGTGGTCTATTGGCTATTGAAAATGCCATGGATGGCGATGATGATTGTGAAATCGAATCGATGCTGCAATGGCAAGCGAGAGACCGAAGGAAGACCTGGCAACACAGAACACAGTTCACCCACAAAAGGATCCATGGCTGTCATTTTCATTCAGCTGGGGCTTTGCAGCCCCTTGGCCAAGCAGGAAGCCGCCTCACCGCACACGTTGCACAATCGGCTGAGCGGCCCGAAGGCGGCCGGGGAAATCCTGTTAGTCGTCGTGTTTAGCATGTGATATGCGTTTTATAGTAATTATGAATCATTCGCTGCTGTGACTAAACAATTTCCTAGCTCTGGCTTCCCCCGCTTGCTGGCGTCTGTCTCTCGGTCAGCCATCCGGAAGCGGCCCGGCTCTAGCTTTGGCTGCGACTTCAATTGCATCTTTGAAATTATGTCAAATGCTAAAGTCAGGCGCTTAAACAGCGGACAGAGGTACAGGGTACAGCGGTGCAGCGTGCCAGCGGCCGACGACATCCAGCTGGAAACAGGTAAATTATCGCCTTATGTAAGCGGCGACCGCAACGACAAAAACAACAACAGCAGCAGCATCGATGGGGCAGCTACCGCACTGTTAAGTTGTCAGATTTGAAGACGAAGAAAATCAAAATCAAAATCTTAATCTTATCTGAAAGGTAGTTGCTGCCCACTTGAAAGAAAAACACACACACAATGAATGCCGAATGGCATGCCCCGGCATGGCACACCCAACAACCGGACACGACCCCAAAAGCAACAGCAGCAGCGGCAGCAGCATCATCATTGACCATCAGACTGAGTCTTGTTTTTGTGGCCCGTCAACCTGTCGTCTTCAGTCGACACAGTGGGGTCTGGCGGTGCGCCGACTTGCATCAGGAAGTTGGCTTCCTTTCACTTTCACAGTCACAGCAGTCTGCTGTCCCCCACAGGCCAGGTGCAGGCCAGCGACGCCGTCCGAGCGTGGCCCACAAAATTTCGTTGCGCACAGCGAAGGTCTCTGGCTGCTGGCTGCTGGTTGCTGCCTTTGTGGTGGGGCATCAATAGACTTACGTCTATTGCCCCCGTGCTGAGCTTATATAACAGTTCGCTTGGCCACTCTTTGTGTGTGTGTGTGTGTGTGCGGGGCGGGGGGGATTGGGCTCGATGAAGCAAGTCATGGTGAGAGGCTTTGACCCAACCCAAACCAAGCCAAGCCAACCCTACCCTGCCCTATCCTACATTCATAAATCCAAACTGGAGCTGGAGCTGGGGCTGTGACTCACCCTCGTAGGTTAGAAGGACATGATCCCCACTGTGATTGGTGAAACGCATCCAGAAGCAGAGCGTGAACTGATCCAGCTCGGGCAGCAGCGGATTCCCGTACTCGACCTCTCCGTCCTGATTGAAGGCGAACTTTTTCACACTGCACCGATCGGAGCCGTAGAGCGGTGTCCGCGTGAACGTCAGCTGCGGCTCCTTGCGAGCCTCATCCTCGATGCTGTAGGACTCGTACTGATCCTCCACATGATCGCCGAACGATATGGGATGAGCCACCGACGCTGGATGGTCCAGATCCACACCATTCACAATGGCGGCGCGGGCCAGCAGCAGTTCGTCCTCGCCGCCGCCGATGTCGCCTTCCTCCGAGTCCTTGCCAGCACCGAACTGGGCAAAGCTTGTGGCCAGCTCGTGACTGCTGCTGGCGGAGCCCGGATGGGACTGCTTGAGGCTGTAGGAGGCTGTGCTGCTGGTGGCGGAGCCCGCATGCCCGGAGACTGCAATTGGCTTCCACGCGAACGACGTAGGGCACACATTGAGCGCGAGAATGGCGATCGGCAGGAGGGACATCAGTTCCGGTGCCGCTTGCCTGCGGAAATGCCTCATTTCTATGTGAACTCTATCGGGGATAAATGTCTGAACGCAAGTTCGGTTTCTGTTCGGTCTGCAACGTCTGTTTGCCGCGATGGATCGCACTTCACTAATCATCCACGCATGCGCCAAAGCCAAGTTAAGTGTGCGCCGAAAACCCAGGCAGCAGCAGCAGCCAAAGAGCGGGGCACACCGTTTGTCGAGTGTTGAGTGTAGAGTAGAGCTCTCAGCAGCAGCAGCAGCTCTCGGTCCGCTGCCGCTCAGTTGTAACAAATTGTTGTAAAATTGTTGTATTGAAATTGAAACTAAAACTGGTTGAGGTCTGCCTGTCTGCTGCTGCTGCTGCTGCCATAACTGGCGGCACAGCGAATGTGCCAACCAATAGACCGACCGACCGACCGACCGACCACTTGCACTTGCTGCTGCACCACACACAGTGATAACGGTGGCGGTGGGGTGGGTTGCGGGGCGCAGTTTCGTCGTCCCACTGCCACTGAATGATGCGAGTCACTGGCATTCCATAATAAAACTAATTTGCAATCCCAATACATAGAACGAGCCCATTATGCGGCACAAACTCGTATTGTTTTCCACGTCCATGTCTGGATTCTGGAATACAAATTAAGGCCTCAAATATATGTGAATAATAGAACACGTGCACAGCCTCGGACACAAGTTTGTGCGCTTGACCCAGTGATCCTCGTGGACGATTTCATTGGAAACAGGGAAACGCTTTCATGTTCAATGGGCTGTATTTTATTTGGCAAACGGTTTGGCTGCTTGACTGATCGATCGGTGGGTGGGGTCAAATGCCAATTAACGGGCATTAATCTTAACAATTTGGCGGCCCATTTCGTACGATTCCGATTCCGGTTGTGTACGTGGTTCGTCGCTCATGCTGCGTGTGGACAGTTCAAGAGAGAAGAGAAACTACTTGAACGAAGGCCAATTGGCAGCGTTTTGAGCACACACACACACACACACACAACATATACCCACTATATTGTAAATTCCCTTACTCATCATCATCATGCCCTAAGCCTTGTGGCAATTCAATGACATCTAAACTCCAAATTGTTTCTTGCTTTTTGCTTGCAGATTGGCAAACAACCGGCGCCCTACTATGTGGGCTCATCGCAGACCCTGCCCCGTGGCATGTACTCCTCGGAGCGCAACAAAGTCTCGATGGGTGCGTAATTGTAGTGTCTAGTGTACCCCACCCATAGGAATTTCTACTATTATTTTACTCTACTAACTCTTCTTTGTTTTGTTTTCGGTTTGTTCTTTTTTTGCATAGTTTCTACATTCGGTTTTTGTTTTGTTTTTCCCTTTGCCTAACTTTAATTTTGATCGCTGGTTGTGCGGATGGATCCTGTGATCTGTCTGTGCTGCTACTCCACGCTCCTTTTGATTAAATAATTTCTGAATTATGTTACCATTTGTTGATTCGCTTACTCATAGTCCACTCCTCTATTCGTAACGTAAACAACTAGTGAAACTTTCTATCTAAATATGAATCATGTTCAATTCATTAACCCAATACACAAACACACACACAAACACATATACACATACACTAACACATATAAAAAAACATAAACACCACCATAAAAAAATACCCTGTAAAGGAGCGCCTGTGAAACCACTAAGAACAGTCAATCCAAGGGGTAGCATGGAACCCCTGTTTCCCTATACCCAGGATCAGTTATACAGCATTCCAGGTACACCAGCAACTACTAATACTACTACTCGTATATGTACTTATGCCTACTTTTCTAATACATAAAAGCTTTCACGCACACATTTCCCATTTTCCATTTTCCATTCTACTATGAACATTTCCTTCCATTGGCATTTTGTGCTTGCGTTTTGGGTTTTTCGGAAATTGAACACACGACAAACGACGAATCAGAGAGCATTAATTTGATCAGTTACCATTCCCCCAGCCCCTCTCTTGTACTTTATTTAATGTTCTTTCCCCTGTTGTTTTGTTTCGTTACTAAATTCTAACAACAAATATATTGCCTATAAATATGTATGCATGTGACACCCCCCCTAGAAGAGACCAGCAAACAGATCTGAGCTAATCTGAGCTGTGCTATAAACCATTTTGCAGACGGCTACACCAGTTCTCCAGAGCGCAGCAGCCGTGGCAATTACGAGGAGCCCTACTACAGCCAATACGGGACACGGGGCGCTGTTGTGGCACCCATCATAGACGAGGAGCAGAGGTACGTCGCACATCGGATGGGATGTGTTTTGCTAATCTAATTAATTCTTTTCTTTGTATGCACAGCGATGTGGCCCTCACCGAGGATCAGTATGCACTGTACGGCATCAAGGTGCCGGGTCCCAATCGGATGGCGCATCGCGGCAATCAGATCTATGATCCCTCTAGGTGAGCATCGCCCAGCGCTGATCCCGCGCCGCCTTCATGTAGGTGGCATAGTCCTGCTGCAGCAGGATGCTCTGGATGGGTATCTCACCCACTCCGCGGGCACTGCGCCTGCTCCGCCTGTAGATCTTGATGCGTTTCACATTGCCATTGTTCGTGGTGCTCGTGGCGGAGGCCACCGGATGGAAGTAGGTGGTGCCTTTGCTCTTGATGGCCTGCACGATCAGGCAGAGCAGGTAGCCGCCGAACGAGAGAAAGGCCAGGGCCGTGATGCTGACCTGGAACAGTGTCTGCAGCTTGGAGGGCTTCGGTTCCGTCCAGGACGGCGCAGTGTGGCTCTGCCACGGTGCATGAGCGCCAGTGCTCTCATAGTCCCCCCTGCAATGCACACACACACACACACACGAGTGAGATGTTTTGAAAATGAGGCCAGGAATGGAGACACCTACCGGTCAGCTGCCATCAAGGCCATGCGCTGGGGTACATGGCTCGGAGACGCCTTTGCCTCGGGGCAGTCTGTGGTGTGTGCCAGTGGCGGGTCTTCGCGGGCACTGGCACTGCTACGGGCACTGTCATCCAGCGCCCCCATACGCTCCATGGACTTTTTCAGCATCAAAAGTTCATCCACTTGAAAGTTGGTCAGACATTGGGCGAAACGCTCCGGTGTGCTGGTCACTGCGAAACGATTTTGCGGTTACAACTGGAGTGCAGGGCCACGAGCAGTTGCCCAATCAAATATCGCGTATCGTACATACCACTGCAATAGGCCATGGTTCTGCTGCTGCTGCTGCCGTTGCTGCTGCTGTTGCATTCGACTGTCAACTGCAACTGAGAAAGCATCACCGACAGCAGCTCGAACATGGAACGTCATTGCGTGTGCCAGATGTACACGGCGCCTGGTACACGGTGCCCCATGCCCAGGGTATTTTAGGCTAGACGAAAGCGTAGCGGATCTACGCTTGATGGAATTCCAATGCCCTTTTTGGCAGGGTATCTGCTGGTGCCATCAGTGCCGCTGGTGCAGCGCAAGAGCAGCAGCAGCAGCATTCTTTGCTGGCTTTCGGTGCACGCTCCAATGCGCTAAGTGCGCCACAGCGACTTTGATTCCGGTGACGGTGGCGGTGACGGTGCCTTGTGGCTAGGCTTTTCGACTGCGAGACTGCGCAATTGGAGCGACGGAAGTGTGGCCCAGTAAATGCGAATGCGAATGCGACTGCGAATGCGACTGCGAATGCGCGACATGAAAACACGCAATACGCAATAATCTGCTGAGACGCAAGCCAGCGAACCAGTTTTCATGGATGTTTGTTTGTTTGTTTGATGTGTGTTTTGCAGGCCAGAGGAGTTGCACCGCATACGCGTGGAGCACATGGAGCGGCAGCTGGCCAATCTGACGGGACTGGTGCAGAAGGCTTTGGTCAATCAGAATCCGCAAATAGCCCCACTGGCGGTGCCCACGCTGGACTCCAACTATCTGGTTGTGCCATCCCAGTCCCAGATGCAAGGTACGTCCCAAGCCCAATTCCACAACTGTATCATCACCAGCACAGCAACAACAAGAACAACCCGACGAGCAGGGTAGCACCATTCGATGTTAGATGTTTGTAGCTGTAACTATATATATATATATATAATATATATATATATATATATATATATATATATATATATGCATGCACACGAACGCGTCCTGCTTTAAGGCTTCTAGCACACAAAAGTCCACGACAGCCAGGGACCCACATGCCCACACCATATCTATATTCATATTTATATTTATATTTATTTGACTCCTTGCTACAACTTGTGCTGTCTCGCTTTGTCTCGCTCTGTTCTTTTTCGTTTCTTTCTCTGTTTGGCGCACAGCAAATGGCTCCGGCGACGACATGTACATTCGGGAGAAGGCTCCCAAGTTAGGCAAGAACTCGTGCCGTAAGTTCTGCCACGGCATGGAGGCATGCCTCTCACTCGACAGCCGCCGACATGATTCCATTTATCTTGCAGAGAAATCCGTGTCCTTTGAGAAATCAGTGTCCTTTAGCGATGACATACAGGGCCACAATCCCAAGTCCCACAATCCACTTCATACCGGTAATTAAAACTCAAATTGTTGCATTCCCATATACATCTGTACACACACTCGTACGTATGTGTGTACCCTTGCAGGGGGTTTTATGAGTCGTTGTCTTTGTAGCCAGTGTTCTTTTTGGTTTTATCTGTCTGTTTCGTTTGCGTAAAACTGCCACTGGAACGATGATCAGCCAGTTTATAATTTAAAATTAAAAAATAACTATTTAATGTGTAGGATGCCTCAGTTTAATTATCAATTGGATTGAATAGATTTATATATATCTGATCAAAGCTTTCTTTCACTCTCCGAATGCCACACCCCAGCGAGAGCGGAAGATCCACACGTGGGTTGGATTCTCTTTGGTTGTATTTTGAAAGCGTTTAGTTGCGTATTCGATGCACTCAGCGCAAATCAGGGCTCATAGGGGATCTAGAGCTAGAGCCAGAACTAGACAAAAGACAAATTATGAGCTCCAAAGATATTTATTTATATATATATGTTGTTATTTGTAATCAAATAATAGTTATTTGTGATCTCTGGCACAAATAGAACCAGCAAATAGATCTGCAAGGGTATTCAAAGCTTCGACCGCGAAGCGAAGACTTTCTTACTGCCATTTCCATACAAATGTACGCGAAATAGTCTAAGTACATGGGCGGGGGGGTACGCCCATAGACATAATGCCCAATAAGATCGTACAATGCCAAATGTTTCCCATTCTCTTGCCACGCAACTGAAACGGACCTGTGATTCGGACAGCTGATACGAAACCTACCAAGCCGGCAATCAAGTCGTCCACCCTACCACGCACATCGTCGCAAGGTAAGAGCGTCCCCGCCACCTCTCCACCACCCCCCACATCACAAGCCACGCATGCCACAAATTCTGTCACCATCACCATCTGAACCACCCGAAATCACTAGCCCACACGCCTCAAAGAAAGAACAAAGTACAAACAATTAATTGACTCCGCAGAGCGCGATCGCCTGAAGCCCCCTCCGCCGCCCAAGCCGATTGTGCTGGCCCAGACGGCACATCCCAACTACCGGGCGGACATAACGCTGGCCCCCGAGGTCTACAACCACCTGCGCGGGCTGCAGAAGAAAGCCAAGGACCTGCGCATGGAGGTGCGCACCCTGCGGCGTCTGTCGCAGGCCCAGGCCGTCGCCGTGCGGGAGGACATCAAGGGCACATTTATGCGCATTCGCGCCACTCTGCTGGCGAGCAGCGGCAGCTTCTGGGGCCAGCAGGGCGATCAGGATGCCACGCGAGTGTCGCGCGAGGAGGAGCTGTACAAGCAGGAGGTCATACGCCTCGAAAAGGATCTCAGTGACCTCGAGGGATCGGTGGAGAACTTGCGCGGTGAGGTGATCAATCGGCGCACCCGGGTCAACATGACCGCTGTGGAGGACATGGCTCTGGTGTTGAGCCGCGCCAGGTAGCTACCAAATCTTCTGCCCCGTCTGCCCCATGTTTTTGCAACTCTTGATGTTGTTGTTTGCAGCAAAACGGTGGCCGAACTCAAGCTGAAGTTCCCGTCTCTGTCGAATGGCTTGCGCTGCATTCTGTCCAGCGAAATGGAGAAGGTGGTGCGCGAAGAAAAGTTCCTCAAAGAAGAGCCCGACCGCTTGGAGTCGGCGCTGCGGCGCTGCAAGAAGCTGACTGGGACATTGGTGACGCTTAAACGGTTTGTAGCCGCTCCTAAATGCTTGCCCCTAGCCCACATTCGATAGATCCATGGCTAATTCCCCACCCGTTCCCACAGTTTGGCAAGCGTGCAGGAGCAGCGCCTGCCGCCCAATGAGCCGGCAATCAGCGAAGAGCCACCACGGTCGGCGGACATCTCGGCGCCCGATAAGGTAAGTGCAACAGTGCAAAGCTCGCAAGAGGCAGAGAGAGAGAGAGGGAGAGAAGACGACCCCACCACCACCACCACCATCGTTGTGCTGAGACAGTTACACAGAGAGCTAGTTCCACCTGTCCAAGTCCCCGTCAATATCCAAGCCCAGCCGCAATAAAATTGCAATGCCCACATATCCATATCCATGGCCATATCCATAGCCATACCCATACCCATATCGATATACATACTTATACACATATAAATAATACTGCTACATAACGTGTCATGACTATATATACATCTATATTGTATATGTATAAAAGTATTGTTTCCACTGCTAATTCTATCGCAGAGATTGCATACAATAGATTGCTTACGTCCTACCCATGTATCGAGTTTTGCTATGCTTTCATTTTCGAAACCACCTCTCCACCCTTTGAACCAGTCCAGTGCTCCAGTCCAGTCCAGTCCAGGCTCGTCATCTTCGTTGGATCTTCGGTACGAAGCGCGAAGCTACGAAGCCCGTGACTGCTTACCTATTGCTACCAGTCCAGTCTGTTCCATCTGTCTGTCAGTCTGTTCCTGTCATCCATAACCGAGGGCACTGCAAGTAGTCAGAAGAGGGAGTGCCCGCTGCCCTACACCTTCAGTTTAGTTTTGAGCTCATTTTTCACATCCAACCAGCCAAGAACCTCCTCCAATCACATTAAAAACTCCCACAGCGGCGATTTATAATTTGAGATTTGAGTACTGTGCAAAGCAAAGATGAAGATTTATACAAATACGAATACCAATACCAATACGAATAACGAGCAACGAATTAAAATAATCACTGAGAAACCACCCACATAGTTGTATCGAAACTGAAATGACCTTGATTACTTAACACTTATTCGTTTGTAGTTTTGGTTTATATATTTTGTGCGATTACCTTATGAATAAGTTGCAATTGGCTGTTGTTTATAATAAATAGTGTTTTGGTTCATCTATCATTTCACACCCAACCAAACCAAACCAAACCAACCAAACCCACCAAACCAAACCAAACCAAACCAATCAACCATTCATTCCAACCAAATGCATTCAACGAGAGTTTCAAATCAAATCAAATTCAATTCAATTACTCAATAGAACGAAAAAATGTTTTTAAGTTGAGTGAATGTTAATCGGCAAAAGCAAAGCGCACCGCTAACAAACACAACACCCACCGTGATATAGCTTCGCCGATATACATATATATATATATATATAAACATATATAGATATAACCCTTAGTCCCAACCAACTCCTCCCTCCCACCCATCATCCTGCAAGCTAACTACTGTACCGTACTGAGCTTTTGCATTTGTTGGGTCTTACATATTAGGTATTTAAACAAACACCCACACAGCCACACACACACACACACACACACACACAAAACCAAAGCAAAGCAACCACCAAAACGAATACAATTACAGTTTGCAAATGGCAATTACAATTACGAAAATTCCATCTACAAATAATTAGCGAAAATACCAACAATATATGTAATACAAGTATCAATCAAGTCCCAATCCTACTACTCTACTACTATCATATCACCATGTAAGCTGACAAAAGCCAAACCCAAGCAAACCAACCAACCAACCAACAAAAAAATATTATTATATATATGCAAAATAATAATAATAATGATAATAATGCAAACAGAAACAGAATCACACAAAAGTTGAATTTATCCAAAGCTTAACGTCTTATAAAATGAGGTTTACCTTCGTTTTCTTCTTGTTCTTGCCTTTTCTCAAACATTTTTTGATTATCGTTTCCCAACAACAACTCTACAACCCACATAGTTTAACTGGCGATGGAGTTCAAACTTCAAAGAGGCAATTACTGAGTAATGACTGAAAAATCCAAATATAAAGACAAATTTTACAAAAACCAAATACCAAAAAAAAAAAAAAACAAATACCAAATACCAAAAAAATTAAAATTCATTTTTTAATTGTAAAATCCAAAAGAAAAAACAACCCGTTTTAAGAAAACAAAAAAAAAAATGCAAAAAAAAACAATTCATTAAAAACTAAGTCAATTTTCTTTTTGCTAAACATAATTTGCTCTGCATTAAACATACTAGTTTATATTTTGTATACTACTTACTACTGCTATAAACTTCTAACTAAAACTAATACTCGTACTAAAACTCAAACCAAAAACCAAAAAACCAAAAAAACATATAACAAAAAAATAACTCATCAAAGCTATCCATAAGCCACCAGAAAAACCAGAAGAAACTCACCCAACAATCTGATATCTGAACCACTGCAACACCTTCTTCTCAGCCAGTATATACCATATGTATGTGTACCGATTTATACCTCAATATCAATGTATTTGTATCGCAACATCTGTGTGTGACTGACTGTGTGTGCTCACCATTTAAGATCCCCCTTAAAGTCCTTCTTAAGTCCTGCCAAAAGGAGAGATCCACTTCCTCAGCCTCAGCCTCCCCCTCCAACCTCGACCTGAACCCGCCTTCCCTTTCCGCTCTCCCAAATTCGCTCGCAACACAGCAACACGTGTCCCCCTAGGCAGTGAGTAATCCATGGAGTAGTCCATAGAGTAAGGGACGTCTACATACTACATACATATGTACATACAGTTAGGAGCATTATATTCCGATCCCCAATACTTTGCAGCCAGGCATTATTACCATCTGCGCTCTACATAAACAATGCAAATACAAATATTACTTATCACACGAGCACCTACCTACAAGATTTGCCCTTCAGGCAGAACTCTGAGACATAAGGTTTCTATCTGGCACTCTCCTTATTGGCGTTGTCTGGTGCCTGCATGGGCTTGGGTATAAATTCTACACAGCAATGCAGTTGTAAAGAGCAGAAACAAGAACCACTATCAGCGAGCCTAAGCTCGAGCAGCGATCACACATTTCGTGTACTTTGTGTTTTTGGATATTCTGCAGCGAGCACCGCAGCTTCGTTCCCCCGGAACCTCGTAGATTTGTTTGGTGCAGTGCCCCCTTCTGCTGCCCAGAAGCCCAGAAGCTTCCACGTGTGTCTCTTTGTTCCATCAAAAGTCTACCAGCAACAGCAAGAGACAAACTTAACATATTATGTTATTCGCATATGCGGAAGAGATGCAACAAATAATGAACACACTCGTAACATCGGGACACATCGGGTGTTCGTTCACATTGGCTGTTCAGTGGGGTGTGGGGGGAGGCACAGTGAATGTCTGCTAATGTATGGGCAGGAAGAGGCACACACGCTACATACACATACGATTATACAGAGATACGCACATACCATTTGAACCCCCGTCCGCCCGCCGCCCCTTGTCTTGGTTTCCATTCATTAAGTGTTTAATGTTTTATATTAATCAAAATGGAACCCACTCCTTGCGCTGAATCGTGACACCACACACACACACACGCACACACCACCAATACACACATACTCGTACATTCGTATCTATTTAATTTAATTTTTAATGATACTTTTGTAGTTGAGCAGAGCGCATATGTGTGTGTATATATATACAAATTAGCGAATATGTATGTATGTATATGTATGTACCCTTGCTTATGTATGTACACACCGCCCACCTTAACCCACCCACCCACCCAGTCAAAAATATCACCACCCGAAAACCTGAACCCGAAACCCCTCAACCCCTCAACCGAAATCTGTAACCATCATAGCTATTAACTATTAATCTCCTAATCAGACAATCAAGCGGCCAATTGAATTGCAGTAAAAAAAAAAAAAAAAAAAAAAAACAACCAAGCCAAACCAATTATATGCAAACAGTCATCACTGTTCAGTCACTGTTCTCACTCATCGATTGTTGTCTTTGAAGTTTCAACCATCCATCAACCCAATCGCCCTATCAACCCATCATCAATCAAATCAAATCAACTCAAATCAATCTTAAGGCGTGTTCTCGCCCCTCTCACTCATGAAAGCATCCACACTCAGAGATCTTTTTGTGAGGCGAAATAAAGCCTTAAGCTCTGTTCACAACAAACAACAACAAAAATAGTTATAAAGAGACAACTATTAATGTTTCATCTACTACTAAAAAAAAGTAACATACATGCATACTCGTACCTGTAGGCCACACACACACACACACACCCACACACAGAACTTTATCATAAAATACTAGTATTATTATTCTGCATTCTGCATTCGAAAAATCGGGGTACCATTTCTTGTTGGATATATGATTTGTGATTTTTTTTGCTATTTATTTGACTGTTTTTTAGAGCTTCTCTTTTAGTCAAAAAAAATATATATATATAATTCACCCACTCCTCCATTCGACCATTCGAAAGCACACATTTCCACGCCCCCGTCCCCGTCCCAAGTTTGCAAATTTAGGCTCCGATAACGCTGATGCAATTCTACTATATACCCCACATACACCTATAGATATAGACATGTAGCGAGACCCTTCCTACTGCTACTACTTCTAGCCCCCTTCCCCGTTGTACAATGCTTAATCGAATGCTTGCTTATCATGAGCATGAGATGATGTTTGCCCAATGTTTTACTGCAGATATGGATATACATAGATTTGTGACTTTATATTTATATTGATTGATTTTTGTATGGCACTGCATGATTTGTACTTTCCTCTATGCAACTTGCACTCATTAAAGACGCCACGCCCAAGCCCACGCCGCGGGCACTGCCACCGCCACTGCCACAGCCACCGCCGCACTGTTTGTGTTTTTCTTTTTAGCTATGTAAACCTGTATGTTTCATTGATGGGTTACAACTCGTACTGTATCAGATATGTGTATATGTACCTACTACTAATACTACTACTACTACTACTACTTATGACTAATATCTTTTGCGAGATTATAATTGTGCGATAAGAGTACGTAATTGCCATATATCTATTTATATGTGTGGTGTTATTCACTTCTTATTTACATACTTGAACTGTGCAATACGTTGCCACCTCATCGTTCGTTATTTCACTACCAACTTCCAACTCTGTGTGTGTGTGTGTTATTGTAGCCAATCCCAACACCCAGGATGGGGTCGTTCGCTATCAGCGGGGGACTCGCACCCGAAAACGCACTCGATGCTCTGCTAGACGAGCTCAAGACATTCTCCAAGCCCATAGCCCAACAACAGCAGCAGCAGCAGCAGCAGCAACAGCAGCAACAGCAGCAACAATACGAGGTAAGAGCATTAAGCCTTAAGCACTAAGCAGCAAGCACCAAGCAGCATCCTCCCACTCGTCTGACCTGAAACGGAACTCAAATGTCCCAAGTCTATTCCTGTAGATTCGCCCCGAAGATTCGGCATCTGATGAAAGCGCCAGCGCTGAGGCCGCAGTACAAAGCACCGTCACCACGCAAATATCGCAGGCCCGTCTCTACACGGAGGCCAACATCAATATGCAACAGGCAACCACTAGCAGCATGGTCATTGCTGTGGCCACCGGCTCGGCGCCAGTACAGCGAGGCGTGCTCACCCATCAGCAGTCCCAGTCGCAGCTGCAGTTGCAGCTGCAATCACAACAGCAGCAGCAGCAGCTACAACAGCAACAGCAGCAGCAGCTCATGGTGCACACAAATATGGGCAGCTTGCGACGCCTGCAATCCTATCCCAGCGAGTCGGACAGCGAACTTCAGTTACCACCACCCACTGGGCCACGTCCCGGCGATCCAAATCTGGCCAATGGTGGCGTCACCGGCACCGGCAGCGGCAGCAGCAGCAGCAGCAACAAACCACCCGTACCCGAGCGAAATGCTGATCTGATAACGAAAGTGGCCCACAAACGCATACCGCCACCACCGCCGCCACGCACCAGCTCACGCAGTCCACTGGCCAGTCCAACCAGCCCAAACGTGCCACAGAACACAGCTTCCGCACCAGGAGCAGGAGCAGTAGCAGCAGCAGCAGCAGCAGCCAATGCCAATTCCAATTCCATTGCCCACTCAAATGCCAATGTCAATTCAATCGGAATCGACACCTCGGTTGTCGCCAGTGGCGACACATCAAGCGGCGACAACTCCAGTGGCAATGAGTCCGGTAACGATCATGTGCAACGCCAGGTGGCACTCGAGATGCGCCACCAGGAGTTACTAAAGAAGCAAAAATTGCTGCAAGAGCAGTATCAGCGTTTGCAGAAAATGAGCAAGCTTCCATCGGTCGATGTTACCTGCCCCTCGTCGCAGGACATGGCTGCTGGGGCCGCCGGCGCTAATAACACGCTGCGTAAGCTCGGCAGCGAGACAAATATTCAGCAGAAAATCGCTGCATTGAGCTTGGCCTGCGAGGCTAGTGGAGCCGCGGCTGCGGCGGCGGCATCTGCCGCGGCGGCTACCAATGGTGTGTTGGTCAGTGATGCTACGAGCGGTGTGATCGGCGGCGCTGTTGGTGGTGGATTAGTAGGGTCGTCTGGTGCGGTCGCTGCTGCTGCAAACTCTCAACACCAAACAGCCACAACGACCACCAAGCAGGTGTACGAGACGGAGATACTTTAACACAACTGGAAATTGGCGTGGAACGAAACAAAAATTGACATTTAATCATCACAGCAGTGGCAGTCATAAGGTGGACCTCTCCCAATCTATTCACACACGTCAGTGGTCAGATCTATCAGTCAACCAACAGAAAGAAAAAGCAAAACCCTACCTACCCCTTTGCTACAACCGCTCAAATAATTTCACGTCCGAAAACGAAACTTAATGGGTCACTGAACACTGAACCCTGAACACTTTTCCCCGTATGAGCAGTAGCCTCACTCACCCCAAGCCCAGTACTTGTATCTAGCATTTAGCATTTAATTTTCGAACGTAAATGTGTAAAGTGCATGCGATCGATGTATGAACGTGTTAGGTGTTGTCGAATACGAAAACGAAATACGAATTTGAATCGAAAATCAAACAACAAACAAACAAAACAAAAAGCTGTAACATTACGCGTGTAAAATCACACATATGTGTATGTGTCATGTGTATCCGTGTGTATCCTCGTAAATACTCGTAAACGAAGGCAACAGGCCGCAAAAAGATCAATGTTTTTATGTATGTATTTTGCTTACATCCGATGTATGTATGTATGTACTTGCTGTATGTCCTTTCCCCTTGTTGTTGTACCGATGAAATCGCACATAAGTCATAAGAACGGGAATGAGAATGAGAATGAGAAACGAAACGAAACCCCCAATGAGAGCACAAGTATAATGCACTAGAATCTGTCTGTCAGTGAGCAGAGCAGAGCAGAGCAGAGAGAGCCGGATGCGGAGCGAATAGGTGCCCACTTACACCCAAGCAAGCGCTAAGCTTCAGTATATCCGTTCAGATATCACAATCAGAACCAGATTTGCATGCATATTTTAATCTGTGTCTGTGTACTGTATAATATGTTAATGTAGCCAATGCAGCTAGCTGTCTAACTCCCTTTTTTGGGGCCAGGAAAGGAGCCATGTTCCTGGTCTGGTCACACAACCTACACGTAGTATGTACACATTCCTCATCTCATCCACAACGCAACATACGCAAGGCACAACACGGCACACAAGAACGACACACAATATAACTAATAATTATTATGCATATGTACAGGATCTACTCTACGTATGTACGTTACAAATATGTCAAAAAGATTTTTATTATTACCTTGGTATGGGACGTGAGACTGATAGTTCTATATATATATAGCTCATCAAGATACAAAAACAAAAGCAAAAAAAAAACAAAAACAAAAAAATAATGAAAATATTTTACTTATTTTTGTTATAGAAGGCAACTAGCTAATTTTATCCCAATAATATATACGAGTATATTGAAAAACAAAAACAAAACACCACACACTACACACTACACTACACTACATACTCCTTCCGAAAAGGGCCTTAGCTTGGGTCAAGATTTGGAATGGGTGTGCTTTATTTTGGACTACCAAAAATGTTATTCGTTTAAACGATGCGCCTATCAAATGGGCAATACATATGTAAAAATGTAACCGAAGGCATTTACCGCATTAAACCGTTACAACATACCGGTGTTAGTCTGCCTATGCCCGTATCCGCATATCCATTGGAAACGGCAACGGACAGACCAGACCGGACAACGCAAATACGTTTTAAATCATTTTTATTCATTCCTTATCGGTTTTAATCGTGATCAGGCTGATCAGGGCAATTACAGTTTGTAACCCTTGACTGCATATGTTTTTAGCAAATGAATATGTTCTTGTTTTTAAATAGTTAATTGAGAATTGTTCACCCTGGCACCCAACCATCTACGTATGTCTGTACTCACACACAGGGATGCATGGCGCGTTGGGGTGACTCACGGGGTCAGTGGGAATGGAATGGGATGATGAGGATGGTTATATCTTGCACAATCATAGATTTTTTTTGCAATGTACGTGTTCTTTCAGTATTAAATTAAAGTTCAGTATTAAAGAAAACTTATTTACAATTTATACACATTTACATATAACACACGGAATTAAGAGAAATTTGTTGCACCTAAACCAGATTCATATGTGTATTGTGGTATCAATTACGAGTAAACAAAAAATATAACAAGAATCATTCCCCAAAAATTGTTCGATTTTCGATGTCTATGAATAAGGGAGTATGCAGAGCGCAGCAAGGCGCAGCAGAGCGCCAATTCCTTTCATTTGTGAAAACGGAAACCAATGTCAACGAATTACAAATCCGTTTTCGAGCGTGTGTTAGCATAAGAACTCAATCGAAAATAAATAAATAACAAAAACACTTTACAAGTATAACTGATACTCATGCTATATGATAAATGAATAGTTCTATGATATGTATGTATATCCAATAGCTCAAAATACACACGAAGAATGGGAAAGAGCACAGTGTGTCAGGCTCTAATGTTGTGCCGCATGGCCCTGTGTTTTATTTAGTAGCCTCCCCCCCACACAACTTTTAGAAGCTACTGTGCAATAGACTTGATTGCAAGAAGACTCAAATGCCAAAACATTGAAACCTTAAGGTGCGCCGCTCAAGACATTACATATACATATATATATATACACGAAAGACAAACAAAAAAACATGTACTACTTAAGTTAGTGGATTTATATATTTATTTTGGCCGCATTCGACGAATATGTATAACATATACAGTATATAGTATATATATATAAATGTATTAACATGCAAAAAATCACGCAACGAATACAAAGGAAAAATTTAAAAAAATATATATATATACATATGATGACTACGGAGATAATAAATAATGAAACTATGTAAAAGGTTTACGCGTTTAAAGGTCCCCCAATAACACACGAAATCAAGAATAATTAAGTATAGTTAATCCCCATATGAATGTGAATGTGGCTAAATCAAATTGAATGATGGTATTAAATGTGCACTGCACACATAATTGTATTCCTTATAAGGCACACTCCAACTCCACTCAAACGGAAATGTACACCCCCTTCCCATACACACAGACGCGACACACGACACACGATACACTCGCTCTTCTATTCACCAAAGCGAAAGCAGGTATTACGGTATCGAATACATAAACAAAACATTTTGGAGGTAGTAGAAGTGCAAGATGTGCGAAAGTATAAAAGTGCGGAGAGGATGCTGTATTGAAAGAGTTCAACAAACAAAATGAAGTGCGTATTTTTTTCTTAATAGTAATTATAATATTTAAAATCACAACAAACCACAACAATAAATATCATTCGTAAAATGGACTCTTAACATGACTCTCTTTCTCGTACCTATCGATTGATTCACTTTTGAAAGGCATGAATTGGACTAGGATTACAAAAATTACTCAATTTTGGGCATCCATCGGGTGGGAGGGTCAAATCATCAAAATCTGTTGCATTGCATCGAAACAAAATTTATTTATAATACATAATATTCTTTTCTTTAAATCTTTTGAAACACCCAAATCAAATCAATATTTTGTTTCGATCATCACCGACTAATTGATGCGCAAAGTCTTACATTTACATATCCAGTGCCGTAAATACACGATGTGGGTGTTCAGCGGCAGAAACCAAAAAAAGCGTACAGGCTTCGTGCCGTTATTGCATTGTATACTATATACATCAAACTTTTATAAAAAAAAGAAATTAACTTAAACCAAATGTGATTGATACGGGGACAGTAAAAATATGACCACGAGTCATGACTGTGAGAGCTCATTCAAAAGTCTTATATGTTGTAAATTTGGTTACTGGCAGCTCTTTACAGTTGTTCTCTTAATATACCAAAGATATATATGTACGTTAGCATACGCATATGCATGTAAAAGGCACATGGTTGCACTGTCAGATATAATAGTGCGCCCTGCCATTTGATTTTGTCATGGTCCGAGGCTCGTATTTACCAAACATTTCTCTACCAAAATGCCTTGCCATCTCCAGTTCTATTTCTCTTTACGACTTGCTAGCTATTTAGCTATCTTGTGATATGATTGATTGTTCGCCAAGGACTAAGTCCACTTCCTCTAAGTTTCTCTCTAGGACTCGCACAACCAATCGCATGGCAATTTGGGCATTTTGCTAGCTGGCCACGGTAAATAGCCGGAGGTCTTAAAGACCCAATAATCATAGGATACTTTGGTGATAAGTGCCAGCAGCAGGATAACTTCGGCGGCTATCAAATAGTAAATATAGTCCGTCCAGTCAGGCGGCGACTGGCATAGTTTGGCCTCCTGCAGCTCAATGACACTCTGGGGTATATTCCGGCAGCGTATCTCCATGTAGTCGGGTATATCGGTGCTACGCTCCTTGAGCCAGTTCTGCAGGGTTTTGGCCGAGTTGCAGTCGCATTGCAGCTTGTTGCCTGCCAGGTAAATCCGTCGACCCGTATCCATTAGTGCGTTGTTTAAAAAGTATTCAGGTATCTGCAAATGGGAATGTAATGCATTTAAATGCAAATTCTCAGTACCTCAGCGGCAGCACTCACCTTGCTCAGAGAATTGTTGCGCATGTAGATGCGCTGGAAGTTCTCAATAAACTTTGTGCCCTCAAATTCGTAAATGGAGGCTATCTGATTGTTGTCGGCCACCAGTCTGTTAATGTTATGATATGTGGGATTGGTTTGGAAGTGGTCGCCCAGGCTGGTTATTTTGTTGTTGGTTATATTCAGCACAAACGTATTGTCGGGCAGCCTGGGTGGCAGCTCCACCAGTCCCAGGTTGGAGCAGTCGACATGGCATTTGGGCTTGGACTGATCATTCTGTATAATCATGATGCTCTCGAATCTGCACTTGCATCTGCCATAGTTCGGTATCACCGGGCAGTTGGTCATGCAACGCTTCGTGCTCTCCAGCTGCTCCACGGATACCAGGTCCGTCGACTGAAACCACTCATGGGTGGCATTGTACAAGCAGAACGAGTGCTTTGGGTTCACAAAGTTGTATGAATCATTGTTTATGATTTCGTTTAGCGGAATGCAGAGCAAGCGCATATTGCCACTGCAAAGAAAAATGGGATTGGATTTAAAACCAAGGGGAAATGTAAATGAAAATCGGGGGATCCCCACCTGATGTCCAGAGTAATGTTTTTGTTCTGATTGTGATGTGGCACTAATGATAAATTATTTCGCGACATTCCAAAGAATTCCAAATGGGGAACATCCTTGAACATTCGTGACGGTATATCCGAAATATTATTGTTCGATATGTTGAGGCACTTGAGGGCCGAGTGTCGCGGAAAGGCATTTATCAGCTTCGTTATATTGCCATCGGTTACGGCCAGCGACTGGAGAGAGCGAAATATGGGATTGGAGAGATCCATGGTCCGCACAGTGAGATTTCGCACGTGCAGATTTGTCCATTTTGATATATTGCTGCAGCTTGAGATCATTGACATTTGCGATATGTTGCAGCAGTACCAGGAGTTGGCCTTTCCCGGATACTCGTGACACTGGCAGCTGTTCGCATTGCGCTCAAGGTTCTGGTTGTGTCCCTGACTAGCATTGATCTGAGCGCCAAAACCCTGCGAGTCTGACTCTGGTGTTGTCGACACGTGTCCCAGTGCGTCTGGTGTGTCGTTTCCCTGGCCGTCATGGCCAGACATGCACAAGTGCTCTTCGGCATAGAAACAGTGCTTCAGATACTGGGGCTTTTCCGGTGCAGCTGGCAGCAGCGGAACGGTAATAGTTGTTGAGGTGGAGGTAGAGGACGTTGCCGGCACTGCCGTTGCGACGGGCTGGGAGTGGGTGGCTTCAGTTGCTGCACCCTGCGCGATAGCCACAGCGGGATCTGGTGTCGTTGTTGGCGCCACAGTCGCCAATTCATCATCGGCTGGGCGAGGAGCTGTCAATGAGTGACCATCTTCCTTTTCAGCCACCAACGGCTCGTTCGCCACAGCGTGCTGCTGCTGCTCTGGCCGTGCGCGTGCGTGTCCAGCAAGCAGCACCAGCAATATCCAAAGCAACGTGCACTTCTGCAAAAAACAAAGAACAACACATTAATATTACTGAATCATAGGGTTGGGAAAAAGGGAAGGGGGACACGTACGTACGTACGTACGGGCATATGCAAATATTTGCTATATTTGGCGGCGTTTGTTTACGCAATGAATTAGCTACCACAACGCGACGAGGGCTTGGCCCTCGTCTGGGGGTGCCGCCCTCCGCCTCTGGCCCTGTGGCAATTAGGGTACGTATGTAGGTGTGGCACTTTAAGCGCCACAGGCAGGCCCTAGCAAACATCAACCCTACGAACACACAGGCACACATCGGGGGGTTATCCAAATGGCTTACACTTGTTTGCTCTTCTTCGTTTTAGCGCCTCAGCGGCTTAATTACAAATGACACCGCTACGCTAACTAAGCAATTAATTAACGGATCGGTTGAAAGCGATAAGGGGCCCAATAAAAATATTAAATTTATTTAACAAGCCCCCGATCTGGCGGAAGTACGGAAGTGGGAAACTAAAGTAAACTGCTGCTGGTCCCGGCTAAACGGTCCTTAAGAATCTAGATTCTGTTTTATGTATATATGTAACATTTACATTTACATTCAGTTGTATGTGAGAAATTAGAAAAGATAAAAAACATACACACAATCCTATATCAATGTAAATTGTCGCATGTTGACTTAAATGTTTTAAAGATTAAAAACGACTTTCGATTCTTTTTCATACACACACATCTTTATACGTACGTACATGCATAAATAAGTATGTATGTATCTACATAATAGGAAATTTATTTGCCTGCGCATTCGACTTACGTGTTTGTATGGGAACATTGCCTTTTGATCTGTAATGAAACGCAGCTGCAAGTGGAGTTGGATGCTTATCTACTCCGATTGTGGTTTGATTTGTGGAAAACACACTGGTTGCCGCCGAGTAATTCACATTTTCATATCCACATGCCGTGCCACTAAATGATCTGCGCATAGAAAATTGTCAGCAGCAGTAGCACAAACCAATGCTGCCAGCCTTTTGGCGATTGGGCGTTTTCATTCGTTGTGTGGCTTGCAGTACCAATATACTGAAGGATTATCATTAAGGAGCACAATCGAACGTTTTATATGGATTAGTTTGAACTCAATTCGAACAAAACAAAAGTAACAGTGCGTGAACAGTGTGCTGTTAGTGGGCTGCTATTGCAGCTGTTAAATAGTTTTGGCGTTGCATATCACTGATTTTTCTTCACGATATCGATGTGTTACTATCGATGTATTCTAGAAACAGCTGGCACTGATTTGATATTTATCCCACATATTTATCTTACTAATTGAAAGCCTTTAGAAATTTTGAAGTTTTATAATAAAATAAAAGTAGTTAACGCATAATTCGTTCCATTTGTCGAACAAAAATACCGATATTCTTTTTGCAACTAACATGTGCATCGATAGTTCGCATCGAAAATCGAGGGGATTTCTGGCCTAGCGACGTGAAACACACAGAAAAATAGTGTCGACTTGCGCGAGAAAAGCTGCAAACGTTCGCTGTATTCGTACTTCGTGGTGGGCTACGACGCGAAGTGCACGCTTTCGATATTGGAAACTTTTATCCAGACAAATAGTTGGCGCCGAAACATTTTTTTAGTGCTGGAGCTGCAAATATATATCGATATATTCATATTTCAATATATATTTAACATCCCTAGGACAAACAAAAACAAAAATTCCATTTCAACGTCCCGGGAACAAATTGCGTGTTTATTTTCGTTCGATTTTGCTGGCCAGTTAGTATTAATTTCAGTTCCATACATTTTTTTTATTTTTTTATATTATTTGGCAAATATTATCAGATTTTACTCAACAATTTTGATACGTAAGATCCAAAATCGAACTTTGGATTGGATTTTGATTGTGAAATTACGCTGTAAAACCACGTAGCTCAAAAATGCCCATCAATACGCGGGAATTAATGGAGGCCATTGCCATTGTCGCCGACGAGCAGAATGTTCGAGTCGCCGTGAAGCAGTCCGGCAAGGGTGCAGCGATTTGTGCAGCCTGCTCCTTCGCTGGTGGAATGCTTTTGGGCCCTGTAGGTCTGGCGGTTGGCGGTGCGGCCGGGGGCATCGCAGCATACAAAATGACCAGTGGTGAGTAAGCGGTTAATCGTTCACCTTTGAACGCGTGATAATCATTGACTATTTTCTGCCTGCAGGCTCATTTAGGCCCCTTGGCGAAGTAATACTCAACGATCTGACAGACAGGCAGCGCGAGCAACTGGTGCAGCATGTGACCAAGGCCGTCGCCGAGATACATCCCACCGATATAGTGATGCTGCTGCCGCTGATTGTCCAGAATGCATCGATCCAGCAGGCTGTTCTCAATACCGTCGTGTCATTTGTAACAAATGAGCTGCGAATGCAGATTGTCGATTGACGACCTGTAGCTGACGCTGTATCTTATGCCATTTGCGTAATTCAAGGGACGAAATTAGTCAATAATGTTGTGATTTGTAGGTTTATTAATAAATAATTTATATTTACAATCCATATATGTAGTAGATGTAGATTTTCGTCAGACTTCCACGAACTACTCCCACTCGACATTCACCTGTTCCCAATCGTCAACGAACGGCTGATCGATGGTCTCAATAAACAGGCTACAATACAGGCAATCGCTCGCGAGAATGTCCTCGATCTCCGTCTTGAGCTCCGAACGCTTCATTTGCTGTTCGACTGTTGGCTGATTGGGAGCAGCCGTCGTGGCAGCCGTTTGCGATTGCGTCTGCATTTCTGCCTCCAGCTGCTGCTTCAATATGCCCAATCGCCGACTGCGTTCCTTGCTGAGCAAGGGCATCACCTGCTTCTCAAGGCAATCACTGTGGAATTTGTGCCCACAGATGAACGCAAAGAATGGCCTAATGGGCAGCATTATTTCGCATATGGAGCACGTGTCCTGCGCATCTATGCAGATTCTATGCTCACGCAGTTGTTGCAGCTCCTTGCCTACGCGATCCGATTGCTCCTGGGTCTCGGCCATTTCACGCTGCAGTTCTTGGATACGCTGGTTATAGTCCTGATTGCGATAACGAAAAGAATGCTGTACATTTCAGTCGAGGTCATTGATCACAAGTCCTACCTTTAAGGCATCGCAAATTGCCTCCTTAAAGTTATCTATTTTCTCAAAGTCAGAAAAGAATGGCAACAGATCCTCGATGCGCAGCAGCTCGCACTCCTTGAGCAGATTCAGCGCCTTCTTCACATCGTTTGTTCCCTTGATATCATGATAAGCTGCAGGAGGCACAACAAGAAGAATGATGAGTGAGATCGTATGTCGATTATGGGGGCTAATTCAATTCAATTCAATTACCTATTCGCAGCCATACTTTGCGGCGCATTCTACTATCTGTGGGTCTCGAGGCCGTCTCCTTGGCCAGCTTCATGTCGAATTTTAGTGCCAGATCTACGGCAGAGATCCACATGCGAAGTATGCACTGCAGGAAGACGCATGCCTCCTTCACATCGAGATCTGTGCACACCTTGAGCGCATAGTGGATGTCATAGTGCACAAGACTTTCGTCCCGACCCTGAATTTCCAGGTACTTCATGAGCAATTTCGGCTCGTACTGTGCGTACAGATGCAGGAGGAAATTGTGGATGGCATCGTTGGTGGTGTTCAGCTTGTAGATGGCAAATTCCAAATAGCGAATCGTCTGCTCCCTCTGTTCGCGCGTATCTATGACTATAAGTGTGGGCACCAGCTTCTCCACCTCCAAGTTGGCGCCCTGGGCTATGAGCACATCGATGGTGGGCTTGGGCAGCTTTTCCATCAGCACTGGCGCGTACTTGTAGTAGAGCTGCATGTCGCGCTGCTTGCCGAGTGTCTGCAATGCCTCGGCAAAGCGTTCGGCCTTTAGTTGCTGCTCCACCACTTCCTGGTAGTCGCCAATGGCGATGGCGAACTGGGCCATATTGTGGGGATCCGCATGCTCGGCAATTAGCTGCTGCACCGTTGCGCTATGGAGTGTTGTGCACGCGAGGATGGGCGGCTCTCGCATAAACTCATCGTATTCGGTCTGCCACGCCTGGCGCCAGTCTTCGTTTTGGTCGGGCATGTTTATTTGAATGAGGTAAAGATCGATGAGCCACACCACCAGCGCTTTGATGGCAGTCGCATGCTCCTCCTCCATGACCTCCATATCAGCGGGCATTGTGGTCAGGCGGCTGAGCCGCTTCTTCACGTAGTTGATGATTGGCCGCTTGTCCGGCAGCACCATAAACTTCAGACAAACCTCCTCGAAGGACTTGCCCGTCTCCGCGTAATAGTCTGCTGCCACCTCATAAGAGCCCTCGGTGAAGGCGGCATCTGCACGCTGCGCAAGCACCAAGTCCAGATGCTCGGGCACTTCCGCTGCGTGGGCCGTGGCGAGTTCGTATTGGCCCCTGTCCAGGTAAATACGCCACACATTTCGCTCCTCGCGCGTTATCCTCAAGTTGAACACTGCCTTGACGGTGTACACATAGATGGATCCGGTGATGTCATCCCGCTCGATATTCAGCGGCTTGCCGACTCGGGCCTCGTCCAATGGGTCCTGATAGACCACCTCCTGGTTCAGCAGGCAAACGGCACGTATGTGATCCGCATAGAGGAGCACGGCATGGTACTCGGTGAGGACGAATGCCTTGGGCACATTCAGGCGACGCTCCTCGTACGACAAGTGCTTCGCCTTCTCAAAGTCCAGGCTGATTAGGGTGTCGCCCAGCAGAGTTGCACTGCCATTCGCTTCGATAGAAAGCTGAAATCGAATGGAAATCTTATTTTCCGAGCCAGCAGCATGCGTCGGTAATTACTCACCTCGCCCCAGCGTATGCCTGCACCGCACAGCCACGCCCACTGCTTGGGGTATTTACTATTTGGCGGGGCAAAGAATCGTAGCTGGGAGTAGGTCAAGTCGGTCTTGCGCTCCTCGCAGTGTGGCTCCTGCACACCATTCACATACCCCGCGAATATGGGCTGGAGGGTGCGTTCTTCTGGCTTCAGTGTCTCCTGGAATGTGTAGATGCATTCCGGACTGGTGACCACAACGATGTACCGACTGCTATTGGGCACCCGCAGCAATTTCAGTCCGGTGATTGGATACTTGGGGCGTCCCAGGCCCAAGTCGTACAGCTGCTTGCGCTGCGTGTGATTGTCGCTGGTGGGGCTGAGTTCCGTCTCGAAGACGAGGCCGCGACTGGTGCCCAGTAGGATGGGGCCTGTCGTCGACTCATTGCCATAGTACGGGTTGAATGCCACAGCTGTGATTTCATGGTCCTTGAACTTTTCTATCCGACGCACCTTCAACTGCTGCGCCGTGGACGATTCGGTGCTGTGAATGTACAGAAAGTCGGCGGAGACGCCCGCGGACGTTGACTTCGGGACCACGGAAATTACCAGATGATGCCCGGTGTGGTCCAGAAAGATCTTTGTAATCTTGTAGCCAGACCCCGAAAGATATCGCTCCAGCGCCACTTCTGCAAATCAGTTGGCAGTGTAAAAATGCCAGATACTGCTTGTGGAAACTTACCGCCCGGTGGAATCGCCCGCGGCAGAAAGAAACGCAATAGGGTTGTGCGTTCCGGTGAGCCCAGCAAGCAAACGAGCCAATTCTTTGAGACAGTCAGGTGCATCAGGTCACCCGTGCAGTCGCTGGGCACCCGGAGTACCATTTTCTGTTTACTAAATATCTCATCTTCGTCCTCCACATCGAAGGGATTGCCGGATGCAGTCGCGACATACGAGTTGGATGTTGTCACCATGCGCTCTATGCGAGGCAGAAATTTCGGCTGGTTTGGCATTGCCTGCGCCATTTTATACAATTTATTCAGTGGCTAAATTCTGCAGTCTCTTATCTCAGCAATTTTTTTTATTTTCAATACGCCCACCACCCTAAAGGTGTCAAACCATCGAGGGCACTATCGATAGTATCGATGTTTTGCTGCTAGCCGCTACTATCGATGGTTTTGAGACTACAGCTAGAGTCGTTGCGCTTTTAATATGTTTGGATTGGCTGCTATAAAATACGAAGACACATTTGTAAACAAATCGACAGGTTGCATCTAATTTTTACAATGGACAAGTTCCTAAAAGGTTTTAATGGTTTTTTAAAAATTATTAGAGCTATCACGATAGTATCGATTGTTTTTTCAAAACATTCAGCGTTGACATTCCTCGATTTTGATATTCCGTTTAATATTACTAGATAGATGGCCCCTCAGCCCTAAAAAAATAATTTTATTCGATTTCTCAATGAATTTGGTTTGGGATTGGCTAGTTTTCAGAACTATTTTTCATTGGATTGTTTACATATTAAGGTTCAAACAAAAGCGGCCAAAGCATAAAACGTAAATGTTGACTAAATGTGACGTCAGTGTTGCTGGTATGTACTGTTGTATACTTTTGTACTTTTATCTCACCACGATTTGAGAGCGAATAATATCGATATTTTTGTGCGCTAAAAGTCACTTTTCCATGCATCGATATACATGTACGCGCCGATTGAAGTCAACCGACATTCAAATTCAAATGCGCACTTATAGCAGACTTCATTGCGTTGCAGCTATTCAAAAGTTGGCTGTTGATTTCGGAAATTTAGATAAGTTTCACCGATGCTCTTTTTGACTGAACGAATCTATCTGGGATTAATCTGCTGCAGTAGTGGTAAAAGAAGAAAACATTTGGCTTTGTTTTTATTTTAATTTTTATTAATAATTAGTTTTTTCTTTGTATACATGTAATTATATTATTTTTATATATATGTATGTATATATGTATGTTTGATGCGTGTATTCTAACCACCATATTTGAAATGCGGTTAGTACAACTAAGCATTCATAATTCAATCCGTCTTGCTTTTGTTGTTTTGATAAACATCTTTCATACGTCCTACTCGACCCATCGATTAAAACTGCTTCTTTTGTTGTATCCGCATTGCATTTTTGTATGTTGACACACATATTCATTTGTATGTATGTTTGTATGTTATGGGACGACAATCGACTAACATTTGCATTGTTTTGCACTGCGGCGGCCACTGAGGGTCTTAGGCGCCCAGCGGCGGAGGTTCTTTGATTTTCAATAGTATTAGTAATAAAAAATGTACAATTAGTTTGTATACATGTATGTTTGTATGCATGAAATGAGTTTTCCTGTTTTCGGTGCAATTTATTTACTAACGTGTAATCAATTTTTCTTTATTTTTATGATAAATATTCTTCATTCATTTCTCATTTTTTCCTTTTCCTTTTCCCTTTCCTTTTTTGTTTGGTAATAAATTCGGACTTTAAAAGTGTTCGAAATTACAGATATATTATTCCTAGTAAAGTCTAAAAAAAAAAAAATAGTCATAATGTTATAATTATTATTATAAATTTTCATTCAGGTTTCCTTCAAGTACAACTCTCTTTGTGCATCGTTTTGCAATGGCTGAAGGATTTATGTTTGTTTGTATGTATGTATGTATCTATGTGTAAATATATCTGTATCTGCAACTGCATCTGAATCTGAATCTCCTTCAATCGGTAGATTTACGTTGGCAGCCAAGTGCGCCGTGTCTCAGTAAAATATTCATGTGTGCAATGAAGAGCCGAAAGGTTTGGAAAAATGCAACCGCATGTACTATATGTATGTATTGTATATGTATTATGTATTTGTCTATTAGATAAAATCCAAAAAGTTGTTTTGTGTGTGTTTAATTCTCAAGTATGATTTGCATTATTTTTGTTTTTGGTTTTTTTGGTTTTTGTTTTGTAATTAAGTATATAAACATCGTTATCGCTTACATGGCGCTATACAATTAATTTTAAAAATTTAAATTTTGTAGTTAATCACAGATTTTTGTTTTAAATACCGAAAAGATAAATCAATAAACAGCATAGTTCCGAAATGTATTTGGCTTCTTTTTTTTATATTTGCATATACATCAACATACATATATATGTACATATGTATGCATTTATGTATATGCATATAATATAATAAATAATTTTGACTAATAATTTTCAATTATCTAATTGTTTTTCCACATCATTTCGTATTTTCGAATTTTGTATTTACTTTGTATTTTGTTTTGTTTTTAATTTTGTTTAGTTTTTTTTTGTTGTTTCGTGATATGCGTTGCATTTTCGTCATCAATTTTTTTACGCGTTTCTTCAATATTCCATTAATAATATTCTCTCACACATACTCGTAGATGTACAATGTACATACATACATATGCATGTAGCATACGTGATGTACATATGCTATACTCATGATTTCTTTTGCATGGTCGAGCAGATACACCACCGTACAGTATAGCCTGCTAATATAATCCTAAAAAAGATAGATAGAATGATCGTGGCCGGAGTCTATGGTACAAACATTTACCTTCGCTTCCTACTTTCTGTATGTTGGGCATTGGGTTGGTAGCTGCTAGTGCAAGGGGAAAGGAAAGTGCTTCACTGTGGATATATATGTATCTGTATGTACGAGTATATACTTTATATCTATTTGTATTTCTAAGAATATCTTTAATCGAACTTTACAGCTACATATACACTACATTAATATGATTCAAAATCTTCTTATTAATGGTACGAATAGGCGCATCATCATTAACTTATTTGGCCATGCTAAAGGAAGAAACTATTCGTCTGGTTCTACTTCAACTTGTGGTTCTATTGGTTCTGTTTTTGTTTCTGACTATCGACTGATACAATGAGACTGATCCATCATCCAACGACATCTGGGTAGGTAGGGCGACAAGGGGTATCTGTATCTATGGCTGGTCGGGGCTTGAGCTTCTGAAGGATTGAGTCAAAACAAACGGCTTAATAATTTACAATAAACGAAATGATAAATGTAACTAAATATGAAATGATGAATTTGAATGCCAGTATCGTTGATACAAAAGCACCAAAACCTTGTGCCTTGTTGTTTTTTTTTTTTTTGCTTGAAAAAAATCAGTTTATTGTGGTATAAAATATGCCAAAACAATATAAATTTTGAATAGGTTTAGTTCAGTACATAAACATGTTTTATAGTATATGTAGAAAGTTCACAAAAAATAATACAAAAGTTCGCATTCACAGTTCTTTTTTTTTACCTAAACATAAATTTTGTGAGATTAATTTCGAGTTTTTTTCTTCTCAGTTTTGTTTAATAAACATAATTAACAAAATAAGAACAGCCAAAATGGAATTTCGTACAAAGGAAATGTCAAAATGTTACTTTGTCAAAAAGATTTCATAAATCACAGTTTTGTTGCATTTGCATTATTTTTCGTTTTGTTGTTTCTTTTTTTTCATATTCGTTTTAATTTCCAAAAATAAAGTTAAATAAAGTTAAATTTCGTCGTTATAAAATAGTCAAGAATAAGCAAATATAATAATATTATATGTGATACAGGGTTAAAACTATAAACTATAATTACAAAAAAAAAAATGTAGACAATAGAAAATATTATAAATATTTTGATGTGTATTTAAAGGAAAGACAAAAACTCTAGGCCTTCATCATTTGATCCCGGGTTCTTATCCCATCCCCTCCCATCCATCTGATCTGATTCCCTCTTCCCTATGCGACAACTTAAAAGTATCTGTTAGGTTTTTGAATAAATTAATTAAGACTATGAAAACGCTTACATCAGATGTACAATGCGCATGATGCCTGACTGCTTTCAGAGAACTTGGATACGTACGTACGTACGCCATGTACATGCATACATATTTAAACCTGGATGGAACTTTATTTGAACGCTCGGACAGGAGAGATTCCCATCTTAATATTCGTGTGTTCTGTTTCCTGTTTTCCTGCATCAGTTGTCTGTCTGTCTTGTCTGCTTCCTTCCGTCTGATTAGCATGGCACAAAGAATACTAATAACTCCGCCTATACTTTCGACAACTTTTCGCTATTAACACTGCTTCAACGGCAACGGCTTACATGTGGTACTTGGTATTTGTTACTGCCCATTTAGTTAATAAAACTATGCTTTATTTGCTCATTCATGCGAGAGGAAATCGTGAGAGAAACTCTGCTTTGATTCAATGATGACAATATGATATGCCCCACTACAATTTCGATCAGTGTGGAAGATTTCGAATGGTACCTGCAGTACATATTGTATCCTATATTACGGGGTAGGGGGTATTGGTATTGGTATGTGTATGGGCTATACATAATTGGTTTTATGTATGAAATTCCTGAGACGTTCAACAGATACATTTGTATCTGTACATCTGTACGTTCGTACTTTTTGTTTGGCGCGTGTTGGGTGTATTCTATTCTGTCTGGCTTTAAGTCTGGGTTCCAGCTAACAGTTTGCTATATCTCTGATGTTACTGCATTGAGGTTAATGGTTAGATCTGTGTAAATAGTTTCTGGGGGTGGTGTGGGTTCTATATATGTATGTATATATTATCTATTGTATGTATACAATACAAAAGTGGGCAGTGCAAACTGTTCACTGTTTCTGTTATTGTTGTTGTGACTCATTACTACTGACATTACTGGCATACTGCATTCGGCAGTTTATTGTTTTTATTGACATCATTTTTGTTTTGTTTTTGTTTTTCACGCTGATATTTGACTTGGGGGCTTTGCTTAAAACTTCTCTTCACCTCGCGTTTTGTTATTTAATTTTAATTTCAGAACATTTGTACTTCGCTGGTGAAAAATCACTGAGTTACTTTGCGGCTACTTTGTTTTAATGATTTGTTTTTTTTTTTAAATCCTCAAAATTGCAAAAAATTTGTTACAGCTCTCTGTTGTACGAGCGCATACACCACACGTCCTAGTGCCGCCTGTGTATATATATTATATGGTATATATATATATATATGTTATATACATGTATACATAAACTTTATTATAATTGTTTCTCTTTGCTTAACTCGTACGCATATACACACACATATAGTATACGTATACATATGTGTAAGTATATATCAAAAAAATGATTTGAATTTCTGTTACTTTATTCGTCGTATATATGTATATATATTGTATAAGTAGAAAAAAAAAGGACTTTCGCTACTACATACTTGATATTTTATCCCTGATAACGTTTTACTTCTGTTTTGTATGTTTTTTGTTTTTGTTTGTTTGTTCTTCTCCGTTCTCCTCTTCGTCGATCTTCCTTCCTGATTTTCATGTTTAACATTAGATTTGCATTAATTTTAACTTTAAGCTTACGTGCTACATTTACAATTAGGTCATTTGTTGACGAAAAAAAAAAATACACACATCATCATCATCGTCTCTTAACAACTAGGGGTCTGTCTCGCTGCAGCCTGCCTGCCGCCGATCTGAGGGATTTTGTTGTTTTTTTTTTTATTATTGGAATTTTACTTTGTTGTTTTCTTTTTTAGAGAATGCACTGGGGTGTGGCTAGAGGCGCAGCAGTTGCTAAATAAAATAAGAGCTTTTGTAAAACTAGGAAAAAAAAAACGTTAGAAGACATTTGCATGTGTATGGTATTTGTATCTATGTGTCTATCAAACTTATGTGTGAGTGACAAACAAATTCTGTGTGTGTGTGTGTGTAGGTGTGTCTTGTGTCGTGTTTTGCTGCACTTTTGGATTAGATTGGCTTGGATTGGATAGTGAAGTGTGAGGCAGAGAGCCCGAAGCTGAAGTTGGGGCTGAGGCTGGCTTGGCAGATGGGTTTCAGATTCAGTTTCGATTTCAGTTGCAGTTGCAGTTGCAGATTCAAATTCAATGGTCGTGATATGTACCGTGTTATTGCCGCCTGTCGCTTGTCAGCCCTCAGCCCACACAACCTTAGCCACAGGCGCCACCACAAAACAGTCAACACTTCCGCTTTCGCTTACAATGTGAGTGCATATGTATGTGCATATATGTTTATTTTTGTTTGTGTGTGTGTGTTTTATAGTCCTTCGTTCTCTTCCCATTTGTTGTTTGTTTGTTTGTTGTTGAAAATAACTCTAATTCTAATAAGTATTCCATCAAAACTATACGCTTGTGTTACTTTCGCTTTGTGCAGCTTTCAGAGGTATTTTTTTTGTTTTGTTTGTTTATCATCGAAATTATTTACACGATTCTTGAGGTATTGCACATGAAGCAGCGATGTCTGGTCGTTGCTTCAACTACTAAGTAGGTTTTTTTTTTTTGAGAGCAGCACAAAGAACTTCTAAATCTACGAAAAAAAAGTGAGGGGGGCGGGGGAGGTGTGTGTTGGCGATAATTAGAATAATAATAAATTGTAATATTTATGTAACATAATTTGATAATAATAATAAAACAGTTGACGCCAAAGTATGCCTAAGCTTAGAGATACATACGCATAATAATTAATAATTAATAATTAATTGATATACATATATTAACTAAGATCTAGTGCAGGAGAAGAAGGGGACCGGTGGCGGCCCCTTTTTCCAGTGCGAAAACAATGGGCAAAGTATTTGTAGCTGGTCTTAGGCTGCTGGCATTGCCACTGGCATTGGCATTGGCATTGGCAGACCGACTGATTCTCTAAAAAATTGCATTCCAACTTAGCTCCTATTGGATGCCCGGCGGCGGCTGGCCCAGTTCGCTGGTGAAGTCAAACAGGCTTGTCCTTGTGTGCGACAGCGCATGATGGTGGGGCAGTGGATGCGGATGGTGGCCGTGACCGTGGCTATGCCCCACCAGGCCATGCTTGATGGCCGATGTCTTTAGCAGACGCTTGAGCATGCCGCTCGAGCCGCGATGCTGCAGGCTCTTGTGCGTCGTCAGCGAGTTCTTGGTGCGGTAACGGCGGTGGCAGAATTCGCACACATACAGCGTGTCCGATTGCTCGTGCTTGTCCTGGAAATGGCGCTTCAGCGAGTAGTAGCAGGAGAAGGTGCGCCTGCAGTAGGGGCACTCCTGTGGCTCGTTGATGCCGCCGCTGGTCGGTGGGGGCATGCGCAGCGGCACTTGTGGGGCTCCAGCCTGCGATTGGCCGACAACATTCGATGAATTCGCTTGGTTACCGGGAATGCCATTGTTGTTGTTGCCGTTGTTGTTGCTGTTGCCATTGCCGCTGTTGTTGTTGTTGCTGTTGTTACCGCTGTTGCTGCCGTTGTTGTTGTTGTTATTACCGCTGTTGCTGTTGCCATTGATGCTGCCACCCATGGAGGTGGAGGAGCAGATATTGCTGCCAATGCTGCTGCCCACACTGCCGGGACGCGGTGGCGATGTGGCATGGCCGAGGACATGGCCATGACTATGAAGATTGTAGACGGCGGCGGCCAGGCTGCCGTTCAGCGTACTGGTTGGCGATGTCAGCGCCGTGGGCGGCGACGGCGGCGATGAGGTAGAACTTGTTGGCGAGGTAGCTGCGGATCGATTGATACTGTGCGGTCCTGCACAGGAGACAAAAAAGATTTGAGTTAGTGGGGCTTGGCATGGCTTGGATCGGATTGGATTCGATTCGATTATATTGGTCTGAAGTCTGAAGAAGTTTTTGCTTTTGCTATAGATTTGGGTTTAGATTTATATTGCTGTTTTGTGGTTGGTTCAGAAAATATGAAACTAAAAGTGCAAAAGTTAAAAAATGTGAAAATACATGGTGGAGAGATTTTATTATTTTTTTGTCATTTTGGCTCGTCTCCCCCTTGTCGGGGGGTGACAGGGATGTGGGGTGGGTAGCAGGAGGTAAAGGGTACAGGGGAAAAGGAAGAGGTTTAAATTAAAATACGGTACGAGAGGTAGAGAGAGTGAGAGAGAGAAAGAGAGAGAGAGAGGGTAAAATGCTTTAATGCTCTATTTGTAGTACTAAAAAGTTCCTGAATTTAATTTGAGTTGATTGAGTTTGATTGGAGTTGCTAGCAGAGAGAGGTACAGGATAAAGCGTTATAATATGTATCGATATATATATATATATATATATGTATATATAATGCGTGTAAATCGGTTCAAAATTTCAAAAGTTTTTGCGCCACTACAAAACGCTAATCCGAATGATGATTATTCCTACTAAGTAATCGCGTGAGAATATACAGAACGGAAACGGTTTGGATTTTGGGGGAAAGGGTAATTAATTTTGAAACGTTTTTAATTTATTTGTCGAGCATAACTTGGAGCTTATGTTAAATTGATGTAGATGCGTGGAGGAGTAGGTGGAGTTTTGTCTACGTTAGAATATTGCTAGACTGCATTTTTCCTACTAGAGATACATCTCGGAGCACTGCCATGGCCAGGCGGCGACGCTCAGCGCATTGGCATGCAATTCAATCGCTGGAAACGCCAACTGGCCCTGACAGCGCTCTGGGATTGGTATAGAAATATATATATATATATATTTTCCAACTGATCTGTACACTTTACACGTGTGTGCGTTGGTGTGTCGGTGTGTGTGTTTATGGGTGTGTGTGTGCTACTGTAAATACGGGGAAATTAGACTAGATTTTATATACATGGTGCATACGATACGGTACGAACAAGTTACACTACTACAAACCAATGCAAAAAACAGTCAGCACATGCTTATGTACAAATATATATATATATAACAGCATGTATGTATGTGTGTACGTGTGCATGGGTATGAGTTAGTGTGTGGGTGTGTGAGTATGTATGGACACGAACGGAAAATGTACGATAAATAAGCAAAAATACTCGTCACACGCCACGGAAGCAAAGCGAGTGACAAATAGCGAGTAGCGAGTAGCATGCAGCGGGAGCAAAAACGAAATCAAACGTAAAGCAACAAACAATTACAATTACAATTACAATTTTACACTACAATTACACTGACAATCGCATTTCGAATATGAAGTTCAGATGTGTGTCATTTGATTTGTTATTGGATTCGTTTGTTTTTTTGTTTTTTGATTTTTGATTTTGTTTTGGATTCGGTTTCGGTTTTGTTCAGTTTTGTGGTTTTTGTTTTGATTTTCTTTTTGTAACGAAATAAGAAGAAAATGTAACAGAACGAAAAGCTAAAGGTAAGTTAATTATAAATTATGAATTGCAGTTAGTAAAGTTATCGGGCAGCAGCTACGATCACCGATCGTTGATCGTGTATCGAGCACGGAGGAAGGGAAGCGTGATGAGACTCTATTTGTTTGGATTTGTATTTGTATTTGATTTGGTTGTCGGGTCCCCTATTACCACGCAAACTTACCAAAACGAAAAGTGAAATATTTTGAGTAGTCTTGTTTCAATAGATATATATATGTATATAGTAGCTGTAGCGGTTTGGTTTTTATCCATTATTAACGGGTTTTTCTATATATTTATATTTATGTATATTTTTTAAAGATATTCTTTATACAGATGTATATGTGGGTGGTACTCTTGCTTATTTTTTACAGTTGCATCAGAGCGGGAACAGTAGGTAGGCGATGAGAGAGAGAAAGGGAGAGTGTGTGTGTGTGTGTAGAGAGTCTAGAGGTAGGGTGTAGAGTAGAGATACAGAGAAAGAGACAACAATACAAGTACTGGAAACGCCGATGCTAAGGTCAACGCTGAGTGAACAGAGGAACAGAGGATCGAAGATGATCAAAGGTACACAGAAAAGAGAGAATGGACTTCTAAAGGGGTGTTAGTGAGTGTATGTGTGTGTGTATGGACAGGGAAAGACAGAAGTCCAATCTCCTGCAACTTCCTTGATTTAACAGTACAGTACCCGTATGGATCCACCAACGAGTGTGCAAATCAAACAATAACCACGAGTTCTCGTACTCGTACTCGTTGTGTTTTTGTATTTTGGTTGTGTGGCTGTAATGGTTAATTTAGCTGGCGATTAGTATAGCTGCAGATAAATAGATAGAGAGAGGAAAGGAGAAAAGATAGAGAGATAGACAGAGTGAACGGCGAGTTCTTTCGATCAATGCTTCAGGTGCTCTATATCCTTTACTTTGGATCATCTATCAGCTTTACAAGAGGTAGACTTAATGTTAGCGAGAATGTGAGCGAGTAGGTGTGAGAGAGAGAGAGAGGAGATCGAGCGAGAGAGCGACTACGGTAGCGAGTGTGTGGGTCGTACTTACAGGTCGCAGATGTTCTTTTTTACATGAGTAGTAGTTGTTGGTCTATAGCTACAGCGAGTCTAGTACAGAGTGAGAGCGAGTAGAGGCGAGGCGAGTTTTGGAGCGCGTGAGCAGGCAAAGGTTATGTTATATATATATATAAAATACATACAAGTATTTAGGTATGTGAAGGGCCAAAGCGGCGGTAGAGAGACAAGGTGATTAGATAGTACTTGCGTTAGCCAAGGCTGGCAATGCTGGCTAGCTGCATATAGTAGTTTAGTTTTTCTGATTATCTAGTTTGTATATAGTAGAGAAGGCTTTTTTTACAGTAGATAACGATATCGCAGTTGTCTCAAGATCAAGATACAAATATCGATTCATGGATAGTTAGTGTGTATTTGTGAGGCAAGAAGGAAAAGGATAGACAAAGAGAGAGAGAGAGAGAGACAGAGGAAAGACTAGAGCAAATATTAGCATGAGATAGATGTAGATTGAGTTGGAGTGAGGAGAGAGAGTGAGCAATACTGCAGAGAGCAAACTGCGGAGAGAGAGAGAGAGAGAGAATAGATTGCGTGTAAGAACGATAGGCCATGAGAGAAGGGAGATAGAATGCTGTAATGTTACTAACTACGTATCTTCTCGTTTTTGTTTTTTAATATTTTGACTACCAATGTAGTTTAAGATGTTGGGCTAACCTTTAGCAAGCGCGTGATCTTGTACTTTGACTGACTAACGAGTAGCGGTTAGCTGGTAGCTGGTAGCGAGTAGCGAGTACCGAGTACCCCAAACTACCGAGTTAAAGTTGCAGCAGCTGTGGCGCTGTGTTGGTGGCTTGGCTTGAATATCAGCTCTCACATCTGTCCGATTTTTTTTTTGGGCAAAACTCTTGGGAGGGGGTGTAGGCATTTCTTGGGATTTCTTGGCTCTCTTGATCTCACGCTTCACTCGACAAATTGTGTTTTGTTGTTGTAGCTGTTGTTGATGTTGTTGTTGATGTTGATGTTGTTGTTGTTGTTGTTCTTGTTGCTGATGAGCCAAGTCATGCCACGCCACGCCGTTGTTGCAGCAACATTTATAGCACTATGCACAAGATCGGCCGGCAAAACTGGGACTTATGTTTATGATTAATATGTGTGTTTATTCATTTAATTTATTTATTAGCTATATGTCTTCGAATTATATCTATATATATATATATATATGTATATATTTCTTTTGCTTTATAAATGTATATGTGTGTTGGAAGAAAGCACGTTCTCTGTTTCTGTTTTTGTTTTTGTTTTGTCCAAGATCTAATAAGGAAATTACGTAGATACGTTCAGTATTCAGTATTTAGAAAGGCAACTTGTGCAACAAAGAATAAAAATAAACCGAGCTCTAATTGTAAAATTGACTACGAGTACGTTGTATGAGGTATAAGGTATAAAGAAGGCCACAGAGTGTATAAACAGTGTATATATATGTCATCAGTTGTTTATCATATCATTATGGTCCATAGGCATGAGTTGTGAAAAAGTCAGCAAGTCTACTACGTTTAGGTCGCACATCGATGTACATGAGGTCTAATCTAAAGTTCTAAGCTGTCCTAAAAAGTGTTCCAAGTAATGTCTTTTCCTATGCCTAAACTTAACGTCTAATGTCTTTTCTTTTTTTGTTTTTGTTTGTTTGTATAATATGCGTAAATCTATATTCCTTTTTGTTATGGTTGTATGTATGTATATTTTCCTTCATATTTTGTCATATAATACGGTTGCGTTACTTCTTCGTTCGTCTTGTATAATAGGCTTGTATGTATTTTATGTATATTTGTATGTTCTGTATATATATCACTACAAATGGCATTGCTTTAAGTTAATTAGTTTGAGTTTGAGTTTGATTTCGAGTTCAAGTTCGAGTTCGGTATCTATTTCTAGTGCTAGTTCTAGATGCTCGAGGTGGCAATGGAAGTGCCACCGTGTCTACTGCTGTTGCCGCTGATCGTCTCAGAGCGCTGATACAGATAGTAGTCGTAGAGTGTCATTATTTGTCGCTGCTGTATGAGCAGCTGGTACTGGTCATTGAGTCGCTTGGGATAGGCACCGCCTAAACCAGGATCATGTGCTGTCATGGGCATGCCAGTCATGGCAGTTGCTGTTGCAGTTGCAGTTGCATTTAAAGTCGGTGTCGTTGTAGCTGTGTAGTGCGTTGTCGTCATGTTGGTGGTGTTCATGTTGGTGTTGTTGGTATTGGCTTTCTTCGCTGTTATTTGCTGTGGCACATGGCTAGTGGCCGTGCCCGGCAAAGGTGTTAAATCTCAGATTGACGAATTAAATTGATTATAGAGTTTAATGTCCTTCATTTCCATTTCACCGGGTCGTGACTTGTGATAGGTATAAATGTGCGTCATGAGCGAGTTGCGCGAGCAATAGACTCGCTCGCAGATGGCACAACGGTATTCCTCTTGGCGCACGGCGTGCTTGTCGGCAATGTGGCGCTTGAGGGAGGCTTTCGAGCAGAGGAGCTTACCGCACAGCTGACATGAGAAGAGTTTCTTGGGCGAATTTCCTGTAAATTGGTTGTGGATTTTTGGATTTTGGTTGGTATTTTTTGTTGCTTGGTTTTTCTATACATAATTTGTTTTTGTTTTTTTTTTTTTTTATATATATATATTTTAGCTATTTTACTTTTCAGTTTTGAGTGTCGTTTTGGTTCTCGTTTACTCATTCTTATTATTCTTACTGCTAAAAGAAAATGGTGAATGGTGTAGTGTATTCGATGTGTTCTGAATGGAATGCAGCTCACATATATGTATGTAAGAATATATATATGTACGTATATTTTGGTATTCGTCAGCCGCAAGTGCGCGCATTGGAGTACCAAAAAAAAAAACAGAGTGGTAGGGCGTGGGGCGGCAACAAAAACTGCATATGTCTGCGTATGTCTTGGCATATGATGATGGCAAAGGGACATTAATAAATAACATTACATATACATACATAACGGAAAAAATAGTAATTATAACAGTACACAAAAGAGCCAACACAGTCGATGCGTGGGCCGGCAGCCTTGGGCCACCTGGCAGCCTGGAACGGGCATCATTCGATTCGATGCCGCGCAAACAGGTGCACACACACACATAACTGGCGGCCGGATGTTATCGACTTAACAGTTAACAATTACGGTTATCGGTTACGGTTATCGGTTATCAGTTACCGCATGGCTGGAGCTTGGTGCTGGGAGTGTGTGGGGGTGTGGGATTGAGGTAGGCCTGTGGGTGGGTGGGTGAATGCAGCGATCATGTGTTAGGAGATAAATATGGGGCCAGGTCCGTGTCAAGTGTCTGGTGTCAGGGGGGGAGGGTGTTAATAGACTGAACAAATTACCCTTGTCGAACAGATATCGAAGACGCCAAACAGCAGCTACTGGGGGATTTCTGGAAGGGGGGGTGATATGATACAATGGATGATATGTGCCGTAGAACACCTAGAACCAATTCAATGGCCACACCGCAGCTTATATGGGGAAAAGCAACACAAGATCCAAAGACAGCGACACTCCCCGGGCGGAGGCAACCCCAAAAGAGTCTGTGGGAGGGGGCTGGGCGGGCGGGTAAAGGCGGGTTGGGTCAATGGGGCAGAGGCAAAGAAAGAAATCGTCAGCACGTACAATTGTTCACTTATATACATTCTATTTATTTAAATAATAACACGATATCGGTTTGTTTTTTTTGTTTTTTTTTTTTTTTAAATATGAAAATACTTTTCATATTCTTTGTAGTTGTCTGAGGGTATAGGAGTGTGTATGTGCTTGTGTGTGTGTGTGTGTGTGTGTGTGGGCTTCCATCTTACATTGTTTTTGATCTTAAGAAACTTTCTTTACGATTTATGATTTTTTTTACGAAATAAATGGGGAGAGGGGTCTAAGGGTTTGCCTTCTGTTTCCAGTTGGATTTTTGGTTTTGGTTTTGTTTTTGCTTTTGCTTAGAGTTGTGTCTAGTTGACATTTACATGAATATAAATTAGTAATTATTTAAACGTTTCATTTTGTTTCTTTGCATTTTTTGCTTTGCATATATATATATGTATATGGATGTATGCAAGTGTGTGTGTGTGTTCGTATTGTTTATCAGCGCAGACGGTGTGCTGGCCCGCCTTTTGCTTATATACAGAGCTGTGTACGTACAGGAGACACAAAATGTACATTGCTTTTTTTTTTGTTTGTTTGTTGGTTTTCTTCTTCTTACTAATCTAAGAGGGGGCAAAAACTTAATAGTTTTATTGTTGTATGTTGGAGTTTTGCATTTGCAGAAGAATGATTCGAAATGTGGGGTTCTGTCTTGCGCTCGAGATCTTCGATCTGCATGTGTTACGGCATTGCATTGTGAGGGTTGGGGGGCTGCTGTATTGTAATGGGTATTTGGTATTGTTAAATGGAATTATTACTATCTCTATAAGTATGGGTTTCTGTATTGGAGAATTGGTTTTTGATTCTTTGATTCTGTCTGGCCTTAAACGGAACAAAATGGCATGAAACGCTACTTGACTCTGACTCTGACTTCTACTTTCTGGCGTTTCATTGCCAAACGGTTCTATTTTTATGTTTATTCCGATTGATAGTTGTTGTTTTTGTGTTATTGTTGTTTTTGTTGGGGGGTATTCGTGTTCGTTCGGTTCTCCCATTCTTCATCCTCCGATTTGCTATTTGATTTGACGTTTGTAGTATTTCTGATGTATTTCTATCCATGAATAGGTAGTTACTGTTACTGTTACTGTAGCACTGTTTACTATGTATTTACTGTACCATGCTGCACTGTACTGCATGTTGTAGCTGTAGTTTTACTGTAGTTTTGAGTTTATTTCTTATATATTCGCGTATTGTAATTGTAATTGTATTTTGTAATTGTAAGCTTTTATGTGGCTTGGAGCTAATGGTTCATTGGATAATACGGTATTTGAGTATATGCTTATATAACTGCCAAGGGGCTGTGGAGTGAATTGGGGGGGCTGGGTGGTTGGGTGACTAGGGAATGGTGGTAAACACAAATACTCATACGTATTATAGTAAATACATTGAAACGGATCAACTACTCGGTTTATTCGGGTATTTTCTGTGTATTTGTTCGGTATTTGGTATTTGGTATTCGGTATTCTGTATTGGTTTATCGTCTATCGATGTCTTACTGTTTGCTATCGATCGATCGATCGATCAATCTCTTACTGTTTGCTATCTGGGGGAGTAATCAATATGCTATTTTAGTTAGATGGTTTACGGTTAGTTTATATTTTCTCAGCTTAGTTTTAGGTTTATCCTGTTCGATTCTGTGTCTGTGTGTGTGAGTGTCCGTGTTTCTGAGGGTTTTCTGAGTATCTGAGACTGTATCTGATGAGGTTTTTTTCTTTCTTTTTATACATCAAATTCACACACAAGCAAACATTGAAAGTGCAAAGCTGTGTCTCTGCAAACTGCTATTCATAGTATTCATACTGCTTTGTTTTACAATTTACATTTACATTTTCATTTATTGAACGTAATAAAAAAACGATGTGACATTGCAGAGGTCCGAGGATGAGCCGGCTGAGGCCAGTCCTCCCCGTATAGTAGTAATAGTAGTTGTAGTAGTAGTAGTAGTACAAGGAAGCTGTTTACTCGTGTAAATAACAAATATATTGGTAGATATGGCATTGCATATGGAGATCCTCGTCGGGGACTCTCCGTGAGTTTGTGTGTGGTGTGGGGGGGCATAACAAATATGGGGTTTTGGGTTTTTGGGTTTTCTTAAAATTAGATACAGATATAGATATAGTTGTTGTTTTTTTTTTTTTTGTTGTTTCGTGTATATGTGGTAGTAGTACATTAAGTATACTCGTATGTGCATAAGCTTAATAAATCAATCAATTTGGTATCAAAACACGTAACTTAGTAAACGTTTTTTCAGACTTTTTTTTGGTTTGCCAAAAATATAAAAATTATTGGAAATATATATATTTACTTGCCCCGGCCCCTGCCCACCACCAGCGAATAGAGTTGCGGTGGTGCTGGGGGGTGGGGCACACTAAGTGGTAATCAAAAATAAGTTTATATAAAAAATAAAATTCGACTATACTCGCACACAACGTCGTTCCTCGTTCATCGTTCCGCGATCCTTGATCCACCTCTTTGTATGTAAAGATACGTCAACTTCGTTCGGCCTGTGGCTTTTACTTTCAACTAAAAGGCTACAGCTACAGCTCTTTCCTCTATTACCTATAATCCCCCCCTCCCGCCCTACCTCATCCGCCCTTATCCATTCCCTAACGCTATTGACCACGGTTTGAAAATTGCACGCTCTTAAATATTAAGGCTAAGGCCTTTCCCGCCATTCGATCCGCATCGGTCTCCATCCATTAATCCATCCATCCGTTGATTCGGCTGTGTAGTCCGTAGTTCTTAGTTTTGCCCTTTCTCTAAAGTTCTACTTCAAAGGATCATCAGTCTCATTTAAATCAATGTAAAAAGGATGCAAAAATGCGACAAAAGTAAACGGTCTAAATTTTGATTATTTTGCCAATTGGAAAATATATTTATAAAAACGATTAACTGAGGGGCCAAACAATTTGATTGTTCAAGTTATCAGTTGATCAAGTAAATCGAATCGTTTATCGATAGTCGACCAGAGTCGACTTTATCGTTTAGTTGATTACTAAATTAATTATTTATCGTTCAGCGTTTTAATCGGGCTTAACGGAGTCTAAAACCTAGTCAGTCCACATGAGATAACAGCTCCAATGAACAAAAACCCTACGACAAACAAAAATATACATTGCCCCCAAATCGATATCTAACTTCAGTGGTTTGCTGCCCTATCGTTTATCTGGGTTCAATCGGAGCCTAAAACCTAGTCAGTCCTCCTCCAATGAATAAAAACCATACGACAAAAATATACAGTGCCCCCAAATCGATCTTTAAATAAATTTCAGCTTTTCTGTTTTTTGTCCTACGTCCTAACCCTGATCCTGGTCCTACTACTGCTGCTACTCTCCTCTCCACCTCCTCTCTTTGCCTATGTAAAAATCTCTCGTCTCGAAATAAATGTTTTCCCTTATGCTGGTGTGGTATGCGTTATGCTGCTGAGTCCATAGTCTTAGTATATAATAGGCATATTCATATTCATATCCATATCCATATATCGTATTCATATGCGTATTTATATATGTATAGTTATAGCTACATATACATTACATACATGTACATCATATTGTTCCTATTGGTAATGTATTCGTAGACATATAAAAAAAAAACCGTATGACACACATATACATATTTAGTTTCACTTAGGATCTAGAGTTCATATTGTTTCTGGTGTCGGGTTTGTGGTTTCTGGTTCAGTGACCTTTTTGCTACTCATTTGATGAATATTTTTAGTGGCTGCTACATTTACACATATGTATGTATCTATGTATGTTGCTTGTATTATATATAGATCTCTGATATCTTACTATAATACATACAAAAATAACAAAAAAAAAATATATATATATATATATATGTATATATATGTTTTGTGTTTGGATCTACAGAGAAGAATTGTTTGCTTTACAGAGAAGAAGTTTCCTTTTTTTTTTGTTTTGTTATTGTTGTTGTTTTTGATGGGGGGTAAGGGGTGGTCAAGGGTCGAATGTTTAGCGCATTGCACATTGATGGGGTGAGGGAGAATGATCCTTGGGTGGCATCCGCATCTGTAACTCTGGATCTCTGGATTATGAGCGGAAGGATAATGACGGTCTGACGATCCTCGTTGGGTAATACTCTGGGGGTTTATGTGTGCTTCAATGTCCATCATGTGTGTGTGTGTCTGTGTGCGTGCTTGTGTGTGTGCGTGTGTGGGGGGGTTAACAGTCTTCTATCCGTGTGCGCTCCAAAGGTCTCCTTGTTACTCCTTTGCTTTGCTCCTTTCTCCTTTTTGCTTTCTCCTAGCCTAGTTCTAACGACCATCCTCTTCTATTCGCGTCCCAATTTGGGATATGCGCAATCAAAAAAAAAATCCTTATATTGTATATGTAACTATACGTTTTTATCCTGCCCCAGGATTCCAGCGCGATTCCTACTTTGTTGTATATTTTTGTTGCTCCTTCTTCGTTTGTTTTTTTTAGATGTATCGTATGTATTGTATATAGCGTATATATATCGTAAAAGACTTTTGTTTTTGCTTGCTTTATAATCAAGTCGTAAATAATCACAGTTTTTCCATTTGCCTAAAAATGTTTTTGTTTTTGTTTGTTTTTGTTTTTGTTCTCCATTTATTTTTCTCTCCTCTCCGCTCGTTTCACTCGCCATTTCTCGTCACTCGTTTCTTGTTTCTTGTTCCTTGTTTTCGTTTTTTTGTTCTTGCCGAAAAAGTCTTTGAGTTTTCCGCTATGTGAGATCCGAAATACATATGTACGTAGTCGTAGTAGTTCTACAAAAATTCTCGCTTGTGCTGCTGCATCATCAATGAATGATCCTGGAGAAGGAGTATATCGTTTCTTTCGTACTGCTGCTCCTTCGTGTCGGTCGGTCGGTTCTCTTCTCATCTATCATCTCTTGCGTAGTGGGTGGGTGGGTGTGTGGGTGTTTTTGTGTGTGTGTGTGTGTATGCCGGTGTGTGGGTGTTTGTGTGTAGGTGCCCAATCCTGCTCGTGGTGTCCTCTCCTCTGTCTCTGTCTCTCTGTTTTTCTGTAGCATACTTTTCTGCGCCTCGCTTATTGATCTAATAAATTCATACGTTCATAGGGATTCTGGTGCTGATGCTGATGCTGGTGCGGGTGTGGGGGATGCGTGTGCGGATGCGGCAGCTGATGCGGATGCTGGTGGGACAGCTGATGCGGATGCGGATGCTGATGGTGATGCTGCTGCTGGTGGGCCGACAAATGGGGTGGCAGATGGTGGCTCAGCTGTTGCTGCTGCTGCTGATGGAGTTGCATTGCCGCCGCAGAAAAAGCGCCTGCACTGCCGCCGCCGCCGCCGCCACCGACCGAGTGGTCCAGTTGCGTGAGGTCAACGGTGGGCGTGTTGCTAGATCCCGATCCGTACGGTTCCCCGCCCCCGACTGGGGATGCCCCTGTGCCCGGTGGTCCCGCAGCAGCTGCTGCTGCCGCCGCCGCCGCTGCAGCCGCTGCCGAGTTGTTGAGCGCAACGTGGAACAGCTGCTGCAATAATTGATGCTGATCTTATAAGAAGTCTATGCACGGCTTGACAATGCCCGGCGACGACTGCTGCTGCTGCTGCTGGTGCGCCGCCGCCAGCTGAAGCGTTGAGCTGGCCGTGCCCCCGGCCACAGCCGCTGCACCCACAATGGGCGACAGCAGCAGCTCAGCGGCAGCGGCGGCCGCAGCTGCGGCGGCTGCCACCGCATTGCCGCCAGCTCCACCGCCACCGCCGCCGCCCACTGATACACTGTTATTGGCCGCTGCCGCTGCAGCGCTCAGGGAGCTAAGGGACTGGTGGAGACGGCTGCCCGGACTGCCAGCCTGGCCCACGCCGACACCGCCCACGCCGGCTCCGTGATGGAAGTACGAGTGATGGTTCTTCTGGCGTCGGTGGTAGATGCTCTTGTGGTTGTTCAGCGAGTTGAGGGTGCGGAACACCTTGTGGCACAGATTGCAGACGGCGTTGTTCAGCGGCTGCAGATGCTGTTGCTCCTTGTGCCGCTTCAGGGTGAGCTTGGTGCTCAGCAGCTTGCCGCAGACATCGCAGCGGTGGCACGCATTCAGGGGCAGGGGCAACAGCAGCCGATTGGCCTGTGCCACATCGCTGGCCCTAACGGACGACAGCAGACTTCCCCCAGGTCCGCCGGCGGCCGAGCCACGACCGCCACCACTGCTGCCGGCGGCAGCCGAAGGAGACAGCGAGGCGCGTCGGTGGTGCAGCAAGTGGTGATGCTCTAGCGGCGATCCTGCCCGCGCCAGGGCATGGGCATGGGCAGCGTGCGCATGGGCATGGGCATGGTGGGCGGCGGCTGTCAACTCGTGGTGCGTGGCATGCAACTGATGGTGGCTGGGCAGCAGCGACAGTGGATGCTGTCCGAAATGTGAATGATGCGAGGGCGGCGGTGGTAGTGGCGGCGACGATGGTCCTGATCCTGTGCCCGGCGGCTCAATGTCCCGCTCCCGGTCGAGCGATCGCTCGCGCTCCCGTTCCCTCTCTCGCTCACGCTCCCGCTCACGCTCGCGCTCTCGCTTGTGGTAGGCCTGGGGTGAGGGCGAGGGTGTGCCCACATGCCCATCTGTGGCCCCGCCATGCGAGGAACGGGACAGGCTCTCCCTTTCGTGGGCAAGCAGCTTGCTGCTGCAGCCACCGCTGCTGCTGTTGCGCTGTTGGTGTTGCTGTTGTTCTTGTTTCAATTGTTGCTGCTGTTGCTGTTGCTGCTGCTGTTGCAGATGCTGCTGTTGCTGTTGTTGTTGTGGATTATGTTGTGTGGAATGATGTTGTTGTTGTTGTTGGAGGAGGTGGTGTTGTTGTTGTTGTTGTGATGATTGTTGTTGTTGGTCTACTTGTTGTTGTTGTTGTTGGTTGTTGCTACTACTATTACTAGAAGGATTGCCACTACCGCCGGGCACTATGACGCCGCCGAGTAGGCTGCCACCACCGGTGCTGCCACCTAAACACGGTCATATAGAGGGAAGAGAAGAAAAAAAGAGACAATAGTGACTTTTCTGTATAATTGACTTTGTTGTTATTTATTTTTTTTGTTTTTGTTTTTGTTTGTTTGGTTTTTCTTTTGTATTTGTTTCGTATTTGTTTTTTGTTTGTTGTTTCGTTTCGTTTTGTTTTGTCTCTCTGTTTTGTGGGTGTTTAAGTGTCTGTTTTGGTGTCTGTTTTGGTGTCTGTTTGGTGTCTGTTTGGTGTCTGTTTGGTGTCTATTTTGGTGTTCCATCTGTCCGTGTGTTTCCAGTGTTTGAATGTTCTGTGTGTGTGTTCGGTTTGTTTTTTCATGTATTAGTTGTCTGTGTTTGTTGTCTAAGTTTCTGTTTCTGTGCTTGTTTTTCTTGTCTGTGTTTCTGTTATCTGTTTGTTTGTTTTTGTTTGTTTGTTTGTTTGTTTACTTTTATAACACTAACAAATCCAGGCTCAAAACAATGTAAAATTTTTGCTATTTTTTTTTTTATTTACTTTTTTTTTTTTTTTTGCTAACATTGGTTTTTGTTTTCCTTTCTTTTACTTGTACTTTCGCTTGTTCTCTCTTTTATGTTTCTCTCGTTTAGCGGAGTGTGGAGCTCGCTCATTCTTCGAATGGTTTCTCGATTTTAACGAAGGAAATTTGTTCAAAAAACGCTGTGCTGATATTTCGATTCAGATTTCAGATTCGGTTTGCAATTTCGCATTTTCGATTTTCGAATTTTTGGTTGTTTCTTTTTCTGGTTTCCCAAAATTGTGGGGCAAAAACACATGGAAATAAAATGGGAATAAAAACGGTTTTTTTTTTTGGTTTTCTTTTTTTTTTTTTGTTGACTGTTTGTGGTTGTTGGCTGTGGCTAGTTTTTTTGTGATTTGTTGATTGTTCAAATACGAATTGGAAAGGTTCTTCTCAAGAGCTCAACTTGCGGCAAGTTTCGCTACGATTCGATTCGGATTTTTGGATTTCGAGATTGCCTTGCGACGACTCTCGATTTCTGGACTGCTGATGGCAGTTGCAGCTGCAGACCAGCTGCCGCTGCCACTGTCACCTGCCACACACTGCCATTTTTGTGGCATGCAAAAAACTTTTTTTGGTAACTGTTTTTTTGTTTTGTTTTTTTTTTTTTTTTGCAATTTTAGTGGTGTTTGTAACCAATTGGGTGTGTGAATATCGATAATTTCGTGGATGCTTTTTAAAACCAATTTTTGTTCGATTTCGATTTTTTCAATTCGATCTCAATTTTCTGTGAATTTTCTCAATTGTTTGTTAAGTTTTTTTTGTTTAGCAAAATTTTGAAACATTTGTTTTTGGCCTGATTGATTTGTTGTATGTATAAAAATGTTTTTAGTATTATTTTTGATTTTGTTGTCTTTTTTTGGGTTATTTTTAGTTGTTTTTTTTTTTTGTTCTTGCTTTCTTTTGTGGTTGCAAGTTGTCAATTTTTTTCTTGCGGTTTTGTCACTAGTGTCTCTTTTTTTTCTTTCTTTTCTTTTTTTCAAACTCAATCGCAGCACCGTTTGCCTGTTGGGTTTGGCTTTGGTTTTGGATTTGGTAAGGGGTTGGTGGGGGGTTTGCTGGGTACGGTTGGGTGGGAGATTGGTTAAAAACGAACCAAAACGTGCTAGGGATAGGGGTTAGGGGGTTGTTGTGGGGTCAGGGGCCACACTTAGTGTAAGAGGCTTCATCGAATTGGTTGTTGTGTGAGGTGTGTGTGTGTGTGTGTGCGACGGGGGTTGGTGTTTAGGGGCTGTGGGGCCTGGGTCGGGGGCTTTTTCTTAGTTTCAGATACTTAGCATTTTTTTTTTTAAACGGCTGCTGCTGGCCTGCTGATGATGGTGTGGTTGGGGGGTGGGGTTGGTGGTCTTCGAGGGGTAAGGAGACGTTCAGGAGTGGGGGGTTTGTGGGATAAGTATTAGTATTAGTTATTGTAATTGTTGTGGTTTTTTGTTTTTGTTTTTTCTTCTTTCAGGGGGTGCTTAAAGTAAATGGAGGAGGGTGTATGTTTTTTGCGCAGCCCTTTCATCCGAGCTATCTCAGGACTGTCTGTATGTATAGGTATAGGTATGTAATGTGGGTGTGTATGTGGGGGAACTGCATGTTTGGTGGGCTTGGGGCTGGGTGGAGGGTAGTTCAGTTCGATTCAGTTCGGAACACACACATACGCAAGAACGAAACAACGTAGACGGGAGACGGAAGACAGGAGACACGAGACAGAGCCAAAAATCTTGCACCATCTTCTAGCTATAAGTGTAAATATGTATGTATCGTATGTATGTATGTATGTATGGGAATGTTACGATGAGAATATAACCAGAGAGTACGACAGAGAGATAGAGAGAGAGTGAGAGAGTGCTAGTGGGGGATCATCAATTCGATTTATTCTTCTGTTTCACAATTGTGGGGGGGTTGGGGTTGGGGTTGGTAAGGGGGGTTGACGCCTCGATTGACATGCATACAACACTGAGTGAAGGTGGAGTTGTTTATGGAGTGAATGAATAGTGGCGTACAGTAGTGAATAGAGTGAGTGTAGTGGAGTGGAGTGTATTAGTGAATAGAGCGAGTATACTGAGTGAATAGAATGAGTGGGGTTGGGTGGGGTTGCCTCAAATCGGAGGCCAATCAATCGATCTCATGTTGTTGTTGTTGTTGTGGTTGTTTTGGTAAATGAAATATTTCCCTCTTCATGTGTATACTTTTATTTGTAATTAATTCATGAATTGTATAGAATCGTAAGTGGGTTTTGTGGTCTTCAATCGCACAGTGTTTAACCGCAGTAATCGCTTCGTATTTATACATATAGATTTTTATTTATTGCAATTTTGCTTCTTGTTGTTGCTTGTTTCATAGGTAGATCTTAAGCTTACGGATATGGGGGGCTGGTATTTTATATTATATGGTATATGGTATATGGTTATGGGTTGTTGTATCTTGTATCTTGTATCTCGTATCATTCTTGTTTACCTTTCAACTCTTATGCAAATTCTAATAATTAACGAACACAGGTGTACTCTTGAAAAGTATCCGGTCAAAATATTTAATTAATATTCGTATAACTTACGGATTACAAAATACACAAAAAATTGGAGAAAAAAAAATTATATTATTTAGTACTAAAATTAAACACATTTGTTTGTTTGTTTTGTTTGTTTTATCCTTAAATATATTCATATGCATCGTGATTCGTGTGCGTGTGTGTGTGTGTGTTTGTGTGTATGTATGTGTGATCTTCTTAAACCCTAAACTATTCAGAAAATCTGTTAATTATATTTAGTTTATTATCGTAAAGATCTTTGCAATTGGTCGGTCGTTCGGTCGGTCGCTCTTCCTATCGCTCGGCGTTTCATCTTTCTTCTTTCTCCCACTCATACATACAAACATACATGCATGTTTGCGTGTGTGTATCTGTGTGTATATATACTCTATAACTCGTCAACTCTTCAACATTATATATATATATATTTATATTTTTTTTTTTATGTAGATTTAAGTGTACAAAAAAAAAACACTGTATCTTGGTCTTTATTTTAAGTGTAAAAAGAGAGTTAATAAATCGTAACATCATTATCCTTTATGTTCTTTTATCCATCCTTTCCAAAGTTTTTTCCTCCTTTTTTTTTTTTTTTTTTTTTACTTTTCCTTTTTTTTTTTTTATTTTATTGGTTTAAATTCTATTTAGTTAAAGCCATTTCGAAGAATTCACTACGGGGCACACACACCTCTCTGCCTTGGGCTCTACACTACAACATTCATCCGTCCTTCCTTGCTTGCTTCCTGCTTTAAGGATTATTAAGATTATATATAGCTAACGAGAAGAGAGTGTGTTGAAAACGGGGCTCGGGGGAGGGCAACAACTACTAATAGTACTTATCGATTTGCAGTATAAACTGTGTATCCTTGTGTGTGTGTTTGTTTGTTTTTTTTTCTGTGTGTGCTTAGCAAACTACCAAAAAGGCAACTTCTAATTCGTAACTAGCCTAAGTCCGTGTGCTCTCGTCTGTTCTCTGCCTTACTCTTTTCTCTTCCTTTGCTTCCATTTTGTTTCAAACTTTTTCTGTTCTCTACCTTTAGTTATCTGTGTTCTTCTCCTCTTTTTTATATTTCTTCCTTTTTTTCATCTTTATTTTAAAAAGCACCATTTTCTCTCCTCTCATTCTCTTCTTTAAAGTATTTTTGTGTGTGTTTGTGTGTGAGTGTGTGTGTGTGTGCTTATGTGTCTTATGTGTCTATGTATGTATGGTAAGTATTCTGATGTAGATTATTCAATATTCAATGTGCAATGTTCAGAATATTCAAATGCAATCGTTTGAATCGCTTGTGGATTGTAGGGGATTTGGGGGGCTTCTCTTGGGGGCTGCTTCACACTTAGAAATTAGGGGAACAAATCGTTGGGGTGGGGGCAAACTTAACAAAAAACACATTCCTAATATCAAGGCGGCCCTCAGCTTGAGGTGAAGTTTGCGCTGGCCAGGTGGTGGTGCAGTTGACGATGGCGGTGCTGATGCTGATGCTGCTGCTGGTGGTGGTGGTGCTGCTGCTGTTGCTGTTGCTGATGGTAGTCAAAGTACATGAAACCCTATGAGGAGGAGTGATGATTCAGCTGCTGATGCTGCTGCTGTTGCTGCTGATGGTAGTAGCTATTGCCCGGCGTCTGCGCAACGGCAACGGCATTCGGCTCTGCCTTCGGTTGCTTTAGGTTGCGATGGTAGATGCTCTTGTGGTTGCGCAGGCTGTTCAGTGAGCTGTACACCCGCTTACAGATATTGCACACCGGCTCCTTGGTGGGGCGCATGTGCACGTTCTGGATGTGCCGCTTGAGGCGTGTCAGGGAGCTCAGGTTCTTGTTGCACGGATTGCAACGGAAGTCATCGCCGCCGCTTTGCGCATTGTTCAGGCTGCCCCCTGAAGTGTTTATGCCACCGCTCGTTGAGTTGTTCAGACTACCACCACCGCCATTATTGCCGCTGCTGGCGCTCGTTGCTGCCGCTGTGGCACTGGCCGTGGCCGCCATATTGGCCATCACGGCGGCAAACATCTGCTGTTGGGCCGTTGTGGGCGTATTCGCTGTGGGTGTGCTGCAGGCCAGTATACCATTCGGTGTCTGGCGGCCTGAATTGTTGGCCTGCTGCTGCTGCTGCTGCTGTTGTTGTTGGTGTTGCTGTTGGTGTTGCTGCTGTTGCTGCTGATGCTGCTGCTGTTGGTGTTGCTGCTGCTGTTGCTGGGGCAAGAGTGCGGTCACTGAGAGGCCACCGTTGCTGCCGTTGCCACCGCTGCTTCCGTTGGCTGCGAATGTGGAGAGGTTAAGGCCACAGATGCCAGGGGCATTTGTGATTGCTGTTCGGTTTGTAGTTTTAGTTGTTGTTGGTGATGGAGTTGTTGTTGAGTTGTTGTAGTTGTTGTTGTTTGTTTGTTGGGAGTAAGCGTTGTTGTTGTTGTAGTAGTTGTTTTTAGTTGTAGTTGTAGCATTTGTCGTCAGTTTACCTGACGACAAGTTTTGGGGAAGAAAGTCAGAAAACGTCGCATTAGCCCAAGGACAACGAGTTTTTTTTGTTTTTTTTTTTTTTATTGAATTGAATTTGCATTTTTGTTTCAATTTTGCGTGATTTCTCATTTGATTTGGATTTTGCCTTGCTTAGGTTTTTTTTTTTTGGTGGTAGGGATTTTGGCCGGATAGTTTTTTTTTTTTTTTTTTTGTATCAGTAAATGGAATTTTGTTTAGCATTTTTTGCATCAAATATATGGTATTTTTTGTTGTTGTTTCATGTAAGTTGTTTCTCAGTTGCTCAGAATTTGTTGAATTTAACTTTGGATTTACTTTTCGATTGTTCAATCTTGTTTCTTTCTTTCAGTTTCTATATATAACTATATTCTGTTCTGGCTGGTTGGGGTGGGTGCAAGGGGTCAGTGCATGACAGTGACGGTGACAGTGACAGTGCCAGAGATATATAGAGATATAGACAGATGGCAGGACAGATGGATATCAGTGGGGTAGTAGGGGAGTGGGACTCGGAATGGGGATGGGGATATGTTATGTCATGGTATGGAAAAGAAAACCGAATGAATTCTCGCATTCATTCTCTCGCTGGGCTGAGGTGGTAAATGTGGAGAAGTTTAATTTCTTTTTTGATTGTTCGTCGGACGTTTCAGTTTCAATCTCAAAATTGATATTTTCTGTTTCCTGTTACTGCGACTGTTACTTTTACGACTGCGACTGTTACTGTTCGTTCTGTTGCAGCTTTTGCCATCTTTCGTTTCGAGAGATCTCGAATGGTTCGATATTTATGGAAAGACTACCGATACTCAACATGTGCAAAATTTTGTTGGGGGAATTTTTGTTGTTTTTTTTTTCGGTTGGTTGAATTTTTGTTGGTTTTTTGGGTGGGTTTTTTTGTTGTTGTTGTTGTTGTGGTTGTTGTTGTTTTTTCACTCATTACCATAGTGTGCGGTGGTGTTGGTGTGTGGGTAATATACAAAAAGTAGGGGGTGGTTGGTAGGTTGGTAGGTAGGTAGGTAGGTAGGGCAGTTTGGAGGAGCATTTCAATTTCAAACGTGAGAAAGGAGCAGAGAGAAGAGTCTGTATGTTTGTGTGTGTGTTTGAGTGTCTCTGTATGCGTGTGTGGGGGTGTGTGTGTGTGTTTGTTTGTGTTTAAAAAACACCATCACCAAAAAAGGTTTTCCATTGTATTCCTGTTGTGGTTCGTGTAAGTGTGTCCTCTTGCCGTACCCGGGTGTGTGTGTGTGTGTTCTCTCTCTCTTTTTCTGCACGAGTGTGTGTATGTGTTGGGGGACGGGCGTGTGTGTGTTTGTGTGTTTGTGTGTGTGTGTGTTTGGGTGTGTCACTTAAAAAGCACTAAAAATAAACCCTTGCCAAATCATCCATCGTGTTCTCCCTTTCTTCCTGGATCTTAATGATACGTCTCTTTTGCGCAATATCAAATTCAATTTCAAATTCAAATTCAAATTCGTTTTTGTTTCTGTTCCTTATTCAATGTTAGCAGAATTTTGTTTTAAATTTACATTGTGCTTAGATTTTGTTTACATTTGTTGTTGTATTTTTGGTTTGTTGTTGTTGTTATTTTTTGGTACATTTCTTGTTTCTTTTTTTGTTTCTTTGCTTTTTTTTTTGTGTGGGGCTGTAGAAGGCTAGGGGGGTGGAGAGGAATCTTATCGATATTCTACATCGGCTGCATTTATGATGGTTTTGGTTCAAGTAAGTTTTTGTATTTTCAATACATCTCTGCCCAACACTAAGAGGTTCTAGTTGGATTAATTATCCCACTAATTATTTCCAGTTTGACATTATCCTTCAGCTTTGCTACTACACTCCTTATTCGTATTATTAAACTTCAGATATCCTGCTCCTTATCCGCTTTCTTTTACCTACACTGCACTAATAAATTAATATTTTTTTTATGTTTTATTATTAATTTTTGTAATTTCTTTTTTTCATGATTTTTTTTCCGTTGTTTTCCCTATTTTCTTTTTTATTCTGTTTGTACTCATATTCTTTTTAATTTGTGCTCTCCACTACTCTGTGTTTCCCATTAGCGGGACTTCCGCGCACTTCCGATTCCATAGCCAGCTCCCATCCCCCCCATCCTCCATAGCAGCCAGCAAAGGAACGAGGATCATGTGTTCTTCCATATGGTTCAAATGCGTTCAATTTGTGTGTGCTTAGGAGATAACTTAAATAGTTTTTAATAGGTGGTGGATACATATTTTCAGTTGTTTTGTGGTTTGTTTTTTTTTGTCGGGGTCACCAATTGTGGAACTTAAAATTAGTGAATTTTGAATGCTGTTCGCATGGGAATTAAACTAAAGGCATACACAATTCATGTATTGTTGTATATTCTAGGCGTAATCTAGATATCTATTCTCTTCATGATTTGTGTTTTGTTTTTGTTTGTGTGTGTGTGTTGTGTTCATGTATAATAAATAGGAGCAACAAATATATATATATATGTATGTATATATAGAGCGTAATTTAAAGCGGTTTTTGTCAATCAATTTGTATATACTTTGAAGCCTTTTGTTGAGACGTAACTCTCGGTATAGTTCTTTTTGTTGTTGGGGGGGTGGGCATTTTGGGTGGTTGTGTGGTGTGTGGGAGAACGGGGGGAAAGTGGGTGGTTGGTTGGTTGGTGTGTGATTGTATCATGTATCGATTTGTCTGCTTTTGGAGGATCGCCTGTAAGCGGCGGCTGTGGCTGTGGCTTTGTATCTTTGTATCCATTGGGTGGTGGGGAATTTTGGGGTATGTTTAGTAAAGCGGATTTATATACGTATACGAGGGGTTAGATCGATTCAATTCTTAACAATAGTTTGTATATAGATATACTGGTCTCATATATATATATATATATACATATATATATACGGGTGTGTGGGTAGGTTGATATATATATGTATAGGGGGGGTCTCACGATTATTTTGGGGGTAGAAATTTGTTGTAAATTTTGGTCGGTTAGTAAAATTGGAAAGTAAATAAAGAATAGCGTTAGTTGATCAATTTGTTGAGGATTAGTTTGTTTTTTTTTTGTTCTCTTCGCATAATAGAGTTCATGTATGTGTGTGCGTGTGTGTGGGTGTTGGGCGGGGATGTGTGTGTGTGTGTGTGAAAGTGAGAGTGTGTGCATTTTTGACTCCTTCGATTTCAAGAGAGATTATATTCTATTCTCTCTTTTTTCTGTATGTGTGTGTGTTTGGTTTAGCTGGCTCTCACGATTGAGTGTGAGTGTGTATGCGTGTGTGTGTGTGTGCGTGGTTTGTCTCTCGTGTGTGTTCCTGTGTGCGTGCGTGCTGTGGGTGTAGGCGTGATCATGTGTGTTTCGGTTTATTGGTGGGTGTGTGTGTGTGTGTGTGTGTTTGTGGGGTGGGAACCATTTTTGCGTTGTAGTATGGGTCTGCCGTGTGACACGCGGAACTTTGGTACGGGGTGGAACGGTTTGTTTTGTTTACTTTCTTACTGTGGAACGGTGGAAACGACGCGGAACGTAGCGCGCTCGTATGTATGCAATGGTTTTTTGTATGTGTATGTGTCGCATGTTTATGTTTTATTATTATTATTTTTTGTTGTTGTTATGGAGCGGTTTTCTTTCGGTTCTTTCGATCGGGGCTAGACCCCTTCTTATGTATGTATACAAATGCCAATCTGTGCTGCTCTTAACGCGGCTTTCAGCTCCCTTCTGGGGTGAACGAACGAAGGCCTACTAGGAGAATCTGGGGGTGCGCACTCATTTCTGTATTCGTATTTGTATTCGATGAGATACTTGTGGAGGAGGGGTTCAGTGTGTATTCAAATTCTGTGTGTGTGTGTGTGTGTTTGTGGGGGGGGCTGTTGTTGTTGTGCTCAAAACATAAGGGGCCAAATTTTGGTTACGATCGACAGGACACGACAGAACACTCGTGTATGTGTGTGAGGGGGTAGGGGGGTGGCCAATTTCAATATCAATTTCTGGTCGAGTGTGTGCGGATGGGAGGGTCTTTTCAATGGAAGGGGAACAAATCTCGAATGGGGAATAGAAGCGCCTTCCCTTCAATCAATAATTTAAAACAAAATCAAAATGAATATGGAAAATTCGATTCGAAAAACATTTTCGTTTGACATTTTTCGTGGGGTGGTCTTTGGGTTGGGTTGGGCTCAAATTTTGTTTCGTTTTGGTTTGGTTCGAGGGTTTTTGGATTTTTGGGGGGTTTGATTTTGGTTTGGTTTACTTAGTTATAGACACAAGCACGACGACGTACAAATAAAGGAAAGAGTTCAATATTCAATATATATATATATATATTTATGTAAGTATTTGTATATATATTCGATCTTCAAATGCGTTGCGTTTTACAAATGGAAACTAAAAAACGTTTGACACCAATAAAATTTTTATTTGCAAAATGTACTCGGGTTGTGTGGTGTGCGTAGACTCCTCCTCACAGGATCAAGGAGTCTCACTTGTGGGAGAGTCTTGTGTTCTCGTGGTCTCTGGGGGTTATTTTGGTTTGTTTTGGTTAAGGCGCAGGGCAACAAACGGAATGGAACATAAGATTACAGAACGCAAGATAATCGAACGCAATGGTACAGAACGGAACGCAAGAGACCATAAAGAAACATAAAGATCAGTGGGGTTATCAAATGATAATTTATATCAAAATTAAACTGAAAAGCATTTGCGTGCTCTCTTTGAGAGGAGTATGGTAAACGATCGTAAACGAAGCAGTAGAAAGGGCGGGGGGAATATAATGGAACCAAACGTAAACGAGGCAACAGAGAGGGGAGTACAGGATTGGGTCTAAAAACTGAACCTTGAAAATTCGTACTTTTTTGTCTGTGTTAATCTCATGTTTTCTGATATCTAATTATGTAATGTATGTTTATGCAAGTGTGTTTGTGTATGTGGGGGTGTCTCAGGCCGTGTCGATGTGTCTAGGTCTATGTCTATGACTATGTGTGTGTGTGTGTGTGGGTTGGGGTGTCTATATGTGAATGTGTGTGTGTTTGTTGGCGGGGTGAGTGCTGCGTGTTGCTGTAGTACATTTTGCTGGAGTTTGACTTGGTTTTTTTTTTGTTGTATTTTTTACTTTTGGCGTGGGGCGTGGGGGTGTTTTCATTACGAATACAAAAAATTAGCACACAAAACAAAACGGAAACAGGAACAAAAAATTAGAGAAAAAAACAAACAACGAAAATTGGTAACGAAAATAAACGAGTAAAACGTTAAAACGGGAAGGAAAGGGGAAATTAAACACAACAAATACACGGAAACTATATATATATTTCTCATCTCGTCGTTGCAGTGTGTGTGTTTTTTTTTTTTTTTTTTGATTAGTTCTGATCTGGATCTGAATCTGGATATCTCAGCGCGGGCGCGTGAATGAAAAGCCGGAAAAGCGAACTCATCTAAAACGGGTTTCCCTAGTTTTCCTGCCCTAAGCAATAAACACCAATCAACAAATTGAGCCGCAAAAGCCGCAGGACCTTTAAAGGCATCTGCGGATGGGAGGGGCCGCTCCGGATGGCTGCGGCCTAACCGCAGCATACATTATGCAACAGGCCTCCGGGCCCATGGCGGGGTGGTGTCGGAGATGGAGTTAATTAATTTTGTGTAGTTCATCAAACAAACTTGGGGGGGTGTGTGTGTGGATGTTGCCTGTTTCCTGTTGCTTGTCGCTGTTGTTGTTTGGTGTTTATTCTGTCTGAACTTTTCTATAATTTTGTTTGCTTAGCAATTATCCTTCTGCATTCATCAACATTCCACTGACGAGTGGCGAGTGACGACTAACGAGTGACGAGTGACGCATCAACGTTCATCGTAATCATTATTAACATATCAGCATGGCGTTTTTGTCTACATAAATAACTTGCGTCTAAAAAACCGTGTATCTAAATTGCATTTTGCATTCGTATTTTTTGTATTTTTGATAATTGTGGTATATTTTTTTTTGATTATTATTTTTTTCTCGTTCTGGGGGTTTGTGATTTTCGTGGTTTTTGTTGTGTCTTGTGTGTGTGACCGAAACAAATGAAAACATTTACCATCGAAACAATCAAACAAGAAAGAAATTTGTACGCTTCTACGACATTTAACTCGACTTTTGTTTTTGTTTTGGTATTTGATTATTATTTTTATTTGTATTTTTTTGGAATCGCAAACAAACTGAAAAACGGTTTTTGTTGGTAATTAAAAAAGGACAGTAGTAGTGGTTCTCTCAATCGACAGTTTATTTTTGTTGTTGTTGTTGAGCCGCGGTCTTGGGGGGGGTGGTGGGCAGGGGGTGGATCGATCGGTCGTATCCAAAGGTATAAATCGGTATAAATCGAAAGTTAAATCAAAAAAGTCCTGCTCCTGATCAACACTCATACATACATACAAAAGAATGGATGCATGGATGACACTGCCTCTCAAGTCAGTTCGAAAACTCAAACAAAAAATCGAGAGAAAAAACAATGAAAATAAAATTTTCAAACAAGAAAACGACAACAACAAAAAACAATGAACTTTAATTGAAGATCAAATAAAGATTATTTTCAACCAAATTTGTTTTGTACGGGCATTAAATAAATCTCTCAGCATTTTTTGGGCAGATTTTTTTTTTTGAAAATTGTCTTTTCTTTTTGCTTTTTCTTTGCTTTTCATTTGGTTTTTTTTTTTTTTGTATTTTTACTGGTATTTTTTCTGGTACTTTTACTGGTATTACTTTTATCATATTCTTTTTTTTTTGTTTGTATTTTTTGCATTTGATGTAAAAAATGTAATAATGAGCTTTTGAGCGCAAATAGAGCGAAACAATAGAAGTACAAAAAATAGAGAAATGCTCGGACTCACCTTGTGGGGACACGGCAAGATCACCGGACTGCTGCAATTGTGTGTTGAGACCTGATCGAGAGACAGTAGACGGAGCGCGACAGAGAGAGAGACAAGCAGAAGCGGCAGGAGGCAGACGAGAGAGCGCAAAAGAGAGGGAAGAGAGAAAAGAGAGGAAGAAAAGTGTGTTAGGAGTGTCGTCAGGATGTTGGCGGGAGACTTTGCACCGAATACGCACCAAGCAACGCTGAATGATCGAGATTGCTCATTGGGAAGTTAAAGGCGGCTGGATGGAACATTTTGTTCTCTGCCGGCGAAATGAGGAACTGTGGTGCCGCATGATGTGAGGCGAGACTGTCACCGATTTCCTCATCATTGCCAGAGCTAGAAAATCAACAAGAAATACCGCAATTTAGTCTCTAAGTCTCGCATTTATCAGGCTGGGGGAGGGATGCCTACCTTAGGGACCCCTTGCCACCATCACCGCTGCTTGAGCGATTGGCATCATGCTCGCCGGTGGAGTCATTGCTGTGCTCGTCATTGGGATTGGCATTGTTATTGGAGCAGACCAGCTCCATGGGCTCGGACTTCACCTGATCGTCGGCGCCGGCACGGGCCAGCGGTGAGGGTGTGAGGCTGCCCAATTTGTCGCTGATGGAGATGCCATTGCCATTGCTAGCGCCATTGTTGCCAGTGTTTCCGTTGCCAGTGGGTCCGTTGCCTGAAAAATATCACAATAGATGGGATCGGTTAGATTTTTAGTCTCAAGGCTGGCCACTGCACCACCACTCACGTTTCTCTTCCTTTAGCGGCGGTGTGTTGTTGTTGTTGTGGTGCTTGATCGTACTAAAGTCAGCCGGCGTCTGCTGGGGCGATGCGCTGCGCGCATGAATGGACGGCAAGTCCGGGCTGTTGTTGTTGCTGCCACTGCCCAGGGGCAGGCCATTATCGGCGGAGCCACGCAGACGCTTGAGGGCGTGCGAGGTCTCCTCCGCGCTGCTGCGGTGCATCATGGCCATGCGCTTCAGCAGCTGGTTGTTGAGATGCGAGGGCAGCGACTGTGGTGGCGGCGGTGGGGAGCCAGCTCCCTGGCGGCTAAACAATGTCGAGGCGCCACCATCATCATGCAGCGGGCCATGGTGTGGATGTGGATGGGCGTGAGTGTTGAGCGGTGTGCGTGCGCCGGCATTGGCCAGGTTCTGTATTTGAGCCAGATGCTGCAGCGACAAAAAGTGGGGAAGGTGGGGTTTAAATTGGGGCTCATGTCATGGCAGCTAAGGGGCCTGGGCCTGGGCCTGGCACTTACGCTATGCGTATCCTCTGCCTGCTGCTGGGTGAGTCCTGACACACGCAGCACTTCGGCTGTCTTGAGGAAGGACTGCAGTGACTTCTGGTGCACATTGACCTCTCCATGGTATATGAACTCCACCAGCGAATGCAGATCCATGAAGTTCACATCCTGCAGCAGTATAACCGGATGTTTGCAGGGCGTGCTCTAAACAGGGTATAAAGAGAGAGGGTAGGGGATTGGTGATTATTTGAATGTATTAAATGTATTAAATGATTCATTGGCAAAGGAAGAAGAGCCTGCCTGCCTGCCCGCCTGCCTGCCCAGACAACCTTCAAATTGTCGCCCGATTTGAATTAAGTTTTGTTGCTGTTGTTGTTTCTCTTTACATTTCATTCGATTTCAGTTTCTGTTTTTCAGCTGCTGCTGCTGCTGCCATGCCCCCCTGGCCCCCACCCATGCGTGTGTTCAGGGCCAACGCATTCCAGTTTTCTCTGCACTCCCCTCCCTCCTGTATCTGCATCTTAGCACTGGCATGTGTGTAACTGTAGCTGTGTGTGTGTGTGTATCTGTGTGTGCTTTGTAAATTTTCACTTATCAAGTGGAACTCCAACAAAGGGAGCTGCTGTTGCTGCTGTTGGGCTGCTTCCACTAGAAATTGGGTCAAGTCTCACTCGCCTTGGATCGTCGCAACGCGCATCCCGGACGACTCCGTTTCTCTGCATATCTTGTGTGTATCTTTGTATCTGTAGCTTTTGCTGTGTGTGTGTGCGTGTTTGTCTTATTTACTGCCGCCTTGTGCAATTCGCATATTTGCGATTGAGTTAGCGCTGAAAGATTGCCTGTATCTGTATCTGTTTGTGTGTGTGTGTGTGTGTGGGGTTTTTTTTGTTTTTCTTTTTTTGTATTTTTACAGATTGCGAAATTGAGGTCAATTCAACGAAAGACGACGACAATGCAAGGAAAAAAGAGGAACGATCAGCAACGCATGCGAGCAGCCAGCCAGCGAACCCCCAACCCCCTACACCATTCCCCATGCCCCATGTCCCATGCATCTGCTTGCACTTGAGATACTCGCACTTTGAGATACTTTCCCTCCATCTTTGCATTTCTTGGACACATCATGCTAATGAAGGCTGCCAGAGGGGTTGGGGCACGGCCAGCAGCAATGCCAATTTGCACAGTTGCTGACAGTTTACAAAAAAAATTTAAAAAAACCCAAAAAAAATAAAACAAACAACAAAACAAATGCTTTTAGCAAATGCCAAGCGAACCCATTAACCCCACCTTTGACCCTCTACCCACACGCCCCCCCCCCTCTGGGGCTGTTCGGCTCTTGTCTGTGTTGTTCTGTTGGCAGTTTTTACACCTAATTAAAATAATGCTCTGCAGTTAATTAAATATTTATGCATAGGCGCAAAGTCGCGAACAATTGCGACGCCAAGTGCCAAGTGCCCAGCGACCATCCCAGCCCCTGCCTACTGCTGCTGGAAGGATCTGCTGCTGCTGCTGCTGCTGCCAAGTGTCTCCTCTACATTGCCCATCGTGCAGTCCAGTCCAGTTTGGCCATTGAGCTGCTGCTGCTGCTGCTGCTGCTGCTGCTGCATTTTGGTGCCCCGAGACTGTCTCTTTTTTTTGTGTGCTGTGTGCCCCGCCTCTCCTTTTGCTGCTGCTGCTGCTGCTGGCTGTTGTCGTTTTGTTGCATGTATTTCAAATTGAATTTTACAAAAGTTCTGTTGCCAGCAAAGTTTTTTTGTATACTAATTTCTTGGGTACATAATTTCCACCCAAACAAAAACGGCCAAACAGTAAAAAAAAAAAAATAAAAAATAAAAAAATAACAGAATCAAGAAATGCCCCTAAAAGGAGGAGAAACTCAAGAAAAATGCAACTGCGACCCTTTGTTGCACGTTTGCTGTTGTGCCGCTGCCGCTGCCACTGCCCCTCCCCCTGCATTTAGTTGGCCTTTTTAACAAATTAAATGCCGACTTTTTCTGTTGTTGTTTGAGAATGAGAGCAGGGAGCAGGGAGCAGGAGCAGGGCGCACCAGGGAGGGATCTTGCAAACTTTCACGGAGACAGAGAGACGGAGACATGTTCTTGTTTTCAGAGTTTCAGTCGAGAGGGCAGAGCGGCATGCCCCTCCTCTGCCGTTGCCATAGCCGTGTTACCATTGCGTAATCAGAGTCACCGACTGACTCTGCCTCATGCCCCATTCCCCATAATACATCGCTCTCCTAATTGCAGTTCTTTACGCTGGCCAACGCGGCTCTTTTTATACCCTTACTCCGTGACAAAGAGACGGAAGAATCGCACGCCTCTAATGTATCTGTCGTTGCAGTAGCTAAATAGATCTGTCAGATATTTTTGTATCTATGCATTAGAACTAACTTCTGCATCCCAGCCGATATCTGCATGCAGTAACGAAACGAAACGGAATGAAACGCTGGGCACTGCAAAGGGTATCCACTTCGTAGGCCTGCGACCCTAAGATACTTGGCTTAATATTCCTCTCTCTCTCTCTGTCTCTATCCCTTTCCTTCTGCTATCTTTTCTCTTTCTTGGCCGTGCGCATAATTTGGAACAAAAAACGGCAAATAATAACAGAAACAGAGCAGAGCAGTACGGAACGGAACGGAACGGGAACGTAACGGGGAACGTAGCGGGCAACGGAAAGCACTAAGTTTTCTATCATGTTAACAAATCATGTCGAAGGACGAGACAAGGATGGGCGGGTATCCTTGAGCGAGAGAAAGAGAGGGGGGGCTGGGTACACTTTGTAATTTATATAATTTCTACTGCAGCCCCTGCCCCCCACCCCCGCCAGCACAACACCACTCTGCCACACCATTGCCCCAATGACAGCTCCGTTACAATGCAAATGGCAAACGTGGCGCTTCCTCTGCCCCTCACTCCGTCCCCACTATCACCCTCCTGTCACGCTCTAACTAGCTGTGTCCCTCTTCCACCAAAAAACCGCAATTGCGTGCAAATATTTTCAATGCAGAGGGCTGTGGCTGCCGCAAAAGTTTTTGGCGGGCAAATGTCGACGAACAACAACCGATTCACATAATTTTAATGTCATAATAAAAATAATGAAGCAAAGCTGCAGACCCAAGCCCCCCACCCCACGTGGCAGGGAGCGGTGAGGCAGAGGCGGCAGGAACAGGGAGGAGCTGCATTAGTTTGGAAGTTTACTTTGGCCTGCAACTTGGGGCCGCAGCAACTTCAAGGATTAGCAGGGCAGAAGGCACGTAAATGGGTGGGGTGGGGAGGGAGGGTGTGGAAAAGCCCCAGGACTGGGATCCTCATGCGTTGTTGCATGATCAGGCGACACAAATCAATCATACGTAACGTGGTCCCCAGCAGTAGCAGTGGCGACAGGAAGGAAAGGACAGGGACATTCCAGCAATCGACTAATTTGCACCACAAACCTGCCACAGAGACACACCACGACGAAGCCAGCAGCAAGGCAAAACTTTATGACATGTTACGGACTGTACATACAACTAACTTCCTTCCTTCCTTCCTGCCTGCCTGCCTGACTTGCGTTTTGGTTTTTGCCCTCCTTTCGTGTCTATCATGGCTGTTGCGGTTCTCCTGCCCCTCCTTTCGTGTGCAACTAAATAAATTAAAATGCAAACAGAACGCAGTCTATGGCCCCCCCCCCCGTGCCCCGCCTGCCGCAGAGAGCAGTTTCCCTGGCATAATATTTTTTAGCTAAAAGCCACACACAACCGACTACGCCATTTTCCGCCCAAAAGCAGGCTGGAAAAACCCCAACATGAAGACCGGAAAACGCCAAGCAAACTTTCTGTAAGGTCTTCGGCAGGGCTCAGCTCCTTCTGGGCTTCTTTTTCTCCGTCTTGAAGGTCCATTCAAGTTTGATTCCCACTGGCTGAATTTTCACCAAATGACTCACGAAAATGTAGCTCTCTATCTATGGATACATACACATGCATTTGAGATCCCCCAACCCCCCAAGCAACGGCTGCTGCACATGTGTGTGTGGCATGGCAGATAAATAACAAAAAACCAAACAGAAAGCAGTCAGAGGGAGACAGCTAAGTGGGTCACTCGCACTCAGGGAGCAGGGCAAGATCGGAGCTATATTGAGACAGAGACGTGGACTCACCTTCAAGAGTTCGCGGAAGTAGGGACTGCAGGCGGAGAGGACAACGCGATGCGCCTTAATGCTGCGCCCCTCACAGGCGAGGGTGACATCCACAAAGGCCTCGTCGTCCCGCAGATTCTCAAATGCCGATGTGATGCTGCTCTGATAGTTGTTCCAACGGAGGCAGAAATGCTGTGTGTCGTCCATTTTGCTTTGATAATCCTGTGCCTGTTCAGTGGTGTCCGGTTTGGGTGTGGGTGTGGCTGTGGGCGTTGCTATGGGCGTGGCAATCGGTGTCAATGTGGGCGTACGATTGGGGGTGGTGTTGATCGATGTATGGATTGCTGCTAGTGTTGGTGTTGCCTGCCGAGCGTTGTGGTCGTTGTTGTGGTTGTTATTGTTGTTGTGATCGTCGTCAACCGACACAACGCTGGCCTTCTTCGAGGTCACCTTCTTGCGTATGTTGGCGGCTGTTAATCTGCCCCCTTTGTATAAAGGTAGGGCGACTTTTGTATCCCGAAAATGCGGGTTATATCTTCTAACTCTGGAGTTGTTTTCTCTCTCTGTTGTTGTTGTTGTTTTTTATTCTCTGTATTGAGTGGATACTTTTTGTTGTTTTTCCTTAATTTTTATTGTTTAGCTGCAAGGAGAGAAAGTTGGAAATTAAAATCAAGCAAAGAAACAGGAGACATTTCCATTGGGAACAAAAGTTAACTTGGATAGTTCCATGACAGCGCACATTTTCCTGCATAAATTTCACATAAGCGAACGGATATATTTAAGCAAAAGCTGAAAATCGAAGGAATGTTGATATATACTGTGCATATAGTCATTCCAGACACCAAAGGAATGATTCTTTCATTACAAGAAAAAAAAAAAAGAAAAAAAAAAGGAAACACCAAAAAAATACTAAACAAATTCCATCAAAAATACCCGTGAATACCGTTTAAATCTGATGTGATTATCCAAATACTATAATGAAAATTGGTTTGCAAATGCATCAACTATTCGAAGCCCTCGCTACCCGCTCCGTGCATTACATTTTCTGCTACATTTGCGTAAAGTTTCCGCATTTGTTAGCTGCTTTTTTCCGCCCTGCCGCCTTCTCTTGCCGTCTCTCGCTCGCTTTGTGCTTCGCAAAATGTACCAAAAATTGTTAACAAATGCAGTTTAAAATGTCAACCACGGCGACGACGCATTTTCGTCGACCAGTTTTCTATGTCACACGGTAAAAAAAACCAAAAACCAAAAACAAAAAAACAGCACAAAAAACTATCTGCAAGACAATTAGCAGAGCGATGAGCAGAGCGGGGGGAGCATGGGGTTTTGTGTGCAGACAGCGCAAAAAATTTATAACGAGTGCAGAACCACCGAAAGAACAGAACAGAAGAAATGAAATGAAAAAAAAAACAAGGTAAAAGTGAGAAAAAAGAGCAAACGCATCGCAAAAACGGGAGGTAGGCAACAACAGCGGCAACAAAAAAAATAGTATAACTATAACAGAAGCAAATACAAAATATATAACAAGCATAAGCATATAACACTTGTACTCCAGAATGTGGAGTGGGAGGGAGGCAGGGAGGAGGAATGGCGACCGAAGAGAGAATGGTGGAATGAGGACAGCAGGCACGCATCGCTGATCGCTGCAGGAAGAGAGAGAGAGAGAGGGAAAGAGAGAGAAAGACACCAAGCAAAAGCAAACGCAAACGCAAACCAAAAAAGCAATCGCAAATTTCATTTGAATAGCTAAAACTTTTGCTAGCATTTATTCTCCCTACCCCTACCCCTCCCCTTTCCCGCACACTCATGCGCTGCGACTGCCTGCTTATCGCTCACCGCACAACGCAGCAGAGCTTTTTTTTTGTTCTTTTTTTTGTTATTTTTCCACGACATTGAAAGTGAAAACTATTAGATAAGTCCGCTGCCTGAAGAGAGCGCGCGGCAGAGTGCGCTGCACTTTGTAGAGCTGTCCCACACACACACAGACACCCACACACATACAAAAAGCTCATGTATATAAAAATAGCTCCACTGACAGACCCAGAGCAGAGCAGAGCAGCGACAGCGACAGCGCTGCGCAGCTTAGCTCAAGCCAACGGTTCTTTGTCTATGGGAAGGCACACACCAACCCACACACACACACACACACAGACAGACACACAGATGGAAGACGATACCGTCATCCCATCATCATATTCCCGACCGGCTCCACTGACCGTCACCCCCCTTTGGGTGGTGGGGCCTGGGGACTCTCACCTTTCTATCCAATTGGATCACGATCAAACCGATGCTGGGGTTACCCTTTCTTTGTGGGTGGTGGGGGGAATTCCGTTTGAGTTTCAAACATTTTTTGGTGTGTGTTTTGCACTGTTTGCAAATTTCTTGGGGATTTCTGCTGGCGTATACGCAATTTTATGAGATCTTTAATTTTGTTTTTGTTTTTTTTTTGTTTGATTTTTTTTGTTTGGTCACTCAAGAAAATGTACAAAAAAAATTGTATTGTTGAGAAAGGGGCACACACACACACACGCGCGCGCACGATAATGGGGGGTGGGGTGGGGGGTTTTATTTAGAATTGAAACTACAGTGGGACCAAAACCGTAGCGAACCGACCGAGCGACCGACCGAACGAACGAACCGATGCAAAAACAAATAAACTAAAACTAAACTATTTTGACGATTTCATCGAGAGTTGTCTGTTACGGGTGGGGGTGGAGTGGAGGAGGGGCGCAACCGCCCAGGGCTGGTTTGAGGCGACCAGAATCTAGGATCTGATTGAGGATCATCCGGCGGGCGGAGAGAACAACGAGCGAGCGTCGTGTGGAGAGCGTTCTGCGTTTGGTGAGGTCTGCGGTAGACTAAAGGCACGCTGCTGCTGCCTGGCATGCCAGGGACTGGGTCTGCTGCTGCTTGCTGCTGCTGCTGCTGCTTCTACTGATTTGTTGCTGCTTGCTTGCTGCGTTTGGCGACTGCAAGCGTAGAAACTCGACTGAATTCGCGCCGAAGAAGAAGAGAGTGCCCGACTCTGCCACTGCCACTGCCAGTGGCTCTGCTTGTGCTTCTGCCTGGCCAGCGGCGACGGCGGCGGCCTGCGTCGACGCTGACGACGGCACCCGAAAAAGCGCATTAGGACACACACATGCGAAACTATCCAACGAAATTTTTTGGCAAATTCTGCCTGTGTCTGGAAGAGAGAGCGAGTGAGAGAGAGAGCGAGAGAGCCAGAGCCGGAGAGCAAACGTGCGCACACTCTGTTGGCGTTTCGGCGTCGGAGGCTAGGCGCGCAGGCTGCCCAAAGGATTGCCCAACAGCCAGACAGGGACAGCAACAGGGACACACACTCATGTGTGTGTGTGTGTGTGTGCTTTTTTTTTTGTATTTGCACCTGGAATCCATCTTGAACCTGGGCTGCGACAGGCGACCGATTGCGGCCGTTTTAGAATGTACTAAGAATTCCCAGACGCAGCACACACAAACACACGTAGAGGCGCATGCTGCCTGCAGCGACGCTAGCAGCTTTTTTTTTGGCAAAAAAAAAATCCAGCGTCAAATTTTGGTTTCTCTCGCTCTCTCTCTCTCTCTCTCTCTTGTTTGCTCTCTGTGTCAGAGGTAGAGGCAGATTTTTGTGCATAGAACAAAACTGAACGCGTCGCAGTCGAAGTCGCTGCCGCTGTCTCTGGGCACTGTCCCTCTGCCAGCGTCGCTGCCATGGCTGACTAACAACTAATAATAATGGCATGGAATGGCAATGGTAACAGCATAGTCGGCGGGGGCAGGGAACTGGGGAGGCAGCGAGTCAGAGTCAGAGACAGAAGCAGACGTAAAAGTATCTAAAGCCAAGCCAGACTCTCCAGGCGCCGCTGACACCTCCGATTGGTAGACACTCCAACTGGACTCCAACAATTGCCTCCAATTACGTCCCCCGATCGAAGGTCTCGCCTGGGCTCGCATTACCCGACACATGGGAAGCACTCGCGTTACTATTCCCCCCCCGTCTGTCTGGTGGTCGCCTGGCTGGGCAGGGGCAGCGGCAGCGGCGCCGTGGGAAATGTCTACCAGGGCTGTGGGGGCATCGGATTGGATACCTAATAGATCATTTCACCATTCCAGTGAAGCGGATAAGTGTATAGTTATATTTCTTTCTTTGCTGCATATAACAGATCTTCAGTACGACGCTTTCACACACGCACACAGGCGCACAGACGCCTGCATGTGTGTGGTAGTGTGGCCGTAGTGTTTACGAACTTTCAAGGCTAAATACTATATTTCTGTTGTTGTTTTTTGTTTCGTTCTTTTTTTTGTATTATTCTGTAGCTGTATTATTATTAAATTTTGTTTGGCGCATTTCGCCGCTTGTTCGTTCTCTCTCGCTCTCTCTCTCCCGTTCCCCCTGTCGTTTTCGCACATTCGCATCCCACACTGGCAGCGTCTGCTGCGACGCCGCCGCTGCCGCCAGCAGCCTTCAAAATAGTTCTAGAAAAAAGTTGATTTCGTTGCAGTCGTTTTTTGTTTTTTTTTTTTTTTTTTTTTTGCTTTCGGGGGTCTCTCTCCCGCACACACACTCTAGCAATGCTGCGTGTATGTGTGTTGCGTTTGAATAAAAGCAATTATTTGGCTGACTGCGCTGTAGCTTATAAAAAAGCAACAAAAAAAAAAACCAAACAAAAAAACAAGAAAGAAAGGAGGAACCGAAAAAATGAGATTAGATAGAGAAGTAGTTTATTCAGTTGGAAACTAAATTGTATAATTCCATTAAAAATAGACCAAGACCAACACATGCATATATTTCCGTTCCGATCTGGCTCTAGCTCATTATGACATTCCCATTCCTTCCCCTGCCCACCCCACCCCTCATCAACTCAACCGACCCACTACTACTACCTCTTCATAGATCTAGCAAATTGATTAGCTTCTCGCACTTTTGGCTACCTCTTTCTCGCTCTAACCACCATCTCCAAATGCGCAATGCTAGTGTTTGTAGCAGTGCTGCCCGCCAGATACGCTTTATTTTCTGATAAAATTTGTACATTTTTTTTGTTGCTATTTTTTCGCACGAATGCACGGGTTTCAATGCTAATGTTTGTAGCAGTGCTGTCAGCTAGTTTATGCTGATAAAATCTGGCGGTTTTTAAGCTAGCGGGAAGTGCCAAAACACCTCTTTGATCAAGAAAATACTATGAATAGAGCTGCATATGAATAGCTAATATTGCAGACAATATGCCAAATTGTATAGTGACAGGTGAAATATATTTTCGTGTAAGTTCCGCATGTTTTTAGCTCTTAGTTTTTGCGCAGCACTGACACTGGAACGTGTGCAAACTTGTTTGCCGCCGTCATCTTCTTTCTCTCTGCCCCCTTCCAACCACATGTCTCTGCGCGCTCTCTCGCGTGTCACTCTTCTATTTCTACTCCTACTTCTCTCTGCTTTTCTTTCATTCTTAGCTTCTGTCGGTGGGCCACACCGTGCTAGTGTGTGTGCGTTTGTTTGCTTTTTCTTTCTTTTTTGTTTGTCCGAAAACTTTTGTGGATTTCTTTTGACTTTGCTTTAGCTTTGGCATTCGTTGTTCCTATCGTTGTTCCCCCGTCAGTTCTGTTTCTGTTTATGTGTGCGATTTCTATTCTCAAGGTTATGCGATTTAGTTATGCACACACTCGCACTCACACGCACCTACTACTGCCTCTGACACTGTCTCCATTCTGTTGTGTGTGTTTGAGTTGATTTTAGTTGCTGCTGTCAGGTCGTGTACCAGCACCATTCCACCATTCCCACCTACGACAGTTTACAAAACATTAAACAAGGTCAGTCAACACCAACATCTACACATGGCCCCACAGGCCCCCCTCCCCCATTGGCAGCCACATCACATACACATACACAACATACAATCACACACACACACACAGACACACGCGGGGGCCCAGTGGGGCGACAGTTCCACTTGTTGCCGGCTAGACGCTCTGGCGCTCACATCGCACACATTTCCCACCCCCTTCCGAGGAGAGGAATGCCGGCCAAATGTAAAATCTAACGTCCAAATCACACACAAAACCCCACACATACAAGCACACACACACACGTGACGAGTGGCAAAGAGTGAGAGGGAGAGCGCAGGGCAGGGCAGCCAGCCACACAGCACAGCACAGCCAGAGCCAGAGCCATCGAAAGCGAAAGTTCTGTGTAAAAACTAGTCAAAGAGGGAAGGGAGAGACGATGGCGATGACGATGACGATGACGTCGCAAGGCACCGTTACAGCAGCCCCAGAGTGGAAATGCAGCACGCTGTGTCTGTGTCTGCATGGCTGTGTGTGTCGGGTGGGCTAGACAAATGCTAGACAGACGCAAGCAGAGACTGAGCAGAGAGAGAGAAGAGGGCGGAGCCCCCTCTCACTGCAAGTGCAGTTGTGGACCCGGCACCACGTGAACTGAACTCGTCTGCGTCCAGCATAACGGGGCATTACATGGCATCTGCATAAGCAAATGTACTCATCCTTTTGCACGTTGCTGTGCGAGTGTGTGTTTGCTATGCTACATATATAGGACATGACCGCCACAGTAGTGGGGTAGGGTAGGGTTGGGTGGGGGGTGCTGGTACCCTAGTTGCACCTGATTAATGCGTGTTAATTAGCCCATTAGGCTAATTGCAGGCAATGAAGGGGGTCGCCACACAACACCTAACCTCCAGTGCCTCCTCCATTCCCAAACACTCTCCTCACACCGTCAAACCCAAAAGCAAACATAGAACATGCCCGGGCGAGTGAGAGAGCGAGAGCGAGAGAGGGAACGAGATAGCAGACAGGCATACATATAAAAACAATTCAAAACAAAACCCAATTCTTCAACTCGAAAACTGAGTCCAAGTTCAAGGTCTCGCGTTCATCGTCTGCTCTGCTCTGCCCCGCCGTCACCGTCTGCGTCGCTGCCGCAGCTAGTTGCGCATAATAGAGACGATTGTCGTCTGGCAGCCAGCCACATGTGTGTGTGAGAGAGTGAGGAAACCACATTAGAAGGCAGCGCAGCCAACGCTTTTTTAGGAAGAGAGAGCGAGTCCAAGGCGTGCGAGTGAGAGAGCGAGGCAGAGGCGAGAGAGCGAAGCGTTGATGTGTGAGAGCGTTGCGGACAAACACCATCTCGAAAAGGCAGCAGCAGCAGCAGCACAGTCCCAGTCACCGCCTTGGGGCTTGTCTATCGTTGCTGGAGGATGGTGGCGGCGAGAGGGATCCACTTGAATAACTTAGACAGGGCAGGGGCTAGCAGGGGGATCGGCAGACAGCAGACAGGCACAAAAAAGAACTGTCTGGTCTGCGGATCTGTGTCCCTGTCCGCTGTCCCCTGTCCTTACCCCCTTCTATGAACGAAGGCCTTGGCTTTTTGTGTACATGCATATGTATGTTTGTACGTATGTGAGCCTCTGCCGCCGCCTGCCTGGCTGAGCTTCCTACTGTGCCTACATCAGAACCGAGCCGATCCGATCCCCTCCCCCTACCGGCAGACAGCAGACAACTTTTGTCTACGCTTCAACTTCTTTTTGCGACTTCCACTCCTCCCCACTCCTCACTCCCCTCTACCGTAACCAGCACAGTCTTTGTTGCTTTAACGCTGACAAAGTTGATTTCTATTGTTAGTGCGCTGCGACTGCGCCGTCAGCTTTGGCTCCCCGCTTCCTTCCCTCTCTCACTCGCCCACTCTCTTGCTGTCATGCTTCCTTCTCTGTTGCTGTAGTTGTTTTGCATTTTTCGCTAATTTGACCTTCACCTTAACCTAGTCATCGTGTGTCGGACATTCGGTCGTTTACCCCGCAGCAAAATTCAGCAAATCGCGAGCCAAAGTCGAAAAAGCTCTCTGTCCCGTTCGCGAGAGATTGTTCACATGTGTGTGTGTGTGTGTGTATGCGAGGGAGTGTGGGAAAGAGCAAGAGCAGGCGCGAGAGTAGAAGAGTATCGTACCTCCCAATGATGCTAGACAAGCAACGCCAAAATCTATGCCCCAGCCTAACTTCCATGAGTTTGATGACAAAGAGGGTGAGGGAGCGTAAGGTTTGAGCATGATCATGCAAATGCACTCAATAGATTTGTCGCTCGAAAGCTCGCCGCTCTCACTCAACTAGTTTCGTGAGTAGTTTTTGTGCGGTTTCTATTTGAGCGGTTTCTGTGGGACTCTCCTCTCTCTCCTATTCGTGTATCTAGCGCTCTCGAAAGCTGGAAAACTAGCAATGTAAAGTGCTGCTCGGCAAAATAGTTTCGCCGCTAGATCGTGGCGGTGCCGCATTTTCCGTTTAGTTTTGAGTGTGACGCGTTGGGCTTTGGATCTGTTCCGCGGAATTGGTCGTCCCAATTGGAGTGATCCCCGTGGGGAGTTCCTTTGAAGGTTTTTGTTCTGTGTTTGTAACAGTGCCAGTGCCAGTGCCTGTACCCCCCATACCCGAAGAGGAAGGGGAAGTGAGTGATTTGTGTTTTTTCGTGTGTGCGCGCTGTCGTCATCGTCTGCGTCGACGCTGCTGCAGCCGTTGCTCGGGGCTTTGAACTGTGGCTGGCGCGTTCAACTGTCGGGAAGCGTGTAACTCCGAAACGAACCGTGCCCGTTCGTTCCATTATCGCTCGAGCGAGCAAGCCGCCTGATAACTGTCCCTCTCTCTCTCTCTCCCCCCTGGTCTACCACTGCCAATCAGTCAATTGGCCTCCCTTTCCCCCTCTCCATCTAATGAACATTGAACTGCAAATTGCAAAAACGTACGAAAATAACAAACAAACGAACGAAATGAAACGACGCCGTCGCTGTCGCTGACTGTTCTAGCGGGACTCCGCGTCGCTACACTCCGCGCCCGCGCTGACCGTTCGATGGGATGGGGTGCATTCACCTCGTGCCCAAAACACTCTGCTGCTGCGCCCACGTCTCTCTATCGATGATGTCTCCTATCTGCCAGAGATCACTGTAAGTAGTCTTTCGTTTCGTTTCGCTTCTGTGTTGTTAGCTGGAGAGGGGGTAGCTACTGCGCCATTTCTGCTGCGTCTCGGGTTCTGTTTTTTCTGTTTTCTGTTCCGAAATTGGAAATTTGCATTCCATTGGCCAGCCGCCTGGGAACGGGTTGGCCCGTAGTTGACGTTGGCAAAATAAAATGAGCAAACGGCTACGTAAGAGCATAACGGTATCGAATAGTAGGGAATAGGCAGCCCTGCCTGTCCGACAGGTAGTGCGGAGGGGTGGGGGGCAAAGAAATGCGCTTCTAAGTTGCCAGCGCAGCAGTAAATATTTTTTTTAGTTTGGTCTGTCGACTGGAAATGGGGATTCGGGAAAATTGAAATGCGAAATGCACTCAAAAAGTTCAAGCAAATGCGAATAATGTAAAAGGAAACAGCGCAAAAAATAATAAAACGGCAAATTACTGGCGGAGAACAAAAGCCTCCGGAAGGGGGTGGTGCGGTCGATGAGGAGAGGAGGTGGTGGCAGCAGGAGGTGCAGAGTGACCGAAAACGATGTGAAAGAGAGTGAGAGAGAGAGAGCCCAAGCAAAAGTCGCGGGGCTGCAGTCGAAAGTCAGCTGCGCAGCCAACGCAATGAATGTGCTCTCCCGCTCTCACTCGCTCACTCTCGCTGTTGCTGCTGCTGCTTGTGCATGTGTGTGTGTATGCGTACAATTGAATTCGCATTACATGGAACTTGGAACTTTGTTTGCTTTGCTTTTGGCTTTGCCTTTCCAACGCTCTCATTCTCTTTGCACATTCCCCCATTTCCCCCGTTTTGGGTGTTGTCATACATATTGATATGGCGGCGACCGTAGAGATGCATTTACATGTGTATTATTTGTGCGTGTATGTGTGTGTGCCAGCTCATTAATTTTATAGACCATTTTTCGCAATATGGCACACAAGCACACACACGCAAGCTCGAAAATATGTGCAGGCGATCAATTGACACACATATGCAGGCGCATATCGTATATAAAGAAGGAAAACGGGCAGCCCAGCCCGCCCCCTCTCCACACTTTACCACCTATCCCACAGCCGATACCCCCTTGAGCTTTGTTACTGCTCTGCTGATTATTCGATCGCACACGCACAGACACGCAACACAACACACACATACATAAACTGGCAGGCATACAACAATGTATTAGCATTTCTCATCAAAAAGCTGTTCTGCTGCCGCAGTCGCTGCGTTGCTCGCTCTACTCGCTGCTGCCGCTGCTGCTGCGGCTGCTGCTTGGTCGCTGCTACGAGGTTAAGAAACTTTTTGGGTTTAATAACATTGCACAAGGTTATTAGATAAAAAATGTGTTCAGCAAATTGTGCGAGTGAGATAGAGAGAGAGAGAGAGAGGGAGAGGGAGAGAGAGAGAACTTTGCGATCGACGATGCCGCCTCCGCTGTTGCTGCTGCTGCTGCTGCCGCATGTGCAATATACGAGTGTGTATGTATGTAGGAGATTCCAGATGTATCATGGAGCAAGGGGAGTCGGGGCCTGTTGCTGCTGCTGCTGTTGGGGCTTATTTTTAGGCACACAAACACACACGCACACATGTGCATATGGGGCCAGGCAGTACTTTTTCGGGACTGCCTGCGAATGCCGTTGATCTTTTGGTTTTTTATATTATTATTTTGTGTGTGTTTTTTTTTTTAATTTCAATGCATTGTGCGAGGATGGAAGAAAAGCGGTGGATATTGGAATGGGATGGAGCTCAATGTGCATCATGTGTGAGTGTGTACCAATTACGGTTTCCTAGCACACACACACACACATGGACGGGGGGCGTCTGTGAGGGTTACTGTGGCACAGTCACGGCCACTGTCACTGTCACATTTACCGTTAATACTCGTCTCGTATTACCCGTCGCAAACCGAAGCTCTCTAAGCCTTAGCCAACAATTTTTTTTGTTTTTTATATAACACACAGACACACACACAACCCTCGCCCCGATGTAAGCTGAAACCCCGAGACAAGACGACAGAGATCGAAGAAAAAGAGTGCACAAGTGAGTGCAAAAAAAAAATGTCAACGAAAGTGCAGGACGGGCTGGACGGGGTGGGGAAAGATACGGGGGCAGCCAAGCAGACACCCTCCGCCATTCCACCATCCACCAACAAAAACAACAACAAAAACAACAATTCCACATGACACTCATGACCAACTGACTGACTGAGCCAGCAGCAGGCCTGGAAGCAGCGTGGAAGAGTGGAACAGTGGAAGAGGATCAGCCAGGGAAGGGAACGGGACAGGCAACGGAACGGGACAGAAGTGCATGGGTTGTCTGTCGTCTGCTGCTGCAGAAAATAGAAACATCGCGAACAAAATGTAGAGCTTTAAGAGGGCGAAAGGAGTAGGCAATGCAAAACAGAGAGAAGTAAAGAAGCAGCGAATCAGTGGAGTGGAGTAGAGTGGAGTGGAGCAGAGAGGAGACTGAAGTTGAAGCCTCTACTATCTTGTTGTCGCTGTCTAGTCTTCGCTCCCTCTTTTCACTCTTCTGCTGGATTTTGCCTGCCTCTACTTCTGCCTTTGTCCCTACTTCTCCTATTTGCTGCCTTTGTCCCTCATTCTCCTCCTCCACCTCCTTCGGCCATGCCATTTGTTTGTCTATCTCCAGGGTTTGGCCTTGGAGTAACCGTTTCCGAGAACTTGACTCTCGATTGGAGCCCAGCCAGCCTATTCCTCTGCTCTGCTCCATTCCACTGTGCCCCCTGCTTCGCCCATGCTGCTCCCATGATCCCAGTGATCTGTGCCTACTTTGTCGATAGCGATAACTATGCACTTGGTTGTTATTGCTGCTGTTGTTGTTTCTGTCTCTCTTTTGTGTTTTTTTCTGCCTCTTTTTTGTATTTCTGTTTGTTTTTGCTAGTCTTCTCCTCCTTCCAGTCATCGTCGCGTGGCCTTGAATGGCACCATCATCATGATCATGATCATTATGGCTGGGCTGGCTTTGTGTGCAAGTTGTTTGTTATTGCATCTGTCTGTCGCTGCAACGTGGTGCATGTGCATGTGCATGTGGATGTGCTTTGAAGTTGCAGCCAAACAAGTGCTCTCCCTCTCTCTCTCTCCCCCTCTCGCTTTTCAATGAGTCACCTCGAAAAAGGGGTGGGGGGAGAGGGAACTACTGTAGGAAATGGCGTATCTATCTGTATGGTGTGTGTCCACTTGTGCGACCAACCCGACCGACCGCCTCAATTGGCCGCCGGCTGTGACTCTTTCTTTCTGTTCTGTTCTTTTCTGGTTCTGCTGTTCTGTTGATTGAGAGCCAAGGCTAACGGAAGTAATGCCGCCGCCGCCGCCGCCTACTCCACCCTGCACACCCCTCTCTTGGGAGAGAAGCTTCTTCTAATTGCCCCCCCTCGCACAAGAACGAACTCCGACAGCGAGAACGAACTCCGAACGACTTCTGTTCTTTTGATTAACTGTAAATGGCAAACGGAGCAGCGCGTCTCCTCTTTCCTTTCCACTGTGCCTCTACCACTATTCCTTCGCCAGCTCTTTCACTTCTTTTCTCCCTTGCTCACCGACTATTTCCCGTTAGTCCCTTTAGAGCGGAAGAAGAAGCCCTAAAATGTTCAGTCTTCGCTTCAGTTTTACTGTTACGTTACTCGCTCGCTCGCTCACTCACTCTTTCTCTCTCTGCAAAACACTCGACTGAAACTCTCTCTCGCTCTCTCTTTCTGTGGTGTGGTTCCAGGAACACGTCTCGATTGCATGATTGGAAGGCAGAGGAAGAGGCTGGTTGGCTGGCTGGCTACTGCAACAATTGCAGTCAACCTTGAATGTCGGCCACTCGCACACACACACACACAGACACACACGCATAGACACTGCAAGCTTCACTCTCGCTCTGCTCTGCCCTGTCTTTCCCTCTCCCTCCGACGCTGTCTAGTCTCCTCGTCAGGCGGCGGCGGCGGCGGCGGCCACCAGTTTGGCGAGTCTCTGTTTTATTTGTTTCTAGTGCCATCATCATCATCCATCCCTATCCCCATCCTCCAGCCATCCTCCATGGCTCCACCACGTGTGTGAGTCGTCGTCGTCCCTTTCTCCCTATCTCCCTCACTCTCTCTATCTATCTATGTCTGTTGTCGTAGTCTGCTTTCTGGTCTTTGGCTTCCTCTGTCTCTAGTTTCGTGCTTCTCGTTTTTTTTTTTTTTTTTTTTTTTTTTTCTGCTGTTTTTTTTGTTGTTCCTTTTTTCGCTAGGCACACGCTTCGTTGGCTGCTGCCTGACTCTGCCTGCAATTTTCATTCAGTTTTTCTCTCGCGTCGTCGTCGTCGTCGTCGTGCGACTGACTCTCTGTAGCATGCCCCCTCCCTTCCTGCAGTAGCTGCTGCTGCAGCAGCAGCACGCGGTGCAGGAATGCAGAAAAATGTGTTAGTGGAGTAGTAGCCATTACGTCACCTAGGCTCCCGACTCCCCGACTCTGCCACTGTGTTGCACGTGTGTGTGTGTGTGTGGTGTGTCTGTGTGGCAAGAGTAGGGTACCGGTCTTTGTGGCTTTTGTGGGGATGCGAATGGTAATGGTGGGCAGGGGGGCGTTGTGGATTCTGGATGTTGGATGTGGCACATTGTTGTTGCCTGTCGCCTCTGTCTGGTCCTCTGGTCTGTGGGTCTCGGTCTCGGTCGCCCTAACAACTAACCAAAGCAACAGCGCCGTGGGGTGGGGGCGGACACACACAGGCTAGTCGTAGACAGTGGATTTTGGAGCCCCCGCATCTCGTTTTGTGGTTGAGTGCGTGTCTCTCTCTCTCTCCTTCTGTCTCCTTTGTTGTTGTCCCATTTTTCTGGTCCCCCCTACCAGGCCGAACGTTCTACTGCGGCCGATGGAAAGCGAAAGTTGTGGAACATTCTCAACCCACTGCTCTACCGGTGGATGGATGGCTGATCGGCGGCTGCACCGGCGCTTGCTTACCTGCTGCTGCTGCTGTTGCTGCTGGTCTTAATCCTGTGGATTCCTGAGTACGGATATTTCGGTGCTGTGTTGCTGAGGTCAAAGTTGAGGTTAAAGTTGCGGCAGAGTGAGGGTCTCCCACTCTCTGACTAAAGCCACACGAGGTTGCAAGGTTGCAAGGTTGCAAGTTGTGTGTTGCGGGTGGCTGGTGGCTAGGATCTATCCTAATTTGTCCGCCAAAAAACAATTTACTTAAAAATCAACAAAACAAACAAAAAAAAAGAGGAGGGAAAAACAAAAGAAAGGACTGGCGGGGGTGGGGAGAGAATACACTTTTGTGGGTGGGGGGAAGGGAGGGGTTCGTCCTATGCCGGAGCTGTCCGTGTCCGGGCTTTCACGGTTTACGGGAATTTTTTTGTTGCTGTTGCTGCTGTTGCGAATGAAAAATGATTGTGCGTGGAGCCGAAGAGCGGCAACGGATCGGCGGATGAGGCGGCGGATGAGCTGCCACACGAGACACGTTGTACGTTTGTTCGGTGCGACGCTGAACAGCAAACTGCAGTTTTCTGGGTCGGTCGCCTGCTTCGGTTGCGGCTTTCGGCTTTTGGCTTTCGGCCCGCAGTCGGGCGGCTGGCTGGCTGTCGTGCCTCTGAGCCGAAGCGCAGTGCCAAGATCCTCTGCTGCCTTGGCCCTGGGGAGCTTCGGGAAACTGCAGTCAGAGCGACAGTCGGCTGCAAAGGCCGAAGAGGCGGAGAATGGCACAGCCAAAGAGGAGAATAGAGACGGGGTGTGCACAGGACAGGAAGAGGAGGTAGAAGCGAACAATGCATTGACGACGACGACGGCAGCAGCAGCAGAGACGCCAGCAGAGATCGGACGTTGCTGCTGCTGCCTTTTTGCAGGGCGGCTACTGTGCTCCGCTTTCGTCGCTCTGCTCTGCACTCCCCCCGCACCACACCGCACTCCTTTCCTCGTCTGCTGCTGCCTTGAGTGACTTCCTGCAGCTCGGGTTATGGCTTTGCATCTGTGTGTGTGTGTGTGTGTCCCTCTGTATCTTTGTATGCAGATGCACCGAAAATTTGCACGAGAACAAGGGAAGGGGATCGAGCAGCAAGAGGGGAGCTCTAGGCCACGACGATTCTCCATCAAAGTGCTAATGACTGAGAGAGAGAGAGAGAGAGAGAAGGAGAGCCAGGGAGAGCGCGAGGGAGAAGTAGCCGAAACTTGAAGTCGAACTTAAAATAAGAGAGAGAGAGAGAGAGGGAGAGAAGACAAAGGCAGCTGCTGCATCTCTCTCTCACCCTCAAAATTGCACAAGACCAAATGTCCTTCATGCGAATAAGAGGGAGCAAAAGCCCAGGAATCAAATTTCAATGTGTGTATCCGAGAGATTTCTGGAGATCTGCAGGATTTATAGATGAGATGGCAGGATCGATTCCGATGGAAGATGTATGGCTGGATGGCTGGATGGCTGGATGTCTGGAATGCACTTCCTTCCAGTGCAATGAGGATGTGGGGGTGCTGGTGGTGGTGGTGGGGGTCAGGGGGATGTGGTTTTGCGCCTTACATACCTTGCGGCTGCAATCGGCCTTTGTCAGTGCATAGGCAGCCACGCACATTGCGGCGCGGGCATGCGGGAAAGAGTCTCTAAAATTGTTCACTGATTCACTTCCTCCTTCACTGCTTCTTCTTATCTGTAGCTCTGTATCCTTTTTATCCTTGCTCCTTATACACTGCTTCTTCGGCTGTTCGGCTGCTGCAAATCGCGCGCGAATCGCGCACAAAATCTCTCCCCTCGGATCTTTTAGTTTCCTGCTTTTTTTCGCGGCTGCACTTGTCAAAAAAAAGTTTAAAAAAAATTCCAACAGGAGTGGTGTCCTCTTTCACGAGACTGTGTGTGTTGTGTGTGTGTTTTGAAAATTCAATTGGAAATTTTTTGCCACAAAAATTTGAAACGGTAATTGAAAATTTTTGGAATATTGGGGAATAATATATTTGGAATATACAATATTGTGTTTGTTTTTTTTTTTTGTGCGTTTGGTTGGAACTAACTTTAGTAACTGAACGAACCGATCGGAATCGAAAAGCTCAACTGAGGTTCCCCCGAAAAAATGCAATGTTGAATATGTGTGTGCGCCGGAGTGGAGTGTGAGTGTGTCGCTGCTGCTGCTGCTGCCACACACACACACACACACACACACACACACACACACACACACACACACACACACACATGCAGGCCTACGTCTGCCCAATTGAATCAGAGAATATATATCCCCCCGCTGCCCTTACCCGGCTCTCTTTCCCTTTCCCATATATACATTATGTTTTCGCTTTTCGCTCGCCTTATATTTTTTTTTTTTGTATTTTTTTTGCTCGCTTTTTTGTTATATACTTCTCATCGTCGTTGTTCGTCGTCGTCTGCCGTTCGTCGTCGTCGTCGTTTGCTTTGCCTTTGTTGTTGTCGTTGTCGTTGGCTTCTTTCATTTTTTTGGAGTGCAGCGACGCCGACTGCGCTGCGTTGATCGCGCGCTGCATTTTTACACAGTGACAGGCAGCGGCAGCAGCGCAGTTCCCGAAAAAAAAAAACAGACAAGCGAAGAACGAAAGCAGCGGGACAGCAGCGGCAGCAGCAGTGTGCGTGTGTGTGCGTTTTCTGCCTGTGTGTTGGTGCGGCTTTTAGAAGTTTTGTTTATTCAAAGGCCAGGCGGCGGCGGCGGCCGACAGCCAGCCAGGCCGAAACAATTTTTGGGGGAAAATTGTAAAGACAAAAGTGTCGTCGCTGCTGCTGTCCGCAAGAGACAGATAGCGAGAGAGAGGGAGAGACAGAGAGAGGGAGAACGCAACGCTGCTGCTGCTGCGAGTGTTTGCTCTGACTGGAGATCGCTGCAGCAGCAGCAGCAGCAACAAAAAGCCCTCTGCAAATAGACGGGAACATTGCAACTTTCGCTGTGTGTGTGTGTGTGTGTGTGCCCTGCCCTGCACGCATACTCTCACACCGATCTGTGCAGCGTTTATCAGCGGTCTTCGGCTCTCGGGCCTTCCCCCCACCCAACACTGCCGATGGGTTGACTGGTGTGGTGTGGTGTGGGGGGTGCACCAATTGAAAGTGTAGCCCACATTTCATATACAACAAAAACAGCACAAGAAACCCCAATCCCAGCCCCACAGACCCAATAAAACAAAAAAAAAACCATTTTTTTTTTTTGAGTTAATTTTTGATGTGGAAAACGGCGGCGGCCTGGTTTTTGCATTTGTTTTTAGGGCCCCTACCGTTACACACCCTCTGCCCTGCCCAGCCCTACCCCGCTTTACTTAGTAGGAGGCCTTTCTGCTGATGTCGGACGCTGCTGCTGCTGCTGCTTCTGCTGCTGCCGATGAATGCGACTGCGACGCAGACTTGTTTAATATTTTGGTTACCGCATTTTATTACACGACTACAACGACAACGACGAAGACGAAGCCGACGAACGGGGCTCTCCCTCCCCTCTGGCTGCACTAACCCAGTTTCCCTCTCGCTCTCTCGATCTCTTGGGATCGGCTGGAAACGGGTTGCCCCCCTCTGCCGCCGCACTGCCCTTTGCACTCTTTCGCATCTCCTTGCACTCAAAAAAAAAAAAAAAAACAAAACCAAAAGATTGCCAAATGGGCCCCGCGGCCCTGAGGGACACAGGCCCTGTGTCAGTGGCGGGACAGTGTGGTGGGGGGCTAGTGTGCCTGGAACAGCGGGAACGGCACAGAGGGCACATATTGAAGCAACAAAAAAAAAATACTTGTTGCCACTTGCCGCATCTCTTGTTTGCCCATATATGTTGGTTTTTTTTGGACTCATTGTTGTCGCTGCGTTTTTTTTTAGTTTGATGCAGTTTCCCCGGCACCCCGCTACCCCCTTGATGGCTGGTGGTTGGGGGGGTGATCGGGCTGGCTACTATGTCTTAAGCCTCTTTTATGCGTGGCGTATCGGTTTTTCTGCTTGTCGCGCACTTGTGCTGTTTGCATTTTTCAAGAATTGTTTTTAATGTTTTCTGTAATTTTTTTGTGTGCACTTTTTTTTTAAAGGTTTTTGGTTTTTTTTTTGGGGTTTTGTTTTTTTTTGGGTTTTGCCTGTCTCGCTGCACTGCCTCTCCCCCTCTCGGCCGCGACAGTGAACGAACAGTTTCTCGTATTGGTGACCTTTAACCGATTTATAAATGAAACCGCATATGAGAATAATCGTACGTATCTTTAGCTATATAGTATGTACGTATGTATGTATGTATGCAGATCTGTCGCCCATTCAGTTTTTTCTTTCTGTGTCTGTCGGTTGGATGACTCTTTCAAGATCATCCCAAGAATGTCACGAATGACTCGGCCACTGCCACGTTTTTTTATCCCCCTTTCTCTTCTAAGCAACGTTTGCCGTGGAGAGAGAGAGAGCCTTGCACAAAAAAAACAAAAACAATTACAACCTGCCATTAACCCCTAAGTGGGGGGGAAGAGCACGAGAAGGAGACCTCGACAACAACCTCAAAGCAGAGGCAGAGGCAGCAACGGCGACAGCAACAGCGAATGATCGCATTGAACTTGTCGTCGTCGCCGTCGCTGCTGCCTGTTCGTTCTAATTGGAGCTGCAGTGAGGGTGGGAGGGCAGCAGGAGAAGGCGCATTAGTCAGATACTCGCACATTTGTTATCTCTCTCTCTCTCGCTCTCACTCATTCATTCGCTCTCGCGCTGTGAAGGCCTAATATCGTATGCGTGCATTGCCCGCAGCGCCGCCGCCGCCTCAAGGCAGCAGCACGAGCGCAGGCGATCAGGCGTCGTCGGCGGCGTATACGTAATATTCCGAGAAGGGTCAACGACGGGCAACCCACGACAATGGCAATGGCAGCAACAGCAACAACGCGTTAGAGATCGCCCCCCGCCCACCACCCGCTCTAGACAGGCGGAATTGTGTTTACAAGAAAAAGCTTTGGGCGGAGTGAGCAGGAGAGGAGGTTCAATGACCGCCAAGGCGAGGGAATCAACGAATGCGAATCACCGATCCGATCCGATGCGATGCGATCTACCCGTGCATGCGAGAGATTCCAACAGTGAGAGAATTTCGGGGACGAGGCGGAAGGGAAGAAGAAGTCTAGCGCGCAAAGAGATTACAAGAAATTTGGGTGAGAAACTTCTGGCTGAACATTAATTGGCATCGCCGTGCAAACGGAAACCTAATTCGATTTGAGTTTTCTATTCTTTGTGGAGTTTTTTTGCATAGCAGTTCTTTGATATTTTGGGGCATTTGTAAAGCATCTTTTGGGAGAAGCAACGTGAAAGGCTGATAAGAGATGCCAAAGGAAATGAACAACAGAGTTTTTAGTTGTGTTCCAATTGATGGGAAATCCCCCCTTTCAGCAGCATAGAATACTGAAAAAAATACAATCTGTAATTTATGCAAAAGAACGAAGAACTCTGAGGGCTAAGTGGTAGAATTCTGTTCAGATTTTAAAGGAATTTGGAATGAATTTGGAATCCCCTTTCAGTTTGCACGAGCATCAAATCAATCAATGAAGAAGGATAAGAAGGAAGCATGGAGATATCTTCGCACAGCTGGAGAAGACATGGGCAAATGGCTTAAATGATTGCAGATGGCAGAAAGCGAATGCTTGCCCAAGGAATTCTGTTGCAGGAGCAATGCAATTTGTATGGAAACAAAAGTTATGATGAATATGAATATTTGACTTCAAATTCCAAACAATCCCGAAAGCAAGAATCAATCAAAACGAGAAGAATTCTAAGGAATTTCTACTCAGTAATTTGGATTGATGATTAATGAATATTTGGAAACGAAACTTAACTGCGTTTTATTTGTGTGGAACTACTTTGACTTTTTGTTTTGTTTGGCAGCGCACAAGGAGGATATAATTCACATCTAAATTCGATAATGTTCGTTGAGTTTGCGCGATCAACGATGCCCCCCACACGAATAAATACGAATACGGCACTGGAATCGAGGAATCCAGGCAAATCTTGACAGACAGTTAGACAGTTAGAAATCACTTACGTTCTTGTGTGTTGTGTGTTGGGGCCAGCAGGACACCTGCACTGGGCATTGTCTCCACGTGCACATCTGCCACTTCGAGTAGCTGCAGCTCGGGGCGGGCAGCCCTTCTTCGAGTCCTCACTCGACTCCTGGCTGGCTGGCTGGCTGCCTGCACTTTCACTTTCACTTGTCTTCTGGCTTTTGGTTTCTGTTTCTGTTGTTGTTTCTGAGTTTCTGTTGCAAGTTGCTCGCTTTTTTTTTTTTTTTTGGGAATACGCGTATTTGATACGGTTTCTTTTTGCTAGTTTTAGTTTGGTTTTCTTTTGCAGGCTTTCTTCTGGTTCTGGTTCTGGGCTTTCAGTTTTGAATCGCGTTTGCACTTTTTCAATCTACTTGGGATCACTGATGGGTGCAGAGGGCATACGAGGGTTTCTTAGATATAATATACAGACTTTTCCAGCATTTGTTGTGGTTTGGGAATATCTCGTAATATTGCACAATATTTCCTTTGTTTTTATTTTATTTCTTTTGTTTTGTTATTTTTAATTTTTAGCACTTTGGCTTTCCGGGTTCTCTTTTGGTTCTCTCTTTCGCCTTCACGCAAACAAAAAATATGAAAACAATCAACAATCAATCAATCTCTCTCTCTGTGTCTCTCTGTATCTTTTCGTTGCTTTGTGTAACAGTCTCAGCGGATTGGCACTTGAAAAAAAAGTATGTTGAACGCGCACACAGAACACTAGAATGATCTAAAGAGATCTAGGGATCTGTCTTTGGGGTGGCGGGGGGTGCGGGGTCTTATCTATGCGGGATCCTAGACTCCTTCTGAATTTCTCTCTGTTTATGTTTTTGGAGTTTTTTGCAGCCAAATGAAGTTTGGGGGGTCTATTTTCTTGGGTTTCTTGTGTTTGTTTTTGTGGTGAGACCTCTGATGTGTTTTGTATTTTTAAAATTTTGTGTTCAGGGTATGTTCCAGTCCGCGTCGCAGCACGCGCACGTTACGAGCAACAAACAGCAACTAACGTTATTTCTGGAGCCCAAACGCTGTGGAAGCGGCAAATCCGCAAGTCGGCAAATCGCTGGCAGCAGCAGCGCCGGCTGCGGCGGCAGCAGGACCAAAAAAATAAAACATAAAAACCCGAAGCCCAAAAAGCCGAAGGCACGCCGGCCACGAAGGATGAACAACGAACGACGAACGACAACGACGACGACGACGCTGCCGCTGGCTGGAGCTTTGTTTTGGTGGTGGAGAAAGCAGCAGGCCAGGCGAGCAGGAGGCTGAGACAGTGGTGGGAATGGGTGCGGGGAGGGTGGGTGAGGGGGCAGCACAGAGCCTGACAGCGGCTGGGATGCTGCGCGTAAAGACACGCGACAATGAAATAGAAAATTTAGCACACAATTGAAGTCATTTTACACACAGACACAGATACACTAGGAAACACACTCACACACACACACACACACACAGATAAAGATACAGCAGCACAGGTACACGTACAGTTGCAGGAGGGGCGGGGGGTGCGGTGCGGAACTGCGGGGGCATTCCGTTTTGCGCCAAAAGCTATGCTATGTGCCACACACTGCTTGCCGCTTGCTGCTGCTACTGCTGCTGCACTCTCGCGTCGTTCACTGCCGTCTGGCTACTGCTGCAACACGGCCAAGCGGCCGATGCCGCCGGACCGGCCCCGCTGCTGCCGCTAACCCCCCTGGCCATGCCTCTCCGCTGCCCAACCCACTTGTGTCCGACGACGCACATAAAAATCACCCGCCAAACGGCGTACTAAACACTCATTACTCATTTCGGCCGCCCAACCAGCCGCCCATCCGCCCCTGCCACTGCCACTGCTGCTGCTGCTGCAGCGTTCGCCCACCTCCCCACACACACACACACACACAGAGAGAGAGAGAGCGAAAGCGAGAGGGAGAAAGAGTGAGAGAGCTAGAGAAAGGAGAGATTTTTGCTCTTTTTTTCTGCGTACGAGCGTTTGAAAAAAAGGATGCGACGCTGCGAAGCCAACTGCGACGTCAACGCAGTAGAAGCAGCAGCAGCAGCAGCAGCATAGGCAGCAGCAACGTTGGTGGGTGGAGGGGGGAGTGGCGGTGGTGAGGAAAATCAGAAACAAAACAAAAAGAAGGAAAAACGAAAAAGCGAAAAATGATAAAACCAAAAGCGGTGGCAGCGCAGCAGCAGCAGAAAAAAAAAACAGAAGAAACAAAAAACACAAAAAAAGGAGCGAAGCGAAAAAACAGGAGGCGGAATGCGTGTGTGTGTATGTGTGTGTGTTCGTCGGCGTAGGAAAAAATCCCGTAACCAACCCCACTGCATGCTGCGGCCTCTGCTGCCGCTGCTGCTGCTGCTGCGGCTCTGCACACACACACACACACACACAGAGACACAGAGCACACACACAAACAACCCCCAATAGCGGGAAGGAAATTTTAAAAATCGCATCGCGACGAGAGGCAGCGGAAAAGAGCGCGAAATGAAAAATGAAAAAAAAAACACACAAAAATTTGTAAAAGCACGAAAATAAAAAGAACACACACACACACGTGCAAGGGCAGAGCTGCGACGGCAGAGCAGCAGCGGCGCGGCGTGCCATGGAAAAAAGGGGAAATTGACGCACAAAAATAACCAAGCGAATAAAAAGGATATCGTACGTGTGTGTGTGTGTTGTTTGTGTGTGTGTGTGGGAGTGGCAGTGGGAGGAGAGAGAAGTTTTTTAAATTTTAATTTGTTGTCTTTTTGGCTCCATCTCTCTCTCTCTCTCTCTCCCTCCCTTTCCCTTCTCTATTTGCAGCGTTGAGGCAACCCAAAAAGTAGGCAACATTTGTAGGCAGACTGGAGATCCACTGGGGGATCCTTAGCGCTGAAGATCCTTAGCAAGGGCAACATCGACGGGTGGCAGCAACAGGACGAACAGAAAACAGGAGAGACGACGAAACAGGACTACGGATAACAACAGAACAACAGAGAGAGAGAGAGTGAAGAAATCACGTACAATATGACGAGGCACGGCGTTGAGGCAGCCACGACGTCTTAACGGCTACTAAACTGGCCAAGAAGCTGGAGCGAATGCCTGGACAGCAGCCAAAGCAGCCACAGCAGCAGCAGCAGCAGCAGTGGCTGTGGCAGTGGCTGTGGCAACAACAGCAGACTCCGAATCACTGGAGTAGCAATGGGGTCGAGGGGGGGGATGGCATAGCCGGCAAAAGTCGCCGTGGCCTTCATTGTCACGAGGCCGAAAGACGACGCCAGCGACAACGACAACGACAACAATGCGGCAAACAGCGCTGCCAGCGGCTCAGTCGCCGCTGTCGCAGGAGGTCAAAGTTTTGTTGCGCGGCGGGGTGTAGCGGAACGCTCGCAAGAAGATGCCCCGCGGCCCACACTGTACGCTGCAGACCATCCTGTTGCTTAGGCCATAGTTTTGATAGAAGCAGCCAGCGAAAACAGCCACTAAAACAGCCCAGCACCCCGCCACCCCCCACCTCGCGCAACGCGCCCTACAGCCAACATCTGCCCCCCACTGCCCACTGCCGACTCCACTCCCCACCCCACCCCACACAACACAGTAAACACTCGGAACTATGCGCATAGCAAATGAGCGTAATAAAATCAAATGCTGATAGTGCCTGTAGTTGGACGCATTACCCCCCCACAAAAATCAAGACGACCCCCCGCCAAAAATACACCCACACACAGGACACAAACATACACACACACAGGCACAGACACAGACAGGCAGCGAGTCGAAGGAGCCCCGAATCCGAGAGCCCCAGCAAACCCTGAGAGCCCCGAGAGCAAATCTACTACACGCAATCTTCATTTTCAACGCCATTCAAAGCCATTCCAATCATCATTATCGTCGCCATAATCATCAAGTAAAGTACCCACCAGTAGCGCCTCGACGCAGCGCCAGCATCCCCCCACCCCCCTCCACCCCGGGGCCCACCCTCTGCCTTCGCAGAAGAGGAGAGGATTCTCTGAGCAAAAGACGAGACGAGAGATGCCAACAAGTGCGCCCCGAAGTATTATTTTTTTTTTTTCGTATTTTTTCTGCTGCTTTCTTTTTCTTTCGTTGCGAGAGAAAGCAGAGAAAGAGAGCGAGATTACAACTGTGTGTGTGTGCTGAGAGAGAGCTAGAGCATAAACTAGACGGGGGGCGACGGGTGGGTGTAGCAGTAAGCGGTAGGAGGCAAGCGGCAGGCGGCAGACTGTGCGGATGAGGATGTGAATGTTGATGTCTTCGTTGTGTAGTTTCGCGTAGTTCATTGAAGGCAGAAAGAAGGTGGCAAAGGTGGGGTGGTGGGGGGTAGGATACAGGGGGGGATTAGAGGAGGTGAATGGCAGGAGTTGGGTGGGGTGGGCTATCTGTAGGGGGGTGGGTGATGGCTTGGCGGTTTTGGGGAGTTAGGCAACCGGCAAATGCGACAAATTATTTAAGCTGCATGTGGCGCTCAAGGAGGATTTCTTGTGACGCTGCCTGCTCCCGCCCCAGCCCCAGCCCCATCTACTGCGTCTCTTTCTGTTGCTGTTGCATTACTCCCGAATCTTAGACAGATTTCTCGCGCATCGGCATGCAGACAGATACAAAGATACAGATGCAATATTCGTAGATTCCAGTTGATGGCTGGCTGCTTTTCGTTGCATATAATTTAGATACACACACACACACATACTATAGAAGGGAAAGGGTAGGGGTAGGGTAGGGTAGGGTAGGGTAGTGTAGGGGGTGCATGGTAAGTTCTTCGGCTTCATCTTTGCAACCATTCCCATTCCCATCCCCTTTCGCCGCACTTTCCCGCCCACACAAAAAAGTTTCAGCATATTTTCTTAGACTTTGCTTTAAATTACATACAGACAAACGCACACACGCACACACACACACACAGTTGCAGATATACCATCCCGTATGCAGATTACACTTTTTCGAAGGCGACTGAGTGGAGTAATTCCTCAGCCTCAGCCTCAGCCTCGTCGTCGTAGTAATTAGCCAATAGGAATAGCTTTTCTACCATACGGTGTGGTGTCTGTCCCATTCTCCGACCCAACCCGACCCGACCCGACCCCACCCCTTGCCCCATGCCCCGTACAGGGGTGCGTATATTTATGTGTGAGTGTGTGCCATCCCTCGTGTGGGATATATGTGTGTGGCATGAGGGCTGCCTATCTGTGCTTTGCTTTGCTGTGCTGTGTGCTTTAGACCGGTTTCTTTATGCGAGCACGAGTAATGCTCACTATTTGCCCCGAAACCCTTTCGGTTGAGAATTTTTAAAGGCTTGCAGCATCTTTTGATCATCTACTCACCTGCGGATGTGATCGGTTTTGTGGGCTCTCTGCAATTGCAAATGCAAATGCGAATGCTTACAAACTGAATCTGTGGATCGGGAATCTGTAAGCAAAGCGAAACATGAAATTAAATGGGGCTTAAAAGTTTATCCAACAGGAAAGGATCAAAATCATTCTGCATCTTTGATATTTTATCTTTTTATATTTAATCTTTTAATTTTTTGTATTAAAACTTTTAATTTTTTATATTAAAACTTTTAATATTTGATTTTTTATATTTAATAATTAAATTTTGAATTTTTTGTATTAAAACTTTTAATATTTGATTTCTTATATTTAATCTTTTAATTTCTTATATTTTATATTTTAATTTTTTTATATTAAGCAAATGGCTAAATAAAATAAATAAATAAATATAAAAATAAATAAAAGCAACAAATACAAATTTTGTGTAACGCATTCTTTTTATATCTTTTGCAGGTAAATCTTGGAAATTGAATCTTGGATCAAGAACCGAAATCTTCTACGATCAGCTGCACCCACGTTCAGGGATCAGGGATCTAATGCACATACAGATACGTTTGCAGATACATTTGCAGCAGCATTACAGTCACAATAATTTCTACAGCATTTTAGTTTCACTGATAGCTTTAATACAATCATTTAAATGGATGTAAATTGATTAAATAAATCTGAAAAATAAAGCAATAGTTCTACTCTAAACGAAACCGTGACGAAACTCTCTATGTGGATGCCTTTCAATGGCTGCAAGGCTGCGGCCTGGGCTTATTTTTTTCTGAGTAAAATCTCACTAGGATAGAGCAAGCAGAGACAAGAAAATCCACTCATATTTCACTGCCAAGCTACGCTGTGAGAGGTAAATCGTTTCACTGCCAAGCTACGCTGTGAAAGAAAGACGTTTAGTTTCCTGCGTTCCTGCCAGGATAATGAACCCCGATCTGCCATGGAGAGTGTGTGTTTTACTCACCTGCGAGATCTGCGTATATCCTTCTGGCAACAAGCGAATGCTGCGCAGTCAGAATGTGCAAACTGGTAAATGGGATCTGAATCGGAATCTGGAAAGATGCAAGGAATAAATGCTGTTAAAGGGAAACCGTTTAAGCCTTCAAATTACGCTAATTAAATGGATTTTAAAGAGGAATAGATACGAGTAATAATATTTATCATTGGAGCGCTACCAACACATGCATATGTATACGATTTTTATACTCTGCCACCCCATGCGGCCGCCAGCTCCTGCCACGCCTGCCCCGCCTGCTCTTGTGGCATTTGTATTGGTAAGTCGCTATCCAATTATTAATTATGTGCCTCGCACCAAAAAAAAAGTTGTGCACACACACATCATCTACATCTACATATGTATAGTGTATGTGCATATGTATGTGTGTATGTGTATGTGTATATGTATATGTAGCTAAAGAGCTATGCTTCAAGTGTCAGAGCAGCAGCAGCTCCACCTACTTTTTTGTTGGCTTTGTTTTTTGTTGGCGGCTCCTCGTATTTCTTTTTATTTTTCGGTTAATATATTACGCACATGCGGTGGCGGGTGGGGGGGATGTACACCCTTACACACACACACACACTACATAGAAAGCGAACGAAAAATATTAACCAAACAGAGAGAGCGGGAAAGAGAGCACAGCACAGCCCCACCGCCCCTGCCCCTGCCCCATTCGCTTCGACAGAGCTCTCAAGCGGAGCGCAGCAGTTAAAAATATTTAAAAATGTTCAAGTGGGTGGGGGCATTAAGGGGGGCGCCGCCGCTAGTGGGTGGTATCCAAAAAGCATGCGTGTGACAGCCTTCGGTGAAGGTAGATATTTTCTTCCTTTTTTTTGGGCGCGCGGTGCGGCTGGGGGTGGTGGTTGGTTTTTTGGTTAATTGCCAAAAACAACTACAAAAAGAACAGAGTGAAGCGAACAAAAAAAAAGAAAACGTCCAAACAGCAAATAAGTAGGGAATGTGGCAGATTGGCGGGTGGCATGTGGCAAAGCCGAATTGTTGAATACCCTCGCAAAGGGTGCGCTCACTCATACAGCTACACCCACGATCAGGCAACAGGCAGCAGGCAACACGGATCAGGGACATGATGCACATGCAGATACATTTATAGCGCACTGTGTGGGCCGCATGCCACATGCCACATGGCAAAGAGTATTGCAGAAGAAAGTTTGGGCACACCCGCCCACCCACTATGTGGTGGGGTGCAGAGGGGCAGGGTAAAAAAGTTGCGTTTCTCGTTTTTCGTTGGGGCTTTATATAAACTCTGTCTCTGTCTCTCTCTCTCTCTCCCTCTCCCGCGCTATTTGCCTCCCACTCCCACATATGAATATGTAACCATATAGAAAGAACATTGTCGAACATTGCCTACTGTGTGTGTGTGTGTTGTGTGTGTGTGTGGGAGGAGGCTCATCTCATCTCTCGCTGTTTTTCTGTGTGTGTGTGTGTGTGCTGCTCCCCTTTTTATTATTTCGCGTGACGCAGAGCCCAAAAGCCCAAAAAGGTACATAAATTGCAAATGTATTTGTGAAAAAGTGCGTCGTGGTGCGTGCAAGTTGTCCACCCCCCCCATCGCCCATGCACACCCACTTAACCACCTACTACCCCACCACACACACACACACACCGCCAGCCACCCATACTTGTGTCAGTCAGCTGCTGCTGCTGGCGGCAGCGAAGTTTTCCTTTTTTTAATTTGTGCAGGGCCCCCGCGCCACCCCCTCCCTTTGCGCTTGGAATTCGTTTTGCCAAAATAATTTTACATTTCTTTGGCTGCTCTTTCGATGGGCATGACTTGGGCACTTTGGGTGCTTTGGGTCCTCAGATGAGCGCAGAGAGAAGATCAGCTAAAGGTGCAGCATCGGAGAGAGAAATAACTATTCAATCTTCAATTATTGCTTTGTTCTGTCTTATATAATTAAAATAATATAATATATATAAAATAATATAATATAAAATATATATTATTCAAATAATATAAAAAATAAATAAATAAATAATTAAATATAAAATATTCAATATATTATATTTATATATATTCCTTAATATAGCTACACTATTATCATTTTATAAAACTGCTGCAAATGGAGGAATCTGTGGAAAGATCTTTTAACTCCTTTTCCACCATTTCTGCTTTCTTTCCATTGAGATTTTTAGCCATTAATGAGCATTTATTTAGAGCAGAAAAGGTTCTCATTATGAATCTTTTCTGCTAAAAATTGACCCTATTTTTGGGGGCAGCATGGCCCAATAAGCAGCACTCTTGTGGGGCAGTTCTAGTGCATTTGCTGGTGCGACTCTTTTGCTTCATTCTTTGGCTTTCAGTATTCTTTCAATGCTTCTGCTGCTGCTGCTTTGGCTCTGTTTGTTTTAACTTGTTGTGGGGCACTGCTATGCCCGCTCCACCCTACTCCCTACATTTCATTTGGCCTACCATCTTCTACCCAGCATAATGCTCACACCCTTCGCAAAACCCTCCTCCAAAGGGGTGCCCACGCATCATCATTCTCCTTCTCCTCCTTCTCCTCCTGCTGCTGCTGCTCCTCCATTTTCCCCTCCCTCTACGCAAAAGCACTTTCTTTTTCGGCAAAAGTTTTTCGCTTTTTCTGCTGGCATGTGCGTGGATACCCACTCCCCCCACTCCCCAAACCTATACCACCCCCACCCCCACCCCTATTCCGCGCTAGTCTGTTAGTGACAGTCACTGCAGTCAGTCGTCGGCATCGTCGTCGTCGTCGTCATCCTCCTCCTTCTGCGTCATGATAGAGTGGCCCAAAGGGGGGGTGGCCGGGGCAGAGAGGCAGCAGCCAATTTAATTTTTCATATGTACAGAGTGGGGGCTGGTAGCGAGCAGGCGGTGGGGTGGGGTGCGCTTGGGTCTCTGGCAGAGCACAAAACCAAAAAAAGGGAACAAGTTTTTCTAATTCGCATTTGTATTTAATTTCATGAAGCTTTCTCTCTCTAGCTCTTGCTCTCTCTCTCACTCACTTGCTCACTCAGTTGCCCTCACTCACTCCCCCGCTCCCCCGCACTACCACAAGCCGTCACCAGCATCTACTACCTTCAAGCATGCCCCCATATATCCCCCAGCCCCAGCTCCACACCCCATCCCCACCCCCATCCACAGCCCACTCTATGCTCCATGTACCGCCATGGAGTTCACGGTTCGCCCTTTTTTTAATGGGGTGCTTTATGACAAACTTTAAGCGCGAGCGACTCTAAACATTAAAATTTGTACATGGCTCCCCCGACCCCCACCACTATGTGTTAGTGTGTGTGTGTGTGTGGCAGGAACAGTGGGCGGCAAAGAGTGCTGGCGGGGTGATGGGCGCACTTTCTAACACCGCCCACTAATGCCGACTGTGTGTCTAACTGGTGGAGCGCACGCGAGAAAGACTCTTCTACTTTTCTCTCTGTCGCGCGTGCATCAAAGTATGTGTGTGTGCGGTGTGTGGTGTGTGTGTGTGCGCATATGTAAACTCAAAAACCCCAAAATCCTTCTCCCCACCCGCCCCCACACCACACCACGCACACACACACGCAACAACATCATGCGTGCGCGTGTCTGCGGAGTAATTTTTTAACTAATTTTCTATACAAATTTTTAGCATGTCGTTTGGGGCTCGCACGCACACACACACACAAGCACACACACCCGTACAGTTTTTAACATTATTTTTTGCGTACATGAATATGTATGTGGAATAAACATATACACGCACACACATGCATGTAGGTGTGTGCGTGTGAGTGTCGCTTGCTCATTCGTTCATTCATTTGCGAGGCTTTGCGCAGCAGTCTCTCCTCTCTACTCCTCCGTAAGTGCTGCTTGTACATGAGCCTATTTCTGCTGAACGGTGTGGGGTGGGGCAGGGGTTCCTCAATGCCAAGCAAGTACAATATTAATGTGTGTGTGTGTGTTACTCTTGGAATATGCTTTGAGATTCAGATTCAGTCAGCAAAGCGTTGTCCTTGGCATTCCCGCCCACAGGAATTGCTGCACAAAACAAAACATAAAAACATTGAATGCAAGCTGCATGCCCGTGGGTAGATATTAGCCCACCACCCACTACAAACACACACACACAAACATTGTGGTAATACTCTTTTGGTATGCCCGCAGCCTGTGGGACTTACCGGAGAAGGCATCCGCCAACTGTTGGACTTATGATGCGATTGAAAAAACATTCATTGAATGGCCAGTACCTGGCCAGTACCTTTGACCCATGGGCCCGTTGGCTGTGTTAATACTCTTTGACAGGTCCTTTTAACTGTCCAATCCTCAACTAATTGACGCGCATTAAAATTCCAAGAATACGCAAACCAAAAAAAAAGCAGCCGACGCCTGAAAGCCCAAGTGCATCCCAACCTTCATTGGACATCATTAATGAATGCTTTGAGGCAGGTTGCTGGAAACATATCTTCCATGTAAGTGCCACATGTATTTTTTTTAGGTTTTTCATCAAATTACAAACAAACAAAAACTGACATTCAAAGGATTTGCATTACCATTTATGAGGCAATTAGTCGGCTGAAGGCTGGCCAAAGGGACAAAAGGGAGTGGTGGAAAAAAATCAGCGGATTAAGTTCCGATTTCCATAGAATACATTTGCCTATGGGGCAGCAGATTCCATCTTATGGAGCGACTTGAAGCGCAAGGCAAACAGCTCAAGCTGCCCCAGAAAAAGGCAAGCATCTTACTGATAGATAGAATTACCCCATAAATGAGTGGTGTAAATATTGATCTGATCGCGGCTTTAAAAGAAAAGCACAAAGAACAGCAGTAGGAAAGAGCCCTAATTATGCATATATTTTAGCAAATTTTAACGCCTTACATTTTTTGCTTGCAATAAAAATTTCGCTTCATTGTTGCATTTTGTTCTGGCTCGAAGTTTGTATTTTTTCTAAGCTAGAAGCAGGTGTGATATGTGGGGCGCAACTTCTGGGCATCTGCTGCGAAGATTAGTCCCACGAGCCTGCAGAGAACGAGCGCGTGGAACCCAACCCCCTGCTGACCCCCTGCTGAATGGAGCATTGGATGGTTTGCTATTGCCACGTCACGTTCCTCTAGAGGCAGCCTTTTGTGGCAGCGGGGCTTTTGGGCTGATGCTGATATGATTATTTGACAGGATGATATGGCGGACAAGGTTCTGATTCGAGGGGTTGGGATTGGCAGTGGTTCCCTCCCCCCCCCATGTGAGGGGTACCGATGTTGGACTGGAGCAGTGATTTTGCATTGTTTTGTTAGCAAATGTCAGCTGCCAGCAGACAGATCTGCCGCCGCCACCGCCGCCATATGTGCCGTCCCTGTATGCCCCTCTGTGCCACCAATTTCGCCCAGTCCACACAACCCTGCAGAGAGGGTGGGGTGGGATGGGGTGGCGTCGAGACGCCACGACGCGTCGCTGTTAAATATTACATCAAAATAAAATTAACATTTCATTTGACTGCGTTTTTTTTACCCCATGCAGCACGGCGCTTCATCGATAAATTTCGATACTGGACAGAAAGAGATGGAGAGAGAGAGAGCGATAGAGTCTGAGTGTGAGTGGGAGGTGGGGCGAGAGAGGTAGCTTGATTTTTATTTCACATTCGATTTTTTCCGTTGATGCTTTTCTATATTTTTTTTGTTTGCTTGTTTATTTTTAATAAAAAATCATTACATAGGCAAATATAAATATTGCCGGACTACACCCCACCCCCATCTTGCCACACACACTCACACATACCCCTGCCTCTGTGTGTGTTTGTGAAAATATTGCGGTAAAAAAAGTCTGGGAATTATATGTATAGGAGGAAAAAAATCCACATGACGCCAAATATTTCTCTGCCATTATTCATGGGGCTTTCATTTTTCACGAAAATGCATTTTAATTGTCACATAAAATAATTCCAGCGGCCAAAGGGACACTGGTACAGAGGGGATAAGGCAGATACGTTCAGGGGGGGTGGGTGGTGGTGCTGGCTAAGGGCTAGGGCATGAGGCGTACATATACATGTATGCATATGCATGCATGTCCACATTCCTAATTGATAGATAACCCGCTCTTATTATTAGGCATTGCATTTTAGGGGTTTAAGCATTCCATTGCCGGCATCGATCGCTGGCTGGCTGGCTGTTGCCAGGCGATAATCAACCTATGCTGCCGCCCCCCGAGTCGCCCCGCTGACCCGCACTCGCACTCTCAAGCGCATAACCAAGTGGAAAATGAAAAGCGAATGAAAAGTCCACAGACCAACAAACAAAACAAAAAAAAAGTTAATAATAAGTGGCAGGACACAGCACGAAATTTTTGTAAATACATTTTTATTTAGTGCCAGCCGCGGGTACGCGGGTGTGAACGAGTTGGGGGTAGTGGGGCTGGAGGAGCTTTGGTCTCATGCATTGTCTGTGGACTTTTTCCTCATTTTTCGCAACATTATAATATATTTTAACGCTTTTTACCGAGCAGTTTTTGGGGGCTGTTGGACGCATAGCAAAATAAAAAATTCAAGGTATCGCAAGGGGGGTGTGGGCGTGAGCGTGGGGGTGGTGGTGGTGCTATTTTGCACAACATATCGCGCTCGTAAAAAATAATACAACTACATACACAGACACGCGCGTTTACTACACATTACACAAAGCCCAACGCGCAGAGTCCCCAAACCGCCATTGCCATCGCCAGCCACCCACCGCCCCCATTCTACCCAGTTCGACCCCCAGCACACACAGCCTTGAATCCCTTTCGTCGTCGTGCCTGGCTGCTGCTGGCGGCAGCGCAAACTTTGACAAGCTTCCGCGAACGGGAATGCTGCTGCTGCTTGCTGGCTGCTGCTGCTCCTGCTCCTGCTCGAAACAACACTTACGCGCAATTCTAAAAAATTAATGTCGCTCTCGTAATTTGAACATACAAAAAACTGCCGCAGCGCAGCAGCAGAGTAGAGGAGAGGAGCATCAGCAGCAGAACAGAACAGAGCAGAGCTGAGGAGAGGAACAGTGGCAGTGGCAGCATTCAAGTCTGAGGAACTGTCTCCAAAAATGAAATGAAACATAGCAAAAGAAAACCAGTCGAAGCGGCACACGTTCCTCGACATTAAGATACCTGGTAATTATTATTTTCTTTAGATGCGTACGAAACACATTTAATTCACTGTGACTTGTTCGAGACGGTTCGAGATCGTTCTTTGCTGCTCAAAGTATTTAAACGAATTTAATAAACCTCCAAATTTGCTTGAGTTTTTGGGCCTAAAGAACCTTGGCAGCTGCCCTTTAATTAATTAATTGCCTATAAAAGATAAAACATTTTTTAAACCATGAAATAACCTATAAATTAGAGCAAAAGAATATCACAAAAGAAAGTATCAAGAAAAAATCAAACAGGTGTTTAATCGAGTGATCTTCGTGACTTCCGCTTGCGTGGTGTAGCTATGCAGCTATAGCTATAGAACAGAAGAATATGAGTGGGAAATTCTTGAATTTAGCATGATCCAGAAGCCACAAAAATATAGAAGAGTGTAGAGAGGAGTAAGCCAACAGCGGGCAGCAAAAGAAAACTCACTTAAAAATTCGATTTTTATAGAGAAAATTTTAGCAGCCAAAAAAAAGCCGAGCAAGAAAGGAAGAAACAAGGCAAGCAGCCGGAAAAGAAAAATCTAAACTCCGAATACGAGAATTACATAAAATGAAAAGTTCTCGTTACGCGGCGCATTTATTGCCTCCACCCCACCCCGTACACCGCCCACTGCTACGAAATACTGCTGCTGCTGTTGCTGCTGCTGCTCCTTCTAATGCTCATCTCTTTCTAACTCGTCGACAGCGACGTCGGCGTTCCCCTGCACCGCTGCCTGCGCCCCTCCACTGATTACTACTTTTATTGCTAGCAAATATCACAACTTTCTTTATGCTCTGCAGCAAGGTGAGGCTGTGTGTGTGTGTGCTTAGTTTTTTTTTAGGCGAAAGGGGAGCCTGCTTGTGGGTGGTTGGCTGCTGGTGCGGGGAACGGGGGCGTTTGTACTCTTGTAACTTGCGCGGAAACAAGGTTTTTATTTCACCATTTCTTTCTTTACTTTACACTTCGCACCCCTCCAGCTACCCCTCGCCGACCACCTACTCGTTAGCAGGGAGCTGCCGCAATTTCGCTTTAGATTTTTGCTGCGCGAAATTTCCTTTTCAAGGCAAAACCACCACCCCCTCTGCACGTGTGTGTGTGTGTCGCTGACTGTGTGTGTGTCGCTGACTGTGTGTGGATGCTGAGACGTAGACAGAGTCGCGCTTTCCTGTCGCTGTCGTCCTTGTTGTTGTTGCTGTTGCTGTTATTGTAGTTGTGTTTGTATTTTTTCAATTTTTGACGTCGACGCTGCTGCTGCAGTCGCTGTCGCTGTCGCAGTCTCCGTCAAAGTCGCTAGTTAGCAGCGCGTACTACCCGTTGTCAACCCCCACTGCAGCTCCACCCTGCCCATGCCCCCCCTGCCCCACTGTAGCGAGTATCTTCGTTTTGCGGGTCTCAATTTTTCGTTTTTTAACTACGTGTTTCGTAGTTAAACAATCTCATCTTGTGCTTTCTCCTCTCTCCTGCTGTAACTGCTGCTGCTGCTGCTCTATGTGTGCGTGTGTGTCGCAAGCAGAGGCGTTGACTGCGACTGCGACAGCGGCAGAGACACGGCAAGGGCTTACAAGTGCAGGCGGCGGTGGCGTGGCGGCGGCGGCAGCGGGATAAGCGGAATTAGTAGTGGAGAAAAGGTGATTTTTAGATGCTGTCTTACACTGAGAGAAATCTGAGCCAGCTACGATGTGCAAATGCGTGGCACTGTGGATGATCGAGCCCAGTCCACGATCGAACTCAAACGCAGCCTACAGCAGTGCAACGAACCAAAATGTTCGATCCAACATTCTGTTCGATGTGCGTGTTCGATCGTGTGCTGCTGCTGCTACTGAGCTTCGGGTAATGGAAACGGAATACGAATGATTGGTACCAAAGGACGAGCCGAACGTCCCGAAAAGATGCTCGGGTTCGGTCTTGCACTTGCATTTATTGGGAGAGCGAGAGCGAGTTTTAAGGGGATATTTCGAGCAGACTGTACTCGTCTTCGACTTGATCACTAACCGAACTTGTTACGCATTTCTCTCAGTGCATTTTCCATATGATAAGTGGCGAGGTCGTACATTTATATGTATATGTAGGTATGTACCACCCCCCCTACCCCCGGCCCATCATCACAGCCTTTGTCACGGGGCGCTGTGTCCCGTGTTTAGAGAGGAGAGAGAGAGTTTTTTTTTGCGCGCCCGTGGAGCTCGCGTGGAGCCCCGTGAATAGATGGATGAATGGATGGGGGTCCGCCACCCGCCCCCCTCACGACCGAGACCCAGAATCCCAGACGCAGAACCAGAAAACTAAGTACCGAAAGGAAGGAAGCAGTCGGCGGAGCAGCAGTAGAAGTAGAAGTTGGTGTAGGAGAAGGAGATGGTCGGAGGAAGTAGAGCGGGGAGCGAAAAAAGTAAATGCTGAAAAAATGAAAACGAAAGGCGAGCGACAGAGACAGAGCGACAGAGCGAGAGCGCTGCAGAGAGTAAGAGAGTGACAGAGAGAGAGAGAGAGAGCGAGAGCGAGAGAGAGTAAGTTTTGGAAAATAAAAAGCACACGAGGGTTGATATATTTCTTTTGCATTGGTTTTTTGCGCTGTCGCTATGCTGCTCCTCTGCCTCTGCCGCTGTCGACGTCGCTGGTATTAGTTGTTGCTGTTCTTGTTGTTGTTGTTGTAAGTGGATATTAGGGGGATATATATGTGTGTGTGTGTGTGTGTGTGTGTCTAGGGTAGGAGGGCATCCTTTTTATATTTAAAAAAAAGAAATACTCATTTCAATATCTAAGTGCGGGTGGTCCCCCCCACCCGCCGACACACTCTTCGTTCTCTCTCACTCTTTCTGTCTCTTTCTAAAGGCACTTATTATTACTTTTAATATCGTACCTTTTTCTGTGCATGTGTGCGTGCGAGTGTGTGTGTGTGTGTGTGTGTGGGAGTGTGTGGAAGTGCGTGCTTTTTTCATGCTTTCTGGCTACCCCCTGCCCGTAGCCGTGCCCCTGCCGACTGTCTGCAGCTCGCTCCTTTTTAGTGGTCGCATTTAAGTTTGAGCCCCAGCTACCCTTCCCCTGCCACTGCCCCTGCCCCTGCGTTGTATGTACCTCTGCCCCTTGCAGCAAGCACCATGAATGGTTGAATGAATGAGCATACGGCAGACTAAAAACGAAAGTAAACTTGACAGTGAAGCAGCAGCAGGAGCAGCAGGAGCAGGAGCACGAATACCAGGAGGGAGGCACGAGCAAAGATGCTTGAAAATATAAAAAAATGCGGGCAGGCGATGGTACGCCGGTGCGGGGGTGGGGCGATTTGTAGTGGCGGGGCAGTGTGTAGGGGAGGGGGAGGGAGTTCTGCCGAAAGGGGAACGCGTTTCATACATGAAATGAGCGACGGTGGCTTATTGGAAGTGCTGGTTAGTTTATCGCTGATAAGCATATACCCCCCCTACCCCTAACCCACCTCACCCCTCCCTTCTAAACCATTCCTCTCGCCTAGGCAGAAAGTGCTGGGTGGGGAGATGGGGGTGGGGGTGTCAACTACTTCTAGCGAATGTTTTAGATTTATAAATCTTCAATTATTTATTTATGTCGCTGCCTGGGCTGCAAGCCGTGTGCTGGTGGGTGGGGGGTGGGGGCCCATAAATTAAATAAAGTAAGGCACAAAAAATGGCAAGCCAAGGGGAGAAGGAGACGGCCAACAAAGCACAAGATGAACGAACGAACCGAAGAAGGGAAGTGAGGCAGAAACACCGAATGGGCAATGCTCTATGCCACAGTTATCCGGAAAATGCACCTGTGCCAGGGCCAGTGCCAGTTCAGCCGCCAGTCCGAGGGCTGGAACCACAAGCTGCACGGCATTGCCCCGCTGCTCCATTCGTGAGAGTATCCAGCGTATGCCCCATGTAGCTGTGGCAGTGGCGGCAGTTGGTAACAAGGAATGCCATAAAACATACAAATGGCCAAATAAAACATTTTAAATGTAGCAACGAAGCAGCAGCGCTGCCAGTGGAGTGGGCAGAGGTGGAAAATACACGAAAATGCGAAAATACAAGAAAATACGAAAATAGTATTATGCTTAGAAAAAAAAGCAAATAACAAAAAAACATGGGAAATGGCCCCATGAAAATGGCGGAGAAGGGCAGCACATTAGATAGATTAGATTCGATTTTTTATGCCGCCAGCGAAGAGAGAAGGCAAGACACAGAGAGAGAGAGAGAGAGAGCGCAAGTTCACCTGTCAGCATCAGCAGCAGGAAAAGGTGGAACTATTAATCGACCCTGCCCTTCCCAGCAGCTACCCTACGCCACCCTACCCCACACCCAGCGCACTCGCTGCTTAGCGCCTGCCCCCGCCCACCCCCAGAAAAGGATGCGGGGGGCTGCGTTGGGCATTTGAAATGTTGAAAAACTTTCCACAAAAGCAGCCAGGAAGGAGGCAGGCAGGCAGCAGGCAGTCAGCCTCAGAGGTAAAACCCGCGCGGCGTCCCAGGACTTTGCACAAAACTAACATTTTCTAAAAGTTGTCTTGCTCTCTCTCTGCCTCTTCCACTCTCCCGCCCTCTCGCTCTCTCTTCAACTATCTCTATCGCACTCTATCGCTGGCTTGCCGGAATTATCTGTGGCCCAGGGAGCCCTCGTCTAGCATTAGGGCTCCTTGAGCCGGGGCTCCTTTGCTACCTGCTTGCCCCACCTGCCAGCGTGCAGCTCCTACAGTTTTCCTTTTTCCTTTTCGGCATTTTCCTTTTCTTCTTTATAGAGAGCTCTGGCAGAGGGGCGGTGGGTTGGTGTGGGGCGGGGGGAATGGCCAGCGTTGAGCGCACAAAAACTTAGAAATAATCACCGACATAAATCTTAAAATGGGGCTTCCCTCCTCCAGCTCCCGTTCCCGTTTCCGCTCTCTCTCCCTTTCGCTCTCCTTCTCTGTGTCTCTATTGTTGCTGCTGCTGTTACTTTTGCCTAACTACTCTGTTAAGGGGTGGAGGGGGGGTGTGCTGGCTATAAGGTCTGTGGCAGACTGTGGCAGAGGGTCAGCTTGCGCAAAGCGTGGCAAATGAAAAATAACTTAGAAGCACGTTTTGTGGCAATTTCTTCGTCCTTCTTCGTGTATTTTGTTCTTCCTTTTCTATGCCTCTTCTTCTGCTTCTTCTTCTTAGTTCTCCTAGAGGTGTAGGTGGGGTGGTGGCTGGGTGGGGTGTGGGGTGGGCTAACTGCTTGTATTATTGCACATAGTTTAAGAGACAAAATGCGGCGAATTCTAAAATTCATTCGAGCAGAAAAGCACGGCACGGCGAACGATGCGGGGCAAAAGGGGATTCCCCGCCCACCACTCCCCCAGCAAGTTGGGAGCAAAACTTTACTTTCGTTGCTGCTTTTGGCTTCGATTTTGCTGCTGCCCTCCGCCTCCTCCTGGGCACGTGGCACAGTGGGTCTAGGGTCAATCAGAGCTGTAACTGTACTGTAACCCACCCACTCACCCCAACCACATCCCCCAGCCCCTGCCCTAATCGTTTTCAAGGCTCTGTCTCGGCATTGTATCATTTTCATTGGAGTTGCGCTTGCAGAATGATTGTCAAGACAGCTGCGCCAATAGCCGCCCCAATTGTGTGGAATCGCCCACTGTTTGCGCCTAACTGGAGCACAGAGCGACCTGCCGCTGGGGCAGCGGGTGCTGGGGGCAGCGGGCCAGCGGTAGAACGCCACACACAAGTGTCGAGTGTGGCATGTGCAAATATTGAAGGCAAGTCAATTCCAATTGTTTCAATCGCAATGTGGGTGGCAGGGGGGGGAGTGTTCTCTGGCGAGTATTTCGGCAGGTTTGCACAGACATTCCCTCAACGGGAGCAACAGCAGCAACAGTTTGTCAATATGCTGCATCCACGAGGTGTTCAATGAACTTCCCGCGAGTGCCCAAGGACGGACGGTCGCCAGTCAGGGCACCGCAAGTAGTAAGCAGAATTGCTGCCACTGCCACTGTGCCAAAGAGTCCAAAGAAAGTCACAGTTGGAGCTTAGCCACTGCCAATTTTGAGGGGGGTGGGGGGTATTTATCTGCAGCAATGGAATATATAATTGCCATTGCTGTCTCTGTATGTTCTGTGGCTATGGAGTAGCAGGAGCGTCCGTCTGCAGCACGGCTCGATGAAGCTGTGCATGGGACTCTGTCTGCCGGGGCAGGGTACAGAAGGGGCGGCGGGGCGGGGCGCCAACTAACAACTAAGCACCGCAACAAGCAGTGGCCAATTCCAAGGCAAAACCCAAGCCCAAGCCCAAACTCAATCCCTATCCCCCATCCCCATCCCCATCACCATCCCTATCCTGCCTATTCCCATTTCAGAGCTCCTCTCGCTCGCTCTCGCTGCTCTGCGAAGAACTACCATAATTCAGCGTTTGCTTTTAATGGCTTTGCCAGGCGGGTAGATGGATGGCGGGTAGAGAGGTAGAGCGGTAGAGCGGGGTGGTAGCGGTGGGTGGTATGGGCTGTGGGGTAGGGTGGGTTCTGCTTCTGCTTCTGGTTCTCTTCTGAAAAATGAAAAGAATATTTTATAGTTGAAACTCCAATGGCGGGCAGCGTCTTAGAAATCTAAACATTAAACTTGCCGAAAACTTTTGCCAACCACCGAAGGCAGGCAGGCAGGCAGGCAGTAGGGCGGCAGGGGCGGGCGGGCAGACAGGTTCTGCCCTGTGCCACCCCCTTCAGCGTTCAGACTCTCTCTCTCTCTCTCTCTCTCGCCGTTTGCCGTGTGGCAGTCAGTCCGCGAGGCCAAAGCCGCCGTCGCGTCAAAGGAAAGACAGGGGCAGAGGCAGGGGCAGGGGCAGAGCACACGGGCCACAGACTGTGGCACAAGTTGAGGTAGGTGGGTGGGGTGGGGTGGGGTGGCAGGGGGTTGGATGGATGGATGGTTGGGATTTTGGCAGTTTGCTTTTTTAGCTGCGTGAAACTTACAGCAACAGCAACAACAACAGCATCTGCGACTATTTCCCCATTGCTGGCCCCCACCCCCCCCTGGCGCGTTTTACATAAATCTTCTTTTCAAGAAAGCAAAAAAAACGAAGAAACGAAATAAGTGAAAGAAGAGAAAGAAAAGGAAAGAAAGAAACGAGAAAAAAATAAATAAACACTAATGCCGACGCGAGGCAAAGAAGGCAAAGGAAATACAACAGCAACAACAACAACAACAAAAAGAAAAGAAAGAACTAGAAAATTTAGTATCTACACACACACACACACACACACACCGATGAGCGGCAGGAACAAAAAAAAGAGAAAGATTTTTTATTACAGCGAGAAAACTTAATGGCTGCTGCGGGATGGAGTTTGGCGGGTTCTAGTGGCGGTGGGGGCGGTGGCAAGGGGGAAACCAGTTGAAGACGCTCGACTTCGGCAGAAGGAGAGGCAGAGAATATGAAGAGCAGCCAGGCAGAGGAGGCGGCTGCGTGGGCTGCCTCTGATTTCGGCAACATTTTCAGCAGACCCCCCAGCAGACACCCACACCCACTGCACACCCCTAATGCAAATGAAATGGAACATATTTCTTTTAATTTCGACGAAAAGGGCGCAAGGATGTGATAGTAGGGGGAGGCGGGAGGCTGGCGGAGGAGCCGGCAAATAGGGTTCGAACTGTGACCCAGTTACAGCCATGGAAACTAGAGGGCAGCGCTGCGGCGGGGGGCTAAAGTTTCAGGGTGCGACACTAAAATTAGGAGAGCATCCCCCGCCTTCCACAGCCCGACACAAAACCCCCAACCTCGACCCACAACCCACCCCACTAAATGGAGTCTGTCTTGGAAGGCCGCTCATTGATTTGGCCTTCGTTTCGCATTTCGCGTTTCGCTTTTCGCGTTTCTCCTTCGCTGGTCACGGGGGGGCGGACGGGACTCTAAAATTGTAGTTCCCTCCCACCACCCCCTGCCAGCACATCATCATCTTTTTAGCCTTACCTCCCAGCTCCCAGCTACCCCCCCGCAGAACTCATTCAAGGATAGCAGCTGCGCTGGCGGCGCAGTTTTCCCCCCAGCCAACACAACATTTTCTATATCGATACTTTTTATTTATTTCGTTCGCTTTTTGTTTCTGCTGTGCTGGCGGAGAGCTTTCTTTATGCCTCCTGCCACTGCCACACAGCCACTGCCACACTGCCTTTGTATTTGTGTAGTTGTGCGTCGACGTCGTCGCGGCTGCTGCTGCTGACTTCGACATCGACTTCGAGCTCGTCTTTCGACCTTGTTATTGCTGTTGCTGTTGTTGCTTTTTTCAATTTTATTTCTCTATATTTTTTACGATGCTCGAAACTACCCTTAATGATGCCTGCTGCTGGATGCTGGCTGCTGGCTGCTGGGGATGTCTGCCCTGCCTGCCCCTTCCCCTTTTTGGCCCTTACCTTTTTTTTATATTTTTGGCTGTGTGGAATCCGCCGTGCGATGCTTTTTGGCTGGCATAAGCCAGCAGCAGAACCAGCCAGAACTAGAACCAGTGTCACCTGATCGATCAGGCACCAGGAATAGTTAGCCAGCCCCCCAGCCGCTGCCGCTACTCGCCGCCCCCTGGCCTACTCGCTCTCTGGAGAGATCTATGCTTTGGCCAGAAGTCCTCTGGCAATCAGGGATCCCCAGGATCCCAGCCACAGTTCCCGGAACTCGCTCACTCGCTCGCTTTCCCTCCCTGTCGCTGCTGCTGCTCTAATTGAAGTCAGAAGAGTCCTTTCGGTGCTTTCGGTCCTTCCTTCCGTCTGTTCATTGGAAAACTGCCCCCGAGGATGCTGTCGCTTCTAATTTTACATTTTATTGTTGTATGCCGCTGCCTCTGCTGCCCCACCTCCTCCGCTCTACTGCTTTTGCAGTTTTTCTTTTTACGTTTTTTTTTTTTTTTTTTTTTTAGGGGTTCATAAAGGGTTGATTAGGAAGAAGAAGCAGCAGCAGCAGACATAGACCCTTGTGTATACCAGCCGTAGAAGAAGAGAAGGAGTGGGAGAGAGAGAGAGAGAGAGATGGCGAGTGCTTTCAATTGTATTGGCAGTGTAGTGGTACTATCCCCATGCCCATCCCTCATCCACCTCTCTCTTTAATGACCTGAGCACGCTTTGATTTTTGTTATTCCGCTTTGTGGTCCACAATCCGTACACCCCACGCCCCGCCGAACCCCTTTAGACACATCTTCTGGAGCTTTTATTGCGGCCAATATGGAATTATTAATGCACCCCCCCCCTATAAAGTCCGACTGCGAATGATAGTAAAACGACAGCCGCCACGCCGAAGAGTTCTTTCTATTTGGTTTATGGCCCACGGGATCATCTCTGAGAATATTTATATGTGTGTGTGTGAAATGTTTACTCTGTTGCTGCCACAGAGTGCCATGTAGTATGGGCTGCCGTATGGGTTATGGTTATGGATGCCATGCCGCATCCAATTTTCGGGCCTATCTTTTTATGCGCATATAAATGTTAATGATGTCCTCTGCCTGGCGAATGACCCACTGATTGACCTAAGGACACAGCTGCACATCACACAGATAAAGAGAGAGAGAGGGAGAGCGACAAAGAGAGGGAGAGCGAGCGAGGGAAAGCCTCAGGCAAGTGCAGGATCGATCGTGGGCTAACGAACCGCATTGTCGTTGAATGAATGTTGACACAGCCATTTAATTTATTTGGTTTTATTGTATTCTGCATTTCCCTGGCACACTCCCTGCTCCTGCTTCTGCCCCTGCCCCCTGCCCCTACTGCTCTCTGTGTCTAACTTACACAAAAATCCTTTTACCTTTGTCGCGGCATTTCGAAGGCTGTCGCAATCCGCGCGCGACTTTCTCTTTCCCCTTTCCCTTTCTGCCGCCCTGCCGCTCACTGCTGCTGCTGCTGTCTCTCCGGGTGTCCTGAAGTCCTGGAGACTAACTAAGTAAACGCGCGGCCCACGCAAAATGCGTTAAAAAATTAACAGAAAAAAAAAATATAAAGAAAGAGCAGAAGGAAAAAAACAAAGCAGAAACCCCCAAAAAAAAAGAAAACAGAAACTGAAACAGAAACAGTAGAGAACAGAGAGGAGAAGTGAAGTGAAAACAAAGCGAGAAAAAGCCAGAAAAACAGAAACAGAAACGAGAAAAAAATTGAAAAAATGTGGCTGGAAATAGTAAAAGAAAAGCAACAAAATGGCACGGAAAAAAAAAACAGAAAAGTTTTTTCGGCTTAGTTGAGTCAAAAGGGGGGGTCGTGCACGGTAATGGGGAGGGGGGTGGGGGGCAGCAGTCAGTGGCAATACCAACTGGGACTCTGGTTTGTGGGCTGACTGCCTGCCTGCCGCCTGCCGCCTGCCTGCCTCTAAAGTTGGTGGCAAAGTTAAAATAAATGGCAACTTGGCATTAGAGACACACACACACACACACAGGACACACACAGATACGCAACACATATACAGATGAATGTTAGGCAGCCGCCATATTAATGGCAATTGGGTGGCAAAGCAGCAGCCACCGCTGCCTGTGTCTGTGTGCGCTATGTGTGTGTGTGTGCGGTACATGAATATAAAACTTTATTTTTATTTATTCCCTTTTTCTCCTGCATACCCCCCCAAACCCCCACCCCATACTGCTGCTGCTACTTGCGGCCGCCACCGCCATCGCCGCCGCCGCGTCGTTTGCCTTCCTTCGCCTTCGCCTTGGCCTGCCGCTCCACGCCGCTCCGCGCCGCGCACATAAAGCAAAATTTATTAGAAAACATTTCATTCTCATTCGGATTCTGTTGCTCGCTCTCTCGTTCGCCCTCTCTCGCTCTCACTGCCCCCCACCACCCCACCGCTGCTTCTCCTCTTTAGCTACTTCATCTTCTACTTTGCTTTTTGCATGTTTATTCGCAATTGTTGTTGTAATTGTTTTCATTGTTACAGTGCCTGTGCCCGTGCCGCCTTCTCCTCTGCTCTCCTCGCTGGCTTGCCACCCACCCACCACCCAGCCGCCCCATGTTGCCCCTCCTGGAAGGATGGCGGGCCCCAAAACAAAACGTTGGGTGAACGCTACAAAAATGTGTGTGGCAACATCTTTAACGTGGCTACAATGGCGTTGGGCATAGAATTATTACTCTGACTGTGGGCTGCTTGCTGGCTGGCTGCTTGCTGCTGGTGTCTATGCTTCCAGGACTCGGTGCCTTTGAGCTTCAGCTTCAGCTGCTGCCTGCCTGCCTGGCTGCCTGCCGCTTGGATGGGGCATTGTTGTAGGCGTAGGCGGCAGCAACAGGACGTGGGACGCAGGACGCAGGACGAAGCATGAGGATGCTGGCTGGCAACTAAACCCCAGATGGCGCACTACACAAAGTTATGATATAATTTGGATTTCTTTTCGCTAAATTGCTTGTACCAACAATAAATATGTATTTATGTTCGCTGGGTTCTGGCTGCTGGGCTCTGGATGCTGGGCTTCTGGCTTTGTGTGCGTCTATCCCACTGCAGCCCCCACCACACCCCACCGCACCGCTGCTTAAAGCTCCACTTGATCTGCCTTCCCCGGACGGGCGGCTCCCAAGGCCAGGGCTCAACAGCGCTCTATATTTATACGAGGAATGCTTTCAGTTAACATTTTTAATAATAGATTAGGAGGGGCGCCAGCGAGCGCTGCCGCCCAGCCAGAGGGGTGCTGTGGCAGGGGGCAGGCTCTGAAGGATTCCTAATCGAAAAAGAGAGTAACAAAGAGAAGACAAGGGGAGAGAGAGAGAGAGAGCGGCGACTTTTGCTTTGGCTGAGCCTGTGGCCTATGTCCTTGTCATCCGCGAAATAAAATAAATATAATATTTACATACACACACGGGGTGTACCAAGAGAGAGAGAGAGAGCCTGCCACCACCCAACTAACAACCACCCACTAGTACACCCACTACAACTGCCCCCCCACCCGCCAGCACGGCAGCCCATCAAAGCAGCGGCAGCAGCAGCCGCCGCCGAAAAATGTCGACGAGAAACAAAAAAAAAGAGTAGGAAGAGGAGAATTAAAAAAGGGCGACGCCGCGTAGCAGAAGCAGCGACGCCAGCCGCGACGCTGGCTGATTTACATTTTTAATTGTACGTCTAAAAGGGATACAAGAGCGGCCAACAAAAAGAACGCAAGAAACACACACACACAGAAAAAAAAGAAACCTGCGGGGATATGGGAAACAGGATCCAGCAGCCAGGATCCAGGATACATGTACTCGCAGTCGTCCTCGTATATAAAGGCCAAGTTTGTTGCCGTGCTGCTGGGGGGCTGCTTTAATGGCTAAAACTAGCTTAGATGGAGGACACTTTTCCGGCAGCTCTGCTCTCTGCTAAGCCTAGCCCCAGCCCCAGAGGGTGGCAGCAGGAGTAGGAGTAGGACTAGGAGCAGGAGCAGAAGCAGGAGTTTCATTGCTGCTGCCCTGCTTGCCCTGCTGCCTGCTGCTGGTGTTGCCCTGGCAACGCTTGAGATTAAAAATTTGGCGAAAGGGTAGTTTAGCCTTGCTGCATGGCCCCCTCCCCCAGTCACACACACACACACACATATCCTTGCAGGCGCAACCATTATGTACAGTGTAATGAAATGAACACACACACACAGGGAGAGTGGGTGGTGTGGTGTGGGGTTGGTGGAGAGCGAAACGTATTATAAAATGTGAGTAGTGTATGCTAATGGCAAAGCGTTTCGCGTTCGTTCGTTCGTTCACACCCACCCCACCCCACCCCACAGCCCACAGCCCACAGCCCTAAGAACTGTCGAAAGAGCAAGAAAGAGCGAGCGTGCGAGCGAGACACAGATAGAGTGTGTGTGTGTGTGCGTGTGCGTTTGTGTGTGTGTTGCAAAGTAAAAATGGAAAATTTGTTTGTACTTTTTCTGTTTTTCGCTGTCAGCGGTGGGGCGGAGCGGGGCGGGGGCAGGCAAATGGAGTAACGCCGGAGACGGAGACGAAGCCGGAGCTGGAGCTGGAGCCGGAGACATGCGTGCACACACACACACACACACAACCAGAGAGGGAGGGAGAGAGAGATGATTGTGTCTAATATATGCATGTGTATGTGCCTCTACCCCCCCACACCGCACCCCACTCCGCTGTGCTGCCACACACGTCGTTTGCAATTTTTCATTTTAATTTTCATTAGCGTTTTTCTCGTTTTTCCTGCGTGCATGTGTGTGTGTGCGTGTGTGTGTGCGCCTTCGATAGCTGTCTTTTCTCTTTTGTTGCTTTGCCTGTAATGGGGAAATGCTGAAGTGCTGAACGGGCCAGGGGGTGGGGGAGGGGTGGCTAAGTGGGCCTGCCCCCCAGCCACAACCGAAAAAGGAAAAAAAAAGGAGAGAGGCAGAAGCCCAAAGCTCTGCTTCGGTTCGGTTTTCAGCTTGCTCTGGCTCTGCCTCTGACTGCCTGCTCACGCACCTCCTTTCTGCCCGGCCAGCACCCAGCACCCCTTCCGCTCTCGCTTTGGGTGCCCAGCCCACCCCCCTGCTTGGGTTTCTAAAATTCCGCACATGTACTTTGAAATTATGTAATGAGCGTATAAAATGTAAAAATGTTTTGCTGCGCCGCTTAAGTAGTGGCAGTGTAGGAGCAGCAGCAGCGCGTTGTCAGGGGGGGCTGCTGGTTAGGGGGGTTAGGGCAAATCAAAGCAGCGACAGCGACAGCAACAGAAGCAACGGCAACGGCAACGGCGTGTGGCAGTGGCAGTGGCAACTGAAAGGCAAAGGCAACACAAAACTTTGCGCTCGCGTAATTTTTCAATTTGGCAGCGGAAATTGCCTAGGGAGGTGTGACGCATGTGTGTGTGTGTGTCTGCACTTTGTGTGTGTGTGTGTGTCTTAACCCTCGTGATGCTCTGCTGTTGACGCTGACGAAGCTTTTGCCAGCTTCAAACTCATGTGGCAGCTCCACCGCATGCCCCCCCACCCAAAAAAAAAAAGACCTACCATCCTATAGCCCCAGCCCCCTTAGTTTCCTGCCGCCCACCGCAGCTGATGCTTTTTCTAATAATTAATTTAAAACTTTTTCTTTTAAACTGAGAGAAGCCCCCAGCCCCCTGCTCCCTGCCTGCTGCCACTGCCACACCAAACGACGACTTCTTTGGCATATGGGGAAAATATTTGAGGCTGCTGAGGGAGGCTGGTGGCGGGGGGGGGTAGGCTCTAGTAATTAGCAAGAGAGTATTTTATTTGAAGGGTTCCGCTGCCGCTCTTGAGGCATCGCTGAGCGTTCAGCGGCCCAGGCACGAGGCATCCGAGCAGCAGCAGGGCTCCGCTCCCAGCTCAAAAGAGCGAGAAAAGCACACAGATCCTTGGAACGAGATCATTCCGCCTGCAGTTGCCGCCTGCTCACCAAAAAGTTAATTAGCCATCGCCAACCCCACCCCCCAGCACACCCCAACCCCAACCCGAACCCCTGACCAGTCCTCCCATTTTACAGCTACTTTCACCACTAATCAAAAGCTCATTGTGCGAATGGGCAACTGGCAAATGGGACAGGCCACAAAGGTCAAGTCTCGGCGCTGCTTGAACCCTGGACAGCGCCGCCTGCCACAGGCCAGGAATCAGACACATCACCGACGTGCCCCTTGACCCCTTAACCCCTTTGCTAAGCCCTGCCCAAAACTAAACAGCCGCAGAATTTTTGTCCCAAAAGTGAGCGATTCAAATGCGAGAAAAAAAAAAACAATCGGCATTTTATGGAACATTTCATAATGAAAACGGGTGGAAAATTCGAGCCCAAAATGGCTGGGCAGGGGCAGGGGCAGGGGTGAGTGTGTGCTGGTGCTGGTGGTGACCCTTGACCCGTACACACACCCCCCGACCGCCAACGTATGTCCCCGTTGTCGATTAAAACATATCCCATTGCTGACAAATGCAAATCAAGCAGATCCACAATATCCGCTCGCAACTAGTTGGCCATGTAAATGAGCTCTGACCCCTGACCCTGATAGCGGGACCTCTGCAACCCTTTGCCCAAAAAGCAGATAAACCCAAACCCAAACCAGAAACCCAAACCCAAACCCAAACCCGAAACCCCTAAACGCATGTGGCAAATCTTTGCTAAAACACTTAACAAGAGACATGGCCCAGACAGAGACACACACAAACACACAGAGAGAGAGATGTCCCGGCAACCCCTTTGATGGTGGGTTGGGGTGGGGGCAAGGGGCAAACCCGTCTGACATGACACATGAGTAAGTGATAGCCGCTCATGAGCCATGGTGCTGCCTGCCTCGGCCTGCCTGCCTCGGACTGGCTGCTAGATGTCCCCTTTGCTGATGGGACGGCCAACGAGGTCAAGGGTGTGCGTGTGTGGTGGGTTGTGTTGGGTAGGGCAAAACACACGATGTGATAAAGCTCACAAACGACACACACGACACACACGACACATGCGGCATGCGGGTTGAGGCATGCCGGATTTCGGATTGCGGATTCAGTTTGAATTTGAGTTTTCCTATTTCCATTTCCCATTTGCACTCCACTCCGCACCACTCCGCACATATCTGTTGCTGTTGTTGTTTTGCTTGTCAACAATTCCTCAGCCCCCCGCCCCGGCCCCTGCCCCTGCCCCTCCTCCACTCACTATCCCTGCACCCTCATGTGTGGACAGAATTTTCTATTCGTAGTTGGCGCGACAAGTTGTCTGTGGCACACGGAACGCTTTTCATTCCGGGGTAGAAAATGATGAGAATTTCCATATTATCGAAGTTCAAATGGCAGCAAAGAAAAGCGTGAAGCGAGGGTGGCAGGGGCCAGGGGGACAGCAGCGGCAGTCAGTGTGTGTGTGTGTGTGTGATAATTTGTTGATTTGGGCCCAAGCCGGCGCCACTTGTTGCATGCCCCACGCCCCAGGCGCAACAATGGCAACCAGTGTGGCAGCGATGGACATGGGATACAACTGGCTGGGGTGGGATGCGGTGGGGGCGTACCGTCTGGGGAGAATGGGCTGCTATGAGGGGTCGTCTGAAGGGGGGAGGGGGGTTTGCATGTGTATTTTGATGCCGGACGTCAAGGCCGTGCCACAAGACGCTGCTGCCACTGTCTGCTTGGCTTGGCTGGGCTTCGCTTGGCTCGGGGTGTTGCTGTCCTTTCTCTCTCTCTCTCTGTGTGTGTGTGTGTGCGCTTGGGTGTCTGGGTCTGGGTGAGTGTGTTAATGTATTCATTGGCTCGTCCCGGACAAGAGCATCGAGTGGCGGGGCATGCCGCATGCCGCACGCCGGATGCCGGATGCCGGAAGTAGTAGTCAGCAAGCCATAAAAACTTAAGGAACACATACGAGACGACGACGGCATGGACACACACAAGCAGGCAGGCAGGGAGACAGGCAGGCAGGCAGGGAGAAAGCCAAAGCCAAAGCCAAGGCAAGACGACAAGTGGCAGGAGTCGTTCTTTGGATCAGGCAGGAGCACTGCCACTGCCACTGCCACTTGCCACAGGAGGATATGTGTGCGTCTCTCTCTCTGTGTGTGTGTGTGTGTTTTTTTTCTTGTTCTTTTTGTTTGGGCAACGCGTTGACTCCACATATGCTCCTGTGACACACACACACACACACTGGCTCTGGCTGTGTGGCACAGTGGCAAGCGCAGGACGTTCGCTTTTTTTTTTTCTTTTTCGGGCTAGCTTCAGGGGAGTAGAAAGCAGCAAGAAGTGTGCAGGGGTGGGGTGCGGTGGGGGCACTGGGTGTGACTTTCGCAGTTCGAGGCTGCTTCTTGCACTTCCCCGTCCCGCCACTCCTTTCCACCCTCCCCCCCCTCGTTATGCTTCTTATCCTCTCTTGGTTTTTTTTTTTCATTTTTTTGGCAGGACGAAGTGAAAGTGAGCCACATGCCAGGACGACAACGTCGACGACGACGACGACTTTGCTTGTTTGGTCAATTGCCATGTGTGTGTGTGTGTGTGTGTGCTGGCTGGGTGGGTGAGTGAGTGGGCGGACGAGTGAGACGACCTTGGCCTTACTTTCGCTTCTTTTGTCGTTGTCGTCGCTGTCGCTGGGCTGCGTGCGTGTCTGCTGCTGCTGCTGCTGCTCCCTGTTGCTCCTTTTGGCTGCTTGCTCTTGTAATTTTATGCGGATTATCACTGCACACCCACACAGACACACAGAGACACACACAGCAGCAGAATGAAGATGAGACGCGTGTGTTTGTCAGACAGGTAGACAGGCTGGCTGGCTGGCTGGCAGCCCCATGCCTCCAACTGCCGCCCAAGATGTCGGCTGCTGCAAGGTCAAGTCAACTTTGGTTGCCAGGCAAGGCCGTGACTGCAGAGCAGCCAACAGCAGAGTGGCCGTGGGGTAGGGGGTAGGGGCGGTTGGCTAGCAGCAGAGAGCAAAGCCGGAAGTTAAAAGTCCGTGGCGGCAGCGCTTAAAAAACAACAACGACAAACACTTGAGAGTCGGCCACGGACAGTCTGGATTTTAATTTCAATGTTTGGTCCTGGTCCTGGTGCTCGTCTTCGTCCTCGTTCTCGTCGTGCTCCTGGTTCTGTCTGCCTCTGCCTGTTGGCTGTGAGGTTGGGTGCTTCGTGTGTCCGTGCCTCGTGCTGTGGCATTGTCTGTGTCTGGGTCTGCGCCTTCTGTCTCTGTCTCTGCCGCTGTCGCTGTCTACGTCTCCAGCTGCTTCTGTTTGTCGACACAAACTCCTTCGCGGTGGCCACGCAACGTCCTTGGCATCCACTCGCAGCAGACGATGAAGCAGGCAGCGTGGGGGCGTGCAGCGAGGCCTGGGCACACAGTTTTCTCTAGGTCACACGGACACCTGTTGCAGGTCCGAAGGCTCCGCTGCCTGAGACAGTCTCAGCGACAGTCAGCTGTCGCGAATGAGGCTCCAGGGCCAACCCCTAGCTCTATGCTGTATGCTGCTGCTGCTGCTGTGTGGCAGGGGCAGACAGGGCGGTGGGGGAGGGGCCTCATTAATTAATGGCGGGTCGCTCGATACCATTGTCAATAGCAATTATGCAGCAGCAGAATGTGGCATGCAATAAACGAGTATGAAAATAAATAATTCCTGGCGCTGCCCACTCATGTGTTTTTGATTTTGTTTATTGAAAAACTTTGCGACTCTCGAAGTGCAGGACATGGAAATGCAATAAAGCAGGTAGGCTCCAGGTCGCCCCCCCCCACCATGACTGTCCCCTCTGTGGCAGCTAAACTTTTCTACGAAATTACAAGCTCAAATGCGCCGCAGGGGCAAAAGGATATGCAGCAGCAGCGGCATTAAAATGGGAAATGAGAAAAATTGTACAAAATGTGAGAGAAATAAGAGCAAAGCAAATGAGAAATGGCAGGCGGAAGGTGGGCGGGCGGTCAGCGGTTTTCAAACAATAGCATTGCGAAACAAAACCAACGAAAAAACTATCAAAAAACTGACTTTTCTACAATTTACACACATGTCCGAGCACACATTAGTGTGTGTGTGTGTGTGTGTGTGTGTGTGTGGATAAAACAAAAGGCAATTGCAAAGATACAGCACAGCAGATACAACAAAATACAACAACAAAAAAATGCAAAATGAGTGGCAAACAATAAAAAAAAAAATTTATAATTATTTTAATACAAAAAGCGCCAAATAAAAAGCGACAACAAAAGCGAAAATTGCATTAACAATGCAGCCAGCGCGATGGCTCAAAATCCCTTCGTAACTCAGCCAGACCCCCAGTCTCCCCCACCCCAACGCCTCTTCCACACCCACAAAAGTAGAAAAAAATATATATACATATATACACATGAAATGTAACAAGAGAGCGCAACGGAGACAGAAAGCGTGAGGCAGGGGAATGGGCAGCGCAAAAACGAAAAAAATACAGCGCCAAATTATATTATAATTATATTTAAAATGCTGCCTGCTCGATGGCCCCCACCAACTGCCACGCCTCTATCCTGCCACGCCACGCCTCTCTCTCTCTCTCCATGTCATGGGCGGAAGCCCGGGCAGCGGAGTAGAACAAAATTACTAATAATTTTTGTGAAAAAAACTGAAAAACACTTTACATTTCGGTGTGGCATAGGACACAGAGAGGAAGAAAGGCAAATTATTAAGCTGAATGGAAGTTGCAGCTGATAGCCGATGCTGGCATGCTCTTGCCCGAAGAAGGAGACAGCAGGAGCAGCAGGAGCAGCAGGACCAACTCGCTACTCCATCCTTCAATCGTACATCATTCAGTGAGGCAGCCATTCGATGGCCTTATGGTGGAATGCCGGACTGCCTGAAGGTGGAACTGTGGCAGCCTTTCGCGGTTGAAGGGTATTTAAATAGATGAAAACCAAATGAGATTTCGCACAGGCAACGCGCTGCTCTCTGAACTGTTCAAGAGAAGCTCTGCCCTGCCCTGCCCTGCCCAGACCTGACCTGACCAAACGGTCTGATCCCTTCGCCCTGCTGCCGCTTCTAACTTTGTGGAAAGCGCGCAAAAAAAAGCCATGTGCTGGTGTTGGGGGGAGGTCGTAATATGCATCAAAACAGTGGCAACAACAATGACATTGACAACAATGGCAGCCAGCAGGAGCAACAGCAGCAGCAGTGGCAGGAGCAGCAGCAGCAACAGTGGCAGGAGCAGCACTAGTTAGTGGCAAGTGGTAGAGCAGCAGAGTGGCAGAGCAGCAAGGCAGCAAAGGCAATTGTATGGTTAACAAGCGAATAAATTTTGAAGCGCTTCGGGAATATGCATCACGTATACGCCATGTGGGCAACACGGTAGCCTGCTGCCGCAGTGCAGCCAAACAAACGTTTAGACGAATGTCTCTGTGTGTGTGTGTGTGCTGTTGGGGCAAGGCAAAAGGGAGAAGGGAGAAGGGAATGGCACTGGCCAACAGCCAAAAACTGTGGCGCTAACTATAATTTGCACTGGTTACTGTTGCGCCGTTGTTGCTGCCATTTTAATTTCATTTGCCATACCCTGCACCGGCGGCCACCAGCGCGGCATTTAGCCCCACACGAAGCATCACACACTACGGCCCAAAGTCGAGGGTATCCACAGATGCGTTGCACATGCCACACACACACACACACACACACACATCAACTCATCCGCCAAAGTGTGGCAGAGCTCTCTGTTGGCGTTCGTGCCGTGCCGTGCCGTTTCGTCGGCTTAATTTCGTGCCTTTTGCTTTGCTTTTTGTAATTTATGTGTTTATTATTTTTTTACAAGTCGCATTTAGTTGGAGCCCCCCCCGCAAGCAAAAAGGAGCAAAGCTCTCATGCATTTTCCCCCCAATATGTGCACCGATGTCTGCTTTTTTTTTGCGGGTTCTTTTCTGCATTTGGTATTTAGACAAAAACCCAATTGCATGCCTAACTGACTTTGGCATAGACAATATGCAGAATATGAATTGCGTTGCCCGTTGCCCGTTGCCACACCACTCAATTTATTACAAATGAAATTTTGTTTAATTTCCCTTTTGCAGGTGCCACGTGGCACGGGAGGGAGGCAGCAGAAGCAGCCCACACAGCAGTAGGCGTAGCAGAACTGGCACTGGTGTAAAGCAGAGTCTGTATACGCTCAGGTACGTGCACATCTATTCCACGCGCTTATCGAAGATCATTCAGGCCACGGCCTCGGCCACTCACTCGGTGCACAGATAAAAATTTAACTTTAAGCTCATGGCCATGGCCAAGGGGCTATCCCCAGGCAGGCCACTGAGCAAACTGAGCAAATGCTAAACGCTTCAGCGCTAGGCGTCTTATCGCGAGAAGAACGGCAAATATTGGCCTTAATCAAGCGCCAAATGGGCGGGCTGGAACTTTCCTTCTTATTCACTAACGCATCAGGCATACAACGCTTTGTGCTGTGATGGATCTACATATCTTACTCCGGTACGCACTCCAGTCTAGTCTTCAGTTGTTCAGCTGCATTCAAATGGTTTTGCCATCGATGTAAGCTCTGAGCGTTGACAGCTCCATGTGCCACAGTGTGTGCCTAGCTACGTGCTCTAGGCTCAAGGCATTTGTGTCGGTTGAGCATTGAATATCTTGGATATTTCCTGTGTAAATTCCCCAAAAACTTCGATGTTTGTGAGCTGCTCCAATCGCCGCTACGCATTGGCTGCAAATCTCCGAAATCTTCGCTGTCTCTGCCTTGATATCGATTTGAAATTCGCAATAATAATTCGGCGAAAAGTTTTGTGCTACAATTTACTTAATGCAAAGACACAGGCGGCCCCAGCACCCCCACACCCCCGCCAACCCACTTTTATTGGGTAGTTACCGCACATTGCCAATCGGTTTATATGAACATACATATGTATGTATGTATTGTATGTATGTATTGCATGCCACCCAGTAATACTTTTGCAAACTTGGCTCCTTCTCCCTCGAGATACCCCCCCTAGCTACCCCCTTGGCCACTCATCGCTGCATCCTCTCTCATCTATCATTTCCTCTGCCGCTGTCTCCTCCACTCTCATTCTCTCTCTCTCACCCTTCGCTTTCTTCGTGTGGGGTCGAACTGTAAAATTTTGTGTCTAAACGCAAAACAAGGAAAAATAGCGAAAATAAAAAAGAATAAAATAAATATAGAGAGCTGGAGCTGGAGCTGGAGCTGTAGAGATGGTGCAAAAAAAGGGGAGCACTCAGTGGGGGGGTGTGCATCTGGTGCTTGCTTGTAGGGCTGTGGGACAACCTCGCTACCAACAACCGTTCAATCAACACCCCATTTGACTAACAACAACAACAACAACAAGAAAAACAAAGGCAGCAACGGCAACTCCAAGACTAGAAGACGACGCTGATGATGCCCTGCCCCACCACCCCCTGCGCGGATGCCTTGAAGCAGAGTAGGGAGAACGAAAGGAGGAGCAGCTCCAGGCAGCAGGCAGCAGCCACCGCATACAAACACACACACACACACACACACACAAACACTATTCTAACGTTTCGCGGCAGCTATAAAAATATTTTTTAACATTTCTCGCGCGCGAAACATTTTCTTTCGGGTTTTTCGTTTTTCTCTTTCGGGTTTTCTCGTTCCTCCTACTTGAAGCTCTCGCTCGCTCGCTCCCTGGCGTCTGGATTCTAACCCTGGCCCTGGCCCTGTCCTTGCCCTTGCAGCCCCAGCCCCTTGCCAGCAACTCGCCGTACCGCGCCCGCACCCCGCCTGCTGGGGCTGCTGTGCCCCGCTGGCGTTCAGGAATGCCGCGCGCTGGAAGAAAACTGTTAGAGCTGCGAAAGTTTGCGTCTGTTTGTCTTCACAGCGCGATGCGGCCAGCAGCAGGGTCGCAAGGGGGAGTGGGAGGGGGGAGCTATGTTCTACCAGGAGTGGGGTTAGAGCAGCGTTTTGTTGCGCTGCTTTTTGCTTCGACTCCGTCGCCGTCTCTGACGCGGAGGAGCGGCAACATAATGAGAGGCGCCCTCCATGTGATGCTGCCTTCTGTCTCTTTCTGTTGCGCCCAAAAATACACCGCAAGAAAGAGAGAAGGAGCAAAAAAAAGGAAGGCAAGAGCGACAGCAACAAAAAATAATAATAATAATAATAATGAAAAGTTTTATGCATAGAAAGAGCAGGCAAAAAATATTGCCAAAAAACGCAGAGCGCAATGGGCAGAGAGGGGCAAGGCATGGAAGGCAGACGAAAGAAGGCAAAAGGACAGGCAAAGACGGAGCCTGAGGAAAGGGAGGGGGGTAGGTGGATGGCTGTGGGTGGGGAGGAGGCAATGTATTTGAATCTAAACTGCAAAATATAGAAGCAAACGCCCCTCTGGCTGGTTGGATGGATGGCTCGATGGCTGTGTGGCTGGGGTGGCTGGGATGGAGAGTCCTTTGCCTGGCTTCGGTGCACATTAACTGGTCGCCCCGTGCCCCAACCGACGGCATTTGCCCTGCCCCTGCAGCAAGCGCTCCCCGCGCGCTCAACATAAAGAAAGTTGTAACTATGAAAATTTTATAAATTCCGCAGATTTTCTGGCGCTAAGAAAGCCGAGCACCGAGCAACGGATGGGGATGGGAATGGGGTACGGGGTACGGGGTCTGTGGGGCAGGGGCAGGGGCAGCCTGCGTTGGTTTGTCGGCGGTTGTCGGTCGTTTGGGACGGCGGTCCTCAGCTGGTTTCCTCTTTGGAGAGCGCAGAGCGGTGTGTGGCGGTAGTTCTGGGCAGGGGTGGCGGGGGGTTGGTTCTGCCTTTGATAATGTGAGCGTTGGCATTTCAGTTGGAGTCTCCAGTCGTCTCTAGTCGTCTCCGCCCAACTCCCTGCCCTCCAATAGTTTGAAAACTTTCGCAGCATGCAGCGGGGGGTATGGCCATGGCTATGGGGGGGGGGGCGGATGGCAAGCAGCAAGGAAGGGGGAATGTGATGAAGGAATGGGCCACTCGAGAGGCGTTGCTTTGATGGGAGTGCCATTTGCCGTGCCGTTTGCTCGCTACGGAAGCGGCACAGCGTCGTAATATTTAGCAACAAAACAGTTTTAGTGTGCAAAGGGGAACGCAACGGAACGGAATGGAACGACTGGAAATGGGCAATAGACTGGAAGGGGATGGGATGGGCTGGAGAGTGATTTGATTAGCGTTAAAAGACGGATAAATCAGTGCGGAAACTATCAGAGAAGCAGAACAGAGAGCAGCGTCTGCAAATGGGAACAGTTTCTGGAACTGAATGGCAATAGAAGGCAAGGGAATGCAAGGGAAGCAATGGAACTACTGCTAGGTGGAATGCAGGAACAGGAACGCTCTTTGAGGGTCGCCGTCAGAGTTGCTTTGATTAAATCAGTCAAAATGCTCACTTTCAGGCGCATAGCCAGAGCCACAGCCACAGCCCAGAGCCCAGAGCAGTGGTGGCAGTGGCCTGTTGGCTGGGAGCAGGTGGGGCGCTTAAACAACAAATTCAAATTCAATGAAAGTTAATAAGGATGTCTGGCTGTGGCTGTGGCTCTGACTCTGGCTCTGATGCTGGCCCTTTCCCTGTTCCCTGTCTCCTGCTGGCTGTGGCGCTTCTTGAGCAGCCGATTGAATTATTTAATAAATTAATTGCGCAAATGAAGTTCGCGACTCGACTGGCCACGCCCACATCCCATCTGCGGCTGTTAAAGCAATTAGGCAACGGAGTTACTTCTTCTTTGCCTTCCATTTGTGTCCCCCCTGTCTGCCTCGTCACACGCCCCCACCCAGCCACATATCGATGCCAGATGATCGATTAGGTGCTCCTTGCAAGGGAATGGCCAACCCCTAATCTGCATAGAGCGCGTGCCGCAACTGGAGGCAAGAAAACCACTTCAAAAACTAAAACATTGTTGCGTGGGGTGGGCTGTCAGCTCACTCTCTCTCTCTCTCTCTCTGTCTCTCTGCAGTCATCTCCAGTACTTCCTTTGTACACCTCATCCCCATACCCATACCCACCTCCCCATCCAGCTACAGCTACAGCTACAGCTACGGGGGAACCTTTCGGATTGCCATTCAATGGAAAAAATAAAAAGAAAAGAAATCGATCGATAATTTTTAATGTAGTCGTATTTCTTTTTAAGCACTCGCTTGTACCTTTTTGGCTGCCGCTGCCACTGCTGCTGCCTGTCGCCCCAAGTTTTTCGCCCCACCCCACCCATGCTGCTGCCACTACAGCACCGCTCCACCCTCCATCCCCACCTCCGCATCTTTCAGTTCAGTTCTGTTCAGTTCGGTTCGGGTTTTCCTTCCCTTTTTCAGCTGCTTCGTTTTTTAATATTTACCCAATTCATCAAAAAATAAGTAATTATAAACTTTTCAGTTTTTCTTCTGCCTTGCGTCTTGCGTCTATATACTCTATCCCCCTCATCACCCCACCGCCCCACCACCCCACCACACTTTCGCTCTATCTTTCTCTCACTCCCTCTAGCCATCTCTCTCTGGCTGTCTTTCATTCTCTATGTGAGCATTTCCCTTTTACAAAACGCTTTCCTTGCCCTTTTTTCTGACGCCCCCTCTTCAGCAGCAACCCAACCCCCCACCAGCCCGCACAACACCCTTCCCCGCTGGTTCGCGCAAAGTAGAAAAAAATTGGAAACAACCCCGAAAAAAAAAAAAGAAAGTTTTTGTTGTATAAGCGAAAAACTAAGCTTCTATTCAAATTCTACGCCATCGAGTGCTTCGTTTTTATTATTCATTCATTCCCGTTCTCGTCTCTCGTCTCCTGTCTCACTCACTCTCTCTCTCTCTCTCCTTCTCTCTCGCACTCTTTCTCTCGCTCGACTTCTCTGTCTTGCTGCCTTAGCCTCGTCTGTTGTTGTATTTTTGGCACAAGCAAAATGAAAGCACAAGGAAAAATGGGCAAAAAAGTAAAAAGATGAAAAATGTAAAGAAAGAGGAAAGTTTCCGATTACAGTGGGTGGTTTACTGCTGCTGGTGGGGGGTGGGGTGGGTGAGCCCGTGTATTGTAGGCTCGGCACAAAGCCAAACACTAGTCCTCCAACCTGCCCACCACCAACCCCCCACGACACCCTCTGGTCCCAGCAGCAGCAGCAGCAGAACAGTTGATGGTGGGGCGGTGGATTGGCAGTGGGGCGGGGGAGGGTGGGGCGATACACGCGCGTCTTTTGAGCATAAGTAGAATATAAAAATTTTGCGATTATGAATTTGAATAAAAACGATACGAAGTACGCAGTCGAGACGCTGTCGAAGTCGCCGTCAACGTCAACGTCAACGTCTCTGTCGCCGTCGCAGTCACTGTTGACGCAGCTGCTTAACAATGTAGTTGTTGCTGCTGCTGGTGCTCCATAGCTGGCATGCTTCATGCCCCATGTTCCATGTGCCTTGTTGGGTGGATTAGAAGATGCTGCGCCCCCACTCTATGCTGTAGTTGTAGTTGCCAGCGAAAGGTCCTTGCTGTCTGTCTGTCTCTCTGGCTTTGTCTGTGTGTCTGTGTGTCTGTGTGTGTGTGTGTTCGTGTACTTTCTTTATTTCGACTTTTTTTCGTACATTACATTTTTCATTTACTCCTGCCTCCTGCCTCGTGCCCCCTGCCAGCGAAAACTGTCTCCTGCCGCTTAAATCACAGAGGGAAGAAGCATCGACGATCACAGCAGCAATGTTGCTGCTGCTGCTGTTGCTGCCTCAGCCTCAGCCTGGGCATAATAATAACACAATCAATAATAAGAGCAAGAGCGGAAGGAGCAAGGAGCAAGCCAAAGGGGCCACGGGGAAGCGGCAAGAAGAGACAGCGCTGAAAGAGCGCTGGAAAAATGTGAAATAGTAGTAAATAGAGGATTGCTGTATTAGAGGCTTGTGCCGCGTGATGTGTGCGTCGGCGGTGGCACAAAGGAGTGGGCGGGAATGGCAGGAGGAGAACAAACTGGAGGAGCGGCAGTAGGGAGGCAGCAGTCAAGACAGGCAGCAGCAGCAGCAGCAGCAGGAGGAGCAGCAGCAGCAGCGACAACCGACAAGAAGATGGCGGAGTCGACGACGTTGGCAAATGTTTAAGCTAAGGATTAATATTTTTTCTTCGTTTTTTCTTTTTCTCTTTTTTAGAATTTTGTACTTACATGGCTCTGCCCCAGCACCTTCCCTCCCACCACCTACAAGCCTCCTGCCACTTTCGTTTCCCTTTCTAAGAGACTGTATGTGTATGTGTGTGTTTAAGTATTAAAAAGAGACAGAAAAGAGGCAGGGGGCAGGGGGCAGAAGTAGCAGAAATCTTTGTAAGCAGTTTTCACTTCTGGAAATTTCTTTTTCGCCGCCAAAGCAAGGGGCCGGAGAAAGACTCTGATAGCGGGTGGGTCGCTGAGGAGGAACGGTGCGACGCAGACGGAGACGAAATGATGAATAGAGTTACTCAAATACGAGAGCAACAAGGATGCCCGCATCTGTGTGTGTGTATGGCAGTGTGTGTAGTTCAAACATGTTTAAAAATTTCTATAACGTCTCTGGCTTTGATAAGCGGAAGCATCAGCAACGTTGTGGGAGAAAGTAAGGAATGGGAATGGGAATGGGTTTGGGGGTTGGGGATGCGATGGTAGGGGGTTGCCTTGCCTTGGCTTGGGCTGAGAAGGGGAGCTGACGCAAAGACTGAGTCTGGCAGCAATAACTTCTAGTTCGCTTTTTTAATATTGTTTGGATTTGACGTGGTAGTAGATGGGTCTCTCGGCTCGTCTCGTCTCTCTGGCTTACATCTTTCCCTGCTGCTGCTGCTGCTGCTAGGCGGTGGCAGGGGTAAAAGCGCAATGCTTTTCATTAAAATTTTTCCCTAGTCATTTGACAGTGTGTGTGTGTGTGTGTGTTGTGTGTGTGTGTGGAAGGAAGCAAAGAAGCAGAGGAGCAGCTCTGACTTGGGGAATGATTGATAGCAAAGCGACTGCCTGCCTGCCTGGATGTCATTTGCCTGCATGCTCCGCTCCTCCCCCCTTTCACTTTGTCTTTTGAGTCGCGGCGGAAGGAACTGGAGCAGCCCGGATAGCCGATAGCCGATAACCCATAATAGATGGCATATAATCGAATCGATAAGCGCAGCGATAGCAGTCGTCGCGCAGTGATTTTCTAAGGCTTCCCCCTGAGGCGCTCCCCCTGCAGCGCCACGAACTGATAAGCATGGGCGATCCGCTTGTGTGCACGAGATACTAATTTTAGCATTTTTGCACGACTCGAGCGTTGAACTGCACTTATCAGTTAGGTCGGTCGAGCGATGCGGCGAGCTGTGGGGGGTGGGCACAGAGGCGGTATCTCGGTATCGGAGGAGCTAAGGAAACTTCTAATGTCAGAGAGACAGAGAGTCAAGGCGGCGGAGTCAATGCTCTCTGCAGTGCGTCTCGTCCCTCACATCGGGACGATATGGCCGTGAATCACTGCTTTGTTTTTTGTTTTTGGCCAAGTCAATGCACCGATCCATCTAAGCAGCACCCTGCACCCGCCCATCCCTCCCTCACGACCGACCACAAAAAGCTCTGTTCCCTACCCAAACGCACAGAGAGAGAGAGAGAACACGCAGCAGAACGTAGAACAGGAGAACAAGCCGGAGAGGAGCGCCCGAGAGAGAGGGCGAGAGAGCGACTCGAACACTGTTCTGTCGCTGCCGCTGCCGCTGCCGCTGCTTAGTGAGATCACCGCCGAAGCATGCGAATCTATACACGAAAGAGCACGAGTGCGCGAGCAAGTTTGTGCATGTGCATGGGCCCGGGCCCACTCTCTCGCATTCGCACTCGCACGCACACACGACTGACTATCGCTCCTCTCTGTTTAACTTGTTTGCTATCTTTCTACATCGTTGCTGTTGCTGTTGTTGCTGTTGCTGCTGCTGCTGCTGCTGCTCTGTCGCTGCCTTGGCCATGATCGTGCGGGTCAATGACTGCCAAAAAAACACACAAAATTGTTGTGGTGCTGCTGCTGCTTCTGCCTGCTGCTTCTGCTGCTGCTGTTTTGTTGCCTTTTTGACTTTTGTACCGCACAAAACTGAATAGTCACACACACACGCACACGCACACATGAACTGCATGCATGTGTGGATGTGTGTGTGAAGGCATACAAATGTCGTTCTGGTTCTTGTTTTTTTGGGCCCCAGCCTGCTGCCTGCTGCCCGTTGTCCCGCTTCCTCGTCTGATTACCGATCGTTTCCTATGCAGTTGCGCATTTTTTCGTAGGCGTTTGCTATACGCTCGCACGGCTGCCGGTAAGGGGTAGAGCGGGAAAGGGTTATACTACTTATAAATGGCTGTATACACACACACACACAATATGAAACACACTGTTTTCGTTTCTTTTTTCTTTTGGCAGTTTTTTAGTTTTTTTTTGTTTTGTTTTGTTTGGCCTTCCCGTCAACGCTTCAACGCTGGCCTGTCAGTGGCAGTGGCAGTGGCAGAGTGGCTCAGTGGCATGGGGCAGTGGCCGTTGGCTTGTCATTTAATACCCGAAATTCTAGTCTAACCGGATACAAGGTTCGTTGCATTATTTTGCATTTGCATCGCATACAAACCCCTCCGCCCGATCCACCACTGATCCGCAGATCGGACACAAAACACACAACAACAGCAAAAAAAACCCTTGGGTAGGAGAGAGATAAACCTGGGAACAGGGAACACTCATCTAATAGGGGAGGGAGGGCTAGCAGGGCGATACAAGTTAATCAAGGCTCTCCCATGTGGCGGATACTTAATAATTACTTTAATGACAGTCCTCGGCCTCAATCACAGCGCAACGAGAAGTGTGTGTGTGTGTGTGTGTGTGTGTGTGCGCCATATGTTGCCACCGCATCCGATCATCCTACGGAATTAGTCGATCTTTGCGGCAGAGCCCTGCTCCAGCTCCAACTCCAGCGCCAGCTTCATTTCCCCCTTATTCCCCTGCCTGCGTAAAGTGCTTCAAGAGGCGATCCTTGGGGTAGATCTTTGCACTTGCACTCCCCAGTCAGCGAACAGTCATCTACCCCTCCCCTCCTCACTTCCACCCTCCCTCCATCACCACTTGCAATGCTTCTTTCTGCGTCTTTTTACAAGTTTTGCTTTCTTTCCCTTTGCCCCTTTCGTCGCATGAGTAATTTGCTATTTGATATTTTGCGTACATGTATGAGTGCGTTTGTGTGTGTGCGTGATTCGGTTTCGGGTTTTGTGGATTTTTTGTACGTCGCTCGGCTCGAGTGGATCGTCGTCGTCATCTTTGCATGAGTGTTCTTCTCGCCGCGCCGCTCTCTACCCTACAGTCGACGCTGCTCTGCACTTTTTTGGCAACTGCAAGCTTGCTCGCTCTTCCTCTCTCCCTCTCGATCAGCCACACACACACACACACACACAGATACTGAGTGAGAGAGCAACCTTAAGAATCTCTGGAGTCTTTTGCAGGCAGATTTTTGCAGTTGTTTTGGTTTTTTTGGTTTTTTTGGGCTTTTGTTTGGATTCCACTTTTTTGTGTGCTTTTTTGGTTGTGTGTGTGTGTGTGTGTGTGGCTCTGTGTTTTGTTGTTTGGGTCATTGAACCGCTCTCCAAAAACTTTTGCTCTTTGCCTAAAAACAAAAAATTGCAGTCCCCAATTTGACAGAAAGACAGGGGGAGAGAGAGAGAGAGAGACTGCGTGAAATTTTCTTTGGAATTTGTTCGCTTCGTTGCGATCGAAATAAGTGGCAAAGGGAGGGGGAACTGGAGCCCCCCAGAGCAGGGCAGCAGTTGGGTGGACTTTCGGGTAGATATATTCCCAAAGTAGGAAGTGAAATTTCATGCAAACAGCACACACAAAGAGCGAAGAAAGAAAGAAGCAGCAAGAGCAACGGAAAGGGAGAGAGAGTGAGAGGCAGCTAGAGGATCATCTGAGCAAATCCATTGGGGTGGGGTGGGGTAGGGCAACTGGAATGGAATGAAAGCCCCAGTGTTAAAGCCTGGCTTCGACTTTGAGGGAAGATCATCTGGGACATGTGCAACATGCAGCATTGGGGCATAAAGCCAGCCATCCCCAGCCTTCCACATGACACTCGCTCTGCTGTGCATTTCATTAAACACGCGACGCTTAATTAATAAGCAGCGATTTAGAGCGTGTGGCATGCAAATTGATATTAAATGGCAGACATTAGCGGTGCACCACTGCTCTGTGCTGTGTGCTCAGTGCCTGCCACTGCCACTGCTACTCAACCCCTCGACCCCTCGACTCCTATCGCCACTTTAGCTGATTCCCTGCGGGCTGCCCCTATCGACAATCCACAAACTTTAAACGCTCCGCGCTGAACCATTTAGATGCTAGAGTCGAGTGGCAGTTGGCCAATTGACTCCTGGACATACTGGACGCCAACCCCCGCCCCAAAACATTCTATGCATCAGCCACAGCATCCAAACCAGTTCATGTGCCCCATGCTCCATGCCCATGCCCCCCCCACACATCTACAGCCGTGCCGTGTCGTGTCGCTGGCAAACTTTGTTGACTTTGTCTGTGTTTGCATTTTTGCATTTTTTGTTGCACCCCCAAGTGCGAGTGGGAGTGTCTGTATGTGTGTGTGTCTATGTCTATGCCTCGTGGCTGCTGCATTTAGGGGCAGCAATCCATGCAGCCATGCAGCCATAGAAGGAGGGCTGCTGCTTCTACTGCTGCTGGGGGCGGCGTGTGTGTGTTAAGCGCCGTTTTAGTTGGCTATTTTTGTTGCATCCTTTGGCTTCCCTTTGTGTGTGTCTGCCAGGACTCGCACGGATCGCGGCTCCTGGCTCGTGGCTCGTGGCCCGTGCAACGCAAAACGTTGCCAAGTGTTAAAAATGATAAAGTAAATGTTTTGCTTCCTCTGGTTATTGTTGTTATAACTTTGTAATTTCTGACGCCAAACATGGGCTCCCAGCTCCGAGCGCGCCTGTGATTTGTGTCCGCGCGTGTGTGTGTGGGGCTTTTGGCCACGGATTAGGTGGTCCCCATTTCCCCCTTTGCCCCGAATAGCCATGCCCATTGTTGGGGGCATGCAAATGTGTAAGTGATTGAGTCAGCACCTACCTTGGGTGTGGGTCTGGGCGTGGGTGTGTGGGGTCCAGTGTGCCTCCGTTTCCGGAGATCTTCTCGAAGATTCTTTTAGCTCGTTCGCCGGCTGATACTCGTTGGATTTGATCGGATTGGAATGCACTTTTTGTTGGGGTCAATGTTTGTTTTGAAACTTGTTTTTCTTTTCTCTTTTCGATTTTGGAATCGATTTGTTTTGGACTGGATGGTTCTGATGTTCTGATGGATTGTTTATCACTTGGAAAAAAATTCAGTTTTCTTAGCACTTGAACAAAAAATGTCGATTGGCGTTCGGGGCGGCCGTTGGGGCTCTGGGTTCACGCTGCACGCTCCACTGTCGGGTGCGGCAGATTGTTTCTGGCATTGCACTGGAGGAGCGACTCGACTCGTTCGACTCGACTCGCCTCGAGATTGTGGTCTTGGATGTCCTTTGGTGTCCTGGCACTTGCCTCGAACTGGGTATAGCACTGCACTTGTGTGGTGTTTGTGGTGGTGTTTGTGGCTGCACTTTGGACTTTGACTGTGACTTGGGTTTAGGTTCTGGGTTGTAGGGTTTTCTTTTCTTTTCTTTTGTGTTTTATTTTTTGTATTATTTATTTTGTATTTTGTGTGTGACTTGGGCTTTGACTGGGGGAGTTTTAGTTTTGGTTTGCTTTTGGCTTTTGGGCGTTTGGCTGTTGGCTGTTGGTGTCGGTACGACGCACGTCCAATCCGATAGCTAACTGATGTTCATCTAAATGGATCCGAGCACTACCAGGAATAATGTTGCCCAGAAAATGTGTTTTTTGAGATCAGCGTCGACGCTTGGTAGCTGTCGTCGTCGTCGTCGTCGTCGTTGCAGGCTTCGGCAGAATTTTTGGTGGTGCTGCGGCGGCGGCGACTACTTTTATCTATCTCTGTATGTGTGTGTGTGTGTCTTTACATATGTGATGGTGGTAAGTGCGTGCGTGTGAGTGTGTGAGTGTGTGTGTGACGGCCTGCAGTTGTCAATGCTCCAACGGCAAAGTCGGTTCTGAGCCGCTGCACCGCACGGCCTGCACATAATATGCAGGCGACTCCATAATGAGGCCCGACCCGACCCGGCCCGGCCCGGCCAGCGTCATCATCATCATCAACGCCACACATTTCTCCAGGCCACACACACACATACACACACAGCACACACACACATGGGATGGGATGGATGGATGGCGATGACTACCCCTACTTCTGCTGGATGGACCTGGTCAAGCTCCTGCTCCTCCTGCAACATTCACTCGCTCGCTCACTCACTCCTTCCCTTTCGCTTTCGCTCTCTCTCTCTCTCTCACTCTCTCTCACCCTCTCTCACTCACTCACTCACTCACTCACTCTCTATCTCGCTTTGTTTCTTTCTTTCTTTTTCCCTCCTTCGCATTCTCTGTCTGTCTCTGTCGGTCGATTCGCCGGGACTGGTCGCCGAAAAATAAAAATCTGCCCAAAACAAACTGCAAAAAAAAACAACAAAAAACACAAAAAAACGTAAAAAATCTCACACAAAAAAAAAAAAACATTGAAAATATAAAACCAAAAACTGGCAGCGCATGCACGTCATGTGCAAAAAGGGCAGCAGGGAGGAGGAGCAGGAGCAGGAGGAGGAAGAGATGCACAGGAGGTAGAGAAAGAAGCAGCAAAGCGTAATCCACACACACACACACCCACACACATGTGGGGCATACGAAAATCGGGAAAAAGGAGCAATAAAAATGAAAAAATGCAATCGAAACCCTATAAAAATATGTGTGCACTTTGCCCGCTCGCCCGTTCCCCCTCTTCACCATGCACCCCACACACATAGACACGCACTCACACACACACACACAGGGAGCGATGAATGCGTGGCAAATGAGCGACGCTTTCGTCCTTTTTCGGCCTATGCGATTGACTGCTATGCGATGCCAGCGTCGCTGCTGACTGCTGCTGCTGCCGCTGCTGTTGCTGCGTGGCGTTCGAAAAAGAAGCAAGGAAAAAAGCTGATCAAACAACAACAACAACCAGCCAGAAAGAAAGAAAGAAAAAAAAGGAAAACAACGAAATGCAGAAACCTTTTTATATTATATTCGTTTATATAGAAATAATGCACAAACACCAGTTGCAGTTGCAGCGTTGCAGTGTTGCAGTTGCACCAACACACGGACAGGACGCTGCTGACGGGATGGCAGTGCGTGTGAATTGTCGTGCCACAGGGAGGGGGGTTTGCTGCTCTGCGGCTGCCGCTGTGCAACGCAGATACATAGACATATAGATATTTATATAAAATATATGCAAAAAAAAGAAGTAAAAACTAACAAAAATGCAATTTCGAATAGGAAAAAAGTTCGACGCTTTTATTGTAAATTTTCGTATTTTCGTATATTTCTTTTTTGCTAAGATCCAGCCCCCAACCCACACCCAAGCTTGCTGGAAGAGTGATGGTCCAGTGCAGTGGGCCAAGTACAGCGGTTAATGGCTGCCGCAAAGAGCACCGCAGTGAAGAAGCGGACCTAACGCTGGTGTAGATGCTGGTGCCTTGGATCCATGGAGCTTAGCACAGGAATAAATATGCATTGAAGATTTGGTATATTTTCGAATGGAATCGATTAAATTATCAGCGCATGGTGCACTCATTCCGCTGCTCAGCTGTTTGGTAGTGAAAGTAGTCCACAGGATGGACAGAGCGAAAGGAAGGCCATCTGCCATGATCGGTGGAAGAATTCCATTCCATTCTGGAGAGCGTGCATTCCAATCGGGGAGCAGATTTTCATTTCGGCTTGCTATAATTCTATAATAATAATAATATAATAAAATGCAACACCATAGAGTACTGAAGTTGGGATATTTATGCTCCAGAGTGCCGCCCGCATTCGCATTTTCATATTTGGTTGCCCCTTTCGACTGTGTTCGTGCCACTGTGCCACTCATTATATTTATTTAGTTAAGGACAACCCATACACATACAAATACACACGCACACGCACATGCACATGCACACGCATAGAGCTATGCCTAGACTCCAAAAAAGCGAAAAACAAAACCAAATAAAAATGCATATAACATTACGTATACGCACCGCTGCCGCACAGACATTCGAATCGTCGCTAGCCACTCCACATAGAACACCTCCCGCAGTCGCAGTCGCTGTGGCTGTGGCTGTTGCTGCCTCTGCCGCTGCACATAGGCAAAACCTTTCAAAATCCCCCCAAAAAATAAGCGACGCATGTGTAGGCCTATCAAAAAGTCGCAGTCACGCAAAACGAAGCACATAATGGGAAAGTGCCAAAAAGTGCAAAAAAAAAACCAACAAAAAAAAAGGAAACCAAACGAAACGAAACGAAAAGCAGCAGCAACAGAGTGGGATGGACGGACCTGCAGGCGCTGCATCAGGATGGGGGCAGGACAAACTCGCGGTGCAGTGGAGCTAACAGAGAAAAAAAAAACAGGCAAAAAAAAAAGCAACAACCAGGCGATGCACTGCATCCGCCTCGCTCTAACGCACGCACTTCCATGCCGCACGCATTCTCCGGATACTGGCCGAAAAAAAATGAAAAAAAAAACCAAACCAAACCAGAAAAACGCGGAAAAAACCCCCCAAACACACAATAACAGGAAAAACAAAACTGTAAAAAAAAGCGACTAAAAAAGAGTCCAAAAATAAAATGCACGCGCACAAAAAGTAGGCAACACAAAACAAAACCCAAAGCCCGAACCACGGACAACGCGCTGCTGCTGCATTTGCATCTGCCACTGCTCTTTCACATCCTCTGTCCTGTGTCCTACCCTGCTGTTCCCTGTAAGGCCTACTTAATGGGTGAGTGGGTGGCGGGGGAAAGCCGGCCGGCCGGCTGCCAACGCAATGACATTGAATGCAGCCTCCGCAGCAACAGCAGCAGCAGCAGGACGATGCACAAGTGGGCAGAATCCCCCGCATCTATTGCCCCAACGGAGAGTGGAGAGCGGCGTCGACAGCGACGCTGACATCGTGAGGTGTGTGTGTGTGTGTGATGCCAATAAAATTAAAAAATAAGTCAACGGAAATCGAACGAGTGACGCACACGAGTGCGAGTGCGAGTCGAGAGTGTTGCATTCCCCTATTTTTAATTTTTTGTTTGCTTTTTTTTTTTGGTGCGTTGCAGCAGCAGCAGCAGCCGAATGCATCTGTCGGTGCGTGCATCTCTGTGTGTGTGTGTGCGTGTGTGTGAGCAAAACAACCCCCGAAAAAAGGCCACACCACACGCACGCATCCGACGAGTCCGAGCCGACCATTTGACCAGTCGACCAGTTATGGGCGTTTTTTGTAGCAAACGGCAGGCAGGCAACAAAACAAAACCAAAACAAAAAAAAAAGAATGCAAAATAACACAAAAAATGCAACCAAATATTATAAAAATGCATCTGCTGCGGCAGCAGCAGCGGCAGTGGCAGCGGCAGCGCTGCTTTGGCTGAATGCAACTGCAGTTGCAGCCACAGTTAATGCAGGCAGTAGGCGGGTGTGGTGCGGCAAGGTCGCGGCAGCAGCAGCAGCAAATTCAACAAAAAAAAAGAGGACAAAACAACCAAAATAAATAAATGCGCGCGCGAGGCAACAAAGTGGAAATTATATAAAAATGCGCTAAAATCGGCTCCACACACACACACACACACGCGGAGAGAGAGACACAGACACACACACACACTCACACTCACGCACAGTTAGGAATTTGTTATATACGTGCGGGAGAGTGCAGTTTGTGGATTTTTATGCTGCCTACTTTCGGGCGTCAGTGGCCACGAGTGTGAGCAGTCCAACCAGCAGCTGGAAAGGGTGCGAGTCCGGGCCGTGGGCTGTGGGCGGTGAGTGTGAGAGTAAGAGTAAGTGAGAGAGGGTGCATGTGTGAGTGTGAGTGCGAGGGCACGTAATATGTTTGTTTAATAGGCCTAGAGCGCGGCTCAATTTGCATTCGCGTGCATGTGTGTGTGAGTAGGCGGAGAGTGTGAGTGAGTGTGGCAATACATCAATATAGTAGACGCTGTTCTGCCTCTGCCACTGCTCTGCTGTCATGTATTGTCCATAATCACATAACAACCCACACACACACACACACACACACATATCTTTGTCTGACTAATATATGCAAATAATAATTATTAAACTATATCCGATTTAGTATTTAATAGCGAGAAACGAGCACGACTAAGGCAATCGAATGGCACGAGACTTGCCACTCAACTTGTTGATTGCCTCTGTCATGTTGGCTAGGGATGCCGAATGGCTGCTGAGCTGCATTCAGGTGCAGGCACACAGGCTGAGGGCACATCATAATCATGCATAGAGGATGCTCTGAATCAAAATCATCGAAAGCATCCCCAAGCAGCATTGGTTCTCGCTGCGCCATAAATTATTGTTAATTGCCTGCAAGAGCAAACAAATTCCGCACTTTTACCCAAAAAATGTGTGGCAATTTATCAGCGGCAGCAGCAGCGGCACGCATTCAACTGATTCAAGTGCATTTTGCAGCAACACCCCAAAAGCCAGCCCTTCCCCACAGCCAACAGCCAAGCAGCCTACAGCCTACACCCTACACCCTTCTGCCTTGCCCAACTGCAACGCATGCACCGAAGCATGGCTGCTCTTTGCCCAACAAATTGATGTACTCGAATGTACGAAATGATCTGCTCCGCGATTATTCTCTGCTCCGCTGGAAGTACCCCACGAAAGGGCATACACCAGAATATATATGTTTATTTTACACTGACACTGGTGATGGGTGGATGGGGAGGTGTGTAGGTGGGGCTGGTATCTGAAATGCGTTTGAGTTTTCGCTCGTTTCAGCTTTCATTTAATTTTTTTGCTGATGATTTTTTGGGTCCCCTGACTCTGGGGCTCTTCGATGTGTGGCATCGAACTCGAACCATACATTTTGCCTATTGTGTGTATAGACATATTGGTCACCCTGCACCGCCCCCACCCACCCCGGCAAAGGTAGCGAAAGTTGGGTTGGGTGTTGCGGGGAGTTTACAACACTTTTTGAAGGCGGATTGTTTTATTGCTCTGTTGGACTCGGCATCGGCAATTGCGCGGCCTATTGTGGGCTGATTCTGGAAGAGTCGAGAATCGGGAAATTCCCTTTGCTCTCCGCTCTACCCCCCCACCCGGCAAACTGAAGTACCGACAGCGAAATAAAAAGAAAACTCTCGAACAAAAACATTATCTAGTAGTAATGGGGGAGTGGGAGTTGGGGGTTGGGCGACGGGAGATGGGGAGTGGGAAATGGTGTATGTGGGTCCATGTACTCGGTGGGGACCGAAATAAGCGAGTAACGGTAATGCAACGGCGCCCAAATATCACATTAACATCAACGACATGCTTCACTCTGTCGCTCCATCTCTCACTTCTTCGCGCGCTCTCTCTCTCTGTCTCTCCCACTCTTTGCTGGCTCTATGTGCGTGTAAATACATAATGTGCGCAAAAAAAGGACTCGGAAGGAAAACGCAACAAAACGAAAAAGTCAAAAAATAAATACACATGGAAACAAAATGGGAGGGGGGTAAAAAAATGTAAAAAAAAGTTTAATAATAATGATGAAAAAATGACCGAAACTTTGTACATGGCGCTGCCATGCAAACACACACAGACACACACACAGCAATACAGGATATACGCTCATGGACACATAGGTCCAGCCCACGCCCGTGGCACACCCACCTGCACCTCCACCCTGCCACTACTGCCTGGCTGCCACCCAGTCCGGCCCAGTCCCCATCGTCCGCCCAATTGCATCGCACGCACGAAAATAAAATGCAAATGCAGCAGCAGCAGCAACAGCCACTCCATGGGGGATGGGATTGCAACTAGGGGTGTTGGCGTGGGGTGGGGTGGGGGTGTGTAGGCCGGATATGCTGTCCGCCATGAGGCCATTGCATTTTTGTTAATCACACACACACACACAAGCACACACACAGACGGAGGCATACGCATACGCGTACACGCACACAGATGCAATTTATTTGGTTCATTTTTCCTCTTTTTGCGTTTCGGGTTTCGCCGTTTTGTTTTGCTCGTTTTCTCCACTGACATCATTTTTTTGTTGCCTTATTTTGTGTTGTGTTTTCACTTTTTGTTTTGCTTGTTTTCTGCGCCGAGCGTTGGGGTGTGGGTGCGAATGTGTGATGATTCGGTGGGTGGATGGGCCACTGGACAAATTACACATACGCCGTGTGGTACATACACGTATGCCAGATGCTGCGTGTGTGTGTGTGCGTATTATGAAAATGACACGCAGCCAGGCTAAATAGAGATAGAGAGAGAGAGAGAGAGGTAAAGAGAGCGAGAGAGGGAGAGAGAGAAGGTCAGCAGGAGAGAGTGAGAGGAAGTGGACCGTGACCAAGTGCGTAAGCTCTCTAGCCTTTCCTTCCCACTCACTCACCCATGCCGCCGCCCACTACCGATCCACACCCACTGCCCACGCCACCGGCCAGGCTCCATGATCCACTCTCCCTGCTGCTGCTGCTGCTGCTTGTGCTGCCTTCCCTCTGTACGTGAGTGCGCATTTGATTTTGGGCATTAGTGTGTAAGCGTGGAGCAGGAGCCAGGAAGCTGCTCCACATGAAGGATTGTGCCACTGCCACTGCCCCTCCACCCGCCGCACCGCCGCACCACCTGGCATCTGGCAATTTCCAACGGTTCCATGCCTGGACTGGGTATTTATCTATACTTTCGGATTATATTAACGTTAGCGCGACGCCCCAGCCGCAGGAGCGGAGGCTGGAGGCAGCAACAACCATTTCCATATCCATTTCCATTGAGCGCTCATCCTATTTTCTTTATTTCAATTTTTATTTTTATTTTATTTTTTATTTTTTTTTTGCCGCCGTTTTCTGTGTGTGTGTGTGTGTGTGTATTGGGGTTTTATATAAACAATAAATTGTTATGCCTACGCGCAGTTATTTATTTTGATTTTTGTGCAACTTTTTGTGCACTTTTTTCGCCCCCATTCGATATACAATATGTGTATATATATATATATTCATTCATGTACTTATGCTGTCGGCACACACAGATCAATACATCTGTGTGCGTGTGTGGGTGCGTGTGGTGAAAAAAGGCAGCCATTTTTAAAATGTTAAAAATATAATGTAATGCTAGACCCGTGCGTGGACGGAGTGTCCGTCCGGACTGTCGTCGGAAGGAGGAAGAGGTCCGCAATGGGGCCCCTTTAATCGGAGCTCCCAAAAAGCTTACAGGGCCTCCTCCTCACACACACACGCACACACACGCATACCCTGTCGGGCCACGCCTATGCCAACGCCCATGCCCACGACCATGTCCAGGTTCACGTCTACGTCCACGTCCACGTCCAGGATCCATTTCCTGGTCTCTACTCTGTTCGGTTCTTGTTGCATGTTTTCTTTTTTTTTTTTAATGTTTTTTTTTTTTTTTGCTTGTTGTATTTTCCTGTGTGTTTGTAGCGGTTTCAATGCTTCTGCGCTTCGTTTTTTATGTTTACTCTGCTCTTAATGAAAAATGCCTGGACCACAAAAAATTAGCATAAACGTTTTTAATTGATTCCGTTAGCCAGGTGAGATGCAATTGCAACTGTCCAGGCAACCGCCACTGCCACTGGACACTGGACACCAGGCACATTGCCCAGCGCCCATCGCCCATTGCAGATGAAGAGCAAAAGAGACGGAGACGGAGAGTGAGAGATCCCCATGGAAACTGCCTTTTATTTTTGTATTTAACTTCTTTTTTTTTTTTTGTTATGGGGCCAAAGGCCAAAAAGAGAAATCGTCGCGAGTGAGTGGCAAAAACAAATCCCGATCTTATGATGATGATGCGCCCAGCAAATGCGCCACACAAAAGCACCCAAAAACTTTCTACGGTCTCCCATTGCCACACGCTCACAAAACCTGAAGAATGCATTCACACACACACACACACACACGGGAAGAGAGAGAGAGAGATAGAGAGAGAGACAAGCACACACACACAGTCACCGATCGATCTTACATGATTTAAGGGCAAGCATCTCTTGCGCCTCCTCCGCCGTGGCCCATCTTCAGCTTCTACTGCGGCTGCACGGCCCCATGCCAAGCCATAGAAAGCTGTGCGCAAATTGCTCAACAATGCCACAAGGGAGCGCTGCTAGGGGGCAGGGAGGCAGTGGCAGGGGCAGCGGCAGGGGCAGGGACAAGGGCAGTTGCATGCCCGAAACTCGTTTGTGTGTGCCAAAAATTGCAAACCCACAAATCTTCTTTCTTCTGTGTGTTTCTTTTTTTGTTGGTTGTTTTTTGTTTTTTTTGTTGTTGTTGCTTTTGTCGAGGTCTCGAACAAGTTTGTGTTGGGGGGCTTTGCTTTGCTTTGTTTCTGTTGCTGTATTTCGTTTCTGTTTTATTTTGCGTAATTTTTGTGTAATTTTTAGTGCCACTCACGATCACAAGAAATAACCCACACACACACACACACCCTATATATATGTATGTGTATGGTGTATATATGTATCTGAACCATTGCATGGGTCTAAAAGTGGTGCTGCTGGCTCACATGTGTTGTTTGCCGCTGCTCCTCCATGCCACTCTGCTGTGCTCTGGTCTGCTTCGCATTTCGGCAAATGACTTCACTATTGCCTTGCCCCTGCCGCTGCCCTCTTGCCTGCTGCTGCTGCAGCCTTCTGGCTGCCACATACGATACTCGTATATTCCATTCCCCTTCTACAAACTACGCAGCGCAGCGCCGCACAGCGCTAACTGCGGGCTGTACTAAGTTTCGGCGATCGAACTCTCTGTGGTGACTGTGACTACTGCATGGCGTGGCAGGGCGGAGCGGTGCAGTGCGGCGCGCAGGGCATGGCAATGGGAATGAGAATGAGGCGAAGCGTTTATAATTTCCAAAAACAAACTCGGGCGACGAACGCGTGGCCGAGGTTAACGGCTTCAATGCAACTTTTTTGAGGTTTCTCAACACAAGCGCAGCCCAAACAAACACACACACACACGCATACACATGCACAGACGTAATAAAGAGACTGCACATGTATGTATGTATGTATGTATGGCTATATTCCATATAACGATCGCAGCTCAGCGACCTAGCGAGGGCACACAACACACGAACACACAAAATTTAGGAAGTAGCCTGAAGAGCGACGACAGCGACGGCGACTGCGACTCCGAATCGGGGCTTGTTGTGTGTGTGTGTGTGTGTGTGTGAGTATATGCACATTTCAAACTATGGCTACCTTTCCCCTCTTTCCACATGCATCGCCCGAAACAGGCACAGCAGAAATAAAAACCCAGAGAGCACGTAAGAGAGAGATGGAGAGAGACGATCTTGGGTTGTTTTTTTTGTTGTTTTTCGGCCGCTTTGGCTGAGTAATTTTTGCCAAAAATTTTGCCAAAATTTGTGCGCTCTCTCGCTCTCGCTCTCTCTCCGTTTTACTGAGTCATTTTGGAGCTTCTCCCCGCTCTGCTGCGCTCGCGCTCTGAGCTCTTTGTCGTTTGCATTACATAGATCGCTCCTCTGCCTCTCTCCCTCTCTCTCTCTGGTGCACGCTCCTGGTTCAACGCTCGTTAGCGGCCCCGCTGCCCCGCCACTGTCCGATGTCCACTGTCCTGGCCAGACCCTAGCACAGCTTTGGCTGCCTTTGGGGAAGACTGTACAAAGAGAAGGAGCTCCGACACTGATTCGGAATGTGACTACGACTGTGACTCTGAATGTTGCCCGCACACCCCCCTTGGCACTGGAACCTGGCACACACACACACACACACAGACACACACAGACACGCTCTATTGCTGCAGCTGATGGCCAGGAAGGGCTGGTAATGGGTTTCGCTCCCAGAGATTTGTGCATAAAATACGAACTTAGTTTTTTATACCCGTACTCAAAAAAGAGTTAAGGGGTATATTAGATTTGTGCTAAAAGTGGATGTGCGTAACACAGAGAAGGAAAATTTTCCGACCCCATAAAGTATATATATTCTTGATCAGCATCAATAGCCGAGTCTCTGTCTGTCTGTCTGTCTGTCCGTCTGTCCGTCTGTCCGTCTTGTTTGACGCCTGGATCTCAGAGACTATAAAAGCTAGGGCAACCAAATTTGGTTTCTAGACTCATGTGATATCACACTGCTACAAGTGTATTTCCAAATTTCGCTCCGCCCCCTTCCGCCGCCACAAAGGACGAAAATCTGTGGCAGGCACATTTTTAAAGATACGAGAAAACTAAAAACGCAGTATCGTAGAGAATGCCCATATCTACCAGATTGCCGAATCTGAATCAGATCGGATCATAATCATAGCCATAATGAAGAAATTAATTTTCAGTTGTTTCCCCCGCCCCCTCTTGCCAACAACCTCGCTACTCATTCTCTTTCTCGCTCGCACACTCTGCCGCGTTCAGTGCGCGAGCAACCCCTAGCGGAGGAAATGTAGAATATGAATGGTACATCTATAATCTACATGTTAGATGTATAATATACATTGTAGATGTAGATGTAGATATCAAATGTAGCAAAAAAATGTAAAATGTAAAATTTTTTTTTTTAATTCTAAAATTCTAAAAAATTATGCTCAAAAATGTATATACTGACTGAGTACGGGTATAAGTAGAGTCGCGGCCCCAGAAGCGACTCACACGTTCCTTCTCGTTTTTGTTGGTTTTTCTGTCGTTTCGGGGGATCAATGCACTCGCGGCATTCGCAGATCTCTGGCTGAGCTCAGCGCGACTCTGCTCTGCTCTCTCTCTTCTATGAGTGCGAATGCTGTGCTGGCAGCGCTTGACAGACGGACGGAATGAATACGCATTAAGTTCAATCCTTAGCCAACTCCTAGCCAGTTTCAAGGTGATCCTCTTGGCGCGCTCCAGGAGGCTGCACCCAGAGAGGTAGAGAAACATTTCCACGAATCTTTGGGGGGAGCTTTGAGCACCGAATAATGATATATTCATTATCAATCACGCTTCTGGCTAACCGCCAATTTAGACGGCACTCTAACAACATCATCAACATAAAAAGGACAACAACGGAAGCAACAACAACGTGCGGGACTAGGAGCAGCGGGATTATGGGCATTAAATGATTCGTCACACCGAATCCACACGCCCACACGGCCACACGGCCACATGGCCACACACCCCGCCGCCTCAGGGCCGTAAAATAAGCAAACAATAAACTGCGCCAAACTGGTAAAACAATTCACAAAACTACCAACGAGGAGCGAACCCAAACCCGAACCCGTAACCAGCAAGCAGCAAGCAGCAGCCCAGCACCGCACCGCACCGCACCACTCTATTATCCCATCAGAAATGCCGAAAAGTTCAAAGTTCAAAAAGGCTTAAATGCCACAAAAATCAACACTCGCTCGCACACACAGACACGCACACAGCCACATATGTGCATGCGTGTGCCTAATAGAGCAGGAACGGGTGGGCTCTGTGGGCTGTGCAGGATAGAGCGGATATGGAATGGGCATGGGAATGGCTTAGAAGTGCCGCCAAGAGGCAAACCACTTAAGTACGGCCCTGCACGTCGTTAAATTGCTGTGAAATTTTCACACTACAAAACTTTTGCCCACAAAAAACCCCCCAAAAAGCAGCCATGCCCCGAACTCGTAACCGAAAATTGGATGTGGTGGCTGGAGGACGCGGCACGGGGGCCCGCAACAGGACGAGTTAGAGAGTTAACACCAGAGTTCGGGTGTTAATGATGATGAAGTTGTTGTTGATAGGCGTGTGCCCTCCAGCCCACCAGCCCTCCTGCCTGTCTGCAAATGAGCTAGATTTTAGGGCAGAAATTCATCATAAAATCACTTAAAATGATATTAACCACCCCGTTTCGGGGTGTCCCACCACACACACACACACATGAGGCCCGCCTTCGGATTGGATCGGTGAATTGCGTGTCAAAAAGTTCTCAACCTCTGACCTTCTGTCCGTGTGTGTGTGTGTGTCGCACACACGAGAAAACCCTTCCTCTGTCCCGTGCCGACCTAATCCTTTGATGGGCCTAATCGTTGCCCCCCGCTTGTCCCCCCGCTTCCTACCAGCGGACACACACACACAGACAGGCATATCATGCTAATTTGCGGACAGCCGCCTTCGTTTGACTTGGCTTCCGGTTCTTGTTCGGATAACGGCAACCGGACACCCCATAAAAACTTGGACCCGGTCGGCTGGCATACGGCTGGGTAGGGGGAGGGGTGTGTTGCGGGGTGCAGACCTTATGCTCACTCATGTCAGCAGTGGGCAGGGCAAAAGAGGCGGCACAAGGGGCAGGCCGTATGTGGCAGGGCAACAAAAACAGCAACAAAAGTGGCATAAAAGTGTTCAAATCATTTTAGGGTTAATTTCCGCCTCCTTGGGACACACACACACACACACGCACGTAATCCCCTGCACTGCCCTGCCCTGGCCTGCCCCTTGGATGGATCCTTGAAGAAGTTGGCGCTTTGCTAATTAATTCACATGATACCTGGGAGACGCTGCCAGCTACCCAGTGGGTTGGTGGGGGGGGGCGAGGGCGAGGCGAACATCTCCAGCATTTAAAAGCCACATCATGCGCCACGTTGGCAAACTTACCCATGAGTGAAATTGTTTGACGCAGCACGCATCGCACGAGGCACAAGGGCGCAACCCTTACCCTTGCCCCTTACCCTTACCCTTAAGCAAGGAAGGACCTTGCCGCATCCCTCATGGCGCCCACAAGCTAAACACATTTGTGGGTCAGTCAATCTACGACGTGCTGGGCGACGAGTGTGCAGAAATCCCAGAGTTTCACTCTTGAATTTCTAATAAATTCATAGGCCAAGGACAAAGGGGCCAGCAGCCAGCAGCCAACAGCCAGAAGGGCCAAGGGCCGGGCGCAGCAGCAGGGGGCGGGGGGGAATGGTAGCCCAGTGTGGGTCTGTCTTTGGGAAAGCTGTTTAAGTGTGATTTTGGGTGCTCACTCCCCACCCCACCCCACACCTAGCCCACTTCCTGCTGTCTCCCTCTTGTCCTGTGCCCTTCCTGTATGTGTGTGTGTGTGTGTTACTGGCTTCTGGCCTTCTTCTTCTTCTGCTGATGATTATGTGTGTAATTTCCAATTATGACTTCCTTTGACGTGGTTTCGTTTCTCTCTCGGGGCGCCAAATGGGCGGGGGGAATGCCAGTCCAAGGAGTGATGGGTGGAGGGGTGGAGGGGCGGGTTGCAGCTGGTCGGACAGCGGGAGTGTTCGGTTGGGCGGGTGTGGGTTAGCGGACGGGGTCTTAGGCTTAGGCTTACTTTATAAACTTGTCTGCATCAACCCAGCGCCATCGGTCGTTCGGTTTTTCCTCTGTGTTATTGCTTAATTTGAATGCGCACATATGCCCCGCTCCCCCCGGACACGCAGGATACCACCCCACACACACACACACACACACACAGAGAGACATAGACATGACCACAAAAGTGATTCACACGCTTCGGGCTGGGGGTCAAGGCGGTCTTTGGTCTTTGGTCCGTGTGTGCGGGGCGCGCTGCTGACTTTCTTGCCACAGCATCTTGTCTCTGTCCCCCGCTCCGTCTGTCGCTGTCGCTGTCCCTGTGGGTTGTGTGTCTGGATCTGGGACTGGGGCTGGGTCTGGGACAGCGTTGGATTGCGTTCGTTCGGATTGGGCTGTCTGATAGCGAGCGACGATGCTCCTTTTCTGTTGTCTCTGTCGCCGTCTGTCGTCCGATGGTAATCCCTGATTTCTGGTTATTCCCCTGACAACACCGCCACCGCCACCGCCGCCACCCATGTGTTGTGTGTGTGGCTGTCCTGCGTGTCCGTGTCCCTGTCCATGTGTCCATGTGTGCGTGTGTGGCCGGGTGTGGTGTCGCATTGGCATAATTTGTAGGTCATGCATATTTGGCATGTTTGACATGTTTTCTTGGTGTTTTACATGATAAACACTTAAGGGTGATAGCAAAATAAAACACACACACACACACGCACACGCACGCACACAGCCAAAGAAAGGACAAGGACCGAGGACCAAGGACCAAGGACTTAGTGGCCTTGTGTGTGGTGGGCTTTATGTTGGCTTCTCTGAGACATTCCTTAGTCGATTTTGTGTCGTTCCCAAAGAGAGAACTTAATTTGACTTTCAAGTGGGGGAAAAACTTTGCCGGGGGGTCAGCCCTCGGGGGCTCCACTCGCACCACTTGCAATGCCCCACCATTGAGCCGCCTGCGCCTGCTCCTGCTCCTCCTTTCACCTATTCGAAATTCCAGCTCCAGCTCCAACTCCAACTCCGATGCCGATTTCGGGGCTGAAACTTCAATCAAATGCTAGCCGCACACTCGAGAGTGGGACAACCGGTTTGTGCAACATCATGTCAAACGTGTGATGGGGCAGAAGGGTTAGCGGGGCTGCAGGCACTGGCGATCCCTTCTCGGAACAAGTTTTGTTAGTTCCGCGTCGCGTTGCGTTTGCGGAGGCATCCCAAGAGCGTAACATTTTGTGTCCAGCCATGGTGGAGGGGTTGAGGGGCTTAGGGACAGTCCACGGACAGTCCAGGCACGTCCCGGCCACGTTGTAGGCGCATGTGCAACGCGCCAGTCGAAAGCTTCCACTTCGGCTTCGGCTTCGGCTCGATCTCAAGCTGCACTTCGACTCGGACTACGACTCCGAATCCACTCCACTCTCGCATTGACTCCACTCAAAAGTAGGGGCAGGGACAAGGTACAGGCCCCTGTTGCATGCCCCATGCCCCATGCCGCGGCTGCTCTCAATCTTCGGAGCTTTCTATGTAGGTCGCTGCAATTTAATACTTGAGCTCCAAGTTCTCTGCTCTCTCGTCGCCTGCCCCCTCCCCCCGGACTGCTGCTGAGGCCGATTTCGTTTTTGCTTTGGGCCCAATTTCTGGCTCGCTAATGCGCTTCGTTTTTCAAATCGTCCTCCCAGAGACCGAGGCTGTGACCGAGGCAGAGACGGCGGCTGAATGCAGTTGCCTGGCCAAACAGGTTTCGCCCAGGGACAGAGAAACTCCAGTGGCATCTATCTGGATGGAGCTGCCACTGGCCGCTGCCTCCTGGCCCCCTGCCACTGCTGCTGCTGTTGTACCGTTGCAGGGCCTTCCCTTCGATTAAGACATCAAACCGCAAGTCGTCGCTCGAGTCGATAGCGTCCCATAAATCAGGCGAACCTTTTAATCAAGGACCAACCACCGCCTGACAGTATCGGAGCACCGCTCTAGCCTGACCTATCGACGGAGAAGCGTCTTGAGGAGGGGCTCAACAGGCGACCCCAAGGTCCGGCAGCACACAGGACACAACACAACACAAAACAACACGACAGGATAGCCCAAATTAGGGTGTGCTTGGGTAGCAGCAGCAGCAGCAGGAGCGGGAGCAGGAGCCAGTCAGTTGGCAAAGAAGTGTAGGCACACGAGTATTCCACACGATTTGTTGGTGCGTAGCCGTGACAGCGACATCCACATAAGGACACGAGCCACACACACACACACACACGCATATATAATTTGTCTGGTTGCCAGGACAACTGGGACAGACACAAGGAGACCCCCCGGCCCGGGTGGGGTGGGATGGGGATGGGGGTGACTGCTTGACTGCTGCCATGGCAGCAGCAGCAGCAGCAGCGCTTAGCCTTAGCGTTAGCCTTAGCCCGGTCTTCAAGGTCACTGGGAGCCACATTAAAGCCGCCTTAAAGCACCCAGCATGGCACCTGAGCAGCAGCTCGGCAGGTCGGCGGCCCGGCAGCACCTCCGTGACAGACAAGGAGGACACACACACACAGCCCCGTACAGCAGGACTTTGAGGGCAAGCAAGTTGCAACCTGTTGAGAGCAGAGCGCCAAGAAAGCGAAGCAAGAGAGAAAAGCTAAACGCGAGAAAAATCCCTTCTTGGGCAGGGCGACGGAGCGAAGGCGGCAGAGACCGAAGCCAGCAGCGTCGCCAGCAGAGTGTGTGTGTGTGTGTGTGTGTGTGTGTGGGTGGGAGGAGAGGGCTCGACAACCCACCACCCAGCAAACACCCTCATTCACGGCCTAATCTATGCCTGGTCAGCGGTGGCAGCACTCGTCAGCTTACAGGTGGTTTCCCGTGTGTGTGGGTCAGTGGCTCGAACATCGAACTGTCAGCTGTTGGGGGTAATTAGAACTGTGCTTGGGTCCTGGCCCCGGCCACTGGCTACCACAGGCCAGCGACCACCGACCACAGCACAGACAGGCTGGCCAAGACACGGCCGGGCCGGGACGGGCCGGGCGGCGCTTTTGTTACCACATTCGGAGAATGACGTCTGGCATCAGTCAAGTCCGGGCTCGGTTTTGGTCTCGGTCTGCCCACCCCAAAAGGAGCCAAAGAATGGACTCTCAAGGTCGCTTCTGCCAAACCCACCCCCGCTGCCACTCCGCCAGCAAGTCTACCTGTTACCTTTGCCCCTATTTCCCAGGCAGCCTTGAAACGTCGTCGTTGCCTGGTTTTTCCTTTTCTTGTTTTTTTGCTGGCCTGCGTTTTGGCGTGGAAATTTATCAGTTTCGCCGCACTTTCGCATGCCTTTTTCTAGCGTTTGCTTGGGAGCACTTCTTCTTGTTGTCCCCCCGCCCATGCAGCGGGCCTCACGCCACCAGCCCCCCCAGCACATGACAGCTGCAAAAGGAAAACTTGACGTCGATGCCGATGCCGAAGCTGCTGTCGACGTCAACGCAACGAGAGTGAAAGTCTTGGTTGGGCAACCCACATGGGGACGTAGAAGCTGCACGCACCACACACACACACACACACACCCACACACGCACACATACAGGATAGCAATGCTGACGTCAACGTCGACGCCAACGCCAACGCCAACGCGAGGCGAACGCCAATACTAATACAATCGCACACTACGAGGCTCCTTTTCGTTGTTTTCCTCTCGTTTTCTTCGCCATTTTTTGTTCATTTTTCCCTTTCGATGTTTTTTTTGTTGCCTTGTTTGGTTCTGCCTCGGCTGCTGCTGCTGCTGCTGCTGCTACTGCTCCTGTTCCAGCAGCTTCGGCTTGGCAGCGATTCTGCTGCTGCTGCTACTGCTACTGTTTATTTTGGTCTCTGGATTTGCCCCACGCCCCTCCCACTCTCCCCCACACACTCCAGCACCCACTCATGTCGCCTACCTCTGTGCCGGGAAACATTTTTCTTCTCTTTGGCTGGATGCTACTTTACTTTTTTCCATCGCCTTGCAGCAAACTTTTCTCAACTTTTTCTGTTCGGCTGCTTTCATTTCTTTTGCTGCTCCTCTGTTGGCAGAAGGAGTGATGGGGAGGGAGGGTAGGATGTGGGGTGCCCAGCCTCTTAGCTGGATTTTACTTTGCCGCTCTCTTGCGTGAATAGTTCGTTAGTTAAGAGACTCAAACACAAGGATGAAGGCGAAGACGAGGACGAGAGCCCTGGCATGCCCTGCCTGCCGCCACAGCTCCTTCTCCGGATCGTGGGTGCCGTTGTGTTTGGCTGGTTTACTCTCCGTTCAGTTATTGGGAGCTTTTGCTGGGAGCTTTTTCGGTTTCGTACTCTGTTTGGTTCTCGATCGCCAGCGAAGTTTCACACCGCAACTCAGAGCTAAAGCTCTCTCACGCTCCCGTTCTCACTCTCGCTCTCTGCGACGCCAGCAGCGATCGGCGCTCATTTCGTGTAGAATGCATGTCAAAAGCTTGCAGAAAAGCCCACGTGGAGGCGGCGCTGATCTCTGGAATATAAGTTCGTGTTCTGCGTCTAAAATCCTGAGCGTTTGGGGCAATAAAATCAATTAAACAGATTCGGGGCTATGCCAAACAACGGTCGAAGTTTTTTTCGAATACATCTCTGTGTGGATATCGCACATAGAGCAGAATTCCATGGGAACTTTACTTTACTTTCTTTACTTTATTTGGCTTGGTATGCGCCGTACCCTACCACGCCACTTTGTTATCTAAAGACTCCTCACTGCATCATGGAAATATGAAAAATAAAAAAATCTAATCGGATCTGCGACACCAGGATGTTAATACCTATAGCGCTTATACATTTTCACAAGCCTGTGAAATTAATTGATCCTTTGAACATCTTTGTTTGTTTGTTGTAAAATTTTAAAATTTATTACATTAAATTTATTGTTGCCCGGCATAATCCAAAAAAAATTGCAACTGTTTCTGGTCAAGTTTTCAAACGAAAAAGGCTGGGCGAACAAATATTTTGGCACACTTGGCACTCAGCACTTTTGAATGAGTTATGAAAAAATGAGCTATAGCAAACTGGAAAGTAAGGGGAAGAATAAAGCACGGAATCTCAGAGCAAAACTTATTCTGCATTTTCCCAGCCAAGGTCGAGTTTGGGGAAATTGCAAATATGTAACGTAGAGGTTACCAGTACCGACTTCCGTTCGGAGCATCGTTCCACGGCTCAAAATATATTGAAAACTATAAAGTTCTAAGCGCACAGGCCGACACTTACCCCCAGAGCAGCGATGCAGGTAAAAGGAAGAGCGAAGAAAGTCCAAAGAGCATCAAGCGAATGTCGCTGCAAATATTTGTATTACTTTTAGCCGAACGAGTGACAGACATTGACATTTCAATCATCGATAGAGCAGCTAATGTCATCGATATATGTACATATGTATATGCATACAGATATGTGTATAGGTATATCCATTGCCAGCCTTGCCTCAGCACTGTAAAAATGTCCACAAGTCACGGCATTATTTCCGCATCTTTCCACTGAGATGCATTTGGAAAAGTTTTCTCCATTTTTCTGTTTCTGTTTTACAGATGCTGTATTTTCATCCACACAAAAAATGGTCTGAGCTTCTTGTGCGGGACCTGCAATCCTCCACAAAAACATCCATATAAATAAATCATGCAATATGCAATATTCAGCAGTATGCACATTCAATATTCAGTGCCAGACTTTTCGTCAGCGTATCTTGTAGCCGCGGCGGGCCTCTTTTCCCCATCAGGTCCATGGCTCGTAATCTCCAGACTCCCTATCTCTGTGGCACTCTCGAGATCTGCAACGTGGGGATGCCTGAGTATCATGAAGAATGCAATGGCATTTGGCATAGATAAGAGCAGGCAGTGTTACGGCGTTTGATTGGTGTTGATCTTGTCTATTGTCGATGACAACGAGATTGTGCTCCATATTCAGCTATCGTTCGGATATCACGTATTTGGTGTGATTATGTGATGGCACCCCACCAAGAAATCTCCAGCGATTGCTGGCCCCATGTGGCAGCGTGGCGGCGGGCATCGTGGCGCATCGTGGAAGCCAAGAGCCGGAAATAAAATACAGATGTTTTCGCTCGCGTATATTGTGATTTGATATTCGTGGGGTATAAGCAGATTGTGTGTGGCTGGTCAGCTGCAAACATATCATCAGCGAGTGCAAGATCCCAGCTATTGCACAAACATTCCTCTAGATATCCGCAGATGGAAATGTTTGAAATTAAATACATCAATAAAACAAAGCCAAGTGTTTTCTTTTAGATTTACTTGCAGCACGTATCTGCGGATTAATTTTAGATTTTATCTTTCACATATTACCCAGCAGGTATTATTTGCATTATTCATTGATAAATGTTTCCAAGAGGCAGGAGCTTGGATTCTTCGAGTCTTTGAATGGTGTCCACGGGCAAGAATAAAGCAGGCCACAAAGTCGCAACTAGGTGGGCTTTATCTGCTTTGGTTTCGTCGTTGTTTTATTTTTTGGCTAGGAGTTACATGGGGGAACGTGCCTGAGATTGCAGGCTTCTTTACGTGGAAACAGACCCTTTTTTTCTAACGTGGGCGCTGTTATGCAGCCGCAGCCACAGCCGCAGCGGAAAGAAGCGCAGTGCAGCGCAGCGCAACGCCCACCCCGGAATTCGTGCCCTTTCGGGCCAAGAGTGCAAAACGTGTTAAATGACGCACGAATCGTCAAAATATTTTGGTGCGTAACTCTCGCCTACTCGTCGCAAGTACGTGAAAGAATCGTCAACAATTACGGGCTTGGGCTTGGGCCTGGGCCTGGGCCTGGGTGTTTTTTGGGGTGTTGCATGGTGAGTAACCTTGGGCTGCCAATTGCGTGGGCGTGGCATCTCTCCAGCAGCATCCAACGCTGCTACTGCATCTGCCTCTGCATCATTATGGGTGCTGCTACTGCCCTCCCGCCAAACCATTGTTTTGGGTTTATTTTGGTATGGTCGCATTTGCATGATTTTTTACTGATTTCATAGACAGATGTTTACATTTTGTTTCTTATCGCTGCAGACTTGGCACTGGTTCCGCATTGGCCAGCTCCATTGATCACGTCTAGAGCGGATTACTCATGCCAGATCAACGCAATAAGACGGCACCGACATCGACCCATCTCCGGGACGGAAGTAAATGCAGTCGCTCATCTCTCTCTCTCTCTCCCTCCCTCTCATTTATATACTATACTATGTAGTCATGCATTTTAGAGCGAGCGGTGCACGGCCCTGATATGAGCGCTGCTTACCGCTGCGGCTCGGGGGCCCTCTTCCGGTCTGTGGGGCACGTGGAGAGAGCACAGCTAGCTAGACCCCAGACTATGCAGCCGGAGAGCGGCACTGTGACTTTTCTTCTTTTCTTTTCTTTTTGGCGTTCTGGCTCTGCGACGCGCTCGCTGTGTCTCGGTGGGCAAACGTTTCTTGTACTTAAATCACGGCGCGGCCCATTGGCATTTAAGTTATGCAACATTCTCGAAAGCGAGCGCACTCCAGAGACCATTTAAGCGCGTCTGCCCCGCTGTAAGCCAACATTGTCTGACGAGAGGTAAGCGCGGTCGCAGCAGCACAAGGACTAACAAAATAGCAGCCAGCACCCGCAGGAATAGAGACTACCGACTACAGAGTACAGAGTAGAGTAGGTGTGGAGTACGTGTGTTCGTCAGATGTCCCCCGTCGTAGTGCTATAAGTTTAGTTCGTGTTCGTGATCCACATCAAGATAAGTCCGCCTGCCTCTATCACTCTCGACCCTCGCCAACTGGAAGTGGAAGTGAAGTGCCCGCCATGACGCACTCCATCTGGCTGCTGCTGCTGCTGGTGGCCCCGTTCACCCTGGTGAACAGTCGCTCGATCCGCCAAGTGCCGAGCGACTACGCCGGCGGGCCGCCGCAGCATCCGCTGCTGCCCAGCGGCTACTACGGACAGCCGTATGCCTACCAGGCGCCCTACGGATACGGCTACCAGGCGCCACCGCCGGTGTTCAGTCCGCCCGGCAGCTACTACGATAGTGTCTATGGCGTCTACAAGCCCTTCCCCGGCGGCGGCATTCCAGTTCGAATTGATTATGTAAGTGAAAACAGAAGGCAGCCCTGACTGATGCTGCTGCTGGTGGCTCTTGCGGGAACCAACTTACCGCTTTGTGTGTCTCTGTCCCTGCAGAACAATCGGTGCTCGAGGAACTACTTGGGGATTAAGCCGCATCCCGACCAGCAGGAGTACTACTATGTCTGCCAGCCGAACTGTGTGATCTTCAGCAAGTGCCCGAAACTCGAGGTAACCCACCGCTCCTGCCACCGTAATCCGCTAATCCCGTAATCCCGTAACCCGCAATACGCAACACACAACATTTTTCGCCCGTACAGAGCTTCAACTCAAGCAGTGGACGCTGCGCCCATCGGGTGCAGCCCCAAGCGCCGCCCTGTCTGAAGGAGGGACGGTTCGCACATCCGAGCGACTGCAGAGTCTACTACAGGTGCGACAAGAACGAGTCGCTGCCGTGGCTCTTTGCCTGCCCCTCGGGGACCATTTTTTCGCCACTGAAGAGGAAATGCATTCCCGGCGACGAGTGCCCATCGACGGAGATCTCGAACAGCGGCAGCTATATACCCGTCAACTGTGAGATCAAGTTCCCCGAGTGCACGGAGGAGGGCACCTTCCGGTCGCCCACGGACTGCGCCCTCTACTACACGTGCAAGCTGCAGGAGAGCGGCAACTATCTGCAGACCCGCTTCAAGTGTCCCGGCAGCAACAGCTATGACCCCAAACGGAGACTCTGTCGACCGCGCAGCGAGGTCAAGTGCCACGATTACGTGCCAGTGCCCGTGCCACAGGTTGCCTATCCCCAGCTGCCACACTACTACCCGTACCCAGCCCCACATACCCTCTACGAGGAGGATGACTACGACACGGCCTCAGGGGTAAAGGAGCAGGGCATTGAGCAGTCTGTGCTGAAGTCTGAAAACGTCGAAAAGCCGTCGGTGGATATTGTCGTTCCGCCCACGACTACCACAACCACGGCTGGCCCCCCCATCTATCGGTCTTATGAATACCAGCCGTATCAGTATAGATCCCAGCCAGCAGCTGAGAGTCTCGTAGAGGAGGAGTCCGCCACAGCAAAGTACAAAAGCAAGGCAACCACCAAATACCAGTACAAGAGGTACACATATTCTACGGCCAAAATTAATGAAGTTACCGAGGCCCCGGAACAGCTGGAAACCCTTAAGGCGTTCAAGGGACATCTGTCCGAGAACATTGTCATTCTGCCAACCTCCTCCACACCCGACGGCACTTCAAAGAGCACAACCGTGAAGCGAGAGAGCTCCACCGAGGCACCGTCTAAGCCGACAACGCTACCGCACTGCGTGCCGCCGGCTACTACCACAACAGTTGAAACGACGACAACTGCGAAATCAACTACCATAAAGAGCACAACTCAAAAGGAGACGTCAACAACTTTGGCGCCAACTGTGACAACTCCGAAATCTACGACTATTACAAGCACAACTCCGGACCCAACTGTTACAACCACAACTCCCAAAACAACAGTGACAACTCCGAAATCTACAACAATTACAAGCACAACTCCGGAGCCAACAACGACAACTCCGAAAACGTCGACAGTTACAACCACAACTCCTGAGTCCACAGTGACAACTCCGAAAACGTCGACGATTACAACCACAACTCCGGAGCCAACAACGACCACTCCGAAAACTTCGACAATTACAACCACATCTCCTGAGACCACAGTGACAACTCCGAAATCTACGACTATTACAACTAAAACTCCGGAGCCAACAACGACATCTCCGAAAACGTCGACAATTACAACCACAACTCCGGAACCAACAACTACCACTCCGAAAACTTCGACAATTACAACCACATCTCCTGAGACCACAGTGACAACTCCGAAATCTACGACTATTACAACTAAAACTCCGGAGCCAACAACGACAACTCCGGAAACGTCGACAATTACAACCACAACTCCGGAGCCAACAACGACCACTCCGAAAACTTCGACAATTACAACCACATCTCCTGAGACCACAGTGACAACTCCGAAATCTACGACTATTACAACCACAACTCAAGACCCAACTGTTACAACCACATCTCCTGAGACCACAGTGACAACTCCGAAAACGTCGACAATTACAACCACAACTCCGGAGCCAACAACGACAACTCCGAAAACTTCGACAATTACAACCACATCTCCTGAGACCACAGTGACAACTCCGAAATCTACGACTATTACAACTACAACTCCGGAGCCAACAACGACAACTCCGAAAACTTCGACAATTACAACCACATCTCCTAAGACCACAGTGACAACTCCGAAATCTACGACTATTACAACCACAACTCAAGACCCAACTGTTACAACCACATCTCCTGAGACCACAGTGACAACTCCGAAATCTACGACTATTACAACTAAAACTCCGGAGCCAACAACGACATCTCCGAAAACGTCGACAATTACAACCACAACTCCGGAACCAACAACTACCACTCCGAAAACTTCGACAATTACAACCACATCTCCTGAGACCACAGTGACAACTCCGAAATCTACGACTATTACAACTAAAACTCCGGAGCCAACAACGACAACTCCGAAAACGTCGACAATTACAACCACAACTCCGGAACCAACAACTACCACTCCGAAAACTTCGACAATTACAACCACATCTCCTGAGACCACAGTGACAACTCCGAAATCGACAACAATAACAACCACATCTCCTGAGACCACAGTGACAACTCCTAAATCTACGACTATTACAACCACATCTCCTGAACCAACAACGACAACTCCGAAAACGTCGACAATTACAACCACAACTCCGGAACCAACAACTACCACTCCGAAAACTTCGACAATTACAACCACATCTCCCGAGACCACAGTGACAACTCCGAAATCTACGACTATTACAACCACAACTCAAGACCCAACTGTTACAACCACATCTCCTGAGACCACAGTGACAACTCCGAAAACGTCGACAATTACAACCACAACTCCGGAGCCAACAACGACAACTCCGAAAACTTCGACAATTACAACCACATCTCCTGAGACCACAGTGACAACTCCGAAATCTACGACTATTACAACCACAACTCAAGACCCAACTGTTACAACCACATCTCCTGAAACCACAGTGACAACTCCGAAATCGACAACAATTACAACCACCACCCCGAATGTGTCTACTACAACTGCGAAATCGACAACTATCTCAGCGCCCACAGAACAAACAACCTCCACGACTCCGAAGTCGACAACTATTACCAGTACCACTCCAAAACCAGCAACAACAACCACTCCGCAAACGACAACTACCTCAACCACCACACAACAGCCAACAACAACTCCGGAAACTTCGACATCTGAAAAGCCTACAACGACAACAGCTCAACCATCATCAGCACCATCGACAACAACGAGCCCCCAACCGTCAGGCAGCACCACACTTCAAACCACTACAACAACTGCCAAGAGCAGTACTCCTTCGGATGAGCAGACCACGGCAACGAAACCAGTCTGCCCTGATGATGGAACGACCGAGGGTAAGTCCAAAGAATCCAAAGATGATTTTCCTAACATTTGTGCCAGCCGGCAAGGAATTCCTAACCCACACACAACACTTACTTTACAGATACAAAGACACAAAACATTGCATGTACACAACAACAGAACCAGCTACAAGAACTCCAAGAACCAGAACCAGAACCAGAACACGAACACGAACACGAACCACTCAGAAACACAAACAGCAAGCCCGAATTATCCGCAAATAAGAATCTGTTCGTTAGGGAGAAAGGCTTGCAGGAGCATGTGGTTGCCCACAACTTTGTTTCCAGTGAGCTGAACCTGGACTACATGGATGATGCGCCACTGGTGGCGGCGGCAGACAGCGAAGGGGAAGTGGATGCGACGACAGAGGATCCGCGGACGAAGAAATCCGCAATGTCAACGCTGGCAGCGGCACATCTGCTGGAGAAGCTGTTCCATGTGATATCCACCCCGCCGCCGACTACCATTCGCGCCCCCACTCCTAGTGTGACCCTCGCACAGCTGGCCAGGCACAAGCTGGCCACGTCCAAGCCCTTCATTGCCGAGTCCCTGCGGCTATCCATCAAGCAGTTGGCCTCAACGCAGAAGCGTTCAGTTGAGCAGACGTCCCCGTCCCCGGTGTTGGCATCGCCAAACTCCACGAAGGCGGAGCCCGAAGACTCTGAATATTATGACAGCGAAACGTCCGAGCTCTACGCAGATGAAGCGAATGAAGTTGTGCAGAAGGAGACTGCCAAGGCCATGGCTAGCACCACCGCAGCCGCTGTGCTGCCGCCGCTGGCCGAGCCCCTGCCGCAGGAGCTGAGTACTGAAACTCCTTCGACTACGACCAGCCGCCCACTGCCAGAATTATCTTCCACAACTACTGCCAAGCCGAATGCAACGCTGACTAGTGACTCGGAGTACGCGGACAACTATGCGGACTCGGACTATGTCAATGATGAAGCTCCGGCTTCGGTCTCAGAGCTGGAGAACGATGTGTTCGCAGAAGCCAAGAACCTGGACACCGAGGCCCACAAGAGAATGCTGATGCAGCTGCTCAAAGAGAAGCTGTCCCGTCCGGAAGAGATCCAGATGGCGAGCATAACCACGGAATCACCTCAGAAAAGCTTCCTCATGAATCTGCTTAGAAACAGGCTGAACCCACCGAAAGAGTCCCTGTCCCAGGTAGCCAGCACATCCACGGAAACGCCTCAAAAGAGTTTCGTGATGACCCTGCTGAAAGAGAGGCTAAGCCGTCCGCCACCAACGCCACCAGCACAACATCAGGAGCAGAATAGTTTGCCGAGTAGCGTGCTCAAAGGGGGACGTACAGAAGAGATTGGGACAGCTACCATCGCCATATCGACAGCAGCACCTCAGACATTCCCTTCCACAGCAGCATCTCTGCACTCCAGCAGCAGCAGCAGCACCAGCACGAGTACAAGTACGACAGCGCGTGCAGAGGCAGGGATGGGAACATCGCATCTGTCCGCCGGAAACTCGAGCAATCTCAGCTCCGAGTACTATGAGGATGAAGACTACAAGGACTACGATTCGGCGAGCGATGCAGAGGCACTCACGGGCCAAGCGAATGCCACCGAAAGATCGATTGAAGGCAAGCAGGAGATTGAGCAGCGGCCGGGCACTGCGAAGCGACACTCCATCCTGCCAGCAAGCAGCGCGAATTCGTTTGAAAACGATTTGGCAATGAATTGGAACGAACTCAACATGCAGTCCAGACCAGCGGCTGATGGGGGACTTGTGCTTGGGGGGCATCATTTTGACATTTCCACAGCGAGTACACTAAAACAAATACGGCCGCCCACGGGACTGGGTGCACCCACCACAGAGGGTCCAAGCACCACACAAACATCAGCAGCAACAATAGCAGAAACAGAAACAGAAACTACACCAAAAATAGCAGCAACAACAACAACATTGACACCAGCCACAAGCAGACGACAAACAACAGTTGCAGCAGCAGCCGCCGAGGCTGAGGCTGAGGCTGCGGCATCAACCACACCTGAAATCAGAATAGAATCTGAAACAGAACCAATCACAGCAACCAGACACAAAGAAGTCCTCAGAGTGAACAGTCAGCCGTGGCTGCTGGAGGCACAGAACCAAACCGTACATCTAACGCCAATTTCCATTGCCACTAAAGCGAGTGGCAGCCCAGTGAGCCCTGATGTTAATCGTTCGTTCCGCCCCTTAGTGTCCAATCCCGGCGACTATGACGCCGAGAAGGTGCCCGAGCTCACCCTGACGGTGCACGAGCCCATCGATGTGAAGATTGTGTTCTGTCCAAAGACCTGCACGGAGGACCACGACCACACACACGGTAAGTGCCCAGCCAAGTACCATTGCCCCACTCGCTGACCATCCCCATGCCTTGCAGACCCAGCTGATAATTATAAGAAGTCAAACTGCTCTGGAAGCTGCGACGATGACCAGCCGCCGGCCGACCACAGCGTAGATATCAAGTGGAAGCCGCTGAAGCTGAAGGACACCGCCAGCTTTCAAACCATCACGTAGACAGGCCCAGGCCCACACAACATTCGAGTTTGTACCTACTGCAATTCACGTATCTTGTTTGCTTTAACTATGCTTAATAAATAATAAATAATAATAAATAAATAATTAATATTTTAAACGAAACATCGCCCGCAACAGAGGCTTAGACAATCGAGTGGTTGGCCAGGGCAAAGGCAGTCAGAGCTGCACCCATGCAGCCAGAATTCAATGTCAAGCGCCCCCCAGCATACAGTCCAAGGGGGTGCACTCACAGGGTAGGAGTGTGGGGGGTGCAGTGTGCCACACCATCATGCGAAAGAAAAAGAAAACAGGAAAGTGCAGTGCCGCGCACGCAGAGCCACCAAAAGAAGCAGGCAGAGTGGACAGAAAAAAAGCAGAAGGAGAAGTTTGCACAGCAAAAGGAAAGAAAAGCGTCGAACGTCCTTCAGCCGTGTGGGCTGTGTGGGCAGTGGGTCGTTCGCCCTGTGGGTGGAGTGGTGTGGAGTGCGATGGGGCATGGTGCTGGTGTCCAGAAGTAGGTGCCACCTGTTGGCTGGCAAGTGCTGCCGGCTGGGCAAACAAAAGAAAGAAGTCCCTAACACAATCACCCGACGACAACAAGACCAAGACCAAAGTTGCACCCACCCAGCCCCGCCAGCAAGCGAGTAGCAGCTACCCATGCACATGCCCCATGCCCCCTGTCCCCTATTCAGTTTCAGCGCCACTTTGGGGGGGGAGTACACACACATGTGAGGCGGCTACCAGGAGCCCAGTGACGACAGCAAACGTCCGCCATTCATGCCACGTGGGTGGTGGTTGAAGGTTGAGGTGCGGATGCAGCTGCGGGTGCCACTGTGTGTGTGTGTGTGTGGCAAGCAAAAGAAAATGCACAAACGAGGCTCGGAGCTGCGTGTTGCATCGAATGGCTGTGGCTGTGGCTGTGCCGGGCACTGGGGAGCATTGTTTTTGTTTGCAGCTTATTGCTTTTGTTGTCTTCGCTTGTGGCGTGTGGCAAATAGAGCACAGCAGCAGCTGCCCCTGCCCCCAGTCCAGTGCCACTCACATGAGTGGCTTTCCGCGGCCCCAACTGTGCCGCATCTAAGCTGTGCCACCAGCCAGCCAGCCAGCCAGCTGGCTTTGGACTCCGCACTCGGGCGATTTACAGTTATGTGTGCCACAAATCGGCATCAAGCGCGCTTAACAGACATCATCTTGTCGCTCTGCCTAAGTCTCCCGGCTGGCCATGAATTATTCAACAGTTCAACAGTTGTCCCGCCCCTCCACCACCCCCACCCAACCCCTGCCGCAAACTATGTGGAGTACAATTTGCAATTTTCATATATGTAGCAGCAGAGTCTCGGGATGTTACTTGAAATTGACTTGCCTTGCCACACACACACACATCTACTACCCCACCCCACCCCAGCCCAGCCCAGCGCATGGGAGCATCAGCAGCCAGCAGCCACGACGCACACATGCTGCCCTTCGCTCCTTGTGCTGCTCGGGTGTGTGTGCAAATCCTTTTTATGCCCGCATTATATAGTTCGCACGCATTTGCCTGAGGAGTGCCTGAGGGCACACACATCCCCCGCATCCCCCACCACCCACCGCCAGCCTCCCATCACATTTGGCACACGATGCGCGCGCGTCATTCAATTCCATTTCCCATTTCCCCGGGTTCCACATTTCCACAATTTCCATTTGCAGCGCGACGCCATTCCGAGGGCCATATAACCAAGTTCAATTACCTGTTACAGCCGTTAGATGAATTTCTATGGCCAGTACATGCCACGACTAGTTGAGTACAGTTCGTGCCACCCCTCCCATACAGCAACCCATACACCATCCACCATCCACCATCCCATTCCATCTATCCCTCGCTACATGTCTCGATGTGCGTGTGGGGGTTTTTTTTGAATATTTGAAATGTTTTTGTTCGCGCCACGCCAACAGCTTCGACAACATCGACAACGATGCCCTGAAAGTTGGAGCTCAAGACGGCAGTGGCGAGCGGAGAGCGGATAGCGGAGAGTGGATAGCGGATGGCGGAGAGTGCAGAGCGAGGAGTGTACAGCGAAGCGGGGCAAAGAATAACGACACACTTTGGCACGCATTTGTGATAAACATAAATGAGCTTAGAAATGAACCCCGCAGGATAAGGCGTGCGGCTCCCACATGCTACACACACGCCCACACATTCATGCATAGTGCAAGCATTTTGGGGCACGAGAGAGTGCGTGCGAGTGTGTCAGAGTGTGTGTGGCAGAGTATTGACTGCCATATACCAGTGGCAGTGGCAGTGCCAGAGCCAGTAGAGTAGGCATCAAGTATCAGGCCAGAACAGAGCATTATACAAATGATATGACATTAGATAAGCCTAAGTGCAAATTGGCTTACAAACCGGAGGATTTGTGTATTCTCCGCCTGACTTTGGCGCCTTTGTTCTGCTTCTGCTTCTGGTTCTGGCTCCATCGGAGCTCGACGCGGCTTAGCCCCCAGCTCTTCAGGTCGCTCCTTTGCATGCCAGGCCCGGCGATGCTCATCACATATGTACACAACATGCGCAGGGTTAGGGGGAATGGCAATGGCAATGCCAATGGCAGTGGTAGAGCCAGAATGGCAGATCATGCCAGGGCAGATTGATAGTGCACACAGCGCGAATGGGAGGAGAGTCAGAGTAAGTCCATTCAACAGGAGAGTCCATCGTAGCCTGCGATACCATCTCCTCTCTCTGTCTCTCTCTCGGAGTGGCCTCAGTTTATGGAGAACATTGCTTTTTAGCACTTTCTGCACGGGGGGCCGGCCGCGGGAGTGCCATCGTCAGCGTGTTCCACTAATGAGTATTGAATTGGCACAGCCCGAGACCCACACACACATTGCAGATGGTGAAGGATGGAGAAGATCGTTTCTTTTTCTCCGAACGTCCTGCCACCCCACCCCCGTCCACAATGTGAATATCTGGGTCGCAGTGGCCACTCAGGCTGCCTGCCGGGCTGGGCTCCATTTATGGTTTCTTTTTGGCTACACGAGAGACCGACCAGAGAGTGTCGTGTGCTGTGCTGGGCTGTGCTGGGCTGTCCTCTCCTGCCCGTCCTGTCGGGCACAAAAAACGCCAAAGAATAACCGTGAATCGTGTGCAGAAAAAGGAGCAACAGAAGCAATAATGCCAGCCGAAACAGAGTCGAGTCACTGGAAAACAAAGCCAAACCGACATTTCCTCACACACACACACACACACACACACTCGCAGGCACTCATGGTGAGTAGGTGGGTGGGGTGGGGTGCTGGCTGAGGTACACGTAGGAGAAGCAGAAAAAACTGCCAAAAAATTCGTCCTTGATTCGTTGCAGTTTCTTTTTGGCATGCCCCGGCCTGGCCTGGCCTGGTCTGGACTGGTCTGGTCTGGACTGGTTTGGTTTGAATGTCGTGCGAGTTGTGAGTTTTCTAAAACGAAAGCAAAAAGATGCACACGCGGACACGGACACGGACACGGCTACGGCTACGGCTACGGATTGGGCACTCGAACTGCTGTGCTGGGGTGGAGGGGGCCTGGAGTGGCGCCTGGGCTTGGGCATTGCAAGGACATGACATGGCTGTCGAGTGGAGATTGTAGACTGAGGACGGAGGACGGAGGACTGAGGACTGGGGCATATGCATGCAGCCGGAGAGCTTCAGAGTTCATCGTCATGAATGAAATTTCCCAATTCCCTCTCTCTCTCTCTCTCTCTCTCTGTGTGTGTGTGTGTGAATGGATGTTCATGTGTGTGTGTGTAGGTGGTTTGTTGTTTGTTGCTCGTCTTTTGCACTGGCTGACGGCATCATCATCATCTTCGTTGCATACTTTTTGGAGTTTGCTTGGTCGACTCCGGGCTCTGGACGCATTCCGATTGCTTTTAGCTTTTGGCACTCGTTGTGCCACATTTGCGGCTGCACTCCAATTGCTCTCCTACATTGACACAGCCGCCTGACCCCCGAGTCGTTTCTTCTCGACTTTTTTCGTGGCTTGTGGCGTGGCAGAAGGAGGAGCTGGCCGCGCGCTTAGCCGGTTTTTTTTCCATTTGATTTCGCTTGGCTTGCTCTGTGATTCGCTCTACTTCGCCACAGCTTCCAGGAGATGCTGCAAAGAGGGGGCAGGGGCTGGGGCAGGGGCAGGGGCAGCGGCTGCGGCATGGAGGGGGGCACGCTTTGTGTCCAGATTTCGTGGATGAGTGCATTGGCTGGCGTGCTCCGGCGACCGCTTTGTGTGTGCCCTTTCAATCACCCCGCTTTGGCTTTGGTCCCAATTGGCATGTGGCATGTGGCATGCAGCTTGGTGCGGCACAGCGCGGCACACAAATGGCAACAATTTGCAACTCACCGTTGAGTGCACCACCCCACCCCGCCCCGTTTTCCTCCGCCAAAGTGGCTCCCAAGTGGCGCGTGGAGGACTCTTGAAGCGTGTCGCGCCCAAATCCGTTTCAGGCTCTGGCCCGGACACGGACACGGGCTCGGGCTGAGGGTATCCGTGTCGTGTTTCTTGACCTCTCTCGGCCGCTGCCTACCCGCCGCCCCTAACCTGCAGTCCCCCAGGCCCTCCGCTTTTGCTGCTGTTGCATGGGCAAACAAGCATTTGCCGCATTTCGTTTCATATGGAATTGCATTAAGGTCGGTCCTTATTATTTATTGACTTAATTGATTTTAAATATGCATAAAGCTGCGGTCCGTCCAATATTTGTCTTTGGCTGCAAAGCGCAAAGGAGGCATCGGCGGCGTCGGCTTTCAATTAGCCGGGCCCAAACATGGTCGCATGGTCGCATGGTCACCGAGCAGCAGCAGCAGCAGCAGCAACAGGAACAGGACGAGATCGAGGGGGCGGAGGAGCACCAGTAACAGGACCTGTCCTGTCCTGCAACATTTCTTCTTGCCCCCCTCTCCCCATTGACACAGCCCTCTCGCTGCGCTTCGTTTTTAATTTGCTGTTTGCATTATCCGATTTTCCGATTTTCATTTTTTATTTTCGATTTTTTGCACAGCCCCTCCACGCACTGCAAATATTTTCCTTTCTTTGATGCAATTTCGCTAGTTTTCCACATGGCTGCCGTGCACTCTGGTGGTGCCACACCCCCTGCCAGCCCACCACATCAGGGCTGGTGGCGGGGGCGGGGTTCGTGGCCGTGTCGCAGAAGGTTGCAGGGGACACGGACATGCCACTTTGTTGATTAAACATTAATTTCGCCTCAAAAATGCACAATACCAATCGAGTGGTCGGTGCACCGGTGCACCCGCCCCCAAACCCAGTCCCAGGCCCAAATTGGCGCCGGAGCATGAGCTGGTGTCAGCGCGACCTGCAGGTGCTGCTCCTGCTGCCCCTCCATTCCTGCCACTCCTGCAGCTTCTTGCTATTCTAATGCGGGGGCGGACACTACGGAAGTTTACATCCGCCCATTCAGGGCATAAAGATGCCAGCCAACTATTTTGCAACAATGCGGCAAGCAAGCTCCTTGGGCGGGGCAGCAGGTCCAGCAGGTCCCCGCTCCCTGAAGCGACAGCAAGCAGTTGGAATGCGGGAGTATTCACTGTACTGCAGAGCCTGCAAGGCTTTGATTTTGGAGTCCAATGAGGCAGACATTCGACTGCTGCGGCAAGAGGCACTCGTTAACGTGTTGCCTCTGCTGCAGATGGCACTCCGCGTATTTGCCGGGCAGCAGGGCCCGCGTAGTAGCGGGTATCGAATAGTCGCATCCGCTCACTCTGCAGCTCTCCTTCTGCTTGCTTGCTTGTTTACGCTAATTGCTTTCGTCCGGAGCAGCGGCAAGATAACCGCCTTCCGATGACAACATGCCCCCCTCTCCCTCTCCCTCTGCCTGCCCTGCATTTCCTTCTGATTTCTTTTTTCTTTTTTGCCGTTGTGTATGCTCCGCTTTTAATGCAAACTTTTTATTTTATTGGAGCATTAAAACGCATTTTTTACAACCGAATCGCAATATTGACGATGGAGCAGAGTCAGCCCAACAAACTCTCAAGTCCGCAGGGGTAGTGGGTGGATGGGTGGATGGGAGGCCAAGCCATGCCAAGCCGCGTCTAGCCAAGGTCCAAAAGCCAAGTTGCAAGTTCCAGGAAGAAGACTAGGAAGAACAGTGGCACAGCGGCAGAGCGGCAGAGGCCGAAGAAGCGCTTGATGGTCCATTAAAGACAAAGATTTTTGAAAAATTACTACATTCACTTTACTGGCTGTCCATGCCCAGGGTACGGGTGCGGGTGGGGGGTGCAGCGGGTGTAAGCAGTGTAAGGGCTGGGGGTGGGGCTGTGTTGCAGAACCAACTAGAAATGGCGGACGATGCCGCAGGCAAACAACAAAGTTGTAAAAATTGTTTCGTTTTTAAGCCGGGGAATGCGCCGGAATGGTCCAAAGGAGCGTTGCGCAGCGGTGTGGTGTGGGGTGTGGCACTGGGTGGGGTGGCGGCTGGGGGGGCTGTGGCGGTAAACTACCGTAAGTTTAACAGCAGCGCATAAACTGCAGCAGCAGCAGCAGCAGCAGCACCGTGCCCCCTGCCGACCCCATCCCATCCCACCCATGCTCCGCTCTGCTCTCGCTCGCTTTGCCATTAGCAATAAAAAGGGGGAAACGGTAAAGAGAATTTGGCTTGGTGGGGGCAGGGGAGCGGTGCGGAGGGGGGGCTATGTCGAAGATTGAGTTATGTGCGTTTCGACTTTGTTTCGGGCTAACACTACGAGAAAGTGTAAGAGACAGAGACAAAGAGAGACAGAGAGAGAGGTAGAGGTAGAGAGTGAGAGCCACAAAGAGCGCGCGCGTTGTTTCGGCAATATAACGGTAATAACCGAATTGTTACAATCGCTCTCAGACCAGACCCCACCACCCCACCACCCACTCTGCTCAGCTCTGATCTGCTCGTTTTTAGTTGCCGTTAGAATGCACACATACAGGGGTTAATGGCGTGGGGACGGGGGCTGTGGCAAGGGGCAAGCGGCAAGCGGCAGTTGCAGGTCATGAATTTGCCATTTTACAGCCGTCGTATTTTTTCTTGCCATTCATCCGATCCATTCCATTCTTCATCCCTCATCCTTAGAGCCGCTGCCACTGCCTAAGCTCTTATTCTTGGAGCTGATTTTCGGTGGGGCGTGGGGTTGGGGGCTACCCTAGAAATAATAACGCTTAAACTTTTTAGTGTTGTCATTAAATTCCTCGTGTAAGTTGCCAAAGGGGGTTGCAAGTGGACGGGGCTATGGGGCAACCCCCTCTCTCACCGCTCAACTACCTCGCTGTCCATCTATCTCTGTCTTTCGTGCTGCGGAGCTGCTCGCTTGTTTGGTTTGTTTTTGTGTGTATTTTGTTACTGTTTTTATTTAACATTTTAATGTCGCCCTCAGACTCAGTCTCAGCCTCCCAAAACCCCAAACCCAAAATCCAACCCCCGACCCCCAATCCCAATCCCAGCCAACAATCCGCCAAACACTAACGTTACCGCTACCGCTACCGCCTCGCTCCCTGCCCCTCCCCCAGCACATCTGCAGGTCTATAAATTTCGATATTTACTTTTTATATTGCAAAAATTTTTCTGCTGACGGAATTACGGAAATTAAAAACGAAATGAGGCTGAACCAGCCGCGTGCAGAGCGCAGGGGGGGTGGAGGGGAGGTTGGACTGCCTTCAGTGGGTGGCGAATGTCAGGGCTCCGGCTCATGTGCGCCCTTAGCCCTTAGCCTGCCACTGACATTTGAAGTCTTCCCCCCATGTACCATGGGCACGGCTCACCCCCTTGTCCGATGCCACTTTAGTCATAAAAGGAACATTATTCCGTGCACTTTTTAATATCCCGCACGGTTTTAACTTTCTCCGATCCCACTTTCCGCCACTCTCTGGAAGGAGCAGCAGGAGGAGGATGTCTTCCGCTCCGCCTTTATATTTAATCGTAAAGTTTAGAAACTTTGTAATGGCTGAAGGCTTTTCCAGATATCACACGGAACGGGGTGTCCCCTTCCGTTCCGTTGCCTAGTCGGAGGGGGGCGTGGGGTAGATATCTACATGTACTATGTTATTTGCACTACATTACTCACGCGGCTGCTGCGATCCATCTCATCCAGCCACTGCCTGGCAGAACTTTGATTGCCCATCCCAGATGCACACACACAAAACGTTTAATGGCTAATCAACAGGCGCTGGTGGTGGGGGGGGAGGCCATCTAATTTTCTAAATTTATGCTTTTGCCCGCATAGTTGTAAACTGGGGAAATGTGAGTAATGTTTTGGGCTGTGCGGCGAGGGGTGGCTGTGCGGCTGCTGAATGTTGCACTTTTGTCCCTGGCGCGCGCTTTGATTTGATTTTTACGCCGCGCCATAAATTGTTTAGATGAGTTTTTTAATCGAAATTGTTCGGAATGACTTAGGTGCGCATAAAATGTCTCTCTCCCGAGAGACACACACAGAGAGAGAGAGGGTGGTGCGATGGGGGCAATGGCAGCGGCAGTGGTGGGTGGGTGAATGGAAAGCGTTTTGCGAATAAATTGTTTGCGCCGGCAAATGCCGACCGATTTGCAGCGGCCTGTCGCCCGCTCTCCACTTTTTATAGGGCTTATAAAAAGAATATTTTTAATAGCGCATAAAAACTGTTTGTTAGTTGCAGGGAGTGGGGCAGCCCCTGCCATTGCTGCTGCTGCTGCCGGTGGAGGGTTTTGCGCTAAGCAACCGAAACCAAACTAAGCAGGCGCCTAGTCATCCATCCGTCCATCCATCCGTCCATCCCATAAGTGCGTGCGTGCGTGCGTCAGGTGGGTGCAGAAGAGCCGCCAGCCAATGAGCAGGAGCTTCCGCTCCTATTCGGCTGTGGGCCGAGCGGAACGCTCTTCACTTTTTACTGGCCGACGGCAGCGGGAATCGTAAACGTTGCCGAAAAACTTTGAACTTGATGGGCTTGGCAGCGCTCTTCGTTTTACGGCAATGCCGTGTGCTGCCTGCTGCCTGTGAGCCCCTGAATCCAGGCATTCCTGGCAGCATCCTCCCACATATACACTCCTGTACTCCCCAGTCAGTATCTCATGTGGTCATGAGCAGTGGCAGCACCACCACCACCACCACCGAACCGCATAAAAAGATACATTTGGCAGGCACCCAAACGACGTATAAAACGCGTTACTTTCATCCATGAGCGACGTTGATGGGCTCATAAATGCCGCGAATGTGCATGAAACGCGTATTTTTCTACTTTTTGATGATTTTGAAATTTTGTATGCGTTGAGTGCCGTTAAGTGTGTGCCACAGCAGCAGAGGAGAAGAGCAGCACCACTGCCCCCAAACCCCAAGCCATATGGCAGGGTGGGGGAAGGGTGTGTGTGTCCGTTAACGGTAACGTAACCCCAAAAGCAAAGAAAGCAAAAAAAGAGCACAGAAACTTGAGGGGTTTGTGCCCTGCCGAATTGTTCTTAACCCACTAAGGAGGCTGTGGAGGCAGCCAGGAGGCGCACCCAGGAGCTGTGGCAGGCGCTGCAGCCGGAGGAACGAACAGTTGCGCTTGCCGTAAAAGTAATATGAAATGTCTCATTTTTAGAGCTTCGAAATAAAAAAAGTTATCGGCGCATTTCGTCAGCGCAAACCTACAAAGGCAGGCCTCCGCCTTCGTCTTCGTCTTCGTCTCTCGCCTTTCGCCTTGCAGCCATAAAAGGGCTGCTCTGCGGTTTAGTTTTCTTCTTTGGGTGCTCCCTTTTATAATGGCCCCAACCCCCGCCCCACCAACGCCAAGGCAGAACAGAAGGAAGGGGCACGGGCAGGGGGCAACAATCGCCTCCTCGTAGGCGCAGGAAAACACGAGGCTGGCGCTCTGCCATTAGCAAGAACAACTTTCTAACGAACGTATTCAGGTTTTAATTATCGAGCCCCAGCCGATCCCACTGACCTGACCTGACCTGACCTGACCTCCCCCCCACACCCACCACTCTCACCACCGTGGCGTAAGCTGTTATGTGAGGGTGTTATGATTCAATTTTCGGCTGATGATGCCACTGCGGCGGATGGGTGGTGCTCCTGCTGCACCGCCACCAGTATGCAATGCCCAACCACCCCCCCAAGCCCACACCAGTCCCCTTGTTTGCTGAAGCCGCTTAATCGAACATTTTTGTTGCCCATAAATGGCAATGGCCAGACCCGGATGTGGTTGGGCGCTGGGTGGGTGGGGGAGTTATAGGGAGAGCTGTCATAGTCGCGAATTTTAAATTAGCTTAACGCCCGCCCACCGCCACACAACCCAAAGCACCACCTCATCAGCACACACACACACACACACACAGAGGCATACACACACGACGAGGATCTATCGCCATCTTTGTTCGTTTTCGGTTAATTTTTATTTGGTTTTATTTTTGGGCTTTCATTAGATTGATTTTTATTTTATTGCCTCGCATTTTAGGGCGGAGTTTTTGCATATTTTTTGCTGGCTCGTGCGTCCGAGCCGAGCTGCAAGCTGCATTCGCGCGCGCCGCCTCCCACGCTGCACTGCCCACACCCACACACACCCACACACAGCCACACACACACACCACATTCCACTCACCCACACAAGAGCAACAAATTTAAAAATATTTCGACGTTTTTTTCCATGCTGCTCCTTTTTTGTCATTTTTTTTTGTTTTTTTCCCCCACTAAATTGCCAAACTGCAGCAGCCTCTCTCTGCCTCTGCCCCTGCCTCTCGGAGTCTGCCCCACGCCCACTGCCCAGCAGGCGGCGTTGCATGTGCGATATGTAAAAGTGCAGTTGCAACGGCAACAGCAACAGCAACAACAATGCCCCATCGGCCTGCCTCCTGCCTTTTTACTCGCTGTCATCGTTCGGTTTTTTTTTTTTTTTTTTTTCGTTTTTTTTTATAATTTTTTTTTCCCATCGCTTTCTGCTTAATTTTATTTATTTATGGTTTTTTTTTACAATTTTTGTTTTATTTGGCCTGCTGCCCCGCCCCGTCCTCTGGGGCGGCTGTGCCATGGGTGGGCCACAGGACAGCAAATGCGACTGCAGCTGCTGCTGCTGCTGCTGCATCCACATGTGCATCTCTCAGCGTGCTCGGCTCGGCTGCATTCGCCGTCGCATCCTGCCGGCGCAAATCTCTCGCTCGCACCATGTCGGGTCCGGTGCCGGGCACGGGCACGGGCCCGGTTCAGTGCAGGAATAGAAATGATGGACTGCTCCGCAGGAGTTGATCGGTTGCTGGGTCGATGCCATTGCAGTGATCACTTGGTAGTCCTCAGTTATCTTTGCTCTCAGTTGTCTCAACGAGCAAGGACACCAGGCGGGGACATCTGGCTGGCTGCATCTGCTTCTGCATCCATCTGTCCCGAATGGCCATTGCGGGCTCCGCTGCAGGAAGATGGACCCTCGCTGCGCTCCTGGGAAATGCATTGGCTAGCAAAACAACTAAAACAAGCCAGGCAGCGTGCGCTGCTGCTGCTGCTGCTGGTGCTGCAGTTGCAGTTGCAGCTGCACCTTCGCTCTCTCGCTCGCTCCGACTATCGCCGTTTCGGTCTGGCCCAGGCCAAGGGGTTTAGGCCTTGTGCGTTTTGAGCCTACTTTTTTCGTCGCCCCCCCTCGCTATTGCCTTTTTGCACTTTTTGGAACATTTTTATATATTTCTAGGATTTTTTGTGCAGCGAGTTGAGTTTTATTTTTATTTTATTTCAGGGCCAGGCGAGCAGAGCAGCGCAGCGCAGCGGCGAGCCGAGGACGAGGCCGAGAACGAGGACGAGCAGCGATGAGCCGAGCCGAGCCCCTCCCATGTGCAGTTTGCACATTGCAGTTGCATGCAGCAGCAGCAGCAGCAGCATGCAGTGGCCGAGTAGGGGTGGGTGGCATGGGGCAGCTGCACGGGGCCCAGTGCAACCTGCTGTCATTTCACTCGCACCCAGGACATTCTCGTTGCGGAATATGTTGTTTGATTTTTTCGACCGACCGACCGAACCTCCCCCCTCCACTTTTTGCATTTTTCGCATTTTATTTTTTGTGAGTTTTTTTTAGTCGTTTGTGCTTTTTGGGCGGCTTTTTGTTTGATTTTTGCGTGCTTTTTTTTTGTGCGCCTTCCTGTTGCACGCAACTTGCAGCGCTGCGTTTTTATTGGCTGCCACTGCAGCGCTGTGTGTGTCTGTGTGTGTGGCATAAGTAGGTGCACTGTTGCAGTACATGCAACACGCTTATTTTTTCCCGTTTTTTTTTTGTTGTTTTGTTTTTTTTTTTTGGATGCCGTCCGTTCTTTTTTTTTTGTGGCATGCGTATGTATTTTAGCTATCGACGTTGGGGTTTTTTTTCAATCTCTTTTTTTTTGGTGGGCTGTCTCCACCTTCCCCCCACCGCAGTTCCCCACTGTTTGCCTCTGCCACTGCGACGCTTAATGCAAATAAAATGTTTGCGTTGACTTGCATTATGCTGATGCCTGTCCAGCCCCACCACCCACCACCCAGCAGCCACCTCCCACCACTCCCTCTCTGGTCAGTGATAACGCATCCTGTCTCCTGTCTCCTACTCCCCGGCTACCCCCATTTCCCTTTGGCCGCTCACTCTTCTGTTCTGGCCGTAGCGGGTTTTTATTTTTCAGTCATTAAAAATTGCCCATGCCCAGGCTCAGGCCCAGGCCCGTGACCATGCCCACCCCCCCACACCGCTGCTGCTGGTGCACGTTGCATGGCCTCTGGTCGCAACGATGGCCGTGCAACGACGGGCGCTGCTTGTTGTGGGTCGAATGTGGGTCGCGCCGATGCTTTTTGTTGCTGTCTTTTGTTGGCCAGCTCGTCGCATAATCGCCGGCTTCACACGCAGCCTGCACTCAGCTGCTGCAGCCCCATCCAAGTCACATCCACCAGCACCCCCATCCCCACCCCTATTGCAATCCTTAGTACTCGTGCTGGTCCCGGCCCTGGTCCTCGGAATGCGCCTGGCCCTGGTTGCGTCTCATGCAATCGTTTTTTCGGCATTTTGCATGCAGCTTTGGGCTTTTTGTTGCCAGTACCCACCCCAGCACCCCTGCACCCCTCACCCTCCCCCCATCCATGCCAGTTGTCGTGTTTCATTTCACGTCCAGTTTTTCCTTTGCTGCTCTTTTTTTTGGCGTATTTTTTGTTAATCGCCTTTTTTTTTGCAGGCCTTTTTGGGCGAGGCGGTCGGAGGGGGTCGCTCGACAGACCCTCGTCTGTCTGACTCTTTCCAGGGCTCTGGCTCTGGGCTGTTGTTTGGCATTTTGCACATAAATTTCGTTTCTTTACAAAATTACCGATATTTTGATGGTTGGCTCCACTGACTGCCCCACCCCCCCCGCCGCCACACCGCCACACATTGCCTGCACCACCCACTCACCCACACCCTTCGCACGTGGGAGCTTAAGCTGTCGAGCACAATTTTTGTAGGCATTGTTGCCTCGCCTCCTGCCTCCTGCCACCTTGCCACTTGCCACCTGGCGGCTGGCCTGCTCCCCGATCCTCCGATTTGCCCTTTTTTGCAATTAAACTCTTTTTGCCGCCACCGCCTCCAATCGTATCCCCCCCACCCCTCCGCCCATCTGCGGCTGGCTAAGCGTTGCTGCCCCATTCAGTCGCTGGGGCATTCTGGCTGCGTTTTGTGCTTTGCTTTTCAAACATTTGCATTTGCCACTTGACGCTTTTGTGTGTAATTGATTTCCAACGCTTTGATTGTCAAGTGGCAAGAACAACATGCCCCGGCAACAAAAGCGGAGGCAGAAGCCCCAGCCTCCCTGCCTCGGCACTCGGCAGGTGCTTTGGCAAACTATGCACCGATTGGCTCCGCTTTGGCTTGGGGCCTTTGTTTTGTTTTGGCTCGGTTTTGTTTTGCTTTGTTTTGACTCTAACGGAACAACAAACAACAGCCTGGCAGGCAGTCGTGGTCCCTGCCCCACCCCACCCCACCACACCCCACCAATTGCCCATCGTTTCGCCCCTTTGCCCTGCATTCACTTCTATGCAACGTTTCGATATCGGCCCTACCTCAGCCCTCGCCGCAGTCAGCGCTTAAACAAACACACAAATACAATCGCAGATTCAAACGCAAATTCATTTCCGAGCATTTAGTTGCATTGTGGCTCAAGTGGCAGCTGGAATGGCTGCACTGTCCTTGACCAGCGATGGCCAGCGAAGGCAAGGGATTGGACTGGGGCTGGGGCTTGGGCTGACCAGCAGCGACCCTTGACCTTACCCCCCACGCCACTCGAGTGCTGAGCAGCTCCCGATGCCACAATCGATTCCGAACTACAAGAGAGAGCCAACTTCTACGCGAAGCCATCTTTGGCTGAGCAAAAATATTGTGCTAAATATTTTATACTATTTAAGGGAATAGATTATATATCTGTATATTATATATTCATCGTTTTTATGGTAACTGTAGGTAAACATATTTATATTTATGTAAGTACACACTGCTGTTGTCTAGCCGCTGATTGGCATGCAGCTTGGCTTTGTGAGGAGAATGAAAATAAATCAACAGCTTCCGGAATTTTCTAGGAATATCTTCCCGTTGCTCCTGAGTCGATTAACGCAAGACTTTTGCTGCGCTGACATTTTGCAATGGACTAGCAGCAAGATTCAGGTGATACCAATGACTGTCCCGATGGCACAATGCGACAGGGATTTTGCATGGAACAAAGTGCCACGATGGCACCAGCTGGTTGCCAGGAGTGAGTGCGATTAGCCAAGAAGAAAAGGTTTTTACTCGTACAAAGCTGCCATTGGAAGGAGCTTCAGCTCAGACGATCAACTGCAATTGAAACCCCAACAGTTTCATGCGACGCACATGCAAGGGATCCTCTCAAAGGATCCCCCCGACTGGCCAACAAAGAAGGCTCAATATGTGTCGCATTTCCCTTTTAATACTGGAATGCCATGGAGGAGGGTCGTGGTCGGGGGGGCCTCAGCTCAAATAATAAATAAATGCTTGGCAGAAAAATGGCCAATTCTGCACAGTAAAAACATCAAGAGCGATGGGGACAACGACAACGGCAACTGGCAACGGCAACAAGAAGCGAGAACAAGAAAATATTAAAAATCTTCGCACGCATTTTGGTCGCGCATTAAAATCAAAGTAAAATGGCATCAATATAAATACTCGTAAATTTGCAATTTCGAGTCGAGCCCCAGAAAACCCATGCCCCGTCCACCCAACCACCCGTCAGCAGCCATCGCCCATCCTCCATGTGGCTCTGTCAACATGCGCAACGCATGAACGGTACGCGAAGTGGAGCTGGGAATGGGTATTGGGGTATGTGGTGCAGGGATGTGACAGGGAAGGCACTGCTGCGCCATCGTAAAATGAGCTCCCAGCTTGGGTCTTGGTCCTGCTCCTGGCTCCTGGCTCATGGCCATGGCTCATTCGCATGTTTAGCCTGCGAAGCGCATATGTTTAGAGAAATTAGTTTTTCATAACGCACAAGTTGTTATTGCCACCCACACACACACGCAAACACACAAGCAAACACACACACACATACGCAGTGTGGATGCTGCCTTTTAACGGGATTTTTTATTGCAAATTCTATTCAAATATCCATTCAGTTTTATGGGCCACGGTAACCCCTGTTCCACCATTACACTCCACTCTTCACTCTCCACTGCTGCCACAGCCACTGCCACTGCCTTTGAAGCCACGCAAATTCGCATATGAGCAGGATTCCAGCAGTACACCGCCCGCCGCCCAACGCCACCCCAAGGGGCCTGCTCTGTTACCTTGTTGTTGCTGCTTTTATTATTATTTCGCTTCTTCTTTTTTCCTTTTTTTTTTTAAACAAACACAATTTTTAATATGCCTGCAATTTTTATGAGTGTTTAGAGGAATTTTATTGCAGAAGATTTCCCCTGCCTAGGCGGCCGGAGGAAGGGCGCAGGGGCGCAGGGGCGTGCTGTAGTAGCAGAGTAGTAACGGAAAGAGGAAGAGGAATGTGGTCCCATGTCGCGTATGCGAGCGCGATAAGGCGCCTCCCACTCCAGAGCCCACGCCACGCATTTATTTGTGTGCCCGAAATGTCCTCGAGTATCATAAAAATAAAGAATGAAAATAATATTAAATATTATAATGTAAGAGCGAAAGCGGACTAGCGGGCAGGTGGTGGGTGGAGGGAGGAGGCAGGAGTTCCTCCTGTCTTCCGACTCGCGCTGCGATTGTGATTACGATTCTGGATCCGATCTGGAGTAGCATCATCCTGGCAGCCTGCCACTTCCCAGTCCGCTGTTGGCGCAGCCCAAGACAAATTATCCCCTCCATAAATCGCGCGGAGCAGGCAGACAACAGGCAGAGCAGGCAACAACGTTGCCAAAACTGTGGCACGTTAAAAATGTTTAATTTGCTAAGCCCCCCCTCCCACGGCCCACGCAGCACATATCTCAGCTGCCGGAGAGAGATGTCCTTGCCCCATTCGCACTCGTTTAGAGCTGCCACTCCACTGCGCCAATTTCGCAGCTCACGTACTCATCCACATGTGTGTGTGTGTGTGGCCAAGCTGCCCGATATGACAGTTTTGTGTGTTTAGGGGTGTAGGTGTAGGTGTAGGTGGCGCTGCTCCACAGCAACGATCGGAAAACATTCGATGGGAATTACGCACAAATTTGCCGAGAATATGGCTGCCAGGCAAAGGAGAACTTTCCCTCGCTCTGTTTGAAGGAGCATCAAGCTAAATGTTGCATAAATTTAAGCAATAAGTAAGTAAAGTTCCTAGGGAATGTAGTTGTAAATATGCAGAAATGAGCAGAGAGATCGGACTGCAAGCGGGGGAGATAATGGGAGATAATGGCATCCGCCTATGACAACTTTATTCCCACGCTTTTATTCCCCATTGCCACTTTCTTAACACTCTCCAAAGTGAAGCAGCGATGGACCCTGAAGCTTTGGTCTGTTTCTGCTTCCCCTTTCTCTCCTTTTCCACTTGCAGTTCTGCGTCAAGCACTTCTCTAACAAAACCTGAAGCTTTGGTCAATGTTCCTTTGGAAACCAAGTAATCAGGCACGAAAACCTGAGGGTTGGTTCGTTTTCCTTTAAAATGATGCTGCAAGCAACTCAAACCTGAAGGTTTGGTTTCTCCGTCAGAGGCAAAAGATGGAGCAGCAGCAGCCAAGGTCAAGCATTGGGTAGAATATGAAAATAAAGCTTCATGTGTAAATCAATAAAATAAATGAATAAATGAAAAATAAATGAATCTTCTGCAGAATTCTTCCTTCGAATTGTTTAATTGTTCTTCCTTCTAATCATATAATCTTTTCTTCAAAAGAAAATTATCCCAGTGTGGAAATAGAAATGCGCAAAGATATGGAAATACTTTTGTGGAAGCTACGCGGCGACTTTAGATCCAGTGGCGCACAAACCCTAGGCAGCGGAGAGCCCAGACCCATGATGAATGGTCCGCCTGTGCTGTGGGAATTCCACAATGAGGCAGAGAGCAAGCCGCAGCCTGGCGGAGGCCCTGGCTCATTCCGCCTTATCGCCAGACGCAGATCTTGGGGCAGTAAAACAAAGGAATCTGTCCATCTGTGCTCCGCTGCCCCATGCTCCACTAGAGTGACAAAACAGTAGAAGCCCTTTCTGGCCTTTGGATTTTCGTCTAAAGCATGGCTCCCCGTTGGCCGGCGTCCAGTTGCGCTGATTGAAGTGCAGCCGCTCGACCCCATATATGGATCATCATAAAATGGAAGCGGGACAGGGACAGGGGACTGGCAGCTGACGGCCGAGCCGAGCCTTATGGAAAATAGGCAACAATATATTTATTATTTTTGTGCAATTTCATTTCGGGAAGGAGCGCGCCATATTATTACCCAAAGTCGTAGCGTGGCTGATGCAATCTTCGATAGAACTGGGGAGGGGGCTGCGCCTCGCCTCGCCCGACACCGATGAGGCTGGCAATGGCAATGGCCAGGGGTCTGCACTCGTATGTGGAGCACACGGCTGCACGTATGCGTGTGCACACGAGTATGGGTAATGACTTTTTTATGGCCATATAGGCAGTCAGGCAGTAGCTTGGCGGAGGAGCAGGAGCAGGAGGAGCATGACGGAACACACAACACACAGGGAAATATTTTATGACATGTTATTAAAATATGATATCGACAGGGTCACGGGGGGGCGGGGCCAGGTGCGGGCCAGGCCAGGCCAGGCATAGCCATGGCCATAGCCATATGCCCCCAGGCTGGGCTCGAGATGCAGGCGTGCGATACGATACGATTCAAGCTTATTAGAAAGAAATTACTTGTCCTCTAGCAGCCATCGAGAGGCTGCTGCTTGATGTCTTTTACCCCATCCATCTGCCGCTGTCTCTCTCTCTCTCTGTCTCTCTGTCTCTCTCGCTTTCTCAGTGGCTCGCTCTATGCGGCACTCAGTGCCTTCAATGTAGCTGCTGCATTTTTATGTATTGCCAAAATGATGTTCTATAACATTTTTTATTATGAATAACGGTTATAAAATGGCATGGCGCGGGCCAAAACAAAAGCGAGGCAGAGAGAGGGAGAGAGAACTCGAACCGTTCTCGGCAACAGTCGCAAGTCAAGTGGGTGGTGTGTGCCCCTGTGCCTGTTCCTGTCCCTGTCCCTGCCCGACCACATAAAAAAAAGCCAACACACGAAATGCAAATTGTAAATTACAAATTTGCAATAAAAATTTTTAATAGAATGAAACATTTTGCCTTTATGAGTTTGTCTTTCGGCTGAATTTATCTGCTTTTATGATAACGTTCGTTGTGTGTGTTCGTGTGTGTGTGTGTGTCCTGCTCCGCCGACACTCCACTACCCCGCCCGTCTCTTGCTCTCTCTCTCTATCACTCCACCATCTTCATGGCTTTCTCCTCACTCGACTTTCTACGCCGTCATCATTTTCTCGTATTGTTCTTGTTTGTCGTAACAGTTTTGCATTAACATTAACGTAATTCTCTTTGGCATTATCATAAATACATTTTACGCATATTGCCAGGCCCCAAGAAGGATGCTCGTACTGCTCCTCCTGCTCTCTGTGTGTGTGTGGGAGTGTGTGTGGCAGTGTGGGGCTGTATCTTTGTATCTGGAGCATCTGCTGCCTCAGTCGCAGTTCGACTGAGTTTTAGTGCTAATGTCCGGGGTTTATCGCACAACATGCATAGAATGTTTATGAATTAACCCAGGATCCACCGGGGCGGGGGCGGGGGCGGTGTCAGTCGAGCATAAAAAAGACCCAGCCGGATGCCAGTCATTGTCAATATCGATATTGGAGTGTGGCCATAACTCCGCTGGGCCGTAAGCCAGCGAGCATGGGGGATGGCGAGGCCCACTGACGGGTCCGAGCATCAGCCAACCAGGCAACCGCTGCCGTTCGCACCCATTCGCTGTGGCTGTCGCTGGCGCTGGATGGAGCTGCCGGGGGGTGGGAGGTTGCATTAGTTTCGCACACGAAGCGAACACTAGCCCGGCCAACTGGCTGCCCCTCCCAAAGAGACCCTATGCCGAGCGCCAGTGTTTGTCGAGTGGGTGCTCCGTGGCCCGTGCCCCGTGCCCCCTTGCTCGCCGTGCCCCGCCAACTAGACGCGACTCGTGGGCCAATCAACGGCGGCAATGCGGCTTAGAAGCCTTTCAAATCGTTGCATCCGCACTCGGCAGGCTCGTCGGGACACACCGGTGCCGGGGCCAACGCATCCTCGTCAACGCATTCGGCCCTCGTCCTCGTCGTCGTCGTGTGTCGATGTGTGTGTCGGTGCGGGTGTGTGGGTGTGTGTGTGGCAGCAGCAGTTTTTGCGCTTTGCTTTTTAGCTTCTCTAATCAGCAGAGGACATGGGCGTGGTGGGGGCAGGGTTCCGTGTGGACAGTTGTCCTTCGGTTAGCAAATCGTCCTTGCTGTCGTTCGCTCCTTCTCGCTCGCACAGCCACAGCTAGATAGATGGCCAATTCGCTCTCCCTCCCGCTCGCACTCTAGCACAGATGGCCTCAGGGCACAGGGCACGAGGAACGAGGCACGGGGCACTGGGAGCTTCTGCTTCTTATTCTACACGCGCTCTATTCACACACACACACACACACGCTGGCAGGAACCCACTCGAAAGCACACACGGACTAGCACATAGTTGCTCATGTCATGCATGTGTGTGTGTGTCTGTGTGTCGTGTGTGTGTGTGTGTGTGCGCGTGGTCGGGCTTTTCCGTCGTCATTTGCAAACGCCAACGTAAAGGAAGGTCCTTCCCCAGCCCACCCGGCCTGCCACCTACACCCACTACATCCACTCCCTACAACCACTCGGAGCTGGTGCCAGAGCCATAGCCATAGCCACAGCCAGAGCCGCATCGCATCGGCTTTTGGTGTTTCGGCTTCGCTCGGCTCGCCATTCGCCTCGTGCCCGCCCTCGCCTGCCCCCCCTGCGGGCTGCTCCACGGATGTTTTGCGCTTGTTTCTGCGTCGGCTCCGACCACAGATGGGCGGCTGGCGTAGGGTGGGCTAGGGAGGCGGCAGCGTTGTCCTAGATTTGTTTAAATTATTTTGCGATAGTGTGATTGGCTTCTGCGCCCAGCCCCGCCGCCGCCGCGCAGCCCCTCGCCTGCTTTGGCCGCCAGCCAATGGGAGCGTTGCACATGTTTAGTCGCACTAGAGCTCTCTGTCCTGACCTAAATGCGTGTCGTCGGTGTAGTCGGTGAAGTCGCTGTCGTGGCTGCCGAATAGTGCATGCCACATGGCCTGCCCCCTTCTACCGTGCCGCCCGTTGCCACGGCTGCCACTTGTGCTGCCACGGCCGCCTGTGGTTGGCCCAGCCCGACACGAATATGTCTGGGTGTGTTTAGTTTCCGTGATAGGCCATCCGACTGGGGCTGAATTTGCATATATGTAGCTTAGAAACAACTGGCCCATGGCTGCCAACTGCCAACAGCCAACTGCCAACTGCCAACCACTGCGCTCGTGTGTGGCAAGTGGCAAATAGTGGAGAGTCGCGTACACTTGCCAGAGGCATTCCATGCCCAAATGATCTGCTGCTTGCCAGACAAATGTCCGATCATCACGAAAGCAGGGACCCTGCGACAGAGTCGGAGTCGGAGGCGGAGGCAGCGAACTCCCTCGAGATCCTATTCGAAAAGGAACAACTGATGCCTGCCCTTAGAGGACATATATATAAGCATATACATAAATGTATCAAGAGCCAACTTAAGCTGAGACACATTTCGGTGGGACATTTCGGAGCGAAAGGCATTTAAATTAATTTAAAAATAATCATGAGCAGGAAATGAGGCAGTCGAGGGGGCAGATGGATGCGAATGGGAATGGGAATGGGGCAGCACTTGCGCTTAATTCCCGCATACATTTTTTGCCCAGCCCCAAGACAAAGAGGCAGAGGAGAAGCCCAAAGCCCAAGAAACCCAAACGGGTTGTGGGATGAGTGACTGCTGGGGGCTCGGGAACGTGGCATGTGCGTGTGTGTCAAGGCTTTTCAGGGTTAAATTAGCTGACTGGGAGCGTGTGGTTAATTTTTGCACAGAGCGGCAGAGGGGCACAGCGCAGGCTGCAGATGGATGGGCGCTCGCTCCTTTGTCGCTGGGTGGCTGATGATGGGCACGGCACGGCATGGCACGGACGATCTTGCCTGACATCTGAGACGTCTCGCCTCAGTCCTGTAACTCGGGAAACCCGTGGCACATGTAATGAAATATGCTTAAGGAGTGCCAGTCCCAGCCCCAGCACCACCCTCCTACCCCACACCACGCCACATCTCCAGTCGCCCCCAAGTTCCTTTCATTCTATCTGTTTAACTTTTTTCGCGAGGTCCCTCCGCAGCTGACAGAGCTGCCCCGAGCCCCAAGGATCAGCGGCTGGAGGACAGCGCTGTGGGTAGGGGAAGGAAGGGCGAGTGAGGGTAAGCACAACAAGCATATGAAAAGTTTGTTAAGAATTCTTTTTGTGTGTGTGTGGTGTGGGGTGCTAACCCACAGTAAGACAAGGCACCCACTCCAAGTGCCTCCGCCTCCCACTGCTCCCCCCCGCTCTCACACTCGCTAATGTCGCAGCAACATTTGCGGTTTTAATTCTTTGCCGTTTCAAATTTTACTCTTTTCCCTCTGTGGACTTGGCAGCGGGTGGGGCAGTGGCTGCTCGGCTCCTGCCGTTCTGCCGGGGGTGCAGTCGAAATTAAAAGACAGAAACTTTTCCCCATTAAGTTCGGAGCCACAGCAAGCGCTAGAGATGATTGATGATGGATGTGGCTGTGCCTGCCAGCGGAGAGTTCGCCCGTCAGGATCAAGGAGCTGCGTTCCCAAGCAGCGGATCGTCGGACCGATCCACCCAGCGAAGTGTGGAAGTGCTCTAAGCAAACGAAACACAAATAATTCCGCGGGTTTCCACTATTTCCAGGGCCTAGGCAGCATTTTGGCTTAGTGTTGGGGTTGCAGATGGGAGGTGGTAGGTGGCAGATGGTAGCTGGTAGGTTGTAGCTGGGGCAGAGGCCTGTGTGAATGCGTGGGGGAATACGCCGCGCTGTCTCGAGTGTGTGTGTGTGCTCTTTGCGTTGCCTTGGGACAAATTACAAATTTCGTTTGTCGACTTTTTCTCTATGCTCGGCGCAGCTCTTGGCCCAGCTTCGTTTTTTCCCTTTTTAGCAACTTTATCGGAGGCATACGAGGGCCGGGCCGGGACGGGCCGGGCCCCCACCCCATCCCTGGCAGCCTTTCCTTTCTTGTTTTTTTATTTTTTCCACTCCCCCCCTTTGCCGCGCTTCCTTTGCGGGCACTGTCGAAAACTTTCTAATAATGTTGTACACAATTTAAATAGAATTTTCTGTGTGCCTTCCCCTCTGCTGCCGCTGCCGCTGAGGCTGTGGCTGCGGCTGGGGCATGGCGCAAAATACTTGCGCGCAAGAAGACGCACAATCAACTTGGCCAAGAATATGGCTTCTCATGTGTGGGCGTGCGAGTGGGCGTGGGCCGGGGCCTGGGCCTGGGCATGTGCTGGGATATGAACACGCGGTTTCTCATTATGCTAACGAAGTAAAAACTTTACAAGCACATATGAGCGCGCGGCAAACTCGCGGAGAAGAACTCGCGTGGGTGGCAGGGGAGGGGAAAGAAGTGCGCAAGAAATTGAAAGAAGACGCACCAGCCCGAAAACACAACACAACGCTGCCATGGCTGGAGCCCACAGCAGAGAAGTGCAGGAGAGAAAAAAAGAGAGCCACAAGACAGCGAAAAAAGCGAGCACAAAAAATACGAACAAAATGCGAAAAGCGAAACCCAAAACCCGAAATAAAATATGCATAATAATATTCACAATAATACATGCATATGCCGCCGCCACGCCGCCATGCCGCCACGCCACCGAGTTTCCGAGTTGCCAACTTGCCGCATTCTCGCTTAGCGTCGAAGAAGCTGCAACAAGCTGCAGGGCGTGTCGGGGCGGTGCAAGGCGGCACAAGACGGGAGGTGGCAAGCGTTGCGGCAGTGCGGCAGTGCGTGTGGTTGGCTCTGCCAAGTTGCTAACAAGCTTAGTTCCCCTTGCGCAACTTGCTCGCTTCCATTTCCACTTGCCACCCAAAGAAACCCACCGAATCCACCGCCCACCACCCACCGACTCCTTTGAACTGCAGGCTGAAGACAGACACAAGTGTCTACTCCTCGCAGCATACAGTGGGGGGGGTGGCAACACTAAGAGGTGCACAACAATTTTTAATTAATTTAGTTGCCCCAATCCGTGAAGCTCAAGAAAGTTTGCCTCCCCATGTCCCAGCTAAAAATCCAGAGCAGAACGAGAAGAGGATTCCAGCCTTCTGCTTCTATCCTTCCACACACACACACACACACACAATATCCATTCTCGATCAGATTGATTATTATTCATTATTTCCATGGGCAAACAGGAGAAGCTTGTTCCCGCCATTTGAGCACATTGAAATGGATCCCATCTTTGACGCTGCCCAAACGGCCCAGCGACAATGGCGAGGCAAGGTCAAGCGGCGCAAGTCCAAGTCTAAATTTCACTTGCGAGTGTTAATTCAACGCTCAACATATGATTCGCCAGCAGACGCCGTGCCGATATTCACTGCAGTGGCCTCTATTTAAATTGGAAAAATAATTTAAAAAATTTAAATAAAAAGTTAAAAAAAAATAAAAATAAAAGTTAAAAGATCTGCGCACTCTGCTGAAGGCTGATCAATGGTTAAGGTGCCCCTTACATATCGAGGGCACACTGCTCTAAGTATTGTTTGCACCATGCGCACTGAGCTGCTGCAATCCCCGAGTTCAAAGCGAAAGGCGCTGCCTGTCTAAGTGCTAAGTGCAGGTGTGAGTGCCTCGCAGGCGTCTGTCCTACAATGGCAGCCCTGTGTCTTCCATTTGTCCAAATTGAACGCATCTTTCCGTCCCATTTCTGCGATTTTTGCTATTAATTGTCTCGGCGATTACGTATGATTAATTACGTATACGCCCTGATCTTCTAATATAATTTCTATTGAATTGGAATTTGCTTAGAATCTTCTTCAAAATGTTTCTTAAGTTCGCAATGCTGTAGAAGAGTCTGCGAAAAGCATTCAATATTCTTGAGATGTGCAGTTCGGGCAGCAGAAAGTTTGCTCTGCGTTTCCTGAGTCACACAGTTCCCTTTGGCCACTCGTTTTTCTTCTGGGCCATTAGATTGGTGAACGTTGAATTTCCTCAAGGCATGCGGCTTCTTCTGGCTGCTTCCTTCTACCTATGGAACTTGGGGGGCCGCTGAACCAGGCCTAAAGATGGCTGACCAGTGGCCATGGGCTGCGCAAATCAAAATCGATTTGCAGACATGAGTGGAGAGTGCAGATTGGATCGCAGTGGGACACCAAGCTCTCACAGCACTCAAATGGAGACTTGTGGCGCTGCCAGCAGCTTCCTCCGACTACCCAGCACACAATCCAAGAGTGCATTGAGCGCGGGGCTTTGTGACGCCCGGAAAGCCGCCACAAAAGTGTATAATTACGCATAATGCCAAACACCCGGTCGGACCAACAAAGGAATTTAATTTAATTGCGAGCCCAACAAAGCGGCAAGTTCCAGCAGGCAAATACCTGCTGAGATGGCGGATCGTAGCAGCTGTCCCATGCCCCCATTTCAGGTGCCTCGGTGCCGGCAACAATGGGCACACTGCGCTGATAGTGCCGGCGGAGCGGTGGGCGGGATAAGTGTCGCTGCCTGATGACAGGATACATTACGGCAGCAGCATTCGAAGACAAAGACAAAGAACGAACAGCAGATGGCCCACCACACGGCTGTGTGCGCGTCTGCGGGGGGGAGGAGCGTCTCCTTGGAGAGCGCTGGCAGACGGGGCAGCGCAGATGGGGCAGCCCACGTGCTGTCCAGGCACCCGAAAAAAATATATTCAATCAAGGTCAAGGACGAGACCTTCTTTCTTCGGGCAGCGCCACGCGGCCGGCACGCAGAATGTTTTCTTGACGGATTCGACTTTAATCTTCAAGTGGCAGTGGCGGGAAGGTGGGGAGTCGCATCGATTGGCCGGAAATGTGTCACTCTCGCTGGGTGGGTGTGCAGGGGAATGCGAAGAGGACGGAGACTGGGTCTGGGTCTGGTGCCGAGTCTGGAGTCTGAGTCTGGGTCTGGGAAACAAAACGAAGCCGCAAATGAACTCTGGCACGCAAAAGTTGAGCAACTTCTGTTCGCCGTTGTCCTTGAAGTGTCGAAAAACAGCAAATAAAAGTGCGGCAATATTCCAGCACCCACCCTCGCCCGGGCTGAGGCCCTTTTGCCTGTCCAGGTTCCCTTTCCCTGTTCCTTGTGCCTTACCCTGTTCCCTGTTCCCTTTCCCTGTTCCTGTGCCTGTTCCCTTTCCCTGTTGGGCATCCGTTTGGCTGTCTGGCTGTCCGGGAGGAGCCCCACATTGCTGAGACTCTTCTGCGACGCACTCTGCGTCTTCTTATTGCGTTTCCCTTCACACCCACACACGCACACCCCTCAGACACGCCCAAACTGCCACACACTCAGTTGTTGGGTGGGGGGTGGCTGGGGGCATGGGCCACCCACCATGCAACAGTTGTAGCTGCACATTTTGCCACCTTTTAAATTCGGCAGCAATTCAATTTGTCTCGGTTTCCTGGTTTCTGGCAAGGACTCTCAGTCTCCGCTCCGCTCCTCTTCTTTTTGGTTTTTGCTTTTGTTTTTTCTGCCTGCCTCTGCTGCCTGCCTGCTGCCTGGAGGGGGGAACAGATCATCTGCCAGTGCGCCACTTTTAGAATCCGAAATGACCCCAAAGTCAGCCGCAGCAGCCGAGGAGGTGGCCAAAGGCGCAACGCAGTGGCCTGAGGAGTGGCAGGAGGACTGGCAGGAGTGGCAGCAATTAGCATTAACACAAAATGACTTGACTGCAGTTTGTGAGCAAACAAAGCGCGGGACGGGAGGGGAGGGGACAGCCGCTGCACGGGTCGAGGCGAATGACTTGTATATTGGGGCACTTGGAGAGGGGGGTGCAGAGTGGTGGCCCCGGCCTAAGAGCACACAACACAAATGCGGCGCAATTTGCGGCACAGTGACAACACCGAGGCGAGTGACCAGTGCGGCAGGGACCTGGACTTGGACCTGGGCGCAGGACCCTGGATGAGCACCTCAAGGGTGGTCGGGGGTGCTCGGAGGTGCTCGGTGGTGGTGTGTGGCAAAGAGGAGCACTGGAATTGGACGTGCAGCGTCGCGTAAGTCAAACAACGCAGAGAAATGAATTATAAAACAACATGCCAACAAAAAGCATGCCATCAGGCACTCACCCAACCACCCCACCCCACCCACTGGTTACCCCCTTCAGCAGCGTGGCGTAGACGGGCTGCGGGGCTGTGGGCGCAGGCGGCCTGGATGGAACGTTAGCAAAGCCGGCTTGTTGTGTAGCGGCTGGGACTGGGGCTGGGGCGTGGGTGCGGGTGTGGCTTGCTGCTACATGAAATTTTTATTTTATTTAAATGTAATTATCTGCTTGAACACAAAAAAATGCTCATCGTGATGAGCAGGCAGGCAGGCAGCACAAGCAGCAACAACAACAATATGAATGGAAAAGAACCCACACACACACACACACACAGAGACACCCACACCCGGAGAGACACTCGCATACATACGAAAAAATCCATTAAAATTGTGCAGGAAATATAATCAAAAAAACAAAAGAAGCGAGCAAAATAGAGGGAAAATCGCCAGCATACAAAAAAAGATGCTGCACATAAAAACAAAAAAAAAAAAAAAATAAAGCGCAAGCAAAAAAAAAGAGGCAAAAAACAAGGACTACAACACACGCACACAACACACACACGCACACAACTGCAGATTCAGCTGCACACATCCATGTGTGTGTGTGTGAGTGTGTACAATGTACAAGGCACGAAAAAAAATAAGGAGCGAAAAGCGAGGAAATGGTAACGCACCTACACTGCCTACACCCAAGCCACCCCAGCCACCACGGCCCCATCCCCTTCCCCAGCCCCATCCCCTTCCCCATTCCCATCCAACCGCATTCACTGGAAAAAGGTATAAAAAAAAGCAACCCAAAAAAACAAAAAGAAGGAGCAGAAGAGCGGAGGAGAGCGGAGCAGGAGAGCGGAGGGGCACACTGGACTTCAAACTTCGTACTGCAGCAGCCACCCCTCCCCCCGTCCCGCTGCCTCCTGGGGCTGGGGCAGCAGTCCTGAAGCAGCGGCAGGCGTGGCCTTTTTTTTCTGCTCATTTCCAACGCACTTTGGGCCACTGCCACTGCCACTGCAACTGCAGCTGCAGTTCGTCGCTGGACGCGCGCGCAGTTGCATGCCCCACACCCCGTGTGCATCTTTACGAGCCTAGGCCTAGGCCCATCGGCCAGGCATGGGTAAAGGGGGGCGCTTGATTATGCACATGCCACCAATGACGTGTTGCCTTTTCGATTTATTTTTCGACAGCCTCTCTCCCTACTTGGCTCACGCACACGAGCCTCCTATATACACACACACACACAGAGCAGTCTTTCCGTATGTACTTCCCCAAATATATGTACCTATGTGTGTGTGTGTGTGTGCTCTCCACTTTTTTGTTTGCATCATTTTTTTGTATTTTTATTTCGTTTACTTTTTTGGCGGCCGAAAAATGATCAAAAATAAAATAAAATGCCCCCCGCATTACGCGCGACACCCGCATCCCACCATGCCACCAGAGCTCCCCTCCTCCACTCTGCAGAGCTCTGGTCCTGGTCTGTTTTTCAACGCATTTTCTCTCTGCCTGCCGTTACCGTTACCTGCCCCTGCCCCTGCGCATGCCACTGTTTCTGCCATCCACAACAACAGAACAGAAAACAGAAGCATCCACGACATTAAAATGCTCGCTCTGGCCGATAGTTCATGTGACAGAAATGTTAAGGGGGTCCTTTGGTTGTTGTGGGACAACTCAAGCAGCGATCGGCGAATGACACCAGCAAAATACAATAAAATAATACAATAAAATACAATACTACATACATATATGCAGAATAGCCCGCAAAGAAAATACTAGAACAAAATATTCTCATAATAACTTTTTGCAGATAGCTTTACTCTGATTTCGAATACATTTTAATCCTGATTGAAGATCCAAGCTGCCAGTTACATATATTGTAGCATACTTATTTGGAGGCTGAAAACTTCCTGAATTTAATAAATAAAACATATCTACATATCTTCAAAAATTTGGACACATCCGCAAAAAATGTTCTCCATGCTAAAAAAACAAAACATTTAAAGTTAAGCAAAAAACACATTTCCATTTATGAAACTTTGCACAGAAAATATTTGTTTAATTTATTGAAAGTTAACTAATTTAAACAATTGCATTTACTTTGATGCGAAATTATTATTAAAATCATTTTTAGCTATTATTTCCCAGGATTTCCCTAAAGTATATCAGATTCCTACGCGGATTAAATACAAAAAAAAAACATGAATGGTTTTTAAATTGAATATTGGATTACTTGAAATCTATATCTGCCATAAAGTTATAGACAAAATCTACGCAACACGTGCACCAAATTGCATGCTTGCATTTTTTAAATGATAGCCAGAGAATGTGGCATGGCCTGCACAAACAAATTTTTACTTTTCTATAAATAGGTTCCTCAAGAATTGAAAATTAATACAAAAAAAATCTTAAATTTGGCCCAAAAGTGTGCCTATTTCATTTCATTTTGTATTTATCATTTTATGATTGATTTTGTTTTTATACCTTTATGAAAATTGTCTTCGGAAGAAATTGCCATTCGTGTAAGTATTTTTGTTGCTTTTGATTTTCATTGTTTAATTTCGATGAATTCCTAAACATTAAACGCACTTAGTCAGTTCATATTATGTCTTAAATGTATCTTTAAAGCCGTACGTTCGGCTATTGTCATTATTTTTGCTGAATATAAAGGGCTTCTATTAAGAATAAATTCTATCTTACAAATAGGCGAAGTTTTTCATAATTTTTTAACATATTTTCGTACGTATACGCAATCCTATCTACCAAAATAATATAATTAATAATAGAATGCCTGAAGAAACCAAAGACTCGAGCTTTAAATAAATAAAAAGATTATGAATGAACATGCATTAAAAATAATAAGAATTATAATATATATCTTATATCATATTTGCTTCCAAAATTGGTAGCAAAATGTCATTTAGGGATTAACATTTCGAATCCCGTTTCAGCCCCGTAAGACTTTGCCGTTGTTTTAACTGACAAAAGCCTTAGTCCATTTAATTTGATCCTAAGAAGATCCAGAAGCATCTGATTTCCACCTGATTTCCACACGTGAGATGGCCGATTCACGTATCAAGTGTTTTGAGTGAATTTTGCATCCTCCAGCCTATGCAGCTGACAGAGCATAGGAGTGCGTGTGTAGGTGCAGCTGGTGGTGTGCACCGCTTGGGGGCAGATGCCGGCATGGGCTGTTGCATTTCCCGCCAAGCATTTGGCAAGTTTTCCATTTCCCCCGGCGGCAACTGGCAACACTTTGCCGCTCTTGTAATTAAAATCATGTTAGAATGCTTTGTGTATGTGGCACTGCAATTGCAGCAATCTTGTTGCTGGTTCTGGGATGGCGATGGGGGAGGGGGTGGGGCGTGTTGCATCCTTGTGTGGTTTTTGCCAAGCTGACAGGCGACGAGCTCAAAGGCGACACCCACGCGCATTCTCTCCGCCCGAGAGATATTCAAATTCGGATGGAGGCAAAGCGCTGTCCGTCCGTCGGTCCGTCCGTCCGTCCGTTCAGCATGCTGCATGCTGCAGTTGGATATTAAAAGCCAAAAGCGGCTTTTGATGCAGTCCGGGATTGTGTTGTGTCTTTGATTTTAGTCGCCTGACGCTGTCGCTTTCATCTTTTTGTGGATTCTGGGGCCCCGGAGCTGCCTTGCTGGCTGCCTGGCTGGCTGGCTGAAATGATTAAAAACCGTTTGGCGTCGGTTACCCACCCAAAACGAAAACAAAACAAAACAGCAACTGACTTTGGGGTCCGTTGCGTCCTTCGCTGGCATAGTAGAGTAGTTGCACGCTTGCGGTCCAGCTGCGAAGTACAGTTGCCGCCTCCAAGTATATTTCTATGCATCACGCTTGGCCCAAAAGTTCCGGGGGGCAGGCAACTGCTGCACGAGTAGTGGTATCCTTCAGATTCAACCCTGTCGCAGCCACACAAAATCCCACGGCGAGTAGAGCCCGACGTACCCCTTGGCCAGTCCTCATGCCACCATCCATGCCCCCAGCTCCAGCCCCAGCCCCAGCCGCACCAATTCTCCATCCAATTTAGCGACCATTGGCGAATCGCTCGCTGGAAATGAATGCGCCATAAAAACTTTTACATTAAAATTCCAAACAATCGCCGCTGCTAGTCACCTTATCTAAAACGAGTCGCTGCCGCAGCGAACGTGGGGCATGGGGCACGGGGCACGGCGCACTGAGCGGGGGGCAGGGGCCATCAAAATCGCCAAAATATACCAAATGGAAAACCCATGGGTGTGTGTGTGTGTGTCGCGGGGCAGGTGGCAACCCCTTAATTTGTATCCTTCTTTTTTTTGTGTTCCCCCAGTTTTGAGCGCCTTTTTTATTTAATGTTCGCATTTCACACATGTCGGCGATTGCGGTGGCTTCGTCGTCGTCGTCGTCGCTGCCTCTGTCGACGCAGCTGGACCAACTTTTTATCGATCTGCTGCATAGTAATGAGGGGGGGCAGTGCCCGCGCAGGGGGTTGCCAAATATGCCTAGAGTAACGGCCGCGTCAATTTCTCGTTGGTGGACATGTCGGTGAGTGCTGGGGCGAGCGATGGGGGGGGTGGGCGGCGTAAATGGAAATGGATGTGGGTGGACTATGGCTAGGGCAAAAAACAACAACAAAATAAAACAAAACAAAAGCAAAGCAAAGCCCCAGTGATTAATTCAACAAACGAATATTCATATGTACCCAAAGCACGGGCACACAAAAACCCGATCCCGAAACCCGAATCCAACCCCCTGCCCCCGGCTGCAAGTCATTTAATGAGCAGAAATTTTCAACCAAATTCGAGCTAAAAAGCAGCAGAAGAACACAAACAGGCAGAGCCTCAACGATGCCTTTGATACACTTGCAAATCGATCGGGCAGTGCTCCGATTTCCACTTTGGCTATATCTTTCGCATTTATCGAGGGACACAAACTTCAGATTTCCACGTGCACAAGGACAGGCAGGTGGGCAGGGCCTTGTCCAGTGATCTGCTGTGGCGGAAATGCGATGCATACCTGCCTTAGTGCCGCTGAAGGGTATCCAGAAGGGCTGTGTGGCAGCCACGGGGATGGCATGAGTGGTGGGGTCAGTGAAAAATGAGCGGACGCGAGTGTGTCGAGGTCCAGCCTTAACTTTGGCGGCGACCGCAGCTACTTTCTAATTAAGCGTGCTTAGTTGTCGTGGGTTACGCAGCGGTGCAAGGGGGGCAACGGGGCAAAGCGGCAAAGGGATCTTTGCAGATGGAGCAACATGTCAGCGACAGACCTTGGGACGGGCTGCTGGACAGGGCTGGACAGGGCTGGACTGGGCAGGGCTGGGCCCGCACACGCATGTGTCTAACATATCTAAATCGCCGTCCGCGTTTATCTCTCTCTCCCCCCACGCGTGAATGTATATATACACAATGGGGTACGGGGCACGGGGTACGGGGTAGGGGGCACTGTCCATCCGTACATACTATCTCTGGTATATACCGGGCATTGGCTGGGCTGCTGGCGCTGGGGCTGGGCTGCTGGGGTGCGAACCCTTTTTGTTTTGACGTTTTCCACTGCCGCAGAATGATGTTGGCGAAAAAAAGTTTCTAATGAAAACTCCCCAAAAAAAAAAATAGAAAGAAAGAAAGAAAAGGGGACGCTCACACAGGAAACCCTCCACTAATACACGCGCACAGGGCCGGGCAAAAAGGGTTGACCCCGCCGACTGGCTGAAGGGGGGTGGGGTGGGGCCATGGATGCTATGCTGCTGGCCTACCCCTAGCAGCAGCCTCCTCATTACACACGGCGCAAATTTTGTGTGCACATATGTATATGAATATGCAAATAGAGCGCGCTGCCTCCTCCTCCTACCCCTCCATCCACCCACCCATGCATCCATCCATCTATCCATCCACCTGGGGGTCTGGCTCTGGCTCTCTGCGGGTGTTTGCCTAAGCAGCTGGCAGCTGGCAGACGATGAGACGAGACATCATTTAGAGCGGCCGAGAAACCTAACCCCTAACGAGAGACTCCAGACGGGAGGCTGACTGCAGGCCGCATACATGCAGCGTGCAGCGGCGTGCATCCCTTAACGGCAGTTCCAGTAGCATCCACGTAGGCGTAAAGCGTAACCGTAACCGTAACCGTAGCCCCCCCGCCTGCCAGCTCCAGTACTAGCTCCAGTTTTGAGCTCGGTCTGCGTCCGCAATTTGTGTAGTTCAAGTGCAGTTGGCCACCCCCGAACTGCAGCACCGGCAATCCCACAACATCCCCCCCACCACCCCCCTAGCACCATGCCATGTGCAAATGCGACACATGTACAAGTGCAGAAGGCACAAGAAAAGCAGCCAGGACACGCAGCAGCCGAAGAAAAGGAGCACAAAACAATAGAACGAAAGACAAAACAAAACAAAAGACAAGCAAGCAAACTCTGCATATCTGCAGCTGCAGAACTCGCCTGCTCCCCTGCCCCCCCTGCTGCTGCTCCCCTGCTCCCGGCCACCCTGCTCCATGCTCCTCAGTTCATTTCACTTTTTATGCCCGCAATCTGACAAGTTTGTTTGGCATTCTTTTCTCGTTTGTGTTTCACCCTTGCATGAATGCCGCTCCCACTCCCACACCCACACACTCAACACTGCCTCCCTCCCCCCCCACACACTCTGCTTCAAGGCTGCTTCAATAGCATCTCAAACTTTTCGTTTCGTTTCGGTCCTCTACGTTTTGTTGCATTGACAAATAATTCTGCTTTGTGCAGGTTGACCCCCACACCCGAGACACACATCCCCCCCACACCACCACCCTCCAGGCCAGAGCCAGAGCCAGCAGCCTGCAGCCTGCCGCTCGTGCAGCTGCTTGTGTATTTCGACATTCATTAGCTTGTCTTGCATGGTCTCTACCCCGTGCTCCATCCGCAGCAACATCCGAAACACCCAACCCCAACCCCAAGTCGCCAGTCGCCAACTCCATCTTCATCCCACCTATGGCTTCGCAAATTACTTAGCCATATGAGTTCTGAGTTTCCTTCTGCTTTCTTTGCTTGGTTTTTTTTACCCCCATTTTAGTTTGTCTTAATTCTGGATTCTGGTCCGTCTCCTTCTCCGTTCTTGCACGGACCCTCAGCTTTTTTCCTGCACCAATCGAACTCTTCTCTGCCCTGGGGGGCGGGCTTCACAAGTGGCATTGCAATTAAACTGCAGACATGGCTAAGATTTCGCCTAATCCGCCTGCCCATCCCCCCCCTCACCACGTTCGAGAGGGTGTCAACTGTGGAGGGCTCCTGGCAAAAGTGAAATTTTCCACACACACTCCCAGAGAATGCTGCAGTGGCAGTGGCACAGGCAGTGGCAGTGGCAGGAGAAGTGTGCGTCATCAGGCTTTGGATCTGGTTTGCTTAGGCGTCGTTGCAGCTGCGTTCCTTCTGCTGGTGGGGCGCTCCAGCAGCAGTTGAGCTGCTGCAAAATGGGGTTAAATTGCACAGAAATCACGCGTCACATATACGCCCCCGCCCCTGCCCCCTCTCCCTATGGCCCACCACCTGAGCCATTCCCCCCCGCAATGTGCCACCACATACAGACAGAGCAGCCGCTTTGTTTGGGAGCACTTAACACGGCGTCGTCGACGATGACGACATGCACTTGAGTTGCACAAAGGCCTAACCCACTCTCAGGCGCTGCCACTGCCACCGCCACCGCCACTAGCTGCCACACCTCCCCCGTTGGCGGCATTCAGGAGTTGCACAGTTAGATGCACTAGACAGGCACGAGACAAATCGAAAGCGACGAGACGAGTTCTAACCCTTGCAAGTGATTCCAACCCCAACACAGAGCCCAGAGCACAGAGCACAGAGAACAGGCGGAGAGCTGGAGCTGGAGCAGGAGAGCTTAAGGGAATATGCATTAGAGTGTCGATTGTGCCGCCGACTGCAGCCTCCTTTCGTCATGTTGACATAGAATCCTTTACCCGGCCTTTACACGGAGTTTAGTTGCAGCAGGCAGCGGGCGGCAGGCTGCAATCCAACGCACCCTGGCAGGTGCAAACTCTGGAGTTGGAGCAGCTATGCCCTCCTGCTGGAACGAAAGTGAAACGGTGGTGGGTGCATCCAACTGTGTATGTGTGGGTGTGTGGGTGTGCGGGTGTGTGTGTGTGTGCTTCGGGGGCGGCTCAAGCTCAAGCTGCTGCCTGAGTGCACTTTTTTGCACTATTCAAAAGTGAACGCGGAGCAGGGGCCCTGCAGACATCTCTCGCTGTTTGCCTCTGCGGGAGTGGGAGTGGGGGCTGGGAGTGGGGTAGAGGATGGTGGATGGAGGATGTGCTGCTGAATGGGCTGAAGGACGTACGAGAGGCGACACGTCTGGGTCCTGCCCCACAAGGGGTTGGCAGCGAAACGAGTGCAAAGGATGTGCTGCTGCTGCAGTGAGTAGATGCAAAGATGGCGATGCCATTGCCAATGTCAATGGGGGGTCGGAATAACGATGCGAATGGGCATGAGCAGGAGGCAGGCTCAAGACGAGCTCCTCCAACTCGAGGAAAGTGAAAGGCGGCTGCCTGTTCCGATGCCGTTGCCGATGCCAATGCTGTTGCCCATAAAAACCAATGAAATTTCGCTTAGGCTCGTTCTGTGCTGCGCTTTACGAGCTCTCCCAGAGGTGAGCCATGCCAGGAGCGGAGTGGCGGCGGGCCGAGTGGTCTCCCAATAAAAGGCACAAAACTCACTAATATCCTTAACGGTGCGACGTCCTTCGACTTGGCTGACAAATAAAAAGTTTCCGCTGCTCCTATTGCTCCACCCACTCGCCCACTCACCCCCCACCCTGTCGCCAGAGGAGCGGTCTCATGTGCGCGGCGACAAAGTTTTTATTCCTTTGTTTAGAATCAGCATAAATGTGCACGTGCCCCGGCCATGTTCTGTCCGCTTTAGTGCAGAGTCCTGGCCAGGGGTGACGAACGGGCGGGGGGAGGATTGGTAGCTGCGTTGCCATTAAATTTTAATGCGGCCATATCGATATGCGTGCACGGCCTGCGCCAGCGGAATCTATAAAAGTGAAGCTCAATTCGCGTACAGCCCTGCTGCCGTCCTCCCCCTGCTCCTTCCGCTGCCCCTTCTCCGGCAGTGTTATGACACTGCGGTCGCTGCGCAGTCGCCACACGGTAACCGGAGGTTAGTTGAGCAGCAGGCTCTAGGCGGCAGCTGCCTGCCCCATTGGCACTGGGGGGTGCCTATGAATATCCCATGAGCTCACAGACTCACGAGCGCAGCTCAGACAATTTGCTCATCCTCATACTCACACTCACAATCATACTCATACCCGTACTCGTACCCGTGCTCCTGCTTTGCATAAATTCGATTCGCAGTGTTTGCGGATTCTAATCAATACGAGTACTCCATACCAAAATCTTGAGCTGGCTGAAATTCTCAACTGCATAGACTCGAAATGTCGGAGTGGTGTTCAATCTTTTGTAGTATTTAATAATGATACGAAGAAAACAAAAGGAGCACGTAAGAGAAGCTGAAATTAATAGGAATAAAGTAGCGAATGGATTCGAAGGGAGTTTTAAGGCCAGGGCAATGGGTAAAGGCTACAACGGAAGGCTGGGCTTCGCTCACAGCTAACCTACGAATATTAAATTTAATAATATAATTTCAACGAAGAATCAGTACAATTTATAATAAGATATGCACAACTTTTTATTGATCGGAGAATTAATTCAAATTAAATTTGGATGTTGCTGTGCCATGGCCATGCGACAACAAACTACTTGCTCGCAGTACTTTAAAACGATAAAACTATTGGCAAAAAGTTAATTATACGAAATACAAATATATAAATAAATAAATAAATATATGTATATTTATTACATAGCCAATTCGAAAAACTGAAAAACTGGCAAGCGCATACACAATGAAACACCGGTAATTATTAAACACAAAAAATTAGTAATATCTACACAGTTTTTACACTACAAATATTTAGACGCATTCATAATGCTCAATATTATCCACACCACGTGCGTGTTGATATTTTCCCGGTGGCCTTGCACCTTTCATCAGCTTTCCGCAGTTCACGGACCGAAATAGTGAAAAGATCGCGATGCTCCGATGCTAATAGCCACACACAACATTTTGTATACATTTTGAGTGCTTGGTTGAAATAAATTTGTTTGTTTATTCGGGCATACTGGTGCTTATTTTTCCACCTATTGAAAGTCACTTACTCGAAGGGTAATCTGAAACATATTTGTACATACATATACACAGGCATGTACATACATATACATAGTTATGGATAGCATAAATAATAAAGCTGGCAATTCTAGACAAAGTTCTTTTGTATTTAAGGAAAAACAAGAACAAAATGAAGGTAGTAAAAATGTTAATACACAACAGTAAAAGCCTTTAGGAGAGGAAAGCTTCGATAGCTTAACTGAGCTTTTATTGTGAGTCCTTGCTGGACTTACACGCAAGTCCATGGCCAAAGTCACTCAAAAGCTAATCACAGCTTTATTGTGATATTGCGCATCCCTGCTGTGTGTCCCTGCTAAGTACGACAACAGATATGGCACTTTGGGAGCTTTGCAAAGGAAGTTCTCAATGCTTTGCCATCGAGTGTTCACACCTGCGTCAAGTGTTTAGCTTCCAGGCAGGTCCTTGTCCTTCCTCGTTGGTGCTGCTCGAAAGGGCTTTCGGCCGCTGCAGTCCCAGCCCAAAAGAGAGAGCAAACTCAAACGGGTTTTGGGTTGTTGTTTTGTTTTTTTAGAAAAGGGTTCAGAGTTTATTTATATAATGTATATATTATGTATATTTAAATTTGCGAGTCGAATCCTCCAGGACCCACTGGATTGGTATTGCAAGAGGCGCAGTTCAGTGGACCTGCCTCATCCTCATCCCCATTATCATTATCAGCGAGAGGGTCTGGGCATGCAGGTGTACACACATGCAGATACATAGCAGATGTATTGTTTGTAGGTTTATTCATAGCTTTGTGAGAACGGGTGTGAGTACATCCCTAATTTTGGGGAGAGGGTCAGGAATTACAATGTTTGAAGAAGGCGGGGGCTGGGTATTAGGCTCGTATTATCTTAAGCTTTGTCTTTATCTTTATCTGTATCTGTATCTTTATCTGTATATTTATCATTTGCAGTTTGCCTTTTGCTTCGTTTTTTTTTTGTTTTTTTGCTGAGAGAGAGTCGAATTTTTCGGGGCTCTGTTCTCTGTTCTGTTCAGATCTTTTCGGCATTACTACATGCTAGTGTAAAGGGTTCTCTGCTGCTCCACCGAAAGGTAATCCTCGTAAGCATAAGTTATACTCTATATAATCCACACTGGCACCTGCCATGCCGTGCCGTAAAATAATTCAAAATGGTTACAAAATGTATGGTATGAGTAGGTGGCGACGTTCTGTATCGTTTCTAAATTTGTTTTTGTGTATAAATTAATATCTATTTAAAATTATATACATCCATGTACTTATCATACCATATCATGCACATATCCTGACACAAAACGCCGCCGGGTAGGTTTCTTTTTTGCTTTGCTCACATCTCAATTGTCATCTACAAAAGTTTCATGCCTAAACCTCATTTTAATTATTTTCATCATCATTCATCTTCACATGAATCATTTTTGTTTTTTTTGTTTTGTTTTTGTTCAACTTCTTTCTTTGAGTGCGAGTTCACATAAATTCAGTCGTGATTCAATTGTTTTTAAACGTCTGCCCTTCATTTAGTTGACAATTTTGTTTATGTTTATGTTTTTTGTTTTTTTTTTATTATGTTAATTGTGTGTCTGCATTTCATACACCTTCTAAATAAAGCTCAAGGTAGTGAACCGGGCGCTACACGGCACTCAACTCAACTCAATTCAATTCAACTCAACACAACACACAACGAGGGGCTGTCCGTGTCCGTTCTACAATATGCTCTATGCTCTATGCTCTGTGTTTGTGTTTGCTTAAACATAACACTCGGACATGTCAGACATGTAAATGCAGCTCGAACTTAGTGTACCGAAAGTAAATTGCTTAGACCTTAGACCAAGGGAATCGCGATCTACAACCGCGACTATCTGGGTGCAATATGCCAGCCGCAGCAAAGTGTAAGCTGTCAGCGTCAACGAGGCTGTCCACTTTATTGTAAGCACGATAAAAACTATTAAAACTAACTCTACAAAACAACATCCAGCTGTCTGTTCTGTCTGCTCGGTTTTGTCTGTTTTGTCTGTTCTGTTCTGCCTGTCCCTGCTGTCTGCTTCCTGCACTACTGGTTACTGGTGTATTGTGTATTTGCCGTCGCCTTAGCTTATTGTGTCCCCAGCAGCACCGTCTGCAGCAGACTGGATGCTTACTGGTGTGTGCGTGTTTATCTAAGCTAAAGCTAAAGCTGCTGTGGCGGTGTATCCACTGTACGGTGTACAGCTGTACGATGTGCTGATGCGGCTGCTCCACAGCTCCTCTACTCCTTTAACTTGAGTATCCGCATCGCATCGCATCCCCATCCGCATACTCCTCCTCATCCCTATTCCTGTCTGGCAGTGGAGTGCATCGAAGCAAACAAAAGTGGTTTCTATCTTAGTTTTGTGCGTGTTTTTGTTAAGTTTAGTTTTTTGTTTTGTTTTTTTTGTTGTTTTGTTTTAACTACAAGTTGAACACATGCACTCGCGCACACACAACGTGCTTCACTGTACACTACTGTACTGTACTTTACAGTGGAGACAAGCACACCACGCACACGCAAGAGGGAATCGTAGTATTATTGGCTGTTAACTTTTCTCTTGAGTGGAAATGGAGCGTACAATAGAAGTGTGGATGTGTGTGTGTGGGGTGCTTCGATCGCTTCCATAAATGTATATGTTGGATGTAGGATGTAACTTCCTATGATCTGACTTTGATCTGACTTTGATGATTCAAGTGATGTGCTGCGTTGCAATGCTGTTGTTTTGAGCTGCTATGAAATGACTGGAGCTGTGGCTGGGGCTGGGACTGGGGCTGGGGGGTGGGTGGCTGCTTGATTCGCTTGGCTGATCGCGGTGTGATGTGTGACGAGAATTTACATCATTTTTTGCTTCCAATCGTTTATTCCGAATTTCTGTTGTCTGTTCTGTTTTTGTTGCTTTTGAATGATGTATTTTGATGATGGTCGAGATTACGGTATGCGGGGATTGTGTGTGTTTAAATTCCAAGACTGCAATAAGACAGAGAGAAAGAAATAGAAGAGAGAGAGAGAGAGAGTCAGTTCAGGGCTTCGATTTCACAAATGATAAAAGCAATTTCGCACCCGCCACACTATCATACAACACAGAGGGGGTGCGACGACACGACGACACATGTACGTAGACTTATATACTAAGCAGATACACATATATATGTATATATATATATATATATGTATATACCTTGTGAATACATTGTGCGTTTGCTAACAAAGCGTCTGGGGGACAAACAGTCCCAAAATCGACTAATTTCCGCATAATGTATAAGATATACAAATACTATAGAATATATCGTATAAATGTTGGGGCCTTTCTTTTGCTTCTCTTTGTTGCTGCGGCTCCTACATATATGTTATCTGTTGTCGGTGGTCACAAGACCCGACAATCAAGTAGCGCCCACAGTCAATGGCAGGCGATAGCAGTGCCCGTGCCCCCTCCCCGTGTAGGTGTGCATGGGGGCAGAAGTGAAACAGAGCGAGAGAGTGCGCTGGCTCGCTCGCTTGCTTGATTGATTGATTGCTTACATTCGCGATCCTTTCTGCTGCAGAACTTTGGCCCGGTCGCTGGGCTCTAGCTCGCGGCCAGCCGTGGTGCCGCACTCCTTGGACACCACGCAGAGGAACTCATTGCTGTCGAAGGGGCCGTAGGCGGAGTACTGTGTGCCGACGCTGATCAGCTGCTCGAACCGCCAGCCATCCGACAGTGTTGAGATCATCTGGAACAGAGTCGTCAAATGGCAAGGTTAGATTGGTTTTTTTTGCAGCTGGACAGATCAACCACACTCACCTGGGTCAGTTCTTGCTCGCGGCACTGCAGCACGCGATAGACGCGCTTCTTGTCCGCATGCGGTCTCTGAAAGAGTGGAAAGCAATATCAATGTGTGAGCCTGTCCAATCGGAGTTATCATGCCGGCCATCGGGGGCCCATGCTCACCTGATCCCTGTGGTTGATGCACTCCTTGAGCAGCGCTATCATCTGTGTCACATTGTAGAACTCGGCCTCCTCCAGCACACCCTCCTCGGAGACGCCATCAAGCACGAGCTTGCCATGTCTCAGATAATTGAGCACGGGCGCAAAATACTTTGGGTCTCTGTCGATCAGATATGCTCCAGTTTCGTCCTGCACATATAAACGAAGGCACATTAGTCACTCATATCCGCCAGCTGTCCAATTCTGGTATTGGAAAAGCGTCACTTTCGAGTAATGTCACTGTCAGCCGTACAGGTGGGGGCTGTGCCTGGATGTTAATTTCGATTTCGATTTCCTAGTTTCATGTTGCATTTGCAACTGTTTACCTTCTGGCAATGACTGCACCATGGGACAGCCCTGCTGTCCCAGCTGTCTGACTGCGGGTGAACTTGTCTACAATACATACCCATGCCCACCCATCGCCACCCATCGCCATCATCATCATTAGCAACAGCAGCAGGTGAATGAATGACAAGCAGACGCCACTGGATGTTGCCTCAAGGTCTTGTTGTTGCTTTGTCGTAGTCGTTGGCTTTTATTTTGGTTTGAAACTATTTAAGCGCCCGGATAGGCATAGGTAATGGATTAGGAGGCGAGTCAGCCTTAATTGACGGGGAGGTGAATTAAATCAATAGCAAATGGCGCGGGCGCGGGTGCGGGCACGGGCACACCGTAACAACAACATGGCAAAACTTTTTATTGAAAACTATTCGTAAATCGCAGAGGAGTGGGTAGCGGGTAGTGTGGGGAATGGGGTAAACGAGGGGGGAATGCCCAGTGCCAGTGCCAGTGTCCGCTGTCGAAGTTGTTTATTGTTTATACCAAATGGAAAATCATTCACACTCTTGTTATGTGTGTTTCAGGAATTTCGCCTTAAATTTATTTATGCAGAGCGGGAGCGGGAGCGTAGACCGCAGCAGAGGAATGGCATGGCATGGCGTGGCCCATGTTAATGCGTTGTTCATGCTGTGATTATTATTGGCATGGATGATGGTTTAGCTGTACCACCCACCCCGACCTTCGCCAGTCCATCCACCGTCCACCACCCCCGCTATGGCACAGAGCACAGAACACAGCGCCAAGGACTCAGCGCACCAGCCAAATCAGGGCCCTGTCACAGTAAACTAGTTCGAGGCAAGGCATATGAAATAGAAGGTAGGTTACCTTATTTGACATTCCCTCAGTCGAACCAAAGCTTTTGGTTGCTCGCTTGCACTGCCTTACCTTCTGGGGCAATATGCCTTTCACGAAAAAGAACTAGACACACACACATACCAACACCCACATCCACATCCACACACCCACACACACGCGCCCACGGCTGCAACTGCAGTTAATGTGGTGTGCGGGCTATGTCTCCTGCTCTCTCGCTCTCTCTCTTTTTCGCCCATGGTCACTGCTTTAGCCTGCGCCCCAGAAAAATCGTTGTTCTTGCTGTTGCTTCCGCTGCATGACCTGCATTGGGTCATGCTGCTGGTTTGCTGGTGTGTGTTACTGTGTGCCTGTGTCTGTGTCTGTGTGTGGGTGCGTTAATGTGTACAATTTTCGGTGTTAGATTTTGATTACTATAATTATAGCCGCCCCCCGCGCTAATATGCCAAAAGAGGACGGGACGCTGTGTGTGGATGGTGGACACACAGTGAGGTCTATAAATATGTCAATACTCTATAGAAACTCACCTGATCCGATATCAAATCGCAGTCCTCCTGTATAAGACGGGACAGAAACGAATTTGGGTCACGGGAGAGCGTCGTTTTGGTGGTCAGAAAGTAGGTGCCACCCACATTTAACTTGACCCACTGGTCGGTGCCCTGTTTCTTCGGCACATTGGGACTTTTTCTCGAATTTATGAACACGGTGCTCATGTTGTTATTGTTATTGCTGCTGCTGCTGCTGCTGTTGGTGGATTGCTTCTGCTGATGGCGATGATGATGTTGCGTCTGATGCTGATGCGACGCCGTCTTCCTGCCGTGCTCTGGATGAAGGTGGGATATATGGATTTGGATGCCAAGCGAATGTGCGAGTGTTGGAGAAGCAGTTGCACCTGCCTGCAGCTTTGCCTTCTTCCGTCTACCGTACCACGGACTGCCCTTAACAGTTATGAGTTCTCTTCTTTCGCTTTGTTATTGTCGCCACGTTATGCTTCCCTAGCCAGTGTTCGCCTTGAATCTTGATTCTTGTTTCTTCCTTTTGGCTTCACTCCCCCTCCACGTGCAGTTACAGTTGCGGTTTTAATTTCAATTTCGGTTTCGGTTTCAGTTTCAGCGCCAGCTCATGCTTTACTGGCTTCACTTGCGTCTCTTTGTTGTCTTCCCTCGCTCTACGCTGCTTTGCTGCTGGTGCCTTGTGGACTTCTGGGCCCTCTGCTGACTTCTGCTGTTTCGCTCGCTCCCGTTCCTGTGCGCTTCTGCTTGGTTCACTCGCGTCCTATTTCTGATATTTCTGATGGGCAGCGTTTGTCCGTTCCATTGGCCTCAAATCGCGTCGTCTGATTTTCGTTTAAAAAAAATTCATTTAAAAAATAGCATTGCACTATAGAGGTGTCAAACCAAAGAGGGCACTATCGATAGTATCGATATTTTCAGCTAGCCTCTACTATCGATTGTTTTGAGACTATCGAGCTACAGTCGTTGCGCTTTTGATAGGTTTGGATTGGCTGCTCTAAAATACGAAGACACATTTGTAAACAAATCGACAGGTGGCATCTAATTCTCACAATGGACAGGTTACAAAAAGGTTCCAATGGTTTTTTAATAATTACTTGAGCCCGATACTATTACGAAAGTATCGATTGTTTTTTTCAAAACATTCAAAATAAATATTCCTCGATTTTGATATTCGATTTAATATTACCTGCTAGTTAGGACATTGGCAACTGAAAATATCATTTTATCAAATAGATGAATCTACGATTTGGCTTATTTTAAGGACTTTATGAGATTACTTATAAAATAAACTTTAAGCAAAGGTCAGCAAAAATGTCCCTTTATTACATGGCAACTACACGGTAACTACATATTTGCTACATATCAACGACTTATTTGTGGATTATGGCAGTTTGTATACCCAATCGGGAAATATCCTTTCAATATTGTTTAACTTCTGTACTCCAATTGGAGTAATACACTTCCCAATTTCTTTGCACTAATTCAGCATTTCAACAGAAAACACTTTGGGCCTATCGATATTATCGACATTTTCGTAGTACTGCAGAGGCGAGCATCGGTTATTTTTTTTATTCGCATGGCTGACATTCGCAGACATATCGATAGTTCCAGCCACTCGCTCACTGTCAATAGATGGCTGCTGTGTAACCGGCGTGAATAACCAAGGGCAGTTGGACTTTTGAATTTAAATTCGAATATGGTCATTAATGCCGTGCATCTATCGATCTCGAGTCTAAGCGGTTTCTTCACGCACTCTCAGTCGTCGAGCGGCTCTGTGACGGTGTGGACGAATAATAAAAATGAATCTTCTGCCGTTTCTGTTGCTTTTGGTTCTGGCCTTAGCCAGCGTCTCGCCCTTTCCCATGTTGTACAAGCGCAATCCCGACGAGAAGTATGAGGCAGGTGAGTGATTCCGAAGAGACCATAGCGTTGCTCTACTCACGTGCCTGATTACCGCTTGCGCAGATCTAGTGCCCGTCTCCTCCACCGTCATACCGCTGACAGTGCTCGAGGTGAGCTATGGAGCTGGCGGCAAGCCCAGCGAGGCCTACAAGGCGGCCTATCTGCGCAAATTGCGCAAGCAGGTGCTCCAGCGGTCCGACAAAGGGGAGAAGGAGCTGGACGAGGAAGTTCCCACTGTCCTGGGCTTGGCCGCAGACCCACTAGCCCCCGATCTAGCCGGACCCGCTCCAGCCCTGATCACAGGTGAGCAAACAGACACTTGATCCATTCTTTCTCTATTTGAGACTCATTCGGTCTCTTGTCTGGCCCGGTTTTGTCTTGCAGTGAAGTCGCAGCAGCTGGAGGCGGCGAGCAGGGCCAAAGTCAAGGCCGTCTGAGCAGCTACCAATGGAGGTGGAGGTGGACCGGCCCGGACTGGACTGGAACAGATAGCCGCAGTCTGCAGCCCGAAGACTGCTGGATGTGTGCTGTGTGATGTCATGGCGTGCATGGAATAAACAACAGCCAACAATCGTCGCGAAAATCTTGTTTTGGCTGCGGCCTAATTGGGCGTGTGCGAATCTGCGTTGGCGTGCGGACGCTCTGTGGGCTGGCATGATGACGCAGTGGCTGCCAGAAAGAAGACCAAAGCAGAGCAGAGCTGAGCTGAGCAGACTAGCCGAAGGGTAGAAGGGCAGGGCAGGGCAGGGCAGAGGAGCGAACGCATGGCAGGAAGGAAGCCGCTCCGAAAGGAAGGATGTTTGTCATCAATGAAATCGAATCAAATCTAATGAACAAGAGAGCGACCCGGTTCGTCTGCTGAATTGTGAGCATGATTCGATTGTCATGTCCTGCCCCCAAAAGGACGGCGAATAATGATGATGAGATAAGCTCCACAAATGGCGGCGACATTAGCTGCAGACTCGCAGTAGTTCCAAATGGCTAAATAGATGAATAGAGATTGAAAAGTCTGGCAGAGCAAAGAGAAAAAGAAAAGGAGAAAACGGAGGCCGCTGGCTCAGCACTGGCTGCTGCGAGGGTGAAAGGCGCGTCCGAGCTCGTGCCAGGCAAACATTTTCCATTCCTTTTGAGGCCAGTTAGTCAATACTCCCGCCCTTCTCCTCTCCGAGCCACCTCATTAGTCAGTCTGTCAGTTGGCCGCTTTTTTGTTGCTTTCAGAACTCAGGTGGAGACTCTTCCGGCAGCCTGTCAAAACGAAATCTGCCCGACTGGCTGCCTGCCTGACTGGCTGCCTGTCTGACTGGCTGCTCTTTTTCTTGCCTGAATGTCTTTGACCAGCTTTCTGCGTGCTTTCGCCCTGCTTGTGGTCGTTGCTTTGTTTGCAGCCGTCAATGTAGCTGTCATGGGCACAAGTCACAAGTTTGTGGTGGCCACAGACGTGTCACTGGCACAGCGCACAAGAATAAGTACGCTGCTCAAAAGTATGCACTGCTCGTCATTCGCATTCGCATTCGCTCCCGTGCGCCCAATGCATTTCGTATCCGTATCCGGATCCGCATCCGCATCCGTGTCCGTGTCCGCATTCGTGTCTGGCTGATTAGGTGGAATGAGGTGTTCCTGGCAGCCAACTATTTGCACTATTCAGGCAGCCGCCCTCCGCGGCACGTACTTCATTTGAGCACAAAGACAGCGACAGCAACGAAGAAAATAACTCTCATGTTTCGCGGCCAAGGGGGGGGAGGGGCCTGAAGAAGAAGTGTAAACTACACGTAAATAATGTTGTCGCAGTCCACAGCCTCCCCACCCCACCCCACCTCTCGCTGCTCGCTCGTTGCCAACGGAAGCACACTTCATTTGGCTTTGCTTTTGCTTTTTGCGTTTGATTTCAGTGTTCAGATTGCTGCCTCTCCTCGCCTCGCCTTGCCTCGCCGTGCCGTGTTTTGCCTTGCTGTTTGATCTGTACATTTCGTGGGCCACTTACCGCATGCTCCACTACCTCTCCCCTCTCCAGCCGCCACTCTTTTGAGCTTCACTGAGCGCATTAATAGCTCGGCTCGCGATTTCAATACGAAATGTAAATATCGCGTATACGCCTACGCGTCTGCCCCCCATTGAGATGTGGCTCGCCCTGGTCTGGTTTCATGTTGCTGCTTCTGCTCAGTGAACAATCAACGGTTGAGGTAAGGCCAATACAAGTTGGCGGCCTATGAGTACTTTTGGTGGCCCTCCTTCGCTTACGTGCTGGCCCTTGATAAAGGGCAGGGCGAGTGCCAAAAAAAGAATAATAATAATTTACATGGTGCATGGTACCTTACTTTGAATATACCTTCGGGCTGCGGGCTGCTGTTGACAGCAATCAGCGACAGAAGCAGATGAAATCGAATGTCAAATCGAATGACGTGTGATGTAATCGGTTTCCCTTTGTCTCTTTTGTGTCATAACCCAGATGATTCCACCATTCGGATGCGACGTGCGCTGCTGGCAGGGTTCCCCAGCTATTCGAATCTATTCGAGCAGAAAGATACTCTGCATATATAGCACACGTACACACTAAGCTGAATGTAGCCTGCCCGCTGACAGTTGTTGCTACTACTTGCCTACAGCACCACAACATATGTACATTTTTAATGCCTGTGCATATCTTATGGCCATGCAGCGTACAAGTTGGGGGCAGTGTCCATGCCCATGGAGAGCTTAGCTGCAGCCTATTTCTCTCTCAATCTAGTAGCTCGAATAGTTGTCGAACATTTTTGGACTGACTCCTTGACATCTTTGTCATCCCTGGGCGGAGACTGTTAGTCATTAGTTTTGCGCTTCCCCACTGAAAATGTTCCAGTTGCAGCGCTAAGTCTGACCTGCGAAAATATTAATTTAAGGTAAATTACGATAAGTTTTACTTTGAATTTACTTGCAAGTCTGTTGCTGGTCGCTGCTTGTGCGATGTTCCTGCTCAATGCAACAGATCTGCGGTATGCATGTGTGGCTGCTGCACTTGGACTTTGTTTGTAGGTAGTACATGGAATGCGGAGCGTGCTGCGTGCCTTCCAAACGGAGCCCAAGGAAGGTGGACGGGCATTTGGCATTTCTGGAATAATTGTGGAAATCATACCGCATCCATGAAGGAAGCGCTCAATAGTACATAGTGCTGGGAGTTACGTACTTCGGCCACTGTAAGGTAAGTGTGTCTGTTGAGCTATTCGTTATTGCCATTTAAAATCATTTTGGACCGTGGGCATCGGATAATTTGTTCTTTGCTGCTCCAATCGTCTGCCCATAGACTCATTAATAAAGTTGGGCTTCTCCCCGTTCGTTGGTCGGTGCGTTGATCAGGGGACGTTGGGGCGCAGGCTGGTACTATTGTCCCGATCAAACAGGTCCGGGCCACACCACACACAATGGAAATTGTCTGGGAATTCCCAGCGCGCTTCACCCCCGGGGCGATGAAATGTCATTAAGTTCCAAATTTGTTTGGTTTTGTTTTTGTGTTGGGGATTTTGTCGGCCTATTGGGTGCCGTGTGTGGCGGGGGTGCTGGGGCGGGCACACGATGGAACGTTATAGGGCGTGGCAGGGCGTGATCTAATTGCGGATTTGGGTCGTCTGTGTGCCAGGCCGAAACGGAGTGCGGACGGTGGACTGTGGACATGGACCATGGAGTGCAGTTGTTGGGTTGGTTTTGCCAGCGAGCTGCTCATCTGTTCATTTGTTCATTCCGTTCGGTTGTTTTTGGTGTTCCAGCCGCCGTGTTTGTTCTGCACTCATTTAACGATTCTGTGGCGCCCAGAAGTATGCAGCACGCAACATTATGCAAATGATGGGAGAGATGGGTGATGGCAAGGGGCATGGGGGCATGGCTACCGTTACATTGCGCTGGGGAAACCTAATTGACGCACGTCCTGTGTGTAGGGAGATGTCTCGTGTCCAACATCCTGTAGCTTGAGCAGCAATCAATGATGTGGAAAATTACTTTAAACGTGTGCCTCGTCCTGCCCCGCCCTGATTCAGACGCCAGCCCGTTCCCGTTCCCATTCCCTCATTCTCATGCATGTCTCTGAAAGAAGAGGGGAGAAAGAGAGAGAGAGAGGGCGAGGAAGAGAAGTGCCAGGGAGAGAATGCAAGAAGAGGCACAGACATTTCTTTTAAACGCCTCGAACTTTACCCAAAAACTTTGATGATGTCTCCTCTCACTCTCTCTCACGCTCTCCCTTCTCTTGCCTTCTATCGCCTATGCCCAATACTTGGCCCTTTCCATGTCTCTATATGTTTGCTTTGATATGGAGCATATTTGGGGCAGAAGGCTGAAGGAGGCGGGCGAGAACCCTTCAGACTTCACAGAGATGCCTCGCAGGCAGCAACGGCCCAAAGAAATCAGCGTCAAGCAAACAAAATTTTACTAAATACACACAAACACACACACACACAGACAGGCAGGCACGCAGACACACGCACACACACACACACAACACTATGATAGAAAGTCAGAATATAATGCCAACGAAATTTGAATGCCAAACGAAATTAGAAGAAGTCAAAGCTTTGCAAAGGAGGGCAAGAGCCGATAAGTGGAAGGGGGGGAGCCAGCAGTGGGGACCCCTCCTCCTACCGAAAATCATCGAGCGACGTAATTAATCGAGTTTCGAATGCGACTAAATCGCAATCGCATCCATCAAAGGCGCAAAACTTCCCAGACAGAAAGAAGCGATCGAACGCTGCGGAACGGAATGAGACCAAAGCAGGAGAGGAGCAGCAGAAGCAGTAGCTCCGGAACGGGAGCCATGGCAGCGGCATCCAATCATCTATCATAGACAGGAGAGACGCCCCCTCGTCTCGCATGCAAATATAATCAAGGAATACACGTCGCTATCTTATTCTGGGGGAGCCGCGTTTTTACAGGCAATTTATTAATTTGGCAAGTTGGGCCTAGGCCACAGACAGAGACAGACAGCGACAGAGACAACAAATAGACAGGAACAGGGAAGGGGACAGGGAAAGCCGCAAAACGTTTACCCACTGCTCGGAAATCCAAACCGAAAAACCGAAACCATAGCCCCGACAATCCCCCCGCCCTTCCAACACCAAAAACCGAAACCAAAAGCCGAAGAAGCGAACTGGCAGCGCCTTAAGAGAGACACACACAGACACAGCCGAAGCTGGGAACTGTGAACAGTGGTGCAGGCATGCCCCAATAGGGGGGGCACGTGCACCCTAATCCAGTGGCAAGTGGCAACGGCATTACCGACGGGTGGCTTACCACAGTGCCAGGAACAGAAGCCAGGCCCAGGAACAGGACCAGGACCTAGACTAGAACTGGGACCAGACTCCGAGCCGAGCCGAGCTGAGCGAGTCGAGCGAGGGCTGGGCTCTCCATTGTTGCCGCCTGACTGCGCAGGGAGCAAGCCGCAAAGGATTCAATTAGAGAAGTTGCTTCGCACCGAGTCCAGGAGCAGCAGCATCAGCAGCAGCAGCATCAGCAGCAGATTTCGGTGGCAAAGTGCGCATAATCAAAACAAATCAACACGTGGTTTTCCTGGCCACCAGTCCAACACTTGAACACTTGAACACAGTCGAGCAGCAGCAGCAGCAGCAGCAGTCGAGGTCGAGGCAAAGCCCAAAAGGAGCCACCACCCCGCAATCGGCAAAACCCCCCGACCAGCACCCTGCTGGTCCAACGCGTGCGGCGCTGGCGCAGAAGCCTAAAGGCGGAACTCCGTTTGGGCAGGCCGAGCGTTGCCAGAGCGGCATGTGGCTCTGCTTAGCGGAATGTACTCCCTCCCCCATCAGACAGTTGTGTAAATGTTTTCCCTTTATTTGCTAAAAGTTTTAGTTTAAAATATTAAATTTTTGTATTGCTGATAATTCCGCATATTGCCAGCTGGGTGGCAACGCTGCGCGCGAGAGTGGCTTTGGGTTTGGCACGAGTGAAGAGAGTAAGAGCGTGAGCGAGCGAGTGAGCGAGCGAGTGGAGTAGGAGTAAGTGGGAGTGCGGGAGCAGGCAGGCAGCATTATTACGTATACTCTGCAGAGAGAGGGCGTGTTACAAGCCTCTTTGACGCAAGCCGAATAGAAAACGAAACGAAATCGAAATGCCGCTCCCCTTGCTGCTGCTCACCCGCTCTCCCCATTGACATTGACAATGCTCGGACACCCGCCCGACCCCCTGGAAAAATCGTGCATAAACACACACACACACACACACACACATGGCAGGGCCATAGTCCTGTCCCTGCCGTCCCTGTGGCTGGTGTGTAAATTTCGTAATCAGCTTCGTGGATGCTTCGTGGATGTGGCGGACGCTGTTTGCTGGTTGCTGGATGCTGCTGCTGCTGCTGCTGCTGCTGGTGTGCGCTAACTGTTGTTTCTGGGCCCGGGTTGGCAGTGCCATTCGGTGGCTCCTCGCATACAGTCCGCAGAGCGCGCATACCGTAAGCGGGCATCAGGAGGCATCCTTCCGAAACGGCAGTCAGCGCGCGACGATAACGAGACGAAGACGAAAACGGAGACAGAGACAGAGCAGACTGCTGTGTTGTGTGTGGCTTGGACCGCGTTGAATGGACCCACGCTCTGACCACCTGACCCAGACCCCAGACCACGACAACGACCACGACCACGACCACAACGACACAATAACCCACAGACATTGCAGACAAGAGCCCGTCGGACAGACAGCGTCGCACTGACCAACTGACCAAGTGAGCCACTGCACTGCAGACGCCAGCCAGGCAGCCAGGCAGCCCCACCAGCCATGCGAGCGTAAGCAAAGCCTCCGGAGTTTCGACTCCGACTCTAAACCACCCACCCATCCATCCACTGCTTGAGAGTCCAGCCCCCGCACCCGCCACCGCCCCCTTCTCGCTGTTGGACGTACCCGCCCTTGCCAATCCGATTGCCAACTGTGTTTTGTTTTATAACAAAAGCAGGAACAATAGTCATAAGAATATGAACAAAAGCTCACGCGAGCAATGAGAAATGAGGAGTGCGGAACAATGCGAGTAAAAACTAAAGGAAATAGGAAACGGCAGAAATAGAGAAATAGTAAAAGGACGAACACAAGGACGAGGCGTGGAAATGATGAAAAAAAATATATATATATGTATTATCAGCAAAAAACGAGAGAGAAAAAAAAATAGATGTAATTTTTTTTCGGTTATTTTTTTTTTGGGCGTGTATATGTACGTGCCTGTGTGTGCCTGTGTGTGTGTGAATCTGTGTGTGTGTTTTAGTGGCTCTGTTTTGTGTGTGGCTGTGTGCGTGAGTGCCGTGTCCGTGTGCCCGTATCTGTGTGTGTGGATGCTGCGTCGTCGTCGTCGTCATCGTCGTCGTTGTCGCTGTCGTTGTGCGTGTCTTTGAATTTTTGGGTGTGGACTTGTTTCATGTTTCAGTTTCCAGTCGTTGGCTTTCTATCACCCTCTCAGACGCCCCCACCACCGCCCAGCCCTTTACCCGCTTAAAAACAGAAGCTACGCTTAAACAAAAAAACAATCTGAAAAATAGTTCTGGCAACAAACAAAAAGTGCAACGAAGACGAAAGGACGAGAGAGAGTGAGAGAGAGATGCAGTCGCTGGCGGCACCGCTCTATCATTATTTTATTTTGTTTTTGTTCATGTGTGTGTGTGTGTGTGTGCAACAGCAACAACAACAAACAGCAACAAAAATGGCGGAAAAGCATTCCAAAAAAAAAAAAGTGACGAAGAAAAACAACACGAGAAAAGCCAAAACAAAAGCCATCCATGCCCGCTACCCCTCCCTCTACTCGATGGCCACGACACATTTTTAATTAAGCGCCGCCTTGGTGCATGCCCCACACACACACATGACCCTCTTCACCCTCTTCTGCCACACGAAAAGTTTGAGAATTTTATTATTTTTTGAAATTTTGCGCTAATTCGTGACGGAAGGACAAGCGCTGGAACCGCAGCCTTGAACGGTGGGGGAGGGCTTTTGGCGCGCATTCCACCCCCACCCGCATCCCACCGCAGCCACAGCCCCCTGCCATCCCCTGGTGCAGCCCAGAGGGTAAACAATTCCGCCTGACGTTCCCCTCGCTGGCTGATATTTTTAGACTTTCGCTGCTGTCAGGCTCCGTAGAATTCCGTCACCCTTGAGGGTACTCCATTGGCACATGCCGTGACTATTGAGGGTACTCTGGCGCTGGCCATGCACTGCGTGAATTATTAACCCACGACAGAAGCAGCAGCAGCAGCAGCCACAGGACACATCCAGGACACGGCCAGAAGCACCCAACCACTCGAAGGTCAGCCCATCATGACCTCTTGTGGCTGTCGCTGTTGCTGTCGCTGTTGCTGCTGCTGTCGCTATCGTTGTCTCCGTTGCGGTTGTTGGCCAACAACTGCAGCTTCTGGCTCAAACTTTTCTACCAAAAACAAACAGACAGAGGAAGAGTACTCGGGGGGGGCCTTACACTGTTCCTCCATGTTGTTTTGCATTGGGATTTGCATTCCGTGCAACTTTTTTGGCCGGGCAGGGGCAGGCGGGGCAGCAAACTTTTGTTTGCCTGTTGTTTTGGCGGCACAGCAATCCAGGCAATTGCTGGGTGCGGGGAGAGGCGGCTGCCCAGGGTGCACAGCAATGAGGGAAATCCGAAGCACCAGCAATGTCTGATCTAATGAATTAGGTGACAGCACAGCACAGGACGGGAACTGGACCTGGACAGGCCAGGACGGACGCCTGCAGGGGCTGGGTGGGTGTTGACTGGATGGGCGACCAGCATCATCAGTGTCGCAGAGATAAGACGAGGCAATTTTTCACGCCTGGCGCACATTTTCTCGGCCGTTTGCTTTGCTCCTTGCCTGCTGCTGCTCCTGCTCTGCTTTCGAGAAACAAACAACCAGACAAAAACTGTCCCCCACAACAAAATGTTGACAGAAAACGTTTGGCCGAAAAACTAATAAGCAAACAGCGTCGAGGAGCGGAGTGGAGCGGAGCGGAGTGAGCACAAAGGGCGTCCAGGCTGACAGCGGTCGACGCACTGTCAAATTAGACAGAGTCCTGCCGCTGCCCACAGACCCAGCCTGAGACCCAGACCCAGCTCGAGACCCAGACCCAGTCCCAGTCCCAGTCACTGCCATCCTTAGCTCAGCCTTAACCCGTTCAGTGTGGGCCAAGCAAGGATCAGTTGTCTGGCAACGATAAAGCACGGCCAGGAACTTGTAAGGCAGCGGGCTAGGCAGGGGGGGGACAACAAAAAATAAATATATTGCATTTGTGGGCGTGGCACGCTTACTGAAAGCAGCAAAGGAAGCAAAGGAGAGAGAGAGAGAGAGAGAGTAGAGAAAGGGAAGGGCGCGAGAAAGAAAGAGTGCGGGCTGGCGGGCTGGAAGGGAGGTGTCGAGTTTTAGAGGTTGTAGAACCGATGCTAAAAAGTAAATAACTGTCAAAAAGGGTTCAAGTCCTGCCAAGGGATAAGGCTGCGTGTGTGTGTGTGTCTGTGTGTGTGTGTGTGTATCTGATAGTCTCTCTGTGTGCGTGTCCAAAGCCAGGCAGAGTAGAAGAAGCTGTCTCCAAAAGGCAATACGGGTGGGGTCTGTGGCTCAAACATGTGTCCGGCCAAAGTCATAAACACAAATACAAGCATGAGCCACACACACACACAGAGAGAGAGAGAGGGAGTGGGAGAGGGAGAGGGAATATGCCTTGGCCACAGTCAAAGCTGAAGCCCACAGACAGAGCGATAAAGATAATGTGAGAGCGAGGGAGAGATGGAGCCAGAGGGGGCTCCAGAGAAGAGCAACAAACAATTTCAATCAAAAGTTTAATACGCCGTGAATTCATTACACGTCCGATGAATGATGGTCCTTCGTGGGGCCCCCCCCCCCTCCGCCGACCGTCACCAGCCAGCGACAGGACACAGAACTATCCAACAGACGACAGAGTCCTGGAGGAGGAGGCTGCCTATAACACACACAGAAATATGTGGGGACAGAGGCTAGGGGCTCTGTGTGTGTGCGCTCTCGGGCATGAGGCTCAAGGCTCATGAGGGGATGTCTGTTATTTTGGTTTTCTTTTCGCATAAGATACAATTTATTGCCGCCGTCATGTACGAAAAGTACGAAACACATGTAGACACACACACAGACACACACACACACACACACAGTAGAGAGAGGCAGCGAAGAACAAGATGAAGACGAAGACGAAGGCATTTTACGGCTATCAGCGACGTACCGCACCACCCAAGCAGCCCCACCCCAAAAAAAGACACGCACACACACACACACACACACACGCATGAGCATTTACTCATGTGTATGAGAGTTGGATGAGCCTCAGAAGCCCATGACCTTCTGCGTCTTTGGCGGCCATTGCATGTGGAGGAGCCAGCAGCCAGGCAGCCAGGCAGCATTCCCGCCCCCTCACCCCTCAAACGAAGTAATCACTCTTTTGTCCCAGAGTGAGAGGGAGCGAAAGAGTGGCAGCGAGAGCTGAGGAGGGTGGGGGCAGCCTCTGCCTATTGACAGTCAGGCAGTTAAGTGTCAAAACACAGTTATAGCCAGGCCCGGGAGGGGTGTCCTCAGAGAGCAGCAGCAGGAGCAGCAGGAGCAGCCACCGCGGGGCCACAGGCAGACAACCGACAAATTATAAGCCCAAAAAAGAAAAGAAAAAAAAGAGCTGCTGCCAGAAAACAGAAACAAGAACGAAACGAAACAAAACAAAACAAAACGAAAATGAAATGAAGTCGAGAGGCAGCGACACACAACTTGCTGACGCAGAAGCCCCAGTCCCAGTCCCTGCCACAGTCCCTGTCCCTGCCACAGTCCCTGCTCCAGTCCCTGCCCCTACTTCTGCCCCCGTACCCTTCCACGCCACGCCAACAGATTCCGTTCCCAGCGCCCATGTATGCGATGATGACACGAGGCCGCAGCAGGCGACGCCCAAAGCCAGGGCTAAGTCAGAGCGACGCAGCACCCAAAACAAAGCCCCAAACATCCAAACATGGAAACTACCATGGAGCCCAGGCAGCAACCAGGCAGGAACCAGGCAGCAGCAGCAGAGGCAGCAACCAGCAACCAGCAAAAGGCAGCAACCGCCGCAATATGTGCGGATATTAATGATGATGACTATCATAATGGATGCGCCACCCCCGCGATGTTGTGTGGCGCAGGACTGGAGGGGCGTGGCCACACCCTCAGTCCGGCTGGTAGGCAGGCAGGCAAACAGGCAGCCGCCTTCCTGATTCCTGATTTCTGTTTCCGCCGCTGGGCTGTTGCTCTCCTCCAGCCCCCTCCAGCCGCCTTCAACCAGTTTCGGTTTCCGTTTCTGTTTCGGTTTTTCGCTGCTGGCAACATTCAAAATTCAAAGTGAAAATTTCACTAGCACCACAGCCCGCGGGGCGCAGCCACAAGAAACAGCAAAAGGGGCAAGCAATAGGGGTCAGGGCACGGGGGTGGGGTGTGTGTGTGTGTGCCACACGGATGTGTGTGGAGCTGCGATTATGCGGACCAGTGTCGCATTTAATTTATGTAGAAGAGCAGCCTGCGCTCAAATTGAATTCGAGCGAAACAAGAAAATACGAAAGGCAGTCGGGGGAGTCGAGGAGGAGTCGAGGCGAGGGCGAGGGCGGGCTCGATGCCTCAGCTACCCTAGAGGCATGGAAATGGATAATATTTTGGGGGGCAGGCATTTTCCGCTTCAGTTTATTTAGCTGCTGAAATTTGTGTGTTTTAATGCGAGGAGTTAATCAAAGATAAGTAGAACCCACAGACACATAAACCAATGCAGATGGCTGCCATAGCCATGGGCCAATCATTGCAGGAGCCTAGATCTATGAAACAGACAGACAATAGAGACATAAATGCTAGCTATATGCATAGATATGTGCAGAGGCGTAGAGGCTACCAAAAAGAGAGCTACGAATATTTAAAATTATCTTTGACTAATCCCAGGCATCGTTTGAGCAGTATCGAGCCGTGACAAACAGCTTAACGGCAACAATATACCCAACCCTCGTGTGCCAGCAGGCACAGGCCCGCTCCCAGCAATACGAATAATGTGAACAACTGCCACCTGTGTGTGTGTGTGTGCCCCATAAATACACACCATCAGGCAGGCAGGCAGGCAGCCACACAGTGGAGCAAGGCGGCATGGACCCCCAACCACACCCACGCACTCGCTGCTTGGCTTTCGCTTTCACGTTCGTTGCGTTTGGTGCCACTGTGCCAATGTGCCACTGTGCCAGCGGCCATAACAAATTAGTAGCGGAAGCGGAAATGGCGGAAAACGTCAGCGAAGAATGTTGCCAATGCTTTTGTTGGTGTTGCTGTTCCTGCTGCTGCTGCCTGCTGAATGTCTCCCCTGTGTGTGTGTGTGTGTGTGTCTGTGAATGGGTCTTTAAATGTGTATTTGTAGGTGTACTTTGTACATTTATATTAACAACTGTGCGTCACTGTTTCTGTTTCAAATTAGCAGCAATGCGCAGCAGCCATCACAATAACTCCTCGGGGACGGCACGCAGACGGAACGGGCAGAAAGGCGAAGGAATAGCTGCAGCAGGAGCAGCACAAACCGTGCCCAATCGCACCCAATCGAATCCATCCATCCATCCAGCGGCGAATGCAAAAAGCCAAACGCCAATACAACTAATCAACGTAATTGATAAGGCCACTCGCAGGGGACTACGATTACTCGCGCCGTACCAAATGAATTAGGGAGAGCGGGCAGAGGAGCGCCCCCACCCAACCCCCCTTTCCCCCAACGACAGTCCAAGGGCAGCGAGGCAGCGCGGTAGCGAGGCAGAGAGATCCGAGCCTGGGTTCTAGGTGCTTCTGCTCGAATGGTTGAACGAATGGCGCCCGCGGTGCCGCATGCACGTCAGAGTCGCGTCAAGCTGAAATCGAATTGGCCAGCAGCAGCAGCAGCTGCCGACTGCAGCGGGCAATGGGAGACGACCCCGGCGAGTCAGTGCCAGAGTCAGCGTCAGCGTCCGTGCCAGATGGATCAGCGAATCACCAGCAAAAACATCAACAACACTGCCAGCAACAGCAACAGCAATATCAAGCACAATAGCAATAGACGAACCCCTCCATGGAGCAGCCAGCAACTGCTCCGGCTCCGGCTGCGGCTGCGGCTGCGGCTGCTGCCACTGCTCGTCGTGCTGGCCTGCAGCTGCTACATGCCGCCGCCAGCCGCCGCGCTGCGGCTCGCCAATGGCGGCAGCAGCCTCAGCAAGGGTGCGGCCGCCAACAAGGAGCAGCTGAACATCGGACTCATCGCACCACACACGAACTTCGGGAAGCGGGAGTACCTGCGGAGCATCAACAATGCCGTCACGGGGCTGACCAAGACGCGCGGCGCCAAGTTGACCTTCCTAAAGGACTACTCCTTCGAGCAGAAGAACATCCACTTCGACATGATGTCCCTGACGCCCAGTCCCACAGGTGAGTCCATTGGGGGCCTCCGCAACCCATAGTACATAGTATCCATGTCACGGGCTTAACCCCGAATCCTGAATCCTGAATCCTGAATCCCGAATCCACGGGGAAATGGGAAAATTTGTTTATTGGATGCCATGCGCCCCGTGGCTCGTGGCCCGTGGCAGAACACCTGGACGGGGCAGGGCGCTGTTGGTGCCGGGTCTTGTTTTATTTCGCGTGCGGGGTTTTTAATGGCCGTTAATTTTGAGCTACTTAAGCGCTTAATGCCGCACTTTGGCCCCTTTGGCTGCTGCTGTCCACGCAGCCTGCCGCTGGCCACTGCCACTGGAAAAGCGAATGAAATCGCGCACAAAGAAGGGGAAAGCACAGAAAGAAAGCAGCGACATAAATAAATGTCCAGGCCAGACTTCAATTAAAACTTGCCAGGGTTGCCGGGCTGCTGCAGCTGCTGCTGCCGCTCACAACAGAGTTGTCAAGTGACCCAAACGCGCAGGCACAAAAAATTAAAATTTAAATGCGAATGAAAATGCGAGGGGAATGACCGGATTCAGGGGTGGGATGGGTTGGGGTATAAGTAAATGTCCAGGCCAGAAACGAAACGCGTGACGCATTGCCTCGGACAAGCAGAGTTGCCAGGGCTGGCAGGGTCTTATGGGCAGAGAGCAGAGCCCGGACGGGACGCGACCTCCAGTCTGAGGCATTCCTTTAATCCTCTCGAATTGTGTGCTCTCCAAAGGCGTTCGATTTCATGAAAGGTCCAATTATCAGGGTGGGGTTCGCTTCGCTTCGGCAACTAAAACTTAAAACTAAAAAAAAAACTAAAAAAAGATGGGCAATCTGCAGCGAAGTAAACGAAAACCCCACTCTCAACTCTCCCACTCTCTCCCTTTCTAGCTCTCTCGCCAGCTCGCTCTCTCTCCAGTTTGATTGCATCAATTTCGAATTCCGAATTCCGTTTTCCAAGTGCAAAATTGCATTTCAAAAGCCACGCCCCGCTGCCTTTAAATTTCGAGTGTGTGATTCCTGCATTGGGCAACAAATTGCATTCTCCACATGCAACTGCCACTCGGCATCGTTCTCCACGATCCGCCTGCGCCGCCGCCTCCCATACGCAATGTGCCACAAAAATATGCACAGCTATCCAGTGGCACGGGCGCCGGGGAGGGAGTTTCCAAGAGGAAAGCCAGCGCTTGGGTTGGGCAGTGGGTGGCTGAGGGGCACTGGCAAATGACTAGCAAGCGGCAGAGCGAAGACTGATTGCTCCCGGGTCAGTCATGTGCATGTTATGCTGCTCCTCGCTGCTGCTCGTATCTGTGCTAGAGCGAGTGCCTGGCGACCCGTGGAGGAGTGGCAGTGCGAGTGGGAGCGGGAGTGGGAGTCGGAGGAGCAGCAGCATATTGAAATTTTATGCTGCATTTTCACAATTTTGTTGGATAAATTGATAAAGCAAACAACACACGCACACAGAGAGACACAGAGACACAGAAACAGAGAGGGAGAGAGAGAGAGAAAGAGAGAGAGCATTCGTGAGAGCGGGGAAGCTGAAAAGGAGAGCAAACAAAAACCCAAACGAATTTTCAATGCTGTTTTAATGTTTATTATGGGTAGGGGCAGGACCTTGTAGCATGTGTTTCTGTGTGTGTGTGCCTGTAGCTATGTGTGTGTGTGTACGCAAATTACAACACATAACAAACAAAGTCTGTGTCTGCTGATTGCCCCAAACACACTGCCACACACAGTCACTGGCACTGGCACTGGCACTCTGCAACTGCCCCACTCTGCCCCCGCCATCAGCTATCAGAGTGTGTTAGTCTATTGGGAATTTATAATGGATTTCTATGGCACTCACACAGAGACACACAGACAGACAGACAGACAGATAGACGGCAAAGACAGTCCATGTTCGCTCGATTGTTATTTCTCACAAAAACGTCGAACAATAAGCGCGTGGAATGGAGTGGAGTGGAGTGGAGCGGAGTGGCATGGCTGCCTTGATTTGTGCCTCCTGCCAGCATGTACGTATACGTATGTCCCTGCCAGCCATATCATTCTATCAGCCAACTTAAACCTCCATCCACCCATCCGCCAATCCACCCATCCGTTGGTCCTTAGGTGGAAAACTTTTGCCATACTTGAATGCTGCCGCTTGATTGCTTGCATCTCTCTTCGGACGACGATGCCCCCTCCCCATGGCAACCAGCGAATCAACAAGGGCCTCCGCACCACACAGAACCGACTCGAATCGAATCGACTCGACTCGAAGCAGTCCAATCATTCGCCTATTCACCCAATCGACCCGATCTGTATGCTTACTGGCCAAAGTTCTGTGGCTCCTGCTCTGCCCGCAAATTTTATAATAATCGTATGGAAATTGAATTCGATTCAATGCTCCATTCGGTGCCGTGCCGTGCCGTGCCGTGCCGTTGTCATTCCACTTGTTCGACGCATTCCTCATTGTCATCGAGAGCTCCACACAACGAGATGAGATCTAGGGGCCAAGCGATGGGGCAAGAGGCGAAGAGGCGAAGCTGTGGCGGTGGTGGTGGTGCTTCCCCCCCGCCCCTTTCGGAGACCTATTCTTGCCCCTGAAGTTGATGATTTTGTGTCAAAGTAATTTCATATGAAATTGTATTACTTTAACCTCCAGACACAACAAACGATTACCCAAGATGAGAGCAGCGGTCTGCAGAAGATACAACGAGGCAGTGCTCTCTCTCTCTCTCTGTGTGTGTGTGTGTGTGTGTCAGCCCTTTCCCAGTGCTAGCCATAAACTTTGATGGCCTGATTATCGAGTTTGGCTCATTTGCGGCGATGGAAAACGGCCAACAGCAACAACGAGGCGAATAAGGCCAAAAGCGGTTGGTGGGAGAGGGCTTGGCAGATTACGGACAATTGCTTTACAGGGCCAACAGCCCCCCACCCCCACAGGAGCGAACGAGTTGAAGATGGGTCCAACGGGATTTGCCCTGGCCTGATGGAATGAGTCCCAGTCCCAGTCCCAGTCCTAGTCCCAGGCTGGCTGAGAGCTCTGAGCTCTGAGCAACAGGAAAGTTCTAGAATTTGGGAAAATTTCATTTTATTTTACTCACTTTTATTGGCTTGCGAATTTGGATTGAGATTTTGTGGTTTTCGTTGCCTGTTAATTTCGAGTTGCGTAGCCAATAAATTCAGCAAAAATCCAACGTTTGATTCAACTGATTCACTGACCAGCATCAGGCACCGCAAACGGAAATGTTTACGCAAATTTCAAAGCTCTACCAATTGGATGGCATTATCGGTTTATGCCAGGGACCGTAAATAATGATTATAGTCATTATAATAATTAATAAAAATAAATATCATCAATAATGATTAATCCAAAAAGAAAACAAAAAATTATTATTGTGTGATTTTCAAGCTATAGCTTAAAATATTCGTAATCATTACGGTCCCTGGCTTACACATTTTCTTTACTGATATATCATAATATTGAGTCTCCCATTTTTTAAGTTATTTATCTAATGTCAAAACCTTTTCTGTTTTTGTTTTAAATCCGCGTGGGCGTCTGATGTTACGTGACGGAATTTCTGGCTGGTAAAACTTAGAAAATATTTCTATCCGTTTTGGTTTATTTTTCGATATCTAAGAGAGCATTTAAGGTGAAACTTTTAGCAATCACATTTCTTATAGAAAATATTAATAGAGGAAAACGTTGGCTGCTTTTAACTAATTTAAATTTAAATTTAAATTAAATTAAATTAAATATTAAATGGCAATTGGTTAAATTAGCACAGCTTAAATAAATATAGAAAAATAATATGGCCACATAGTTACACACATATGTACATATAGAAATATATTTTCTGACAATATCATTTAATGTTTTTTTGTTTGTTTCGTTTTGCATCGTTGTGCGTTTTATCGGGCAATGTCTGTCTGTTGTTTGTCCGTTGTATCTACACGCATATGTGCCACCGGAATATATGCATGAAGACCTGCCAGTTATGGGGCCGCCCTGCTTTATGGTCCTTCACAGCTTAAACGCGGCAAAAGTTTCGCGAAATCGTAAAAATATTTTTATTCGAAAACTTTTTCGTGCATGAGAATGTAATCTGTAATCTGTAAGTAATCCATCCGTAGTCCGTAGTCCTTAGTCCTTAGTCCGTAATCTGCAATCTGTAATCCGTAAGCCCTAAACTGTGTGCTCGCCCATGTTGTGGATGTTGTGGCAGCAGCACAAGTGCCGGGCCACTTGCATTAAGCTTCATTTAGCTGCGTCCCGCTTCTGTCCACTTAATCTGTCCATCAGACTAATTTGCAATAATTGTAGAACAATCGGGTGAGCCAGAGCCGCAGCCAGAGCCGCAGCCAGCGCCCGAATCACTGATGGGATAATTGCAGCATTTTGTGCACTGAAATGGCTTGGCTCCAAGTTGCGCCCATTGTCTCGGGGGGGTTCCGTTCGCAGGTCGCTTCGTCCTTTATCCGTAGCTGCTCAGCCATGTCGCTGCCAAGGGGTCTTTGTTCGTCCCAGTTTCGTCTCGAGCATTGAATGCGCTTCTGGCCAGCCACTGCTGCGGCCACGCCTCCTAATTGCTATGCACAAGCAGGGGCTTAGGTGCGGATATATTCCGAATTGATTGAACGGCGTTATGGATGCGATACTTTAAATGTTGCCGCCTTATTTGTGTCTCTGATACCCGGAAGATGTGACTGCAACTGAGCCTCAAAGTGTGTCTGCGAAATGAGCCTTAAAGTGTGTCCAGGAGATTCGTCAGAGAATGCTGCAAATGCTGCAAACGAGGCAACGAGGCGTATGAGTGATATCATGGCAGCCGTTTTCGGCATGCCACTTAATGGCATTTTGTGCTCTCAATGAATGGGATGATTGAATGATCCAACTAAACCCTTGCGATCCCTATCATTCGCTTCCCCCTTGCTGCTGGCGGCGAGGGATTGCTTTCACTTTGCCAAATGACATTTTAAGTTGGCGGAAACTCTCTGCCCCAGCCCCAGCTCTGCCCCGGAATCAAACGGAACGGAACCGAACGCAACATACTCGGGCATCATATATCACTCTTTTGTGCCCGACAACTGTCCGGCCAGTGTGGGGTCCGCAGTAAGTCATTTTTCTTGTCATCCTCGAGGGCGGAATTGCTCTCTCTCCCTCTGTCTCTCTCTCGTTCGCCAGAGCAGCGCAGCAGAGCAGCAGAGGTGGAGGTGGAGGTGGAAGTGGATGTACGCCCCTGCACCCAATGGCCGTTATTATTAGCCATTGAACCCGCGACTACCTTCCGGCAGGAGCCACGACTGCATCTGGCCAGCGACATGGCCGTCAATGCTGTTAACCTTGTTTACACCTTGTCTACACGTTGCTGCCTCCTCCTGCTCCTCCTCCGCGCACCTCTGGCCTTTGGCTGCCTGCTGTCCATCGCGTCCATCGAGTAGCCAGAGGACAAAAGGGGGGCCGCCACCCATTAATAAGCTGTTGAAGCATGTTCCCGTCGCTAAGTGAAGGCGATTTCCACACCTGCCTGGCTGCCAGGCTGCCAGGCTGCCCCTCTGCTGGCCACTTCTAATGCCATTAAAATGCATCCCAGATAAAGGGTCCTCCGTCCTGGAGTGGGAGTGCTCGAGCGAATGAATATGGAAGTGGGTGGCTGAGGGCGGGGCTTCGATGAGTGTTCATCTCTACTCTAGTGTCTCGCTGCTGGAGGGATCCTTGAATCGTTGAAGCGGCTGTGGGGCCAGCGCATATCCCCAGGGGATTGACTTGTCAGGCTCCAACGGGGGCCTGCCCTGGCCCCGGCCCGACCTTATTTATTGGCAACGTGCAAATATTTCGGCCACAGCTGCGATGGCCGTAAATTGATTCTGGGATCCATTCGCTGCTCCACAGAGGACTCCGTCCCGTCTGCAGCTCTGCTGCGAGGAGCCACCGCGACATGCGTGTGCGGTGAGTGCCAAGGGCAATCCATTCACATTGTGTCCTCTTCTGGCAGGCATTCCACGTACCCAGCGCCAGCGCCCAAGCCCCAACAAGACCCAAACAAATGGTCAGCGCTGGCCGGAGCAGGGGGAAATGAAAACGAATGGCCGCAATGCCGCCGGCCAAGACGGTTGGGTAGCCGGGACCAAGCGAAGTCAAACAGGACAGCGGGCGGCTGGGTGCGGATGCGGGTGCGGGTACGGGTACGGATACGGCACCCAGTCCAACTAATTGGCGCACCAAAAGATGAAGGAGAAGCAGAAGGAGCGCCAGTCACTGGCAGGTCAACGCTGACCCTCGGGCCAAGGCTGCTTTGCTCCTCCTCCTACGCCTCCTCCTCCTGCCCCTTCTTCTTCTTCGTCTGCTTCTTCTTGCTGGACTCCTCTGAACTTGGACACACACAAAGACAAACTGGAACAGTTTGTGCCCCCGGGCACTGCGGTTGATCTACCGCACAGACGCTGCAGCACAGGATTGTCCCTCTCCTGGGGGCATCCGCTTATCCTCTGCCTGTGTGTGCGTGTGTGTGTGTGTGGCTGGGTTCGGTTTCGGGTTACGAGCCATGAACTGCGCTTAAGTCTGTTGACATCGCATACATGGGCCAGGACAGGCCTTGCGGTCCCACTGCTGACAGCCAGCAGCAACGACAGCAGTGGGGGGTGACTCTCTTGTTCTCTGTTCTCTGGTCTCTGCTCTGCTGACTCTCAAGAAGCTGCACAGCATTGGACACGCTCAAATGCTAATGATGGGCAGCCTCCTTCCACGCCCACTCGTCCCAGCCCAAATCGAACTGAAACCACGACTAATGGCACCCCACTGGCCAAGTGGTTGCGGTTGCTGATCTTCATCTGTGCTGTGTGCTGTGCTGCTGCTGCGGTATTGAGCTGCCAACACTGTTTTGGGGCCAGCTGCGGAGTTGCTGGCGCCTCAAGGCTCTCAGGTTATCTCCGGCTCGAGTCGCACGCCTTTCACTCCGGCTGTAACCCGAGACAGCAAGGCGAGGCTGGCACTACTTTTCCGCATCACTTTGCACCGAAAAGTTGTTGCCCCAGCCACGCCCCAGTCGCCCCAGCCCCTGTCAGCAGCTGCACGGCGCAACTTTTGACGCGGAGCCGTGACGAGCGCGCGCGAGTGACGCCCAGGACCTAGCAGCGGTCCACTGCTGCTCAAATGAATCAGTTTTAATTCGTTGCTAACAACAAACAGCGGAATTTTGACAGGAGAGGAGAGCAGGCAACATCGCAGTCTCTTGCCGGGTAGGGGGAGAGCCAGCAAAGACGGCAAAGCCATAGGGATAGGAAGGCATCAAGCAGCAGGCATCAGGCATCGGGCTATCTGCTATCTGGAGCGTTGGGGCAGAAGCAGCTCGTGTAAGCCGTGACTCAGCATAGTTCGGCGTGTTCCTAAGTGCATGCCACACACATGTCTGCCGCACTGGGCGGCGTTCAGGCTCTGTGTGTGCCTGCCCCCTGTGCCTGACTGTTAAATATTTCACGTGCTAAACTCATCCGACAGGAGCCATGAAAAGCGAAAAACCATCTGGCAACACTTTGATATTCGATAAGATGTTTTTTTCGGAAGGGTGTTGGGGGGGGGATGGGACTTCCCCCGCTGTCACCAATTCCTTATCGTTGCTGCCTGCGTCTCCTCTCATTTACACTCTCCCTCTGACCATCTTTCTCCTCTTTCTCTCGCTCTCTTTCTGTCTCTGCTTCTCTTGTCATTGTCGTCATGCGGATTTTGGGTGCTCTATCTCGGCTCTATCTCGGCTCTATCTCTGCTTATGTGTGTGTGTGTGTGTGTTAGTGTAAGGGTGTATGGGTGCCATGGCTGCCATATACTCGTGTGACGTCAAGTTATAAAATATGCGCCAAGTTCCCTGTCAACCAGCCAGCCACAAGTTTAGTTTTAGTTTTAGTTTTTGTTGCCTCTGCCTCTGCCTCTGCTGCTGTTGCTGTTGTTTTTTCTATACATGGCATTTCTTTTTTATTGGCATGCCACGCCCATGTCAGCTCTGTGCCACTGTGTCTGTGTGTGTGTGTGTCCTTTGCGTGGGTGTAGCTTAGGGCGCAGAGACACGCACACACAAAGCTCAGCTCAGCTCAGCGCAGCTCAGAGGCTGGAATTCAAAATGCATGGAAAGGTAGGGAATTGTTTCGCTGCATACAAAAATTTCGCAGCATTCAAATTTCCAACTAGTGAATATTTGATGGAATTTCGAACGTTTTGTAGAGTTTTTGGCCACAGGAATACATAGCACAGCAGGCAGGACAGACTTTGGTAGGGTCATGCAACAAAAATTAATTTATAATTTATAATTAAAATTTTATTATTAAAATCAGAAACAAATGCTCTTTCAATTTATATTTTATATGTAAATGATTTAAAATTTAAAACCAGTTATTGCTAATTTTCATTATTAAAATTGATAATCAAAATTTATTATTACTTATTTAATGCCAAAACTCATTAAATTGTTGCTACAACTGATTGAGAATTACAAGCATTTATATATTTGTTTTAATTATAATAATATATAATATATATATAATATAATATAATTATAATATAATAATAATAATATATGTATATAATATATATATTAAATATATTATAAATATATATTTTACTTTAATTATATTAATATATTATATTATATCATAATTCTAATTCTTATTTATATTTATATTTATATTATTTATAATTAAAATTCGTTTAGAACTATTTGTGTGCCCTCTAAGTATTTACACATTATATACATATGTATATATGCATACATATAGCCTCTCCGATGGACCTTTCTCTGGCTCAATTAAAATGAACGAATTAATGCAGCTGTATTTGCTTTAATTTTCTGGATTTTCTCCAAGCCGCTCATAAACTTTTATTTGTGTTCTCTGGTTTATTTATGAACTTATTAATTGAATGAATTAATTTTAATTTCAACTTCCTGGTGCCAGGAAGTGTGCGGCCAACTCTTTCATGTCTGCCCTGGGGGCTGGCCAACCGGAATTATCATTGCAAATATGTTTAATTGTGTGCACGAGATGTGAAACTCGCTCGGAGCTCCGAGAGCTGAGAGCAGAGAGCTGTGGGCTGGCTTAGCACAAAAACTTTTGGCATCGATGGTTATGCGGGTATTGCTGCCAGTTCCAGTGCCAGTTCCAGTTCCAGCCTCACTCCCCATACTCAGTCAGAGGCACGCACCGCGCCCTGTTACCATTGATCCGGTCCAGCAACCCGCATTACCGAATCGAATCGAATCCGAGCGTATTTTTGCATTATCGAATCGAACAGTAGGGCAGGGCAGGCAGAGGCAGAGAGAGAGAGCTATCCGTATCCTAATTGTGCTTTATGCCACTTTGGGCAAACTCTGGCACCGCACGTCGTTCCACGTTCCACGCGTACGCGTATGTGACAAGATATGGCCAGATACGAGTATGTGCATGCAGTGGAGGAGGAGGTGGAGCAGCAGGAGCAGCAGGAGAAGTCGTGTATGCATTAGATACACTTTCGAGGGCACAAAGGAGCGCGCCCCTGAAAGATTTATGGAGGGGAAAACCAGCACCAAAGGCAGTCAGGCAGTCAGGCAGTGCTTGAGAGAGGCAAAGGCAAAGGGATAGGGACAGGCAGGAGGAGGAGGAGAGGTGTCTCCATTGCCTGTCGGCGCTATTTCCACTTGCCTGCGTCGAACGTAATGTAAAAAGTTTCACCAAGAATAAGAAGGCACACACAGAGCAGCAGAGCAGCAGAGGAGCAGAGGAGTGGCAGGGCTACACACACATACGAGTACAAGCACGCGTGTGACTGGCACACACACAGGCACCCACACACATCGCTCCATCTGCTGTGGATTCTCTTTTGCACTCCATCACTTGCATTGTTGGCAACTCGTGATAACTTGCGATAAAAACGAAGGCAATTGAATGATGCTTAAATGAAATTAATGGATGTTATAATAAGTTGACAGACTTGCCAGTGCACACAGAGCCCACAGCCCACAGCCCACACACAGCCCACAGCCCAGACCGCCCGCCTGCCAACGCCTCTGATGCTGTCAGGGACGACGTCAAGCGAGGACGAATGCGAGCAGACTCAAAGCCAAAGCCAAGGCACAGCTGACAGCTGTCAGCTGACTCTTCGCTGCTCTTGGCTGGGCGCGCGCTGCTGCCACAACAATAATAGCCACCGTGCCGCATGCCTCATGCCGCGTGCCACTTGCCCTGCCCCCACTGTCCACAACCGTGATGGTGCGTCTGGCGGTTGGGGCGTGCTCCTGCGGCAGTCAAATTGAGGCAGCGTTGTGTCAAAATTCAATTTGCACATTACAAAAAGGAAGCCTGCTCCCTGGCTGTTGCCCCACCACCTCCACCCCCCCACACGGGTACCCTGCTCCACTGCCCTGCGCTGCTAGGGAGCATCTCCTTTGTGGCAGCGCAATTTTCGACTTCTTGGGACCAGCACTTCCGGAGTGGAGCAGTCCTTGGCATGAATGGAGGATGGAGGAGTGTTCGCTGTTCTCTCTGTTCTGTGTGTGTGTGTGGGGAGGGGGGGAACGGTGGCAATTGTCTCCCTGCCGCCCTTACGTTGCGTTGCGTTGCGTTGCGTTACGCTATGGGCGGTGACGTTATGTGGGGCGTGGTTAATCTGAAGCAGGAACGTGATTCCAGCACGGGGCCAGACCAATTCCTTCTGCCCCAATAAGTAGGCTACAAAAGCACGCAGCCAGACAGACACGAGGGTGCCGCTGCTGCTGCTGCTGCTGCTGCTGCTGCTCCACTTGGGTAATGCAATTACAAAGTGTTTAATGCACGCAATTAAAATCTTAATGGACGAACGTTTGGGTGGGTCGTTGGCTCAGGGGGTGAGGGTGCGCACTCAGCATTCAAAAATGATCGCATCAAAGTGTGCAAATTAAATTTTCGGAATTCTCTGGCAACCGGCGGCCCAAGACATAATTCTGTTGAGTGAATTTTATATTGTCGATTAAATGGCGCACAAAAAGGTTTACACAAAGGGTGGGGGGCTGCCTCCCTTGGCAGATATTTCATCCATCCATCCATCCATCATTGCCGACTGCGGTTAGATATGCGCGGCATGGTCCATGGGCCTATCCATCTAGTCAGTCCATCGCTTGGCATCGCATCCCATGCCATGCCCAACTGTGTGTATCTTTCCATCCATGCAGCTCATCGCTGTGTTGCCACACGTATGAACGTATCCACGGACACAGATATCCATCTGCCCTGTCCCTGTCCCTATCCCTACCCCGCTTTGGTGTGGCAATGGTAATTGAATGCATGGCTGCTGGCCACGGGCAGGGTCCACTGCTAGCGGGTAGCGGGCTAGAAAATTAGCAGATGCCCCTGCTCCTGCCCCGCCTGCCCACTCACTCTCCGCCATCCATCTGTGGAATCTGGAATCCAGAGAGCAGAAGTAAAGTGATGAAAAAGTTAATTAAACTTTTTGATGAGATTTCACATTCTGCCAAAGCATTGACAGACGACTGACAGTTTCCCCCCTCCCGCCCCACCAGCAGCACGGTGGACCGGGGCGGGGAGTGGGTCGGGCGGCAGCTAGTAGAAGGTTAGATGATGTCATCGAAGCTGCCACCGCCCCCACCCCACTGAGGTTCTCCAGAACTTGGCCCAATGTCTTGTCGATAATTTTGTCGCTTTGCTGTCATCTTCGAGTGTCTCCTGCCCAAAGGCGACAAACTTCTAAGCGGAGCAAAAACTTGGCGAAATTGTCTCGGGTCATGGCTAAACAATGAAATCGATCACCCAGCCGCACGCGTGGCCCCCCTCCCCCCCAACGCCCTGTTACTGGGCAATCTTTTCCATTGAGATTGCATGTGAATTAACAGCCACGCGAGCTGGATGCGAGCTGGTTGCGAGGCACGCGGCTGTCGTGTGTTAAGGTGTGGCATCTGCCCAGAGGAAAACTCTCACAAAAATGCCAAGCGAAACGAGGCCGCTGACGCTGAACGCTGACAACCTGGGGGGGGAGGGGTCTCACATGCCACCGCAACAACACCTTTAAGTAGGTCAATTAGCGCGGTGGTAGGCCTCTGCTCTGCTCACGCTCACGCTCCTTGTGGCACGCTGAAAAGAATCCACCAAGCAATATCAGTCAACAAGCTGCGGCTTTGCTGCCTCCCTCAGACCTCTCGGAGCCCACGCCACGCCACACCAGCAAACGGCATTTGGTAACCCAATAAAACGCTCTGCCTGCTGCCTCCCGTGCCCCGTGCCCTGTGGCCAGTAGGTGGCTAATCTGCAATTAATTGCCACACATCTGTACACCAGACACGCACGAACTCCGATTGAGATTGGAATCCACACCGAAGTGTGATAGAACGCCAAGCTAGGGAGGGGGATGCTCTGGGCTGGGCATGCAAATGGACCGACCGCTGGCTTAACCACAATTTTCGCTTCTTTTCTTTTCTTTACACTGCTCTGCCCCGGTGGTAACAGCCATTCTGAGCACGCTGTGCAAGGAGTTCCTGCGGGTGAATGTCTCCGCCATTCTGTACATGATGAACAACGAACAGTTCGGGCACAGCACCGCCTCGGCGCAGTACTTCCTGCAGCTGGCTGGCTATTTGGGCATACCGGTGATCTCATGGAATGCGGACAATTCGGGACTGGAGCGTCGGGCGTCGCAGTCGACGCTGCAGCTGCAGCTGGCGCCGAGCATCGAGCACCAGAGCGCCGCCATGCTGAGCATCCTGGAGCGCTACAAGTGGCACCAGTTCTCGGTGGTCACCTCGCAGATAGCCGGCCACGATGACTTTGTGCAGGCGGTGCGCGAGCGCGTCGCCGAGATGCAGGACCACTTCAAGTTCACCATCCTCAACTCGATTGTGGTCACGCGGACCAGCGACCTCATGGAGCTGGTGAACAGCGAGGCGCGCGTCATGCTGCTCTATGCCACACAGACGGAGGCCATCACCATTCTGCGTGCCGCCGAGGAGATGAAGCTGACCGGCGAGAATTACGTGTGGGTGGTCAGCCAGTCGGTGATCGAAAAGAAGGATGCCCATTCGCAGTTTCCGGTGGGGATGCTCGGCGTTCACTTCGACACCTCCAGCGGGGCGCTCATGAACGAGATATCCAATGCCATCAAGATCTACAGCTATGGGGTCGAGGCATATCTCACGGATCCGGCCAACAAGGACCGCCGCCTCACCACCCAGTCGCTGTCCTGCGAGGACGAGGGACGCGGCCGCTGGGACAATGGCGAAATGTAAGTTCAGCCGCACGAATCCTTCAAACACTTCACACAAATCGCAGCTCAGAGCTCGCATTTTATTTGTAATTTTTGCATTTAATATTTTCGTATTTAATTACGATCATTTGACTGATTTGTTGCTTGACCCAGGGACCGTTATCAATATCCAAAATAATTATTCTTTGCTCATAACAATTTAAAATGGTGCAAAACTTCAGCTTTGAGGCGCTATAACTTCGGGTGTATTTATTCCAGCAGCACGAATCAAAAATTCTCCGATAACTAAGGGCCTTACTGACGCACAGGCCATAGCTCCATAGCCATAGCCATAGCCATAGCCCCGTAAGGGTATAACCCAACCTAACCCAACCCAACCTAATCAAAGATTCTGTTGAATTCTTTTACAATTTTCCTGTCAAGCTGTTTGTGTGGATATCCACGCTGCAGATGCTGAGTAAAAATTATTCAATTAAATAATTATTAAATTAAAAAAAACAGATTTTGTGAGCACGAATTCTAAGCACGAGGAAGTGGGCCTACAGCCCCAGATAAATAGGCCAAAGTTCAAGTTTTTCAACGTTTTAAATGTTAGTTACATTTTGAAATAAAAAAAGTATGTGCCCCTATGCTATGGTTCCTTTTCGGGACTTAAGTTATGGAATGGCATCGATTGCCAGCAAAATAAGCCAGCAAGCAATCAAATCGCACAAGGAATGAGCAAGCTGCGAGTTTCCCAGTAAACCAACCTGAGGAATCCACAGCAATGCTTGCGCACCTAAGTATGTACCCAATACACACTAATGTACGCAGTACACTCTTATGTACCCAATACACACTTATGTATACATCATTTAAATTGTATTTACGGTCCCTGAGTCGAACAGCTCGGCCAGGAATGTGGTGTACCGCTGCGAATCAAAGCCAAGGCCCCAGAGTTCGATGGCATAATTGAGTGCAATGTCTTTTGTAGCTTCTTCAAGTACTTGCGAAACGTCTCCATTGAGGGGGATCTGAACAAGCCGAATATTGAGTTCACGGCCGACGGGGACTTGAAGTCGGCCGAGCTGAAGATCATGAATCTGCGGCCGAGTGCCAACAACAAGAATCTCGTTTGGGAGGAGGTAAGTGGCGCCTTCTACGCATGCTTTCGCTTGACACACCTTCACACCTTGTGTTCTGACTCACTCTCCCTGCTCTGCCTCCGCCACCATGTGAACTCCACTCCGATATCCGCCTCCCTACACCCACCAAAAAATACCCCGATCAAATTCGATCTTCGATCACCTATTTTGCACCGCTTTGCACACATGCTCGACACCCAACAGATTGGTGTGTGGAAATCGTGGGAGACACAGAAGCTGGACATACGCGATATCGCGTGGCCAGGTAACTCGCACGCACCGCCCCAGGGGGTGCCGGAGAAGTTCCATTTAAAGATCACATTCCTCGAAGAGGCACCCTATATCAATCTGTCGCCCGCGGACCCAGTGAGTGGCAAGTGCCTGATGGACCGCGGTGTGCTCTGCCGTGTGGCGGCCGACCATGAGATGGCCGCCGATATCGACGTGGGCCAGGCACACCGCAACGAGTCCTTTTACCAATGCTGCAGCGGCTTCTGCATCGATCTGCTTGAGAAGTTTGCGGAAGAGCTCGGCTTCACCTACGAGCTGGTGCGGGTCGAAGATGGTAAATGGGGTACACTTGAGAATGGTAAATGGAACGGTCTGATCGCCGATCTAGTCAATCGCAAAACGGACATGGTGCTCACCTCCCTCATGATCAACACGGAGCGCGAGGCGGTCGTTGACTTCAGTGAGCCGTTCATGGAGACGGGCATTGCCATTGTGGTGGCCAAGCGGACGGGCATTATATCGCCCACGGCCTTCCTGGAGCCCTTCGATACGGCCTCCTGGATGCTGGTAAGTCGCTCAGATCTCTCTCTCTCTCTCTCAGCCACAGTCCGGTAAGTTGCTTCTCTCTCTCTCTCTCTCTCTCTCTCTCTTTCCCTTCTCCCCCGCCATACTCTCGGGTCGTGTGTGTGCGTCTGCTCAGGTGGGTATCGTGGCCATCCAGGCGGCCACCTTCATGATCTTCCTGTTCGAGTGGCTGTCGCCGAGCGGCTACGACATGAAGCTCTATCTGCAGAACACCAACGTGACCCCCTACCGCTTCTCCCTGTTCCGCACGTACTGGCTCGTGTGGGCCGTACTCTTCCAGGCGGCCGTCCACGTGGACTCGCCGCGCGGCTTCACCTCACGCTTCATGACCAACGTCTGGGCGCTGTTCGCCGTCGTCTTTCTTGCCATCTACACTGCCAACCTTGCAGCCTTCATGATAACCAGGTAAGCCAGCATCGCCCCAATGTCCCACAGACAGATCCTTTGACACTGATTGGGCTGTTGCGGCCATGCAGGGAGGAGTTTCACGAGTTCAGCGGCCTCAATGACAGCCGCCTGGTGCATCCGACGTCGCACAAGCCCTCGTTCAAGTTCGGCACGATCCCCTACAGCCACACGGACTCGACCATCCACAAGTACTTTGCCAACATGCATCTCTACATGAAGAAGTGAGTCGAGTCGAATCGAGTGGAGCCTGTCAGTCAGTCAGATGTCAACTCCATTCTCTCCCTATGCTCCCTTCCTTCCTTCCTTCTCTTAGCTACAACAAAACGAGCGTGGCCGATGGCGTGGCTGCTGTGCTCAATGGCAATCTGGACTCGTTCATCTATGATGGCACAGTGCTGGACTATCTGGTGGCCCAGGATGAGGACTGCCGCCTAATGACCGTTGGCAGCTGGTATGCCATGACGGGTAAGCAAACGGGGCCCGTTTGACCCTCATCTGTACCCGGAACCTGAACCACATCCGAACCCTCATATCCGCAGGGTACGGCCTGGCGTTTAGCCGCAACTCCAAGTACGTGCAGATGTTCAACAAGCGACTGCTCGAGTTTCGGGCCAACGGGGATCTGGAGCGGCTGCGGCGCTACTGGATGACGGGCACGTGTCGGCCGGGCAAGCAGGAGCACAAGTCATCCGATCCGCTGGCCCTGGAGCAGTTCCTGTCCGCATTCCTGCTGCTGATGGCCGGCATACTGCTGGCCGCCCTGCTGCTGCTGCTCGAGCATGTCTACTTCAAGTACATACGGACGCGGCTGGCCAAGAAGGATGGCGGCCACTGCTGTGCCCTCATTTCGCTGTCCATGGGCAAGTCGCTGACCTTCCGGGGCGCCGTGTTCGAGGCCACCGAAATACTCAAGAAGCATCGCTGCAACGATCCCATCTGCGACACGCACCTGTGGAAGGTCAAGCACGAGCTGGACATGTCCCGGCTGCGGGTGCGCCAGCTGGAGAAGGTCATGGACAAGCACGGCATCAAGGCGCCGCAGCTGAGGTGGGTCTAGCCCTCCCACACACCCGCGACTCGATCTCGATCTCTGATTCTCTTTTTTTGTATACCCTGCAGACTTGCTTCCTCCTCGGATCTGCTGAACCATCATCATCTGAAGGAGCGACCGCCGCTGCTGGGCAACCTCAGTCTGGCTGCCAGCGCCCAAGATCTATACAGGTGGTAAGTTTTCTATGTGCATGACCCCTTACTACGTAGCATTCCCCTCCCATTCCCGCACGAACCATCTGCACCCTCCAGCGGCTCCACCTCCACCTTCTCCTCACTGTCGTAATTAAATTAAGCAATTGCTTAAGATAACATTCCTGTCCGGTCTGGTGCGGTGTTTTTGTTCTTTCTGTGCTGGCACTGGGGCAGGGACTCGTAACTGGCCACGCTAATGATGTCGGCCAGCTGCTGCACACACCCAACAGACGCCGCTGCCCCCGCATCCACAGCCTGGGGGCTGCTTTGCTCTGGTTGCTGCTTCTAATATAAATATATGGAAATGACTTTATTAAATTACTTTATCTCGGTTCCTGATTCGATGTCGACCAACAGGCACACACAGACACAGCCAGACACACACAGCAGAGACAGAGGAAGGAGAGTCGCTTCTCCAGTTCTCTAGTGTCTGTGTCTCTCTGTGTCTCTGTGTCTCTCTGTGTAGCTGTGTGCCTGTGCCTGGTTAGAGTCTTTAGTTATAACGCAATTTCCGACAGTTCCTGTTGTCATTCATTTGGTTCGTTCGTCGCTGTCTCCATTTCCACATATATATATATACACACATATATATAAATGTATGTGTGTGTGTGTGTGTGTGTGTGGGTCCTTCCATTTGCATATCATTCACAATGGGGGGTTGAATGTGCGGCCAGGGTTTTATAGTAGGTGCGGTAATCGGATGTGGAAACGTTTTACGACCCTTCATAGTGGCCAAACGTTGCCTCCACTCCACTCCACTCCACTGCACAGCACTCGCCCCACGCGCCACCACCAATTAACAGATCAGTGAAGGCTTGTGTCTGGCCAGCCGGCATTTGCATCAACATTTCCATTTCCATTTCCATCTCCATCACGTGTGAGCAGCTCATCAGTGACCACTGGCCGCAGCCCCGCGCACGTCTTTGTGTGTATATGTTGTATATGTACATATGTTGTACCCCCTAAGCCCAACGTTCGGTCAGTCTGTCACTGTGCCAGTCAGTGAGTCAATCATTTACTCGTCCATTCATGGCCAGAGACCCAGCCACAAAGCTCAAAGCTCGAGCAGGGCCAGTGCTCGTGTGCGGCATGAATGGGTTGCATGCACCACCTGCCCCGCACCGCACCGCACCGCACTGCTCCGACCCACTTCCGGTGACATCTACAGCCGCAGTGCGAATATTACTTTTTGCTACCCGACCCTACCCCTAGCCCAACTCTGGCTCATCCCAGGCAGTTCCTTTGAATGGAATTAGAGTGTTTATGGGGCCGCAGCCCAAGGCAGCCACAGGCATCGGGCAGCAGGCATCGGGCAGCAGCAGCAGCAGCTTTATCCTCGACCACACATTGTGATTATTTAGTTACTGCTGGCCCCGGCAGGCGCTGCTGCCCGAGAGCAGGCGAGTATCTATGGCATTCGCCTGGCAACAGCAGATAACACACAAGGCAATTATCCTTTTCGTTTTCGTTTTCGGCTGCTGCCATGTGCCCCACCGACAGCCATTCAACAAGGTGGATCGCCACATGAAAACTAACTTGATTATAGGCAGCAGCAGCGCCACAGGCTACAGGCTACTGCAGAATTATAAAACGTTAGGGCCGGTAGCCGGTGCCCGGAAATGCAAAAGCTGTTTGTTGGCTTGCGACAAACTCGATTTGGTGCGGTAAAATGCCCAAGGGAAAGTCGCAACAAAGCGTGGGATTTATATAAAATACACAGACGAGTTTTATGCCGAGTTTTTGCCGAGTTTTATGCACAGTTAAGACTCCTCTTTGAGTTAAAATTTATCAATGGCAGCAGGGAATGTTTGCACTGATTATTTGTATATTTCTTTAAACAAAACACAAAGAATGAAGCAATCCCATTGCCACAATAATATATCCACATAATTCGTAATCCAATTAGTGACAGAACTTAGCTAAGCATTAGATGGGCGCAACAGCTTTGAAGCTCTGCTCAAAGCCGATTATATGCTGGCTTTATTCAAGGCTAAGGGTTCTGTTCGTAACTCTGTTAGTCGGATAGTCGGATGGTCGGCTGGGCCAAGCGATTACCAAGATCATGTAGCAGTGTCTGGCCGAGAGACGTCATTGCTCTTCTGGCTCCGCCTTTCCCACTCGGATGCGTGTCAGTCATGTGGTACATGTGGTACATGCATGTTTGGGATTCACACGAACGCACGGACCCCCGCAGCAGCAGCAGCTCGACATTTGCATTAATTACAGGCATGTAAACAGTCCGAGGGCTTTGCTAACCAAGTGTCCAAGTGTCTTTGTGTTCGTGTTTGTCCGTGTCTGGTTAAGATGCGCATGAAAGGGGAAGTGGGGAGTAGACAGAGTGTGGAGGTACATGCGCTGTGGTTGCGGCAGCCGTGCATAGTGCCAGTCACCCACCCCACTGTTGTGTGTGTGTGTTGTGCGTTATGGCGTGCCAAAAGATTTATCCACCGCTGCGAATGGAATGGAAAGTTATTTATGTCGGCTTTTGTTGTTGGCCTAACAAAGCATCGATGCTGGGAGCCTGTGACTGCGACTGCGACTGTGCCTGTCGGCATCCCATTCCAGATGCGACCAATTCGCACAGCAGAAACGAAACGAAACCCATCCCCATCACCTGCTCCTCCTCTGGCTGTGGCTGTATCCCCCATGCATGCGCATCATTATGGCTTGCTGCTCGAATAAAATCTGTTTTCTGCTCAGGTTGGCCGCGTTGACTTTTGGCTCTTGACTTTTCGCTTTTATGTCGACCGTGGCTCGTGGCTCGTTGGGTGGGGGGTGGTGGAGGGGCCAGCAACTTTCCACCGAATTGGCGCAAATTAAGTTTGCGCGGAAAAAGCGAGAGAGAAAATTCGCCTCGAATTGTAAAACAAAATACGCGTCCGGGTACCAGTTTGCCATTCATCTCGTCGCGTCCCATCACGGGGGAAAACATGGAAAACACTTCAAAAAGTTCAACCCCAAAAAAAAAAGTTATGCGGCATTTGGGGCCCCCTGCCAAATGGATGATTATCAGGCAACATGTGTTCCGTTTTTTTGCTTTTTTTTTGTTTTGTTTGCTGCATGGAGATAGATTGAAAGAGTTGGGCAGCTTTTTGGATGGGGCTCTGATCGTGTCAGCCGCCCATCTCTAGCGGGTTGTTGGGGGCGGGGGGTTCGGTTTCCATTCACATTACATGCCCCTGCCTGCCGTCAGCTCCTTTGGTGATTCGCTTTTCGCACTTTTTGGCACTTTTCGCTTTTCGGCACTAATTTATTTACATGCGAACCCTTGAGTGCTGCGCCCCAGTGCTGGCCTCTGATTGATTGATGATGCTTAGGTCCCGGGCACACATCCGAATCCACATTGTCCCGTTATACCCTGCACTCATTCCCAATCCCAATCCAGTTTCAGTTCAGCTGCTCCGAAATAATGGCTAATGTTTTCGATCTACCCCAACCCCAAACACAGCTCTCCCTCTCCCTACTGACTGAGAGAGAGAGTGAGAGAGGGTGAGAGGGAGAAACGTCTGCCTTGACACACATTTGCCCCATTGTTTGTCGAACTGTGACTGGAACTGGAACTGGGTGGGCGGGGGGCAGGATAACAACGGCCATAACAATGACAGTCTGATTACTATTTGTCACATTTTTTCTTGGCTTTTTTCTTTGTTGTTATTGTTGTTGTTGTTGTATTGTTGGGCAGGCTAATTAGCATGTCCTGCCTGTCCCGGAACGCATTTCCTGCACCACTAGACCCAACCAGCCGCGAACCCTTTTAAGAGCACCATTTTAGCTATTTAACATGCATGCTTCGTATTATCGTATCCATTACGCACACATTGTCCATTAGCAGAAAAAAACCCACACTCTAGCCCCCCCCACATTCCCGACTAACTTTCTCTATGGATTCCTAAGGTCGTACAAGACGGAAATCGCCGAAATGGAGACGGTGCTCTGAAGCGTTCCAGCCAGTGGAGAAGCAGCGACAGATCGCGGCTGGCAGTGAAACGGGAAACTGGGAAGGAAACTGGAAGCGGCGCAACAGCTGGGGAACAGCAACTAGATCTGTGTGTTCCAGCGTGCAGCGTTTTCCAATGCAATTCCAATAAGCACGCACACAAACAAACACACCCACACACACACACACAGCCACGAAACTTTTTTTACAGCTACTCGGAGAACAGTCGCACAGCGCCCGCCCCCGCCCGCTGTACGCGCAATGTGTACGTACGCCTAATCAAAATCAATGTTTCAAATAATATGTAAACTGAAAGCTTTCTAAAAGTTAAAGAATAACGGTGGAATAACATAACCTTAAAGAAGAGCAAGAGAAAGAAAAGAACCCAAAGCGCCTCAGCAAACAAAACAAAACAAAAGAAAAAAACCGAAAACCGTAAACCGCATTCACATCAATCGAAAAGCCAAACAAACAAACCAAAAAATCAAAGATTGTAAAAAGTAAAGCCAAAAACCTAACTAAACATTCAACTAACAGTTAATGTAACAGCACTTCATAATAAATAAGTTTTAATAAAAAAAAGAGCGACGCTCCGGCAAGTAGTGAATAGGAAAAGAAGAGAAGAGAAGAAAAGAAAAGAAGGGGCAAAGTCAACCGTTACTTTTTGGGCGATTGAACTTGTAAAATGTTAACAAAGAGAGCAATTGAGCAGGCAGTCAGAGAGACAGACAGAGAGAGAGAGCGGGAGAGTGCAAAGAGCGAGTGTCAGATGTAACCTACATGTGAAGAAAAAATCTATGTAATTCGTTTGATTGTTTGTGATTGTTGTTTTTCGTTGTGAGTTTTATTACATATTTTTTTTGTTTTTGTTTTTTTTTTGTGTAGTTAATATTTATACTCAACTAGGCGTATGGCAAATTATGTCTACATATATATACATATATATATATATATACAAAAGAGATGGGCGATCCAGCCGCAGGTACAGGCCCAGCATAATACTATATACACCTTAACATATTTATATGTATATTTACCTTGCTATGATTACGACGATATAAATGTTATTGCATATACACGTACATATACATATACACATGGAAGAAAAATCCAACCAATATACCATACAAACGTACTATAATTAAATATATATGTACATATGTATGCATATATTTTTACTGATTTTGCTTAGATGTCGCCACAAAGAAAAGGAGGATAATAATACGAGAAAAATAAAATTTAAAAAACACCCAAAAGGGAGACTAAATAATAATGTGTAAAGAAAAAAGTTTGAGTCTCACTAGGAGATAGTCACACACAACACGAACTAGGCGCTTATCCCCTCCCTAAGTTGCTTTACCCTGCCTACCGCTTCGCTAGAACTTTTATTTCGCTTGCCGCCCCAGCCCCTCTGTCTACCTACATTTCCCCCTTTACCCTTTTTTCCACGCTAAAAGCTTAACCAATTGAGAAATTCTGGTTTATAATTCTACTTACATATGTGTGTGTGTGTGTGGTGTGTGGTCGAAAGTTAATGCCAGCAAGCAGGTGTGATTATGTCTGTAAACAGAAAATTACACCCAAAAAAAAAAAAAAAAACTGAGAGTAACGGCAGTCACAGAGTGGGCCACTCCCACACCCCACACACACACACGCTTAAATAAGAAAGGGATACAGAATATTTATAAATTGTTCTTGTGGATGGACCTAAACGTGCTTAAATCCAAACTAAAGTAAACTCGAAAATCGAATTAAATGTGTACAAAAAGTTAAATGATTAAATGGATTAACTAATCAAGTGGATAAATATATACACACACACACACACACAGACAACACTTGACACTCACTCACAGAACTAAACGAGAGCTAACTAATGACAACTTCCATGGTGAGGAGAGAAGAGGAGATGAGATGAGATAACTGTTTTGTGTTGGTATTCGTTTATATGTATGTATGCATGTGTCTTCTAAGTGTTTAGCGAGGAATATATTCCTAACCGAAAAAACAAAAAGCAAAACAAAACAAAAACCAAATGAGCAAGAAAAACATAAAAAAGATTATACATATGTATGTGTGTACGGTCGTCTACTTAACGAGCAAAATTAAATGATACAGTTATAAGTCGGTGTGAATATACCCTGCCCCACCCCTGCCCCCTGCCACACACACACACACACACACACGCACAGCATACACCTTCCCACTAATTGCCATCTGATAAAAAAACAAACTTTAAATACCAACAAATAATGCGCGTATATGTCATATGTATGTAATATTCATATATGTTTGTATTTATGTGTGTGCTTCTTTGAAACTATTTGTTTAATGCCATCTCTGTTCAATAATAAGCCGTTATGGCAAGGTGCCAACTGGACTATTTATTATTCTGTTCAATATTGTACCTTGCGTTATCGGCTCCCATGACCCCCCACTGCCCCCACTTTCCGTTCAAAACGATAAGAGGAGAGAACGAAACAGCAACTAACAAAACAAAAGAGACTCGACAAACGAACTGGACGGTGAACGGTAAACGGAGGACAGCAGCAAACAGCAGTAAAAAAAAATGCAAATGCAAACAATGTTAACAGCCAAAAACAAGCAAGATATAGAGAGAACGAGAGAGAGAGAGAGAGATAGAGAAATAGAAAGAGAGGGAAACTTATTGAGTTTTATTTGCAAAAGAGTGATTTTTTGTAGTGAAAATATTTTATACACACGTTACGGATGGATTGTATGGATCGTCGGAGGAGGGGAGAACATAGCGAAATGTTAATTATTACGTATATGTATATATTTTTTAAGACAAATTGTTCAGATTTATTATACGAGTACTAACAACAAAAGCAAAACAAAACATGAAACATGAAACATGAAAAAAGAAAAAAAAAAACCATGGAAAAAACAATGTGGCCCACAAAAAACAATTTAGTGTTTAAAAAGCCAACAAACAAACAAACAAACGGAAGAAGAGAAAGGAGATGCAAAAGAAAAAGAGGGAAGAGGGAAGAAAAAACAAACCTTTACGGACAAATTAAAACAAGTAAAACAAGTTAACATTACATTGTATAAGTAGTTAGTAATTTAAAACTAAAACCCGAAAAGAAAATAAGCTAAAAGTCACAAAAAATGATACTAAAAGCAAAACAAAAACAAAACAACAACAAAAATCAAACAAAAAAACATAACGGTTTATGTATACAAACGATGTTTTTTTTTTATTATTATTAATGTTGTTAAGTTACGATAAAGATAACGAATAAATGGTACGGTCCAGAGCCAGACTACACCCACAATATAACACTCCCACTCATGCTCACCCACACACAACACACATACACCCAAAAAACGAGTGCATTTTGTTAGATGTTAAACATAAAAAAAAAAACAAAAAATCGAAATCGAAATCAATTTTTAAACGCCAGATATCTCTTCAACCATAACGAATAACGAAGGAAAGAGATATAAATCTAAATCTAAATGAGAAAATAAAGGAAATAAGCGAAGAGATCGCATTTCAAGTTACTAACAAACACACACACACAATTTTTTAACCAGGCCAGATGTGAACGGAGATGTATTCACGTACATAAACTAAGAAAATTTTCATTGCAAACCAGCTGAATGTGTGGAATATGCAAACATTGTTGTGGTAGTTACAGAAGGCGAGGAAACATACACGTAAATTAAAATATAAACAAAACAACTTGCAATAAATGTGTATACAAAAAAAAAACGGTCCGCTTTGAGTTTTTCATTTGAGTTACCCGCCAATGCGGCTGGCTATTGATGTCATAGCAGTGAGCTTCGGCCAGGCACCGATTCAACTATAAATCAGAAATCGATATAAACTACGATAACCATCCCTGTTCATCATGAAAATGTATTACAAAGATATTGATATTTCCAAAATGAGCTCCAAATTCAGAAGACTAGCTTCCTTGATTTATTCTACAAAAACATGCTTTCGCGAAATCATATATATCGCGTAAAATATATCATCAAAACATAAATACCTTATCGGTATATAATTCAGTATATTTCTTTTCAAACGATTAACCCATTTTTGATCAGGGGGGCATTAATACGAAATTTATGTAACTTAAACATACTTCACGCATTACAGGTGAAAGGTGGTAACTTTTGTTTTGTAAATAAAAAGGAGGATGGAGCGACTTTACAAACAGTATTATTATTTCACAGGTTTATTGACGGTGTTCTGCCGTTTAAATAAAGGGGGGCTTAGTGGGCTAAGGTCGTTTTCTTTCCGGTATATTTACGGTATATACAGAAAATATATTTCTGGATATTTTTGAGGTCAGACCGATAGACACTAGAGCTGTCAAACGATTGATAGTTGAGCCATCAATTGTTTTGAATGTTTTGAAAATAATTATTCAAAAACCATTGAAACCTTTTAGGAGCTTGTCCATTGTAAAAATTAGATGCCACCTGTCGATTTGTTTACAAACGTGTCTTCGTATTTTATAGCAGCCAGTCCAAACATATCAAAAGCGCAACGACTGTAGCTCGATACTATCACGATAGTCTCAAAACCATCGATATTAGAGGCTATCAGCGAAATATCGATACTATCGATAGTGCCCTCGATGGGTTGACAGCTCTACGATAGACACGTTTCTCGGCCATTTTGTCAAAACTCCCAGCGGCATCCAGACGTAAGTTCCACGAAAATTTGTAAATAGTTAAACAAAAGAGTGATATTTGACTATGAAAATGAGAAATCGAAGCCACTTAAGCAAAGCCCGACAGTCGGAAATCAACGGCAGTGTACTTGTTTGTGATTTTCGCACATTTTGTTGGGTGGAGCACGTGGAAGTGAGCATTGGTTGGGTTATGTTGAGGCGACGGAGAGCTAACACGAGTTTTTGTTTCCATTTCACAGGTTCCGTAACTCTTTCCACGTTAAAATGTCGGGAGGCTTAGATATCTTGTCCCTCAAAGAGGATGACATTACCAAGATGTTGGTCGCCACCACCCACTTGGGGTCGGAGAACGTCAACTTCCAGATGGAGCAGTACGTCTACAAGCGTCGCGCCGATGGTGTTAACATCATCAACCTGGGCAAGACCTGGGAGAAGCTGCAGCTGGCCGCTCGCGCCATCGTGGCCATTGAGAACGCCTCAGATGTAAGTTAACGCTCCGCTCTTGTGCGCCCTGCTCTATATTCAGCTTGTGTGAGGTGCCGCGTGGTTCATATGATGATTCTTTTATCTTTCGGGTATGAAATGAAATGATTTCAACTTAAAGCTGATATGCCACGCCTCACAAAGCCCACAGATAAAGCAGCGGATTCCACAGTCGCAGTAAAATGCAGTAAATTAATGTTCTCCCTCCATTCGGCAGGTTTTCGTCATCTCGTCGCGTCCCATCGGCCAGCGCGCTGTGCTGAAGTTCGCCAAGTACACGGACACCACTCCCATTGCTGGCCGCTTCACTCCCGGTGCCTTCACCAATCAGATCCAGCCCGCTTTCCGCGAGCCCCGTCTGTTGGTTGTCACCGATCCCATGACCGATCACCAGCCCATCATGGAGGCCTCGTACGTGAACATCCCCGTGATTGCCTTCACCAACACCGATTCGCCTTTGCGTTACATCGATATTGCTATTCCATGCAACAACAAGTCTGCTCATTCCATCGGTCTGATGTGGTGGCTGTTGGCCCGTGAGGTGCTCCGTCTGCGTGGCACCATCTCGCGCACCGTCGAGTGGCCCGTGGTCGTTGACTTGTACTTCTACCGCGATCCCGAGGAGGCTGAGAAGGAGGAGGCCGCCGCCAAGGAGCTGCTGCCACCACCCAAGATCGAGGAGGTTGTCGACCATCCCGTCGAGGAGACCACCAACTGGGCCGATGAGGTCGCCGCCGAGACTGTTGGCGGTGTGGAGGACTGGAATGAGGATACCGTCAAGACCTCCTGGGGCAGTGATGGCCAGTTCTAAGATGATGACAGCTCAACCCACATGTTGAACGATTCTTCTGCAACATAAATAAACTTTTTTATTTATGCTTATCCCCAAAAAATTACCACGTGTTTCATTTTCATTTAAAGCGAGACAGCTAGCTGGCGTCTGTTGCTGCACTCTGCATATGGTATGCAGCAGGAATTAGAAAGGGATGGCTAGAGTGGAAGTGTTGTGTTCGCATCGATTCAGGAGAGTGATCGGCACGCACGTTTACACACTGTAAATAATTGGAAGACTGTCGCAATGGTGCACGTGCAGAAATTCGACCCCCTTTCCCACACACACACACACAAATGCAATTCCTCCAGACTCGACTCGCCGCATCAATTTACAGTTATTTATTGTGTTTTTGTTGTTGTTTGTTTCGACTTATTACAAATAGAAAACAGTTAATGATTGCAATTGCAAATTGCCTAATGGTATACATATATATATATATTCATATAGTTATCCTTCCCATCCGAGAACGTACGATTAGAGGTGGCTTCCCATCGAAAAAAAATTAATGCTTGTTTGTATATATATATATAAACGAACGAATGTACGTATAAAATAATGTTAGAGACAAATCGAGTAATGCTGGTAAAAAACTATATATATGGTGTATGTAGTACGTGTGTATCGTGTGGTTGGTGTGGTTGGTTCTAGACAAGCGTTTCCAGGGCGCTGATCTCTTGGATCTTGGATATCTCCTGCTAGGTAGAAAGATTCGCGCCTCCGCTTCGAGTCCTAGCGTTTCCAAGAAATCAAATATCATTTAATTTTTTATTTTTTTTGTTTGTTTTGATTTTTCTTCTGGTTTCTGGCTTATGCTTCTGCTTATGGATACAACATTTGTTTCCTTGTTTTGTTTTGTTGACCAGATCTGATCTCCTTCGTAGTACAAAAATAAATGTATGCATGTATATGTATAATCCTCACCCCCGCGTATCGCCTAGTTTTGCTCTAAATTACAGATTACAGTTCCGGAAAGTAAACAAATTAAAGGGGGATTGTTGGGTGTGGAGGGAGAGGGAGGCCTTAGCATCGAAATTTTGGACAATTTTAAAGTTTATTTTTTTGTGGGCTACTTGAAGGGATTTGGACGCGCCTTGAATACCGTCATCTTTCGTATCTCCTTGATCTCCTCCTGCGTGCATCGCTTCCGTTGTTCGTCTTGCTGAAATGGTAGGTAGGAGGGGAAACAAAAAAGGGTTAGCACGGTTAGCCACATCACATAATTGTTGCTAATCTAATCGTAAATAGGCAAGAGTAATGGTAATGGTAAAATCCCAACATCTGTTCCCACCCCCCTGCCCACCACCAGTTCTAATTAGGCGGCGTTTATGTAACGCCTTCAGCAGCACGAGGCGGCGGGAATTGTTGATATGTCCGGTGACTGATGGGGGCGCCGACTGAGTCACTTGTCCAGCCGCAAAGACGCTCCCTCACAGTCACAGTCTATCAGACGCAGCTCAGCAACTTGGCGGGAGGGGGGCGGGGAGAGCTTCGCCTCAGAGCCTGAGTCATGTCGGGGATTTTATTCAGAGCAGATCTCCAACTACTGCTGAGACTGACCCTGGGCTGCTCCATCTCCCGGCTCCGATACGAGCCCCACTTGGTATCTCTGCCTCTATCCTCTCGTTCGTTTTCATTCTTCTCTGGCGGGCCAGCAGCAGTTTGTTTGCCAGTGAAAAATAGAGTAAAAACAACAAGTGGCCCCGGGCCTGATAAGATTATCACACACACACACACACACACAAACAACATAGAGAACAGAGCCGGGGCCAGTATGGAATTTTCGCGCGAGCGGAGGAGTTAAGACTAAAACACAAGGCAAGGTCGAGTGAACGAGTCAACACTCTCCATGAAGATACACGAAGGGTATATAATGGTAGTACAAGAATATATATGGGATTATGTATGCATGTATGTTTGTATGTATATGAGAATGTGCGGTGTACCCGTTATCCGATCGTGTTTCGATCGTGTTTGTCCGTCTGCAGCTCCGTCCGTCTGTGTCTGTTGTCTCAACAGTGGGAGCCCGTCATTGAGGAGGCCACGGCGGGATTCTGGCTGGGACTGACGGTCGTCGTGGAGGAGGAGGATGTTGGCGTTGCAGCGGCTATCGTGGATTGGCTATCGTCCGCGGAGAGCACGCTGCTGTCGCCGTAGAAGCGCGGCTCGTCGTGCGATTCGCCGCCCGGCGAGGTCGTCTCCTCGTCAGTGTCCTCATCGTTGGAGCTATCGCCTGCCGGGCCATGACCGCTGGCATTGTGCTTGACGCCGCCAGCGGTCGCGCCCGCCAACTCCTCGCCAGCACCGCTGGGCACATGCTTGAGACGCTCATAGCAAGCATCGCAGACGCGCAGCGATTTCGTGCTCTGCTGTGGCAGCAGGAACTTCTTCGAGGAGCAGCCGGCGCAGACGACGGCGCCGCAGCTGCGGCAGTGGTGCCGGCGCTGGATGAATGTGAACTGCGTCCGCTTGCAGTGCATACAGATGCTGGCGTCCGTGTCCGGCACCCAGACGGCGGCGTGATTCTCCACGGGCTTCTTGCCGCTCTTGCGCAACAGATCCTCCACACACTTGTTGATGTGGGCCATCCACTCCTGCTTCTCGGTGCTGGTGGCCGCGTACACCACAAACGATTTGGTGGTGGTGCGTATGTACCAGCCGTTCCGGTACTGCTGATTGTCCACAATCGAGTCCAGCGACACCTCCTCCAGCGGCATGATGTGCTGCTTGTTGTACTTCTTCTTGCCGATCACAATGTTCCCGTACACGAGAATGTCGTTGAATAGGAAGAACTGGCGTGACTTTGGCCGCTTGCGGCACATCTTGGTCAGCACACCCTCGCCGACCAGCACACGGCCGGGAACGGCCAGCGGTACACCAGAGCTACCGAAGCAGCTCTCCACGGAGGAGATGCGGCGCGTGTTGGCCTCCGAGTTGACAAGACGATCCACCATGGTGGTGCTGACTGCTGCTGCTGGCTGGGTTCCGACTGGCGAAAGTGGGTTGCTCTGGGTCTGGGCTGTCTGTCTCTCCCTTTCTCTGTCGCTCCTCTGCGTCTCTGGCGCACACACACACACACACACACACTATGTTTTCTATTGCTGTGTGTGAACAGTCTTCCCGCTGCTTCGGTTCCCTGGTCTCACTGGTTGCGACACTCTCCACTCTCTTCACTCTCCACTAGCGACGACGACGACGACCACGACGACTGTTGCTGCTGCGGCTTCTCCACTCAGTGCTGCCGCCCGTGGCTGAACATAAAAAATAAACCGAAAAACCGAAAAGTACTCAACTGTGACGACAGACGGCTTCTGTTGCTTGTGTGAGTGCGTGGCTGGTCGAGAGTGTGCTAGCGAGTATGTGACACTGACTGTTGCCTGCTGCGACTGTGTGGGTGCGTGCGTGTAGATATGGGCGCAGCTGTTGCAAATCCTTCCGTGCGATTTGGTTCCTCCACCGTCTCAACGGGACTAGACTCGGCTTGGGGCGGGGGGCTCGCAGTGCCGCTGACTCCGGTCAACTGTTGTGTGCGGGTTGCTGCTGATGCACGCTTTTTTTTATGCAATGCACAATGCTTTTCTACGCCGTCCAAAACGCCATGACTCACTCACACTACTAACAACAACAAAAACAAACTTGGCTCCGTGTCCGTTTAAGTAACTTTCTGATGATTTAAAGGTGTTTCTGTCTAATGTGAAAACATTCACTGGGCTTGTTGATATGTTTGCGTCCTACTCAACTCGGAACTGCTCAGTCTAAAGCACAGTGGCATTCCCAAAACACTTAAAAATAAGTTTATTTCTGCGAGCACGCAGATGTGAGCTGGTTCAGCGGAACTCTCTTTCTGAGCTATCGACATCGCCGGAACCAGTTCAACCGCCGAACGTTGCCTATCGATAGCCGACAATAGCGGGGGTGGACATTTCAAACATAACGGACAGACAGCTGGAAAAATAAACCAAAAATTGTTTGCACATACAGTTACCTCTTTTTTCTTCTTCTCCTGGGTGACCTGCACAGCAGCGTCATATTCGCGGCGCTCGCGCACGCGCTGATCACTGCGCAGCTGGAACGGTTTGGGATGGCTGGACTGGGCGTCGTGCAGGTGGAGCGGGCGGCGAACTTGGTTAAGCTGGGCCTGCTGCTCTTGCTCCTTGCGCTTGCGGCGCTCCAAGTCCGTCTGCCAGTGCTTCACCGTTTCTGGAGTGTGGGGAATTGTTATCTTGTGGCAGACCACGACCTCATCCAAGCGCTTGTGCATCGCCGAAAAGTTGGGCATTGGGCGGCTGTGGAATTGTCGCGCCTTACGCTCCTCCTCATTGCGCTGGCGCACCGCCGCCTCCCGATTATGTTGGTATATGTTCTTGAAGTCGTACGCCTTGGGCGGCGCCGCGGCGGTGTCGTGATTGTGTGTATGCGGCCTGGGAGACCACTGGCTTCGCAACTTGAGACCCATTTGTGGCGCATGCGATTCCTCGGCCTTGAACTCGACCTCCATCTTTTCTACCTTTACATTGAACTTAAACTCAGGTGCATTTGGGTTCAGTTCTGTTTTCGGTTTTGGCATAGGTATTGGCTCCGCTTCGCTTACACGCTCCTCCTTTGGTTTTAGGCTAGTTGGTGGCTTAGCCTCGACCTGCGTCTCCTCCTTTGTGCCTGTTGGTGATTTCACATCGTTGCTGTCGGAGTCCCAGCTGAGGGGAATGATTTTTTTGGTGTCACGTTCTACCACCATCATCGGTTGACTGTTGGCCATCTTCGCCTGCGGAGTGGTGCCCAGGAGAAGGTTCCCATTGTTCAGCGGTTTGTTTTCCTTGTTGGTAGCAGCTGCGTGAGACAGAGAAAAATGGCGCGGTTTTGTGGCTTGCTGTAAATCGAACTCGCTGCAAAGTGTGTGCGACATACCAAAAAAGTTCTGCGAGTGATCCAGGTTGTGGTCGCCAACGTTGATGGCGTCCCAGTCAAACTGTGCATTGCCAACAATTATATTAGGGTTTTCCATTGCTATATCTTTCAGCGTTTTGGCGACAATTTTTTCAAATAACAACAAACACACACGCTCAGCAGTGTGGCCGCGGACTTGTCGATTAAAAATACCTCCTGACTATCAAAAATATTTCGAAATATACCGTCTCATTTTCAAAAGATACGGTAAATATACTGAGGAACAAAACGAAAATTAGCCCACTTAGCCCCGCTTTATTTAAACAGTTAAAAACCTGGAGTTAAAACGCAGAAAATAATATCGTTTGAAAATTCTTCCTGTGAATCCAATCTTCTCTCTTTATAACAACACAAAGTGAGCATGATATCTTTTACCTGAAATGCGGAAAATATTTTCAATTTTAATCAATTTCGTGGGAATATTAAATACCCCCCGGTCGACAATGGGCTAAGGGTTCTTTGTTCATGATGGGAAATCATATTGCCTGAGTTTGATATTCGATTAATTATTACTAGCTAGCTAGGAATCTCGGCTCTTAACATATAATTTTATCCGATAGATAAATCAATTTTATACTAGATTGACTAACTTTGAGAATGCCTTTTTATTGGATTTTATATAAAATAAGTGTTAAACCAAAACGGGCAACACATAAAACGTAGAAAGTCTATGAGTACATCTTCCACGTATGAAATGCCGCGAATTGGAACCGTTGCAGTCACGGTTGCCACACTTGGCCACTTTTCACCTGCGGTTGTATTCCACTCCACTAGTGAAAATAATTAAAAGGTTGGTGAGTCCAAATGAAGACTTTATGGGAATAGAAGGCAGTGTGAGTGAGATAAATATGTGAATTTTATATTTGCGAATTCTGAATATTTTATATGGCAACCGTGGCTGCAGCCCAGCTTTTATGCCTCCCAAAAGCTTGCCCCAAGTATTAAGCTTTGACTTGGACACCCAGCTTAGTGCGGGCTTTTCATCTGCCCCAAAAATCAGCTATTTTGTGCTGGGCAACGCATGGCAACAGGTCGTGCTGTGAACAGAGCTCTGCCTGCCCCGCCTCCACCTGCGCTCCACTGAGCCACTGACTGGGAGATTTTCGTATTTTCATCCATCGAATGTAATTGTTGATGTGCTGTGTGCTGCTTCTGTCGTGAGTTCCGTGCAAAACAAACTACGCGCGCTAAAAATACCCGTTCACTTGGTGGCACCTGCTCACCATCCCAGCATCCTTGACAGTTCCACGCCCGCGAGCGTGGCCCATCCCTACCCCCGTCAGCTGCAGCGCCTTGGCTTACCACACACTTTTGGGCGCCAAAGTCAAAGCTGAGAGAGTGCCAGTGCGGAATGCTGGGCCTTGGCTGCGTGCAACACTAATTAGCCCTGAAGTGGGGAAACCTCGAGTGGAGAGGAGACAACAGACACCAGGTGAGCCCTAGCTTTAGCTCGTTTTTATTTTTAAACCATGTCCATGTCCTGCACCTGCAGCTTCCAGCCCCCGCACAGCCCACAGACCACACACACGCACACACATCAGCATCTCATTACGGGTCCGAAATCTCATTGTAAAATGTACGCTGCCACACAGTTAATGCAAATGCATCCCACGGCCACCAAATGCCGCAAAGCTCTGCCACTCACCCACTCTCTCCACCCCCCCTCCTGTGAGTGGGCAAAAGTGTGGTTCGTACTTTGTTATGGACTTAATTGCCTGGTGGTTTGTTGTTTCTGTTCGGATGAAATCCGATTACGACTTTCTAACCCAATCAGAGAACAAACTTCGCATCCTGGATGCCATCCGAGGCCAGGGCCAAAGGTCTATTTTAGTGTCAGGCTCAAAGTCCACCTGAGCTCCTGCATGGGTTGGAAAAGGTATGGTGAGGCACCTAAGTAATTGCTCGATCCCTCTCCAAATCAATAACGGTTTAAAATTAACTGCTCAGGCGGCTGGTGGCGATGCTGCTGCTGTTGGGGCGGATACGGATGCGTGCATACTTTTGAGTGCCCGTCGATGCTAATTCGATTTCCTGAATTCCCTCTTAGTTGCCCTTCACCTGTCACCAGAACAGACAGCAGCGGAAAATAAGTGTTACTTGTGCGGAATGGTAGCGAGAGAGAGTGAGATGGAGAGGGTGAGAGCGGTAGCGGTAGCGGAGACAGCAAAAGGAAATTATATTACTAGACGGGAGGGCTCTATTACAAAGAGACAGATAGAGAGAGAGAGAGAGATGTAAAGCGAGAGTGCAGCTCCAGCTCGCGTTAAATGGCAGGGCATATAAATACAGTTCAGGGTGCGAACATTACCGTTCCTCGACAGACATATGTATGTACACACACACTCACACCATGCGTAGGCGAGCAATTCCTCAACCTATGCTATTAGTTTGCACGTGCGACACTGCACTGCAAAATACGGTAAAAAGGACCAGAAGCATCGGTTCGATCTGATGTTCCCGAGCCTGGCGATTAATTGACTGTGTTGCTCAGTGTACTACTTGTCGCTCAACTCGATTGTGTGCTCCTTTGAGAGAGGAGCAAGCATGGCATGGCGGCTGGTTGTCTAGCAACAGCTTGTTACAGGGAGAGGAATTCCCTCCCGCTCTTACCATGGACCACATACAGAGTCCATAATCCGCTTTGTCCCAAGAGGGGAATGCACTCCACACTCTTGTGAAACACATTTACAGCTATGGATGTGTCTAATTAGAGGGAAGAAAGCAAAAATGAAACATTCCTGCTGCTCTGTTTCTCTCTTTTGTGCTGTTCCTTTGTATGCGAAGTTCTGGAAATGCCGTTTAAAAAGGTTTTCCTTTGATGCGCTGCTTGAGCTAACGGGCATGGGCATGCCCCGCTTGTCGTTCATTTTGACAACGCCCCAACCAATCTGTATTCCAGGGTATGCGTTGTGACGGTATCTGTTTTTTTTTGTATTTTTTTTTGATGTACCGTTAAAAAAGTTCACATACCCATCTCCGCCTGTCCAGAAGCTATTCAACAAAATTTCGCCAAGACAGAAAACGAGACAGAAAATCAATAAATCGGGATTTAATGAGTTTCAAATATTTGCTGCTGCAAAAGCCAGGGAGCGCTGCGGGCGGACGGACTATGCTTGTGAATGAAGCACCGCCCCAACCCCCTTGGCTCCACTGTTCCGCCTGCCACCCTGATCTAAGGGCTTAGTCAGGGACTGCCTGATGCCTAGACCCGCAACCCCAATCAATCTCCGTGCTTTATTTAATCTCTCGTGCTTGCAGGACGGAATGCGTCTGCTGCCGCCACAGACAACGGAACAGGCAGAACGAGACCATGACGAACACAAACACCATCGATTACGACTACCTGCTCAAGTTCCTGGTGCTGGGCGACTCCGGGGTGGGCAAGACCTGCCTGCTCTACCAGTACACGGACGGGCGGTTCAACACACAGTTCATCTCCACGGTGGGCATTGATTTCCGCGAGAAGCGGCTGGTAAGTAGATCTCTCCGAGAGCCTCAACAAGATATTCAGACCAAACGATTACCCTTGGGGCGTCTGCCCAACAGGTGTACAACTCGCGCGGACGTAGACATCGCATACACCTGCAGATCTGGGATACGGCCGGGCAGGAGCGCTTCAGATCGCTGACCACGGCCTTCTACCGGGATGCAATGGGCTTTCTGCTCATTTTTGATCTGACCAGCGAGAAGTCCTTTCTGGAGACCGTCAATTGGCTGGAGCAGCTGCGCATGCACGCCTACTCCGAGGATCCGGATGTGGTTCTGTGTGGCAACAAGTGCGATCTGCTCCAGCTGCGCGTCGTCAGCCGCGACCAGGTGGCGGCCCTCTGCCGCCGCTACCGTCTGCCCTACATCGAGACGAGCGCCTGCACCGGCGCCAATGTCCAGGAGGCCGTACAGCTGCTCGTAGGCCGCGTCATGGATCGCATTGAGAACGCCGCCTGCAATCGGGAGCTCTCCCTGCTGCTCACCCAGTCCCGGTGTCTGCCCAACATTGCCTATGGCCCGGAGCTGCTGCGTCTGAACGAGACGAGCGGTGAGCCCCCAGGCCGTGGGCGACGCAACTGTCGCAATTGTTAAGGAGATCCAGCTCCAGCTCCTCCCCCAAATCTCACCCAGAGTTCTTTGTGTTTATCTCGTTTATGGTTCTACATGTGTGTTTTTCGATGTAAATAAATGTTGATTGTTGAATGGACTCCCCTGGGCACTAGCTCTAGGCAGGATTATAGCCACACGAATACTGAATACTGGCTGTAAATGTCAGGAGGAACAACAGCAGACTGAAACTGAGGCCCAGGCCAGGAGACGTTCGGGATCGGGCCACACCACTCCGCTCATCGATCCACTGCTGGTAGTACTGCACATCCACGTAGACACCCGGCAAGCCCGGCTCCGCACAGCCATAGCCCCAGGAAACGACGCCAATGAGGCGACCCTCGTGCACCAGCGGACCCCCGGAATCGCCCTGGCACGAGTCAGTGCCGCCCTGGAGGCGGCCAGCGCACATCATGCCCGGCAGCAGGCCCGACTTGTAGATGCTCCGGCAGGTCTGCTGCCGAATGGTGCTCACATTGGCCGTCAGCAGAATGTTGGACAGGGTGCTCTGCAGAGGAATTGCAGCGGAATGAATGGTTTGGGTCCACTCCACATGGCCCACTCACCTGCTCTGTGCGTCCCCAGCCGGCCACTTGGCACACGCGACCCGCAGGCGTGACCTGCCTGGCCAACTGGATGGGCGCCACGCTGGACGGATTACCGGGGCGGATCATCAAGCCCGTGCGCAGGAACAGTACCCCCACATCGTCGCGCATGCTGTCCGGACTGAAGGTGTTCATGTACGCCATGGAGCTCACCTCGGACACAATGGTGCCGTTTGGCCGTTCGTATCGGTTCAGGGTGCCCATGACCACAATCAGTTCGCTGGGCCTACGATAGCGCTTCCTGCCATTGCTTGGGGGTTACATGAGTGGATGGGGTGGGGTCAGTAGTCCGTCACCTGAGGGTGGGTCGGGGGGTCTACTCACTTGTAGAGGCAATGGGCGGCGGTGAGCACCTTGTTGGCTGCAATGAGTGCTCCGCCGCAGATGTGTCCGCTGCCAAAGTTATTGTCATGCCTTCTCAGGCGAATGGAGACGAGATGCCTGGTCTCCGCCACATTGGCCACGCTGCCATTGATGATTCGCGGCTGGGTGTCTGTCTGGGCGGCTGTTGGCAACAGAGGCAACAGAGGCCAGTGGCTATAGAGCAGCTCCCAAAAGAAATTCAAATCCCAGATTGCCCACTTACCCACTCTGCCACAGATGAGAAGCCATAGAAAGCAGCCTAGACCCAGTTCTAGTCCATGTCCCATTTTCGATGAATCAACTTGAAGTGCGCGACCCTCACTGAAGTGCCCCGCCGACATGGGGAGATGGGAGGGCTCCGCTCTGCCAGCTCCAATTGGCAATCAGCGTCGCAGACTATCAGCCAGATAAGAGACTAACATAAACATATTAAGCGGAGGCGACAACTCCGCAACGCCTCGCCTCGCCCCGCCTCGCCTTGCAAGAATAGGCCAAGTCGGAGTCAGTGTATGTGTATGTGTGCTCTTTAATACATGTATATAAATGGATGGGAGTCGGAGCTCGAGCTCGATCGATGCTCGGCGTGTATAAATATGTATAATATTCGATGGTTAGATTGTAGATTGCAGAGCGGGAGAAGGCACTTTTTGGACGGCTTCGATTGCAGCAGTTAAGAGAGATTGCTAAACGTAGAGATTGCAAACTGCAGATTGCAGGTGATATATGATAGGGTGGAGGGACCCTATAGACCTATGTCTACTTATAAAGATTCGCATGGATTGGAATGCATTGAAGTTTCATTAGGGAGTCCAGAGCTCGCGCATCTATATGTAGCCCTGCAGACTGCGTGACTGGCTGTGGTGGTGGCGTGGCGGCTGGTAGCCCGGCTCCTGCATCTCCATTTGCATGACCAGATTCTTTTGTTCGCCGCGTGCCTCGAACGCCTGGCGTGCCTCGCGGTGCAGTATGAGGGCGGCCAGGCCCAGCAGCATGAAGGTCACAACGGCCATGGCATAGGACCAGCCCAGCACATTGAATTTGGGATACATCAGCCAGTCGCGGCGATAGGCGCAGCCCCCGAAGATGCACACGGCCAGAAACATGAACAGGGCTGTGGATAGACCATTAATTGATTGATTTGTTTTTGGTTTCACAATAAATATATGGGGTATGGGGTATACGTACACGAGATGGCGGTGCCCATGTAGGAGAGGCGAACGAGCAGCCACTCGTACTGGAGGACGGGCTTAAGAGGCAGTCGGATGATCGTCAGCGCGAGCAGGGTCAGCACCAGGAACACAATAATAAATGACATGGTGACGAAGCCCTGCACGGCCAT